>JAHNEJ010001117.1:0-719692 GCA_022559845.1 Amorphophallus konjac | reverse complement strand
ACTATATTACACAACTTGCACCGATGGACATCCAAGTCTATTCGGAGATGGTTCGGCGTTCCCAATTGCTAGAAGATGCCACCGAATCATTTGAAAGGATTCAAGGAAAGGACAAGAAGGAACCTGTCACAAGCCCGAGAAATTTCAAATCATCATTCAACAAGAAGCAGTTCTTTAATGAAGGGGAGTCCTCCAAGGGAAAGAAGTTTCAGATGAATAACAAGCCATTCTCCACCACAACACCTTCTAAGGAGATTTATAAGTACTGTGACAAAGCCGCCCACAAGACTGAGGAATGCTGGAGGAAGCTAGGAGCTTGTCTCCGATCTGGGAGCCGAGAGCATCGAATCCCCTGCCCATTGAGGAAGGAGCAAGCCACTAAGGACGAGAAGCGACCGACAGGAAACAAGGTCGCCTACAAGCTCTCCAAGAGACAGAACCCACGGAAGGTGGAATTGTGGAAGGTACTCTAACCATTTGTTCTAAAACTGCACAAGTTCTATTCGATACCAGAGCAACTCATTCATTCATTTCCAAGAAATTTGCTGCTTCATTTTCTAAGAAACCTGAACTGTTAGATTTGGTCATATCTACACCTCTTGGGAATGAGTCTAATATCATGCATCACTACCCAAGTTGTGAGGTTATGGTTAAAGGAAATAATCTACCTGTCGACTTGATATGCCTAGATATGAAGGGGTATGATGTCATACTAGGTGCCGACTGGTTATCCACATACCAAGCAACTGTAGATTGCCGACATGGCAAGGTAACTTTTATGGATTATCCCGAGCTGGTTTACATTAGCCCTCGGAATAGATAACCTCTTGTCTCAGCTCTCCGAGCTAGCAAACTTGTAAGTAAAGGATGTATGGCTTTCATAGCATTTGTGACTGCCACGGAAGTCAAGGAGATTAAACTTGAAGAGATCCGTGTAATTCGGTATTTCCATGATGTTTTTCTAGAAGAATTGCTTGCTTTACCTCCGAAAAAGAAAAGTGTCGTTCATAATCGAACTTATCCCTGGCGCTGGTCCTATTTCCAAGGCACCTTACAGAATGTCCCCTGCTGAGCTGAAGGAGCTAAAGGAGCAGCTAATGGAATTATTGAACAAGGGTTTCATCAGGCCAAGTACTTCCCCATGGGGAGCACCCGTGCTATTCGTCAAAAAGAAGGACAGATCGATGAGACTATGCCTTGATTATCGACAGCTAAATCACATTGCGATCAAGAACAAGTACCCGCTATCGAGAATTGATGAGCTGTTTGATCAATTATCTGGAGCTAAATATTTATCCAAGATTGATCTTCGTTCTGGTTACCACCGACTGAAGATCAAAGAAGAAGACATTCATAAAACAGCATTCCGAAGTAGGTATGGGCATTACGAATTTACTATTATGCCTTTCGGACTAACAAATGCCCCTACAGCTTTCATGCAGTTAATGAACAGCATATTCAGGCCTCACTTGGACCAGTTCATTGTGGTCTTTATCGATGATATTTTGATTTATTCAAAGTCTGAAGAAGACCATGAAGAACACCTCAAGCAGGCATTACAGATATTGAGGGAAAACAAATTATATGCCAAATTCAGCAAGTGCAAGTTCTGGCTTGAGGAAGTATCCTTCTTGGGCCATATAATTTTGAAGAACGGAATTTCCGTGGACCCATCAAAGGTCGAAGCCGTGAAGAATTGGGAACAACCGATGAATTCAACGAAGATTCGAAGCTTCTTGGGATTAGCTGGTTACTACTGGCATTTCATCAAGGACTTCTCCAAGATTGCTGTTCCTCTCACCAGGTTAACCCGCAAGGAAGTGCCGTATGAGTGGAATGAAGACTGTGAGAAGAGTTTTCAAGCTTTGAAGGATCTTTTGACCACTACTCTAGTCTTATCCCTACCAATTGAGGGTGAGAAATACGAGGTATATACCGATGCTTCTGGTATTGGCCTCGGATGTTTATTGATGCAAAATGGAAGGGTCATTACATACTCTTTTCGGCAATTAAAGAAACAAGAAGAGAAATACCCGGTGCATGCCTTAGAGCTGGCCGCGGTGGTATTTGCCTTAGAGTTGGCCGCGGTGGTATTTGCCTTGAAGATCTGGATGCACTATCTCTATGGAGAACAGTTTGTTGTATATTTTGATCACAAAAGCCTCAAGTATTTATTCTCTCAAAAGAGCTAAACATGTAGCAAAGGTGATGGCTCGAATATCTCAAGGATTTCACTTCACTATACAGTACCATCCTGGTAAGGGTAATTCCGTAGCTGATGCCCTCAATCGAAATCCGAGAGCAATATTGGCCAACTGTATGATTCAGGAATGTAAATTGCTGGAGAAATTTCTGAACTCAACATAAGCACAGATGAGAAGAACCGGTGTATTATTCTATCTCATATGAGTCTACATCCAGATTTGCTACTCGAAATTAAGAAGCTACAAGAGGAAGATCCCACACTGGTGGAGATAAAAGGCAAGCTGGATGAGAGACTTGATTTCAAGCTGGCACCCGATGGTAGATTGCTATTTCATGAATGGACATGTGTACCCGACTGTCCAGAGTTGAAAAAGAAGGTTTTTGAAGAAGCTCATTGATCGAGGTACACGATCCGTTCTAGAGCCGCCAAGATGTATCAAGACTTGAAAAGAACTTTATGGTGGCCTAACATGGAAAGAGAGGTAGCAGACTTCGTATCTCGCTGCCTGACATACCAACGGGTGAAGGCAGAACATAAGAAACCCCCTGGAAAGTTGCATCCGCTAGATATTCCCAAGTGGAAGTGGGAAGATATCGGCATGGATTTTATCATGGGCTTGCCCAAGTCTAGGGGCGGACATGATGGAATTTGGGTAATCATCGATTGCCAAACTAAATCGGCTCATTTCTTGCCTATTAAGAGTCAATGGTCAATTGATATCCTTGCTACCTTGTATATCAAAGAGATGGTTAGATTGCATGGAGTCCATGTGTCAATTGTATCTACCGAGACCCACGCATTACCTCTCATTTCTGGAAAAGTCTACAACACTCTCTGGGGATGAAACTCAACTTCAGTACTGCATTCAATCCCCAGACAGATGGACAGACTGAAAGGACGAATCAATTTGTTGAAGATATATTAAGGGCATGTATTATAGATTTCGGCAGAAGCTGGCACGACCACTTACCCCTAGCCGAGTTTGCATATAATAATAGCTATCAAGCCAGTATCCAAATGGCACCTTTCGAGGTGCTTTATGGCAGAGTTGCCAATATCTAATATGCTGGGATGAAGTCGGTGAAAAGCAACTACTAGGCCCCGATATGGTAAGAGATTCAACCGAGAAGATACACCTTATTCGAGAAAGACTCAAGATAGCACAATCCAGGCAGAAGTCATATGCTGACAATAGAAGAAGAGATCTGGAATTTCAAGCTGGAGACCATGTTTTTCTCAAGGTCTCTCCCGGCCGATGTATTAGAAGATTCAGTGTTAAGGGCAAACTTACACCAAGGTTTATTGGTCCATTTGAAGTGCTGGAAAGAGTAGGCGAGGTGGCTTACCGTATTACCTTGCCTCCACAACTATCAGAAGTGCACAACGTATTCCATTTTTTTATGCTGAAGAAATACGTGCACGATCCGTCCACGTCATTGACCACAATGACTTAGTGATACAAAAGGACCTTACCTACGAGCAAAAGCAATGAAGATCCTCGACCGAGAAGTTTGAGTTTTAAGGAACAAGATGGTCCCTATGGTGAAAATCCAATGGAATCGTTGCTTAGAACAAGAAGCTACATGGGAAACTTAGGAGTCTATGAAAAGAAGATTTCTGGAGCTATTCTAGTATGTAAGTACTTCACACCCTTCCTATCCCCCGTATATGTAGTTGAATTTGGGGACCAAATTTTTTTAAGGGGGGGGAGGGTGTAGCACCCCTGATAAAACAATAGAGAAGTTGAACATCTGGATAAACAATCCTACATGAGGGTCTTATAAAAAGAATCATACCTTATGAGGACTACTATATAAATATACAAAGTCAAACATCACTTAAAGGCCTACACATGGGTGGTACATAGTGGGTTTCTTTTTCCAACACAAAGGGAATGGGCACCCCTTACTAGGGCGCCATTCACCCAATAGAAGACCCCATGCAAGGGCACCATTTCCTTGGACCACCATCCCACTATATATATTAATATATATATACACCATGAAGACCAACACGTGAATGTTGAAGTTTATATTAAGGGCATGTATTATAGATTTCGGCGGAAGCTGGCACGACCACTTACCCCTAGCCGAGTTCGCATATAATAATAGCTATCAAGCCAGTATCCAAATGGCACCTTTCGAGGTGTTTTATGGTAGGAGTTGCCAATCTCCAATATGCTGGGATGAAGTCGGTGAAAAGCAACTACTAGGCCCCGATATGGTAAGAGATTCAACCGAGAAGATACACCTTATTCGAGAAAAGACTCAAGATAGCACAATCCAGGCAGAAGTCATATGCTGACAATATAAGAAGAGATCTGGAACTTCAAGCTAGAGACCATGTTTTTCTCAGGTCTCTCCCGGCCGAGGTAGTAGAGATTCGGTGTAAGGGCAAACTTACACCAAGGTTTATTGGTCCATTTGAAGTGCTGGAAAGAGTAGACGAGGTGGCTTACTGTATTGCCTTGCCTCCACAACTATCAGAAGTGCACACGTATCCATTTTTCTATGCTGAAGAAATACGTGCACGATCCGTTCCACGTCATTGACCACAATGACTTAGTGATACAAAAGGACCTTACCTACGAGCAAAAGCCAATGAAGATCCTCGACCGAGAAGTTCAAGTTTTAAGGAACAAGATGATCCCTATGGTAAAAATCCAATGGAATCGATGCTTAGAACAAGAATCTACATGGGAAACTGAGGAGTCTATGAAAAGAAGATTTCCGGAGCTATTCTAGTATGTAAGCACTTCGCACCCTTCCCATCCCCGTATATGCAGTTGAATTTGGGGGACCAAATTTTTTTAAGGGGGGGAGGGTGTAGCACCCCCGATAAAACAATAGAGAAGTTGAACTTCTTGGATAAACAATCCTACATGAGGGCCTTATAAAAAGAATCATACCTTATGAGGACTACTATATAAATATACAAAGTCAAACATCACTTAAAGGGCCAACACATGGGTGGTACGTAGTGGGGTTTCTTTTTCCAACACAAAGGAATGGGCGCCCCTTACCAGGGCGCCATTCACCCAATAGAAGACCCCATGCAAGGGCGCCATTTCCCTTGGACCACCATCCCACTATATATATTAATATATATATACACCATGAAGAGCAACACGTGATGTTGCAGTTTTGTCTAAAGCCATGAAGAATGGACGACCTCATCTTAAAGCGTAATTTACATGAATAGGATCACCCATTTAAAGGGGCGCCCCTATACCAGGGTGCCATTTCCAAAGTGCTTCTATAAGATCTGAGACACCAACAACCTCATTTAGCTGGCATCTGACATGGATAGCAATGATCTCGGATCTTGTTTCCCAACCTGACCCGCAGACAATAAACCAATGCTTTGTGTTGGCAACCAGATTTCCTATAACTATTTCCCTCCGAAGCACAGGCAGAGGCTACTGCCATTATCATTGCTGCTTACAGAAGGGAATATTTCCCTTCTTTCCCTCGAAAGACGTGAAGGAGCGTCTGTCCTACACTCTACTTCCTGCAGCTGGAGCTTTGCGACGGCGGAGAACGTGTGGCTTCTTCCTTGGAATTTCTTATTCTTTCATCTGTATCATGTATACTCCTCCAAAAAGGTAGGTGTTCTCAAGATCTAGCGTAACCCGTAGCTAAAATAGGGTAACATATCATGCTAGTATATCCATTTGTCATGCCATGCAGCATGTTCCATATTCTATAGCATGTTACACACGGGTTTTTAGTAGAACATACTCTATAGCATGTTACACGAGTTTTAAGTAGAACAACTATAGCCTGTTACACCAATTTTTACATCGTCAGTTACATAGTCAGTTATACTGATTTCACGGGATTCAAATATATCTCATTACACTAGTTTTTACAGCCTTGAATTATCATGTATAGCCCTAGTATGTAACATGTTTTTACAATAGATGCACATATGTTTTTAAAACCCTGAATGTCCACCCCTCAGGTGAAGGGCGCCCCTGACTAGGGCACCATTTCTTGATGGGGCGCCCCTGACCATGGCACCATTTCTTGATAGGGCGCCCCAAGCCAGGGTGCCATTTAAATAATGACTGTTCACAGTGTCATCAATTCATTTCTACCAAATAATAATCAACACATTCAAAAAATCTATATCTTTTGAACTAAACCATAAAACTCTTGCATGAATATATTTCTGTGATCCTGATATTTTTCTCTACCTATACATATCTTTATTTCTTGATTCTGAGAACTTTAGAATTCATGAATAGTGATTGTGTCTCAAAACGTACCTACCCAGTGTGTATATGAGCCAAAGAAAAGGGCGCCCCTGTCTGGGGTGCCATTTCCAAAATTGAAGACCCCCTTAGGGGGCGCCATTTCCTGAAAAGTCAAGAAATTGATCAATGTTCAAAAATTAAAATCTATGAAACTGAAACCTAACAAATCTGCATGAACATAATTCTGAACTCTTGATAATTTTCTCTGTCATCCATATCCCTGGTTCCTGATTTCATGAAACCTGAGATTATGAATAGCGTTATGAGTCTAAAGATGTACCTACCGGTGTTAAATAGAAGCCAAAGGAATTGGCGCCCTAGCCCTGAATGGTGACACTCGAGACAGTCATCCTTTAAATGGAGACTCTCTGCAGGGGCGCCATTTCTCATATATATATATACAATATTTGAAAGACTAGGCAACCTCCAGGCGCCAATTGACTGAAAGACTGGGTAACCCCCAGGCGCCAATTCCCTGAAAGGGTGCCTGACCCCCAAGCGCCATTTCCCATTGATATATATATATATATATTTTCTAAAAGATAGGGCAATGCTAAGGCGCCAATTTCATAAAGACAGCCTGACCCACAAGCGCCAATTCAGTAAGGCAGCCTGTAACCTGCCAATTTCATTCTGATTCCTGATTTGTCTCGTGGTTTATACGACATAACCCTAGTTCATCTCCTGCATGATATATGCCCTTGAACTCCATTCTATGACAATCTACCTTATATTCTTACAATGGTCAATCCTTGAAATTCCATATTGGCTATAAATCAGAGTGGATGTCAAAAGAATACATGAAAATGCTGTGCATGTAGGGCCCCGGTCTGGTGCTGGGAGGAGCGCCCGAAGTAGTTGTGCCCACGGGAGTTTATTGACCACGGTGTTTAAGCATTACACTGAAGTACTTGCTTGACTTGATTGACTTGAGACATTCCACACGTACTCTCTCTATTTGCTTGACTTGACTTGCGTGGCTCAGAATGAGCAATACCTAACTTGCGTGGCCCGAAAAAGGGCAAGGTACTTACTTGATTGAAATAGCCAATTCTATTGACACAAACTTGATATTACTTGCTAGAACATGAATTTTACTGCTTGAACATGAGTTCTTGCTTGTACATGAGTTCTTGCTTGCCCGGAAAGTGGCATCGACATCTATAAAGTTCTTGATATCCTGCTTGTCAAATACTCGAAATCATGCGATACTCTCTCTCTCTATACAGCTCTTGATCTCTTGTTCATCATGCATAGATATACATGTATACCTTATTTTCTTACTTGTACATCATGCATAGCTATACCGGCATTACATGTAACATGTAAACCACTTAAAGATTGCTCAAACTTGAGATGTAATTCCTACTGAGCGATTCGCTCATCCAGTTGCTTCCTAACATTTTTCAAGTAATTCGGATAGCGACATCCACATGAATGAGAATGATACCGAGTGAAGAGTAGTGCTAGATGCCAATCATCTACTATTAGCTTGCCGCATCTTTCTTATCTAGAGTCATTATCTTGTACTTCTAGTTATATCAGCTATGTCCGTTATGTTGGTCTAGTCGATTGGAAATTTGTTAAGGCTTGTAACCTAGTATTTGGATTTGAATAAAGAATGTCATGGATTAGAATTATCACCATTTGGTTAATTAGATAATTGTCATCTTGGACATTGATATTATTTTGGGAATTCAATCTTAGTTATGATTTAGATAATTTGCGCACTCTGTCTTTTGTCAAAAAATATATATATATATACTGCTCTGATTGAATGGTTCTATATAAGCTGGCCACGACCTTGGGTATCTTTCGCGCTCGGGGCGTGACACTGAGTTCCTCTCTAATAAAAATAATGAAGAGTTTATGCTCCTTAAGTTATTCAATGACTGTCTGGTGTCCTCACATCACGGGATGATGGACTTCCCAAATTCTCGATTGCGCTCGATGACAGGTGTGGAATGATGGATCTTCATAAGATTCCAAGGTGCATTTGTTACTAAGCCAAGATGACGGACTTTCAGAACTCTTGACTGAGCCATTCTCGGAGCCAGACAAATAAATCATACAGTTATGCATTAGATAGGTTTTTCCCTTTAAACCCAGCATGCATCTTATACGTCTTTTAGTAAAAAAAAATGCATGCATCACATATGGATATCACACAGCAAAGCTAGGGAGGCAGTGTGGGTTGTTCACTAACTTCCCCTATTTGGCTGACACCTCCATATATATCACAAGTACCCCTTGATGAATGAAATTGATTTCGGTGATAACAAAACAAATTTATAAAAACAAGTTAAACAAATAACAAACACATAAAATGAAAACGAATGTCAAAACAAAGGAACAATCATTAATCATTTTAGCCAGAACTGAACTTATCTAAAGATGTTCGTTCATAATCTATTCACTCAAAGATCTGAAAACATAGTCGATACAATAGTCTATCAGAGAACATAGTCGATGAAAAACTTAGTCATTGCAATAAACTATAAGGAAACATAATTGATACAAAACATAGTCGATACAATGGACTACCGGGAAACATACTCGCTACAATCGACTATCTGGTAACTTAGTCGATATATTCAACTAACCAGTCATATAGTCGATACACTCATATAATCGATACACCCGACTATCTGCACATGTAGTCGATACATACACATAGTCAATACGCCTGCCTATCTGCTCATATAGTCAATACAATCATATAGTCGATACGCCCGACTACTTGATTCATATAGTCAATACATTCACATAATCAATGCGGGCGACTATCTGCTCACATAATCGATACATTGAACTTAGTCAAAATGCTCAACTACCTACATACATAGTCGATACATTAATATAGTTGATACATTCAACTGTTTGTATATATAGTCAAAAACAGTCACATAGTCGATGCAAACAACTTTCTGAGAATTTAGAACAATCTGACTATTGACATAGTTGATACTTTCAACTATCTGAGAATCTAATCCATCAGGAAACTGACTATCAAGATATATATATCGTTAGAGTATATGAATATGGGTATTCAAATTAACATAGTCAAACTAACCATTTAGCTCAAAGTTGCATATACTTCGACTATCTAAAAATACTACCTCCAACTATCTTAAACAGAGCTAGAATTTCAAATACTAGCATTTAAAATATACGTAGAAACCATTTATTGCTAGACATACAAGAACTTCTCTACATTTATTACAAGACATGTAAAAACTTCATTTCTCATGCTACGCTATTCTGAAGACCAAAAATGGTCAAGTCTTGCTATACGCTATTTTAGGGAAAACCAAAGAAAGATGTCTACACAGACAACGTACAGACACGTTTCAAGTGCTGATTAAAGGAAGGAATAAACATCACATCACATATTTCTACTATGGATACTTTTTCATAAATGCCTCTTGCAGGAATGACAGCAAAACAGACATACCTCGGAGAGGTATTCTATCTTCAAGAAATCACGCCTGACAGAGATCTTCACTATAGTCTGATTGACCCAGAAGGACTAAAGAAAATCCTCCATAGAGACAAGAAGCTTCAAAGCACCTATTTCTAACGAATATATATTTGAGTCTAACGTTTAGTACACCTTGTAACTAAAGATTATATTTTGGAGTCTAACATTAAACTAATCTATATCTAACGGCTTCGAAATACTATCTAATAGTGGTACCCATAAAGGCTATAAATATGTAGATCATAAGAAAAATTAGAATGCTTTTTTAGCAGAGCCTTTGTTGCAGAATCTTTGAAAAGCCAATTTTACAAAGTCATCAAGCCCTCAGAAAAATCGTCTTAAGACTTCCAGAGATTTCTTGAGCAAACTTTTTAGCTAGAAATTAGCATTGCAAAGAGTTGAAGAACAAGCAAGCAAATTGTCTACAACTCTTCCTCCTGCTTAAGGCATCAACTCACAGCAAATCAGCCACTATAGTTTTTCTAAAATCTCTTTCAATTGATTTCTTTTAGCCTTTTGCATTCCTTTGGAACATTACTTAAAAGGCTTTTTGTAGTTCAAGGTTGCATATCTCTGTTCATATCCTTCACCTTGACACACTGTACATTACAAGCCTATTGAGAGGCAACGTTCGTGTATTTCTCTGACTATAGCTTGTATCTCCTTGTGAAGGAGTGGTACTTGCTTGCGAGCAATGGTGTCCAACAGAAGGATAGTATTCTGTGTAGGCTTGGCTGATGCCTGAGAAACTCAGCTCGGACTCTGATTGTGAAGGAGTGCCAAGGGTGTAGCTGAACACCTAAGAAAAATAGCCAAGTGTAACTTATCTTGGAAAGACTAGTGGAACCTCAGGGTGTTTTCTGAGGAACTGGACGTAGGTGTGACTGGAGGTCACGACCGAACCAGTATAAATCTTGTTGTGTATAACTGTGTTATTGCTTTCTTACTTTAACTTCTGTCGCACTATTACGTAATATTTTTGCTGCATTCTTAAGCTATATACTAAAGTCACTTAATATCTCTACTGCATTCTTAAGCTATATATTAAAGTTGATTAACTTTTTAATTACCCATTCACCCCCCTCAGGGTCTAGCCATATACTGGGCATCAAGTGGTATCAGAGCCCAGGCTCTCCTATAAGAAGATCTAACGACCTGAGAGTAATGACTCATATGGATGAGATGACATAAGGGCAATCTGTTAACCATCCTCCATTGTTTGATGGTTCAGAATATGCTTATTGGAAAACTGAAATGGAGTTTTTCTTACAAAGTCAAAGCTATGATCTATGGATGATAGTTGAGGAGGGTGATCTTATTATTACTAATGACATAAATAAATGGACCGGTACTGTTAAAAATAATGCTTCTTTGAAGGCCAGGGTGAAATACCATCTTTACTACGAATTATCAAGAAGTGAATTTAACACAGTTTCTGCCTATAAGATAGAACAACAAATTTGGGATAAGCTCAGGATTACTCATGAGGGAATAGACAAAGTCAAGGAGACAAGAATAGACATCCTGGTATCACAATATGAATAATTCAGGATGATGTCTAACAAAACCATCTCCCAAATGTACTGCAGATTCATAGACATCACCAACAGGCTAGTTGTACTTGGAAAAGAACATAGCTCAGAGGATATGGTGTGAAAAATACTTAGATATCAACCGAGTAGTTGGACAGCTAAAGTAACTACCATCGAAGAAGCAAATGACCTGGCCACAATGTCTTTGCAAAATTAATAGGGTCACTTATGGCTCACGAAATCAACATGCAGAGACTAGGAGAAACCTCTACGAGCAAAAAAACAAGTGCACTGAAGGCAAAAGAATAACATTCAGAATCGGAAGAAGATAAAGAAACTCCGAATAACTCAGATGAAGAGGTGTTTATGCTAGCCGGGAGGCTATAACGAATCATGAGAAAGAAAAGGCTACAAAAACAAAGGCAGCACCCCAAAAATCAGAAGAAAAAAGACATATTCAGTGAATGATCTTTATAAGGAAGCAGAAGTTGTCTACTACGAGTGCAACAAATCAGGACATATCAAGATCGAATGTCCTAGAGTTAAGAAGCAGACAGAAAGAAGCAAAGAATGGAAGAAGTCCGAAAATCCCAAGAAGACCAGAAGATATTTCAAAAAGAAGTCCATGACAACTGCATGGGAAGTTGAAGAAGCCATATCCTGCATGTCAGCTTTAGAGTTAGAAGAAGAAGAAGCAAATTTGGCCCTGATGGCAAATAATGAAGAAAATCGGGTACATAACTCTTACCTCAGCTCTGATTCTGATTCTGGGTATTCATTAGAAGATGCTTTGGAAGAACTCTATGATAAATTTAAATTGGTCAATAAATAGCTCAAAGATCTCAAGAAAGAATATCAAAACTTAAGAAATAAAAAATGTTTACAATGTGAATCTTTAAAAACTCAAGTCACTAAACTAACTACAGAAAATGAAGAAATGAAATTAAAACTAAAAACATGCTATGAGGAACTAGATGAAAGCACTAAAACAACCACTAAACATAGATCACTTAAATGACTACAATAATAAATTATTAACTAAAGAAGTAAAAGTCATTGAACTTAAAAAAAAAGAAGCCTATCTCATGAAAACTCTAGAAATATTTACAAACAGAGAAAAAGGGTTTAAAAAAATATTAAAGTTTTAATCAACAAGGTTCAGAAGAGAAGGGGTAGGGTATAAAAGACTTAAAGATAAATCTCCAATAAATCCATATAAAAATACCCTCTACCCACTCTTGTAAAAGCCAAAAGCACAATAAAACCTTCAAAAGAAATTCTCATAACAAATCTGACAATAAAACAAATAGACAGAGGTAAAAATACAAAATGGATTCCAAAAATCTCCATACATGCTATCACTAACACGAAAGGACCCAAGATGATTTGGGTACCTAAAACTCAAATTAATTTCTTTTTGTAGATCTGCCTTGAAGCAAGTAAAACAAAGTGGTATCTTGATAGTGGTTGCTCAAGGCATATGTCAGGGGATAGGTCTCTATTCATAAACATTAAAGACAAATCTGAAGGAACTGTGACCTATGAAGACAATGGAAAAGGGCAAGGCATAGGAACTGTCAGATTTAAGACTGCCCAATGCATAGATAAGGTACTATATGTAGAAGGATTGAAGCATAATAAATTGAGCATCAGTCAATTGTGTGACAAAGGGCATCTGGTGAAGTTTGAAGCTGATCACGGTATAATTCTTGATGCTAAAACAAACAAAGTCATATTCAACGTACAAAGAGAAAGAAATATATATGTAGTATATATGGATGATCTGAGATCACAACAAGTGTGCCTCATAGCCAAAGATGAAAATGAAGCTATCCTATGCCATAGAAGACTCGGCCAACAAGTCAGGGAGTTATAAGGAAATTAGCAAAACATGACTTGGTCGAAGGACTTTCCCTGAAGAAGGTTATCGAGTTACCAATTTGCAGATCTTGTATGAAAGCTAAAATGGTTAGAACTTCCTTTGAAAGCAAGAATATTGTTACTACAAGTAAACCCCTAGAACTACTTCATATGGATCTATTTGGACCAATGAGAACAACAAGTCTTGGAGGGAAAATTTACATAGTAGTAATAGTAGATGACTATTCAAGATTCACGTGAGTTTCATTTTTGGAAAATAAGGCTGACACCTTTGAAACATATATTAAATTCAGTAAGAAAGTTTAGAAAAGTCAGAAATACAATATAATTGGATTAAGAAGTGATCATGGGGAGAATTCCAGAATGCTGATTTTCAGACATACTGTGAAGAAAATGGAATTGAGCATAACTTTTCAGCTCCCATAACACCTCAACAGAATGGAATTGTTGAGAGAAAGAACAAGACCTTATTGGACATGGCTAGAACAATGTTATCATACTACAATCTTCCAAGATATTTTTGGGCTGAGGCCATCAACACTACATGCTATATCATAAATAGATCTATGATTGGACCTATGTTAAAGAAGGCACCATATGAATTATTCATGAGAAAGAAACCAAATATTAGTCACCTCAAGCCATTTGGATGCAAATGCTACATTCCCAACAATGGCAAGGATAATCTCAAAAGGCTAAATTCAAGATGTGATGAAGGTATTTTTCTTGGGTACATTTCTAAACCTAATTCATTCAAAGTATTTAACAAAAGAACACTACTTTTAGAACAATCTGCACATGTAAAATTCAATGCATCCAACCCCTCCTCAAAAAAAAAAAGAAAGTCAAGTTATGATCGATGCAGATGAGTTAACCTCACACATGGAGGATCTTTCAATCCAGAAACAAAATTAATCCGATCCACCATTTGAAGAGCTTCATCACAAAGAAGACATATATCAAGAACTACCAAAGGTGTGGAAATATGCCAAAAGTCACCCGAAGGAGGACATCATTGGAGACCCATGGGCTGGGGTAAGAACAAGATGAAATATGTTTTCTTGTGATTACTTGGCTTTTGCCTCACAGGTAGAACCAAGAGATATATAGGAAGCTCTTAAAGATGAAGCTTGGATCCTAGCTATGCAAGAATAACTAAACCAATTTTCTAGGAACCAAGTATGGAGTTTGGTAGAAAGACCAAGGGATCACCCTACAATTGGAACCAAGTGGATTTTCAGAAACAAAGTGGATAAGTCAGGGGTGATCACCATAAATAAAGATAGACTCGTTGCACAAGGATATTCCCAAGAAGAAGGTATTGACTATGATAAAACTTTTGCACCAGTTGCAAGACTTGAAGCTATTAGAATCCCCCTAGCATATGCAGCCGCACAAGGATTGAAATTATATCAGATGGACATCAGAAGTGCATTTCTAAATGGCTACATCAATGAAGAAGTATATGTAGAACAACCACCTGGATTTGAGAAGTTGTGCAAGAGTGATCATGTTTACAAACTTCATAAGGCATTCTACTTACTAAAACAAGCTCCACAGGCCTAGTATGAATGGCTAAGCTCATTCCTAGTGAAACATAAATTCAAGAGAGGTAAAGTGGACACAACTCTCTTTATTTTAAATAACAATCTTGGAACCCTGATTGTCTAAATATATGTTAATATTATTTTTGGAGCCACTGACAGCAAAATGTGCAAGAATTTTGAAAAGTTGATGTAGGGAGAATTTGAAATAAGCATGATGGGAGAGCTCAGCTATTTCTTAGTATTACAAATTAAACAACTAAAAGATGGAATCTCTATAAGTCAGAGCAAGTATTGCAATGACATGTTAAAGAAATATAACATTGACAAAGCAAAGCCATTGTCTACCCTAATGAGTTCCTCAGCCAAAATAGACAGTGATGAATTAGGTAATACGACAGATCAGAAGACCTACAGATGTATGATCGGTTCCCTTTTATACCTCACTGCTAGTAGGCCTGATATTTTATTCAGTGTTTGCATATGCACAAGATATCGGGCTAATCCTAGAGAATAACACTTAATTCTTTTTTTTTCCAATAACCGCTGCTCATCTAATAGGTCAAAGGGAGAGTGCACCCCCATTCCAGAGGAAGGGAATGTTCCCACTCCACCTTCAAGCCACTAGATGCTTTATTTTATTGATACTTCAAATGTTACAGAATCACTTAGAGGCCATCCTCTAGAGTACACTGAGATAGAAAGGAATGAGGCCTACGCAACCGTAAGGTCCTTGCTACAAAAACACTATGAGTGCTAAAGAGATGTGGGGACGCCAGGAGGGAGGCACCCATCCTACAAAGAAGAGGTATGTGCTTCCATCTTCAGCTGCCAGTTCTTCCATGCCATCGCCCGGGAGGGCAGCAGTGGAGAAGGTCCGTGCTTGTCGCTATTGGAGCAAGGGGTTCGTGCAGTCTGCATCGAAAGGACTAGCATATCCATTCCTTGCAATTCCGGCACTAAATCAGTCCTCGCATTACATGTATCTGAAGGAGACTAGCCCCAGCCGGTCAGCCACAAGTGGACCAAAACAACTCTTCGGTAGCTGAGAAGAGGAGGAATAAGAAGCATTGCCTTGAGCATTGCAGGCATGGGAGGCAAGAGCGTCTGCCACTTGATTTCCCTCACGGTACACATGTGAAATAGGGATGCCAGCATTCTAGGTAAATTGGTAGATCTCACTCCACCATCTTAGGCTTGTCCACAAAGGAGGGTTCCCCGTCCTCAAAGAAGAGACCAATATAGCCGAGTCGGAGTTAATGGCCCCAAGCTGAAGCCCATGTTGGTGTGCAAGGCGAATGCCATCGCACATCGCACGAGTCTCTGCCACTATGCTTGAGCCACAACCGTAGTAGTGTGAGAATGCCATGAGCAGGTGGCCTCCAGAGTCCCTGATGCAACCTCCACCCCCGCAGTGCCCCGGGTTCCCCCTGCTTGCGTCATCAACATTAAGCATCAGACCATTACTGGGAGGGATCCAGCGAATCATTCTGATGATGGTCTGGGGATCTTTGAAAGGCCAGCCAAATGCAGATACAAGCGCTAGTTGATGTGCCGTAGGCCGCTGCTTGAAAGACATATTCTCGAGAGCCATGCTAATATTGCCATGGGTTCTTCGAATGATTCCAGTAATGGATGCTGGTCGATTTTCAAATCGTGTTGTGCATCTGGCTTTCCAGGTTTCCCACATAATGAGCATAGATGCGTAGATGACAATGAAACCATGAATATTCTGCGCAGTATGCGTGCACAGCGTGACCCAGAGCCTCTGCGTGGTGCTTTGATTAGCACAGAAGCCGTGCTCCATAAGGGGAGATAACCAGTGCCATAGTGCTTTGGCAGTGTCTCCATGCAGAAAAAGACGGTCCATGTCCTCAGACTCTGGTTGTCTATAGCAGCTGCAGGCGGATGCCATAGGGATGCCGCAATCAACAATTCTAGCATCTACAGGGATAGCTTTATGTAGAACCCGCCATGCAAACAGTGAGACACGCCGTTGGAAGCGGCAGTGCCATATGACTTGTAGGGGGCATTTTGGTGCGCTAGTGGGACGCAATTTGTTATATGCAAATTTGACGGTGAAGTTCCCAGCCTCTATCGCCACCCAGACGCAGCGGTCCTCGTTGTTAGAGAGAAGAATCCCAGAGATATCAAAGTAGCCCGAAAGGGAGGATCTCAGAGGGTGAGCAGGGTTCAGAAGAACATCCCGAACAGAAGGAGAGGGGCCTGGGTATGGGCCTTGTAAAAGTTGGCGAAGAGGCTGGGCACCCAGCCACACATCATCCAGGAAACTCACAGTGGCTCCGTCCCCGACGATCCACCTTGTGTTAGCAGCAACCACTTCGCTTACCAACTGGAGAGTGCTCCAGGGGATGCCGTGCAGGCTTCCAGGCTTGCTAGTTGGGTTCTCCGTCATAGTGGTGTAGTGCCGGGTGTATTCAGCCCACAGTGAGGAGCCCCGTTGTATATACCAGGCCAGCTTTACTGCTAAGGCGAGCTGGGTGTGCCAAATGCTACGGACTCCTAATCCACCTTCAGGTACGGGCCGTTGTATGACATGCCAAGGCACCCAATGCCGGCGTTGCTTGCCATCAAAAACGCCCCACAGAAAGCTTGCACAGAGCCGTTCAATGTCGTTTATTGTGGATTTCGGGATGGATGCGGCAGCGGCCAGGTAAATCGGGATGGAGCCAAGCACCGAATTGATGAGGGTGATCCTCCCAGCTTGAGAGAGCAGCCGTGAGTTCCATGAGCTAATGCGCCCAGTGATTTTTCCAATAAGTGGTTTGTAGTCTGCCACCAGAGTTCTCCCTTGTCTGATCGGAACACCAAGGTAGTTGATAGCGCCATGTTGCTGACAAAACCCAGTGATCCGAGCAATTAAGGTAACTACTCTGGGTGGTGCTGTCTTCGAGATGAGGAAGCTGCTTTTGGAGTGATTTATCTTCTGTCCAGAGGAAGTTTCATACCGCTTGAGGAATTCCATGAATTTCCTGAGATTGTGGGCATGCCCATTAAGAAATACCAGTGTGTCATCAGCGTATAGGAGTTGTGAAATATGGGGGCAAGCTCTAGGGACGGCATAAGGCTTGAGAACACCTTGCTGATGGAGGTCCAAAATACCTCGGCTGAGCACTTCCTCCATAATTATAAATAGAGCCGGGGCGAGGGGGTCTCCTTGTCTTAGGCCACGAGTAGAACGAAAATATCCTGCCAAGGCTCCATTAAACATGACAGAAAACCAACAGTTGGTGGTCAAAATAGCGATAAGTGAGGTGAATCTACTAGAGAAGCCAAATTTCCGGAGAACCGCAATGAGGAAATCCCACTCAACGCGATCATACGCTTTCATCATATCAAGTTTGAATATAACGTTGTGGCCATGCACCTTCCTGCCAATTTCAGTTACCAATTATCTGGATAAGGAGACATTATTAGTTATATGCCGACCTCGCACAAAGGCGCCTTGTTCCCTGGATATGATGAGGGGCAATATGTCCACCATTCTGGCACAAAGAATCTGAGAGATTATTTTATAGCTGAAGTTGCAGAGGCTAATTGGCCGGAATTCTCCAAAATGAGTAGGTTGACGAACTTTAGGGATCATGGCAATAATGTTGGAGGTGGCAGCTCGAGGAAGAGGGATACCTCGAAAGAAGCCGTCTATGGCTGCAACCACATCTCTGCCAATAGTCTCCCAACAAGCAGTGTAGAAGGCGCCTGTGAATCCGTCAGGACCAGGGGCACTCTCTCTACTCAGCCCCCACACAGCTTCCTTTACCTCCTGGGCAGTGGGAGGAGAAACCAGAGATTGGTTTTGGTGCTCAGAGATACAAGTGGGGATAACATTGAGCAAATTGGCCTCAATGGAATGGTTTTCAGTAGAGAGGAGTTGTTTGAAGAACTGTTCCGGCTCACTCATCAGGGTTTGTTGATCTTCGCACCAGACTCCAGCCACCTTTAGTCTGTGGATGTAGTTTTTCCTCCTCTTGCCTTGAACAACGGCGTGGAAAAAAGCTGTGTTCCGATCACCGTCCGCAATCCAGTTCACCTTGGCCTTCTGAGACCAGAAAACTTCCTGCCTATGAAGTACTTGGCATAGTTCGGCCTCCGCTGCCTGTAGACTCATTTTGTTCTCCTCTGTAGGATTAATATCAAATTCAGCTTGTTTAGTATTGAGGCATGCCTCTGCAACTTTGAGAGAAATCTCCAGTCTGCCAAAGATAGTTTTGTTCCACAGTTGGAGTGCCACCTTGGTGGCTTTGAGTTTATTCTGAAGTGTGATGAAAGGGTTGTAGTCGCAAGGTATAGTAGAGGACCAAGCATCACTAACACACTGTTGGAAAGTGGGGTGGTCCAGCCACATCTTCTGAAAGATGAAACGGGACGGATGCCGTTGCACCTCCTGATAAGATAAAAGAAGTGGCGCATGATCAGAAGAGCTGCGCGGGAGGTGCTTAACCACCAATCCCGGGAATGTAGTTTGACAGCAGACGCTGATCAGAACCCGGTCCAGCCTTGCAAAGATAGCTGCATCTCCCGTCCTTTTATTAGACCAGGTAAAGTGGGGGCCAGTGAAGCCTGGATCAAGCAATCCTGCAGAAGAGATAAAGGTATTGAAGTCCAGCATGGAGGTGGAGTGCGGTAGACGCCCTCCTTTCTTCTTGGATGGATCGGAGAGGCAGTTGAAATCCCCTCCGACAATCCAGAGGATAGAATTGTTCTCCGAGTAAAGAAGAAGATCTTCGTAAAGAGTTTTCCTCGCGGCCACGTCACATGCAGCGTAGACCGCGGAGACCTTACATATATCCATGCCTCCACGTTGAACAACCCCAGATACATGCTGCGAGGAGGTAGCCTCTTTCAGAAAAGATAATGGTGAATTCCAAAAAATCCAAATTTTTGAGTCCTCATCGAGGGTTGCTTCATAGTGATCCATGCCCAAATACCGGCAGATTCCTGAGGCCTTGCTTAAAGGGGCCTTTGGTTCAAAAATAGCAATGAAATCAAGGCTTAAACGGCGGACCATCATCTTCAGAGATCGCTTAGAGGCCAAATTGGTTAAGCCTCTAATATTCCAGAACAATGAGGGGCAATTCATGAGGAGGTATACCCAGAGCCACCCCTCGTAGCTGTCGCTTTAGACCTGGTTAAAACACCAGCTGCTATAATATCACGATGCTTATTCACAGTAGTAGGAGCCATGAGCAAGTTCTCGGCCTGGGCCCTGGCAGAAGCACTTAATTGAACAATAGCAAGATTTCCTGCCTCATTAGATAATCCCGAATCCGTCCCACTATTTTTTTCCAAGGAGTGTGAGCTGTCCTGTTGCACGACCTCCAGTGCCTCCCCCGCATCCGGTTGTACTGGGACATCTCCTATTGAAAGCACCCCAACGCTGCCAACAGCAGCTGAAACATTATGCTCCCGGACTTCTGCACCTTCGCTTAGCACCGGCAACTCCGCCGTTGCGTTAAAATTCCCGGGCCCCTCAGGAAGGGGTTCCTCATTCGGGTCAAAGGACTATCAATGGGAAGCACCACAGTAATAGCAGAATTATCTGAAATCTGCTTAGTTTGCTCCACGGCTGTATCCGGGATTGTCTTGATTCCTGAAGAGTTCTTCTGAACAACCCTCCATTCTCAAGTGGGTTGCACCCCAGCTACCACCGGAGGGGCAGCCTTTTTAATCCTTTTCTTGCAATGTTCGGAAACATGACCAACACGCCTGCAAAATGAACAGATTGAAGGAACCCTATGACAATTAATATATTGCCAGAAACCCTCACCGTCTCCAGAACCAATCCATATCCTCTCCGGGATGGGCTTTGCAATATCCAAGTCCACACAGACTAGAGCCTCCGCAGTTTGCGTCCATGCCAGAGTGGAATCATGAATACGAAGTACCTCACCCAAACTACTAGCAATCTGACGCAGGTAGTCTTCGTTATAAAGATTAACTGGCAGGCCAGGGAGGCCCACCCATGTTGGAACAAGAGAGGGATCTGCATGAAAATCAAAGGTGCTCGACCACCGGAAGAAACGAAACAGAAAACCTTTAATATAAAGACTCTTCCGCACCAACACCCTAATAAAATCCTCCTCAGTATCAAAGCGCATCAGCACATGACGTGGGTTTAGAGAACTTAGAACCAGGTTATTCTGCAAAGACAGTCGTTGCACCAGGTAGGATTTGATATCAGAGAAGGACGGCCTACCATACGAGCATTTGGCAACAATAGCATACTTGAGCGGATCCTCCGAACGCTGGATCTCTTCCTTTGAGAAGAATACCGCTGGTTCACCCACATCAGTGAAAGCTGGTGGCCGGAGGTTAAGAGCGACCCTGCGAGGCCGAAGGGAAGTAGTAAGCGCTTGCGCGAAGGAGAGCGATGCCGGGGGAAGGCCACCTCCCTCGTCCGGATTCGCCATGCATTAACACTTAATTCATGTTAAAAGAATTTTCAGATATCTAGCTGATTTTACTAATTTAAGTTTATGGTATCTAAGATTATGCACACCTAAATTAATTAGATATTCAGATGCTTACTATGCTGGTTGAAAAATATATAGGAAAAACACTAGTGGTACATGCCAATTCTTTTCAAGTTGTCTAATATCTTGGTCATCAAGAAAGCAGCACTCTATAGCACTGTCAACCGTAGAGGTAGAATACATTGTTGTAGGAAGCTATTGTGCTCAATTACTATGGATCAAACATCAACTTGAGGATTATAGCTTAAAGCTAAACCAAATCCCAATGATGTGTGACAACACCAGCACAATAAACCTAACAAAAAAATCCTATCCAGCATTCCAGAACCAAGCATATTGAGGTTCGTCATCATTTCATACGAGAAAATGTAACACATGACGATATCACTCTGCATTTTGTTGATACCTTGCATCAATTGACTGACATCTTCACAAAGCCTCTCCCCGAGGAGCGTTTCACAACAATTCGACAAGAATTGGGAATGTGTGCTTTAGAATAAATAGATGATCAGAAATTTGAAATTCAAACCATAAAAATGATGTTGAACCAAAGAAGTCAACAAGAAGTACACAAACATTCATTCTGTTCATCTTTTTACTTCAGTATGATAGCCGACTATCTTTTACCGCCTTACTAATCGTAGCCGATTATGTCCAACTATTGGCACAAAACTCAAAGGATCACCTTTTTTGACACCTAAAATGCCACCCTTATTTTAAGCCAACTATTTTGACCTATCCTCTCCACCTTCAAACCCATCGGCTCCCACGCAAGACTCATCTTCTGCAGAAGCTCTTGCAACATCCTCTCCAGCAACCTGCCCATCACGTCCAAGCCAGGTTCTTTTCTTTTAACCCAGTCTATATCTTCCCCTGCTTCTCTACCATCCTCACACACTTTTTCAACATCCAGAACCCTAGTACCATGGCATCCATCAAGACCGAGCCAGCCCTAGGCATGGAAATGATAACAAGTGCCCTTCATACATGAAATTGGCTACAAGTGCACACATTGAGGGGGAGTCCTCTGCTATACAAGACGCACACATTAAGGGGGGGTAGCCCCTTGCGCAAGAAATATCAACCAACTGGGAGCTTGCAACTACTGAAGCGTCTTCCTCGATGATTCCTACAACTAACCCCACCAGAGCACCAACTCTACCAGTCACTACTCCACCTACATCTCCTCCCTTAACTCGTTACATGGTTACTATATCCCGCTTTATACCACCCAACTGGTTTTCTACATCCATATACCCGGAGTTTGATTCTAGACCTTCCTTTGAACTTGTGTCCCCTCTTCTGGGTCATGATCAGAAATTTTCACTCTTTCAAACACAATTTGTGATCGATGATCTTCACAAATCCTTGTTCATTCGAATGCTCCGAATAAACACCACACTATCCCTCCAAAACCAAAGCACTCTAGGGTTTAACTCCTTTCTTCTCAAGTTTGTTCAAGAAAAGTGCACCACTCTAAACACCCTTGCCCAGATTCGATTTCACTGCTACAAGCATTCCCCTCTAGACTGGCATCGTTATTGTAAAAATGCTCACCACTATCATTCAGAAATGGCTGAATGACTGGACCAGAATCAACCCTTGGTCCACTTTGCATAATGGTGCCTCCAGTATATCTACAGAAAGTTTGCTGATATCGTTGCCCGAGCTCCAAAATTTCTTGAACTCTATGTTCACATCTCCCAAGCACGAGAGCAACAAGGCCTCTCCTTCCTCTCCTATGATGCTTTTCTTGATCAAGAAGCCTCTTATACACATGAAACACAAAAGATCGGTCCTCTACCACCTCCTTCAACAGACCCTCTTGATGAACCTCCAATCATCTCCTTACCTCCTGTTGCTGAACCATCTCACCCTTCCACTTCCGCCAGTGCACGTATCCATTACTACACTAGGAAGCGGAAGCAGAACTAGTTTTCTTTCTGTCCTTATACTTCTTCATGTATCTAACAGTTCATCAGACACTTATGCGACATGTTTATATCTATATATGAGTGTTTTTCTTATTATAATTTTTTGCTTTTTGCTAATGACAAAAAGGGAGAAAAAAGATATATGGTGTATGTGTGTATTGATGAAATTCCTCGTTATCATATATGCTCTGTCTTCGTTATCATATATGCTTCGTCTCATATATGCCTTGACTGTCAAAATTTTACACAAACAATTACTGCAACTAAAGATATGTTACAGAAAGATATTATGCCTCATACAATTTTTACAAAATCACTTGAATTCTAGAAAATATACAACATACAGTATGACATCTAGTCCTTAAAAAATTTCCCGGTAAAATTGTTCCCATTAGTTTTGTCATCACCAAAAATGGGGAGATTGTTAGGCTGACACCTCCATATATATCATAAGTACCCCTTGATGAATGAAATTGATTTCGGTGATAACAAAACAAATTGATAAAAACAAGTTAAACAAATAACAAACACTTAAAATGAATGTCAAAACAAAGGAACAATTATTAATCATTTAGTCAGAACTACACTTATCTAAAGATATTCATTCATAATCGATTCACTCAAACATCTGAAAACATAGTTGATACATGCAATAAACTATCAGAAAATATAATCGATACAGAACATAGTCGATACAATGGACTATCGGGAAACATAGTCACTACAATCGACTATCTGGTAACTTAGTCAATATATTCAACTAACCAGTCATATAGTCGATACACTCATATAATCGATACACCCGACTATCTGCTTATATAGTCGATACACTCACATAGTCAATACGCCCGACTATCTACTCATATAGTTGATACAATCATATAGTCGATACGCCCGACTATCTGATCATATAGTCGATACACTCACATAGTCGATACAGGCTACTATCTGCTCACATATTAGATACATTGAACTTAGTCAAAACACTCGACTACCTGCACACATAGTCGATACATTAATATAGTCGATACATTCGACTATCAATATATATAGTCGAAAACACTCACATAGTCGATGCAAACAAATTTAGGAGAATTTAGAACAATCTGACTATTGACATAGTTGATACTTTTAACTATCTGAGAATCTAATCGATCAAGAAGCTGACTATCAAGATATATATTTCGTTAGACCATCTTAATATGGGTATTCGAATTAACATAGTCGAAGTAACTATTCAGCTCAAAGTTGCATAAACTTTGACTATCTCGAAATACTACGTACAACTATCTTAAACAGAGCTAGAATTTCAAATACTAGCATTTAATGTATACGTACAAACCATTTATTGCTAGACATGCAAGAACTTCTCTACATTTATTACAAGACATGCAGAAACTTTGTTT
This sequence comes from Amorphophallus konjac, assembly GCA_022559845.1. Lineage (NCBI taxonomy): Eukaryota > Viridiplantae > Streptophyta > Magnoliopsida > Alismatales > Araceae > Amorphophallus > Amorphophallus konjac. The sequence goes on along the minus strand of JAHNEJ010001117.1, from coordinate 694,956 downwards.
CTCATGCTATGCTCTTCTGACGACCAAAAAAAGGTCAAGTCTTGTTGTATGCTATTTCAGGGAAAACCAAAAGAAAGACATCTGCATAGACAACATACAGACATGTTTCAAGAGCTGATTAAAGGAAGGAATAAACATCACATAACATATTTCTTCTAGGAATAGTTTTTCATAAATGCTTCTTGCAGGAATGACAGAAAAATAGACATACCTCGGAGAGGTATTCTGACTTCAAGAAATCACATCTGACAGAGATCTTCACTGTAGTCTGAATGACCCAGAAGGACTAAAGAAAATCTACCATAGAGACAAGAAGGTTCGAAGCACCTGTTTCTAACGAATATATCTTTGAGCCTAACGTTCACTACACCTTGTGACTAACGATTATATTTTGGAGTCTAACATTAAACTAATCTGTATCTAAGGCTTCAAAATACAATCTAACAGAGGTATCCATGAAGGCTATAAATTTGCAAATCATAGGAAAAATTAGCAAGTTTTTTTAGCAGAGCCTTTGTTGCAGAATCTTTGAAAAGCCATTTTTGCAAATTCTTCAAGCCCTCAGAAAAATTGTCTTACCACTTCCTGGGATTTCTTAAGCAAACTTTTTAGCCAGAAATTAGCATTGCAAAGAGTTGAAGAACAAGTAAGCAAATCGTCTGCAACTCTTCCTCCTGCTCAAGGCATCGGCTCACAGCAAATCAGCCACTATAGTTTTTCTGAAATCTCTCTATGTTAATTTCTTCTACCCTTTTGCATTCCTTTGGAATATTAGTTTAAAAGGCTTTTTATAGTTCAAGATTGCATATCTCTATTCCTATATTTCATCTTGAACTCACTGAATCACATTGTACACTACAAGCCTACTGAGAGGTAACATTCATGTATTTCTTTGATTATAGCTTATATCTCCTTGTGAAGGAGTGGTACTTGCTTGCGAGAAAGGGTGTCCAGCAGAAGGACAATATTCTGTGTAGGTTTGGCTGATACCTAAAAAACTCAGTTGGGACTCTGATTGTGAAGGAGTGCCTGAGATGTGGCTGAACACCGAAGAAAAACAGCCAAGTATAACTTGTCTTGGAAAGACTAGTGGAACCTCCGAGAGTTTTTTGAAGAACTGGACGTAGGTGTGACTAGAGGTCACGATCGAACCAGTATAAATCATGTTGTGTATAACTGTGTGATTGCTTTCTTTCTTTAACTTCTGTCGCACTATTACATAATATCTCTATTGAATTCTTAAGCTATATACTAAAGTCGCTTAATATCTCTATTGCATTCTTAAGCTAAATACTAATTTTGATTAAATTTTTAATTACCCATTCCCCCCCTCTGGGTCTAGCCATATACTGGGCATCATCTCCATCGATTTTTCCCTACGTCAATCATCTGTGTTTCTCGATTCCACCGATCTTACATGAATGTGCCTATGTTATTTCACTCCGATTTGACAAGTTGAGAGTGTGTTTTACGTATGATCGCCATGAGCATACTGAGTCTAGAAGGTCATTTCCATTATCTTGACTTTAGTTACTTCATCCTATTTTGGGTGTCTTATTTCTCATTGGGATGAATTGCGATGCATCCCAGAGTGTGCCCAAGTCTCACGTGCGATTGCTTGGGGTCCCTTGGGCTGCCTATACAAGCCCTTTATATTATCTTTTTCTCTCCTATCCCTTTGATGACCTCTCTTTTTGCATTACGTTTGTTCGTTCTTGTGCGAAGCTCACCCTCCGCTCAAGAATTTCCTTGAGCGGGATGTCGTAATTAGGCTCGTTTCTTTACCAAAACATCTATTTATCAGTCTGTTGGGCTCCCTTGCAAAATAGGCATTCTAGAGGGGCATTTGTAGACACCTAATTTTAGACATCCCACAGACCTTCAATTTGACCGTCATATAAGTGCTACTATTTTTTTTCCAGATTGATTGATTTTTCATGCTTTAAGTCTTGCCCAGTTGAACTATTGGGCTCGGGATCAAATCAAGTACAAGAGGGGGGCCCATGGGCTGGGCGGCCAGGTCAATGGCTTCCCAAGGTTGCTAGGCGGCGAGAGTCTTGGCTGCCCAAGTTTGGCAGATGGCCAGACTCTTGGTCGGCTTCTCCTTAAGAACAGCAAGAGATTTGGCCGCCTCTTGGCAACTGCCAATCAACCCACGATCCACGTTTTCACTCCCACGTCGAAAGTGCCCCATTTGGAGCTCATCTCCCCCTCGTTGCCCATGTTCTTTGGGCACGTGGGTGGAAGGTACTAGAGTTGAGGAGAGGGAGATAAGGAGGATCGGAAGGAGAAATGGGTTAGGGAGAAAAGAGTGCACCCGAGTGAAGGAAGGACCCCTATGCGAGAGAGGATCCCTGGCACCCTTGAGAGATCGAATAGAGTGAAGGAAGGGAGTCAGGAGGGAGCCCTATGGCGAAGAGATACCTTCTTTTGGCGAGTTTCCATCGTTCTAAAGTCTTCTTCCATGCACTGTACAGTGAGTGAGCGGCCATTGTCTTGGCCGTTTAGAGCACTAGGCGGCCAGTCACTTGGTCACCTCTTGGTTTGGTATTCTACCTCCCTTTGTTTCACTATTGTGCATATCTATCTCCTATTTATTACATTTTGCATATTAGAAATCTTTGTTAGAATCCCCATTCATGGAAGTTTTCTAAATTAAACAAAAGGGAACGTGGGTGGTCGAAAGCCTCAGCCATCCCCCCTTCCCAACACCCCTCCAGGTAAAGTCATCACCATTTATCTTAGTTTTGTAGTTTCTTGTGAGCATCTACAGCATAGCCTAGTTCTAATCGGTGTTCTCTTTGTTCTTTCAAGTTGTCGTTTCTATTTCCAGGACTTCAGTATAGTGAACTATAGGGCTCTCCGTCCTTGGCCGGCTGAGAATGGAGAAGTCAGGACCCCGCAAGCTCCCGCCCTGAGGAACATCGCACGATCAATCTCCTGCGAGAATCAGGTAAAACTTCCCTGGCGATCACACTTCAATTCTTCATTCCACTGCTCTATAGTGTTGTGGTAGGCCCTGCCTCATCCTCACAACGAACCAAGGCAAGCTGATGGAATGCCCCCCGGACCACTTTTCGATGCCTACACCCATGTTACGAAGAGGAGTCCTCCCAATTTAATGTGAGCATGCATGCTAACCCATTGTTTGAGATGGAAGAAGGTTTCCCCCATGCTTTCATTGGCATGTTTTGAACTTCTCCAACTAATGACAATGAAAAGGCCAATGTAGACACCATATCTTCCCATAGTGAAGATGAGTAGGTTAGCTTCAAACCTCCCTCATTCTCACCCAATGATGATCAAAAGCTGATCAATTTGCTATCAAGATATTCCCCTAATGATTTGATCACTCTAGCATCCTGAGGGAAGGCTCGTGCCAATCCCCAATTCACTCCTCAAAGTCTATTTCAAGGGTCTTCTAGCAAAACCCCTCATGACGTCCCTGTTCAATCTAGCTACCCCTTCTTTCCACAAGGGGTCACTCACTCTCATGTGCCTCTTGCTGTCAATATGCCTCATAGGGGCACGGACTTCATATCCAAACAATAACTCCAAAATTATGTCTAGCTATTGGTTTTCAAGAATATGCCTTCCTCCCAGCCTCATTTTCTAGCTCAATACTGCAAGCTTCTGAATGCTTATTTCCTCCGGGTTTTAAAGTCCTCAAGTATCATAAGTATGATGGTCCTACCAACCCGCATCATCGTCTTTCTGGTTTCTTGATGGACTCTCATTAATGGTTGTATGATCGGATCCCTTTGGTTCATCTATTCCAAAAAATCCCTCAAGGGCGAGGCCCTCATATGGTTCTCTTCTCTCCCGACTATTGATCTCCTCAATTTCGACATCATCTTCAAGTGATTCATCGCTCAATTTGGTCATCTGTCCAGCATATCACCCACCCTCTTTGATCTGGTCATGAAAAAAATGAAGCTTGACGAGGACTTCATTCAGTTTGCTAACTGATGGAGGATTATGGCTCCTAAGGCTGAGATTGCAATCCACGAATCCCAAGCCATCACCATGTTGATGAACAATGCTACTCCCCAACTTCGGGCCATTCTCATCTTGAGCGAGCTCCACACATTCTCTCAGCTATACAATAGGGCTTGTGTTGTTCAAGCTCAGATTAAGGATTCCACCCTTCCACCCTTCTTTGATACCTACGCCAGGGGCTGAAAGGTGCTTGCCATCTCTACTACTGAAGGAGTCACTACTAATGAACACGTCAATGCCTTCAGCCCTCCTCTTAGGCCGAGTAATCGCTAGGCTCCTCAGCCAAACCAAAGAACTTTCCAATCAAGCCATAGGCAGTTCAAAGCCTCACACATCCATCCATCCACCTTAGAACTATGCTAGGGCTAGACCTAAGAGGTCCTCATACCCTCCTTTGCCAAAATCCCTAGGAGATATCTTCTTCGTCTTAATGTCCTCTAAATCTATCCAACTCCCGCCCCAAAGGGAGTGAGGGCATCCTCATGCTGATACCTCCAAATATTGCCCATGCCACCATGCCCATGGGCACGACATTCACAACTGTTTCACTTTCAGGGATTGAGTCGGTAGATGTGAAGGTTGTTGTTGCAAACCTCAAGAAGCCTAGCCGAGACTTAGGCATTGTTCAAAACCCTTTACCCACTCACCAAGCAAATTAGGATCCCTAGCTCGCAACACAAGAGAGTCAATATCATCACATGTCTAGAGTCTCTTGTTGTCTGGAGACAACAACTTTGGGGAATAGATGGATGGCAAAAGTGTTATAAGTGCTCTAAAGATGTGACTCAAGAACCCAAGATGGATGTGAATACCCACTCTGAAGGGGATCGCCCTTTCACTTTAATCAAGCCTCTCTAATCACAGGCACCCACCTTCAATGCCTTTATCAAGGGGGATTGTCCCTTGACTCTCATTAAACCCCCTCAACCTCAACCTCAGTCTCATGAACCTGCTCCCCTCATGAACTCTCTTGTCGAAGGGGATCGTCCTTATTCCTGATCAAACCTCCACAACTCAAGAAGGTTCAACCTGCTTCAAGCCCTAAAGGTCAGGAACTAGCCTCCCTCTCCTCCATCTTTGGGGCTTCTTCCTCCTTGCAGCTTATATGTCCAAAACCTCATGAGTCGGATCCTCCAAAAGAGGCTACCCTTAATGTCACTCTAAGGAATCGCATCGTTCCTCCATCTCAAAGGCAATCTCAACCTAAGGAAGGGATGAGTTCCCAAGCTCCTCTTGTGGAGTGTGACATCCTCTAATACATAGACAGGACTCCAGCCAAGATTTTCATTCGAGAACTCATTAGGAGGTCCCCATCCCATTAATCTACTCTCCTCTAGTTTCTCTAAAATATAATTGTCAATGAGGATCTCCTTGCTAGTGATGTATGCGATGCCATCTTGTCCATAATGTAAAGCCCACCCATCTCTTTCTTCGAGAAATATTTGGCCACTCTGGAGAGTAGGTCGCTCCCACTATGCCTCACTATCTGATGGGAATCGACACCGAGCCTGTACCTTTTTTATTACATTTATATCCTTTTAGTTTGTGTTTATATCCACGGGAAAGTATACGCGCAATTGTACGACTTTATCGGCCAATGCGTCACTCCTGTAGATTGTGTGGGTTTCTATGTAATTTGTCAGTTGGACCAGCAAGGGGGCCCTCAGCCCTTTCCCATTGGTCCATGTCATCTTGTGGGGCTGGTCAACCATCCTAGGTGGACATCTAGAAGGTTGGACTAGTCATATGCCACATGGGTAGACAGGTGGCCCATTTTGTCCAAGGTAGGCCACCTACCATTCAACTACCCATTCAACCTTACATATGGTCAAGGGGGCGCCCCATTCCACTAGGATTAGTTTATATTTTTTGTGTGTGATTCACACTTAATCCCAGCCCTTGATTCCCCTTCCCTAGATCCAAGGGTCCACATTGCATTTGATGTAAACCATATATAAGCTTGTATTTTCATGAGAATTTCAATGAAAAATCTGATTTTTTGTGTGTAAGCAAGGAGCTTGGTGCGCCCCTCTCTCCTCCCCTGCTGTTCTTCCCTCCCCAACCCCAGATCTAGAGTGTTTCTACCTCCTATCCCCTCCTCTCAACCTCCGGTGATCGTCTGTGCCACCGCCGTTCGTGCCGCCATCGAGCCGCCTCTGCAGTTCTATCTTCATCCGACCACAGCAGCTTCCACGAATTGGCTGTCTCAGCCACGAGCTTGGATTGATCTAAATTTTTTATGGTGTGTTCAGCCCTTGCATCCCAAGATCCACCTAAATTTTCAAGTCAAAATTCCATTTTTAGTATTTTTACATTTTCGTCCAACATGTCATCGCAGATCTGCCAGGTTTCTGTCTACAGTGACAGAACCTCTGAGTTCTCCCCCCCCCCCCCCGACCATCTTTTTAATTTATCCAGACCCTCCCAATTTTACTGGGAGTTCTGTCCATCACCCCCTACCTCCACATATTTTCTTAATTTTTTATCATCCTTCTATCTATTTTTAGAAATTCACGTTCTTCCTCTGATACAGTGTTTTTAGTCAGATCCCAGATCCGACCACCCTCCACTTCCAAAATCAGAACAAATCACCACCACCTCCAAATCTAGATCCAAAATTATCCTGGTTTCCTTGTTCAATTTCCTACAACCTTGCTGAAGAACACAGCTTCAAATTCGGACATCTACTTCACGGTCAAAGGCAATCAACAGGAAAGTTCTCTGCAGATCTGAGTCTTCGGTTACTGTACAATAGCAGCATATAAAATTCGCCAACACAAAGTACAAATTTGATGAATTTTTCTAAAGGCTACTAGATTGTAGTACTTCGAAGCAGCTTTCCAACGGCTCTGATCTCGTCGCATTCCGACACCGGTGCTGATCGCAGCGTCCGTTCCCGCCGGAGCGCGCGCTGAAATACAGAACCGGCAGATTTCCGATCGGTTTTTTCGACCGGTGCCGAACGGAGCCGCCCGGCCTCCGGCCGGCGAACCAGCGTGCCGCCAGCCCGGGGAGCGCTTCTCCAAGTGTCTCCATTACAGCAGTACCACCGGGTCCCACACGGCCCCTCCGGACAGCATGTAGGCCCCACGGTCGTGGACACGCGTGTAGCCGAATCAACACACGAAGCTGCCCGTCAACCCAAATTCGGTCCTCCCGGGCACATTTGTATAGCCCTTTACCTCCCTGCGTGGAGTGGGCATGTTCCCATTGCTGTAATTATTATGTGTTAAGTTTCCCGGGAGTACGAGTTTTCGGCCAGGTCCGTCTTCCCCACGCCGAGCGCGTGGAGGTATCGCATTCGCTCCCTTACTTGGCATTTTGCTTAATTTCATATATGCTTGTTTATGCCGCTGCTAGAGAGCATGATAGGGTAATTAGCTCGCTTTCTATTTATATCACCACTGCTGCGAGAGAGAGCATTACCGTCCCGTGACCCGATCCGGGCACGAAAGAGAGAGCCGACCACCCTAGCTCTTGCCGGTTTCTCAACCGTGCACGTCCGACGCTTCCCTCGTTAAGGGACAGTCACGAGCTTGTCGTGTCCGTGGTCTCGTCCCGCATCAATTTGGTATCAGAGCCAGGTTTGAGTCTAGGGTGTCCAAAAAAAAAAGTGTCATTCATTAGTCATTTACGTCTAAGTCGTGTTTAGGGTCATCATTGTTTTAAAACAAAAAAAAAAGTGTCTTTTTGCATTGCATCCCTTTACTCGGTATATCAAAAGGTGTTGTCCGAATGTTAGGCTACGCCTATCGGGAAGGCCGCACACTTGCGCGAGTGACCTTCGGGTCAATTATCTCCGCCACGTACCAAGTCTTGGTTTACGTCTAGGGTCCTTAGTGTGCATGCATTCCAACTTTGCATTACTTAGGGTCGTGTCTAGTGTCTAGCCCAAATGGCCTTGCATATCCATTCCTAGGGATCCATTCCCGTATTATGGCAACTATGGCCCACCCATGTTGACCCGTCCAAGGTGATAGGTCCGTGTCCGAGTACCTTCGGGCATATCATAAGTATTGGTTGGAACATCGCTTGGGAGAGGAGAGCAACACGGCCGCATTTCAGTTCCGGAGAGGTTTGCGCCTTCACTTCCAATTGGAATGTCTTATCCGCAATGCATTCTCTCTAGCGGAATCCTATACGGTCGCTCTAGTGGTCGAACCATTTGAGTCACACTTCTCTCGGTATGGTGGCTTTCGACAAGCATCCACCTCCCAGCCGCCTACACCATGGCCTTCACCACTCGAGAGAGTTCCAATGTCATCCATCTCTATTTCCGAATTTGATTCGGAATCCTCTCATTTGGAACCACCCAAGCCCGAGCCACCCATGTTTCTGACGGGTACGCTTTTCATAGTCGAGCCGCTTCTTAGTTGGCTCAAGGATGGCTTGGTCCCACCTCCCTTCCCATCAATGGACCCCACACTACCACTAGTGTCAAGCAACTCATTTCATACCACCTTCCGGTCTCGTCACTATGTGGACACATTGGACGACCTTCTTAAAGGGTTAGACCGGCAGTTGACCTTTACACATTTAATGGCCCGAGGCTTCGACCAACCCACTAGTTGTAGCTTCACCCATCCGGCCATAGGGTTCATTACCTCCATATGTACCGCGGGTTGTGTTACCACGGAGGTTCTTCTACTTCTCCCGCTACCGGATGAGCCCGACTTCATTACTTTTCTTCCAAGGGAGGAGTCATATCTCCTATACACGGTCCCATCTATCACGATGGATGGAGGTGACCCTCACCTTCATGAATTCCAAACATGGGACTATGTAACGGAGGAACCGAGGGGTCACGCTTTCTTTGACCCATTCGACCCCTACTCTAGTGGGCCCCATGACCCATCACTTCCTTCATACCTTATCGGGGAAGTCCACTTTCACACCCCTTTCCCACCGGTCGGGTCATCTACATCAACCAAGCCCGTCCACGATACACCTACACCCGGCTCTTCCACACCCGGATTTCCTAGCCCACTCAAGTCTCCTAAACCTAAAGGGCCGTCCATGCATGACTGGGTCATACTTGGATGTTTAGGTGTTCCCCATACCACCCATCTTCGGTTACATAACATGCATGCATGGCACACATTCGGGTGTCCTGGTCCGCCGTCACCTATGTACGGGTCGGACTAACAATAGGTGTGTCTAGAGTCATATATGAGTCGGTGTGTTTTTCTTGTGTGGTTGTTTGTGTGGTGTGTCTCGAGTCGATTGTTGTGTGTATTGCATGGTAAGTCTGCATGAGTCTTGTGCAAGCTCGTTGTCAATCTCTTATGAGTAAGAGGCGAGTGGACTCACGTGATGAGTATGGGATCGGTTCCACATCTATACCCGGATCAGTCACCTATAGGGACTCAGCGGTGATTCCTAGTGAGTCTTCGAGCTGTTTTCTTCCCTTTTAAGAGTGCCCCTTCGGAGTGACCACCTTTAGCCCATACCAGTTCGCATATCGAGTATATATGAAATGAGTAGGTAACGATCACTTGGAGCGGAGCATACCCGTGCTACTTGGCACGGTGACGGATCCGCCGGAGTACTCGAGCATCCCTACCCCTACTCGACGGGGTCGAGTTCCTCCCACCCGGGGAGAGTTGATGGGAATCGACACCGAGCCTGTACCTTTTTTATTACATTTATGTCCTTTTAGTTTGTGTTTATATCCACGGGAAAGTATACGCGCAATTGTACGGCTTTATCGGCCAATGCGTCACTCACGTAGATTGTGTGGGTTTCTATGTAATTTGTCAGTAGGACCAGCAAGGGGGCCCTCAGCCCTTTCCCATTGGTCCATGTCATCTTGTGGGGCTGGTCAACCATCCTAGGTGGACATCTAGAAGGTTGGACTAGTCATATGCCACATGGGTAGACAAGTGGCCCATTTTGTCCAAGGTAGGCCACCTACCATTCAACTACCCATTCAACCTTACATATAGTCAAAGGGGCGCCCCATTCCACTAGGATTAGTTTATATTTTTTGTGTGTGATTCACACTTAATCCCAGCCCTTGATTCCCCTTCCCTAGATCCAAGGGTCCACATTGCATTTGATGTAAACCATATATAAGCTTGTATTTTCATGAGAAATTCAATGAAAAATCAGAATTTTTGTGTGTAAGCAAGGAGCTTGGTGCGCCCCTCTCTCCTCCCCTGTTGTTCTTCCCTCCCCAACCCCAGATCTAGAGTGTTTCTACCTCCTATCCCCTCCTCTCAACCTCCGGTGATCGTCTGTGCCGCCGCCGCCGCCGTTCGTGCCGCCATCGAGCCGCCTCTGCAGTTCTATCTTCATCCGACCACAGTAGCTTCCACGAATTGTCTGTCTCCGCCACGAGCTTAGATTGATCTGAATTTTTTATGGTGTGTTCAGCCCTTGCATCCCAAGATCCACCTAAATTTTCTTGTCAAAATTCCATCTTTTTGTATTTTTACATTTTCGTCCAACCTGTCATCCCAGATCTGCCAAGTTTCTATCTACAGTGAAAGAACCTCTGAGTTCTCCCCCCCTGACCATCTTTTTGATTTATCCAGACCTCCCAATTTTACTGGGAGTTCTGTCCATCACCCCCTACCTTCACAAATTTTCATAATTTGTTATCATCCTTTTATCTATTTTTAGAAATTCGTGTTCTTCCTCTGATACAGTGTTTTTAGTCAGATCCCAGATCCGACCACCCTCCACTTCCAAAATCAGAACAAATCACCACCACCTCCAAATCCAGATCCAAAATTAGTCTTGGTTTCCTTGTTCAATTTTCTACAACCTTGCTGAAGAACACATCTTCAAATTCGGACATCTACTTCACGGTCAAAGGCAATCAACAGGAAAGTTCTCTGCAGATCTGAGTCTTCGGTTACTGTACAACAACAGCATATAAAATTCGCCAACATAAAGTACAAATCTGGTGAATTTTTCTGAAGGCCACTAGATTGTAGTACTTCGAAGCAGCTTTCCAACGGCTCTGATCTCGTCACATTCCGACACCGGTGCTGATCGCAGCGTCCGTTCCCGCCAGAGCGCGCGCTGAAATACAGAACCGGCAGATTTCCGATCGGTTTTTCCGACTGGTGCCGAACGGAGCCGCCCGGCCTCCGGCCGGCGAACCAGCGTGCCGCCAGCCCGGGGAGTGCTTCTCCAAGTGTCTCCACTACAGCGGTACCACCGGGTCCCACACGGCCCCTCCGGACAGCACGTGGGCCCCACGGTCGTGGACACGCGTGTAGCCGAATCAACACACGAAGCTGCCCGTTAACCCGAATTCGGTCCTCCCGGGCCCATTTGTATAGCCCTTTACCTCCCTACGTGGAGTGGGCATGTTCCCATTGCTGTAATTATTGTGTGTTAAGTTTCCCGGGAGTATGAGTTTTCGGCCGGGTCCGTCTTCCCCATGCCGAGCGCGTGGAGGTATCGCATTCGCTCCCTTACTTGGCATTTTGCTTAATTTCATATATGCTTGTTTATGCTGCTGCTAGAGAGCATGATAGGGTAATTAGCTCTCTTTCTATTTATATCACCGCTGCTGCGAGAGAGAGCGTTACTGTCCCGTGACCCGATCCGGGCACGAAAGAGAGAGCCGACCACCCTAGCTCTTGCCGGTTTCTCAACCGCGCACGTCCGACGCTTCCCTCGTTAAGGGACAGTCACGAGCTTGTCGTGTCCGTGGTCTCGTCCCGCATCACTATCACTCTCAATGGAGTCAAGGTATATTCTACCTTGATAGACACTGGAGCCTCAATCAATGTCTATCCCAAGAAGACCATCAGGAAAGTGGGACTAGGTGAGGAAAACCTAGAAGAAGTTTGCACTACCATCTCCACCTATGATAACTCCAAAAGGAGTGCCAAAGAGAAGGTCAACTTGCAGCTAGAGCTAGGTCCGGTGTTGATGCCCTAGGACTTTTTTGTCCTATATGTAGATCCATCCTACAAAGCTATTCTATGACGACCCTGGATGGAACAAACCCTAGGGATCCCTTCCACGGTGCACCAATGCTTCAAATTCTCCTACAATGGGACAGTCATCAAGGTCAAAGGCATCCCTGTGGTGGAACCCTTAAATTACATCACTTCTGAGTAGATCCCCTTCATGACCATCCCGGACAAAGGGAAGAAGCCCATTCTCTCCATGGTGGAAGTTGTGGGTCCATCTGTGCTAAGCCAACCTAATCATACCATTTCTTCTAGGCCACCAATTCACTCTAAAGTTCCACTAGAAAAAGGATAGGAGTTAATGGTCAAGATGGGGTTCACTATAGGAAAGAGATTAGGACGAGATGAGTAAGGACCAACCCAAAGAGATATGTTGAAGGTCTCTAAAGGGAAGCTTGGTCTAGGGTACTCCCCAAAACAAACATCCATTCCACACCCCTCAAGGGTGGATTGTACGACCACATTGTGAGAGGTCCTACTCAGCTAGGAACCAAGAATACCCCCGATCAAGGTCAAGGAGTCAGAGAGAAAGAGAGTCAAGAAGCCTCCCAACCTGAAGAAGATTTTAGGTTAATTCTTTTGTTTCATCAAGATGAACCACCGGATCATACCTTGTCGGTGGGGGTATCGTTAGCCAAAGATAGGCCTGCACTTGTCATTGTCATCACATTTCTTTTCCACCTTAAGCTTCCACCACTGCTAACTTCTCTAGTCATGGCACAATCAACACATTCCATTTTCACATTCTCCCATGACCTCCAAAAAAAAAGTCAATCATGAAAGGTGAGAATGCGAGCTTTCTATCGAAGAAATCTCCTCCTTAGAGTCATGATATCCCGCCCAAGGGCTGACACTTTCCTCCTTGAACACCAATCCATGCCTTTCTAGGGACACCACCCTTGTACATAGTAGTGTAGGATCGAGTCTAGCTTTAGAAGAGTCTAGTCCTTCTCTGCCCATTGTCCCAAAAAAAGGGAGGGGCAGGCGTATCCCTGCCCGCCAAATCACTAATGCAGAGAGATGTTCTAAGCTATGTCAAGTCTCTGAATTTCTTCTGGCACCCATTCACCAAGGGGTAGATAGTGTAGAGGGCACTCCCTTAGGTGATGGTTTAGGAGTGTACACTTTAGAATATGAACGTGAAGATGATGATGATGAACTCAAGGATAACATCGATCATGTGAGTCCCTATGTAGATAGGACAGAGAGGTTTGATGAGACAAACACCTCTATTGATGAATCCACCAAAGAAATCAACATTAGCACTAAAGAAGATCCGAAGATCGTGTTGATCAGTGCCAACTTGAGTGAGGAAGAATAAGCTGCTATTGTAGTTGTGCTTAGGGAATACCCTGATGGCTTTGCCTGGTCCTATGAAGGCAAGCAAGGTTTAGGCCCCTCCTTAATGGAGCATCATCTAGTCCTGAAACCCGATGCAAAGTCTGTCAAACAAAAGCTTAGGCAGATTCACCCTAAGTTCGCTCTCAAGGTCAAAGAAGAAGTTAACAAGCTTCACAAAGTCAAGTTCATCAGGGCTGTCTTATATCCTTAATGAGTGGCTAATATCATTCCAGTCATGAAGAATGACGGTAGGGTTAGGATTTGTATAGATTTATGTAATCTTAATCGAGCCTGTCCGAAGGATGATTTTCCTCTTCCACACATAGATGCCCTTGTTGACAACATTGCCAGCTACAAGATGTTATCTTTTATGGATGACTTCTCTGGGTATAACCAAATCCATTTGGTAGAGGAGGACTGTAATGACCCAGAATCCGAATACCACGAGAGACCCGTTACTATTTGAATCCTAGCCCGCCACCCATGAGTCGCGATGCTCGGAAGGGTTAAAGGTTGGTGTGAGAGTTTACAAGAATCTAGAATAATTGTAAAAATCTAAAATGCATGATATACTTAATAAAGAAATAATCAACCACATAAATAAATAAGTACATAGTCTGGGATTTATAAGTCCATAGCAAGTACAGACCACTACGGGGCATACCCTACCTCTGGCAAACTAGCAGCTAGACCTGATCACCAGCACCACGAGGAGCCTCAGACGCACTATGTGTAAGCCTCGCCTCACCTAAAAACAAAGGGGGTGAACCTTATCTCATCGGCTCAGTAGGGGTCTCGCGGATCCCTACCTCTATGCAATAAACACAATACAATGATAAACTGCTAGCAATAATAATAAACAACCGGCAAGAAGAGAAAATAACTAGCTGAAGAGGTAGTAAATGACAGATAAATAAATCTACACGGCTCATAGGTACCACAGTATAAGAAAGTAACATAGTGTCACGGTCATATATCATCATTATGCTCTCGGCCGCCTGAACACTAAACCGCAATAGTAGGAAACTGGAGTCGCTACCACTCAAGTGACAGGAGTACTAGCCATGAGAAGCAAGGCCGGATGCGTCCACTGACGTCTTAGTCCGCACCTTAGGTGTAATGCCCTGGATCCTTGGTAGGTCTTGCTGGATCTTCATTGGGTCTTTCGGATTTGTTTCGGTGAGTTTTGGTTCACTTTGGTGGCTTCCGAGTTGAGCTTTACGAGCCGTGTGGGTTTTTCTCTCGTACTAGTTACGGAACCCTACGGTGAGTTTGTTTCTCAGTTCCTTAACTCACGGATGCTACAGCGATGATGTACTCTTCGAGCCGGTCATTTTGACTATTTTTACGTATTTTTTAGAGATAGGTCAAGAAATCAGATTTTTCAGAAATTAGGAAAATTCCTAATTTCTTTTCCTTTTTCTTTCCTTTTCCTCTCTCCTCCCTTCTCATTCACCGCCGTCATCTCTCTCTCCCGTTTCCTCTCCTCTTGTGGCTTCTCGGCTCTGGCTGCAGACGGGGTACCTAGAGGCACGTGCTGGGGATGCTGTGGAGCTGACTAGGTGAGCGACGGAGCGAGGATCGAGATGGATTTGGCGCGATCCCGAACGGTGGATTCAAAGCCGACGTTTGAGCTCGCGGTGTGGTTCAGTCCCTTCGGGGCACGGTTTCTTCGGTGGAGGTAGGGTGATGGTTCCTCACTTCCTCCTCTCCATTTTCCCTGCCCTTGCACTTCGTTTGGCGCAGAAACGGCCGAGTTTGGGCTTGTTTAGCCTAAATCGTGATTTTCGGATATTGTAGGGTTCGCCGGAGAACGGCAACCATTTGTAGCTCGGTTAGTGTCTAACTGACCATTGGGATGTTAGGATCCCATTCATGCTAGTTTCGTGTGGATCGGTGGTCATTCGAGGCCGGTAGGAGCCCGGGAACCTCGGTGACTCTTTTAGGGTCGATCTACCCAAATCGCCCTGATCTAGCGTTTTAACCTGTGCATGTGGGCTTTCTAGCCTTCTAATGTTATTTTTCATCATTGAGGGTTGTTTCCCCTGCGCTTCGGCTTGAATGGGGCGTGGAACTGGCCGATTTGGCGAACCCTCTATTTTCCAGCCGTGACTGGTGCGGCGGTCGTTCCAGGGACCGTCACATGCCCTGACGGCCCCACGACAGACCATCACAGCGTCTGGGCAATTTTTAGTTCTAAGTGGTTTTGAGGGTGTGACGGCCCAGGGGTGGTGCGTCACAGCCCCCTGACGTGTCCGGTGTGACACGTTACGCTTAGTTTATCGTTTAGCATTTGGGTTAAGTCGGTTCCCCTGATGCACCTGCCCCTGTGCGTCAGGTGGGTGTAACGCGCCTGGTGTAGGCCGTTACGTTCTGTTTGACCGCGTTTGACCAGTTGAGTCGGTTCACCTGACGGTTGTGCTCTCGTGCGTTAGGTGTGTGTAACGCGCCTGCCCTAGGCCGTTACACTTCGTTTTGGGTCGAGTTTAGGTGGCTGTGCCTGTTGATTCTAAAGGCCATGCCCCTGTGCGTTAGGCCTGTGTAACGCGTCCTCGATGGACCGTTACATGTTGTTTTGGCTGATTTGGGTGGTTGTATCGTTGTCTCTAACGGCCTCGCCCCAGTGCGTTAGGTGTTTATAACGCGTCCGGTCAGGACCGTTACATGCCTCTCAGCCAGTTGTTTCTTGCTTTGAGCCAGTTGTCCCTGACATGCCTGCTCCCGTGCGTTATGTTGCCCTGACGTGTCTATCTTGCCGCGTTAGGTGGTTGTAACGCGCCTTGGTCTATGCGTTACGTGGTTCGAGCTCTGGTTTGTTTTGAGGTTGTTGGCCTTGACGGCCCGTGTCGGGGGCGTCAGAGAGGTGTAATGCGCCTGATGTAGGCCGTTACGTGTCTTGTGCATTTTTGAGGTTGGTTAGGGCGGTGTGTGTGACGGCTCTCCTCCTGACCGTCACGTGGTTGTGACGCGTCTGCTTTAGACCGTCACGGTTGGAATGTAACGGCCAGCACCAGATCGTCACGTTCGTGTAACGGTCTAGGGGTGGTGTGTTACAATCCTTCTGCTCGGATTTCCATTATTTCGATTTCTGCTGGCCTTCGCTTGTCCTTGTAGCATGACCGTTGTCCCGTGGATGTCTCCTGACGTCCTATGAGGGCTGAGACTACGTTGTAAGGTGTCCAGGAGTCTTCTTGCTTGTGGTAGGATTCTCTATCCTACTCTTGTGTGTGTCTTTGGTCGGGTTCCGGTCAACCCGGGGTGACCCAGCGGTTGACGGGCGACCATGTGTGTGGGTGTCTTGGCGGTTTCGTCTAGTCTGTGACGCTGGTTCTGGATGCCACGAGGTGTTGTTACCTCGATCCACGTGTCCAAGTGTGTCTGAGGGTCTTCGGTGTTCCCTCGGGTCTCCGTGAGTTGTTTTCTGCGGAGTGTCGTTTCTTGTGGCTTAGGATTAGACCGATTGGCAGCTTGTTCCGCTGTCTGTCACGATCTTACCTTTGAGTCGTTCGACTCAGGATCGTTACGTGGTAGGTCTAGTTGCCTAGTCCTGAGTCTCTTGGCAGTGGTTGTACTGCCAGCATTACTTTGTAGTACGTATGACAGGGCTTCCTTAGACTGTCTGTACTTTAGCACTTGTGCTTTGGAGTCTGTGTCTTGTGAGCCTCCACTGGTCGTTGCCATGAGGCCTTGAGTTGCCGACCCACCTTAGGAGGGTGGAGGGGTGTACCCAATTTCACGGTTTGTAAGCTAGTTCCGTGGGCCCCGCCTAACCGTAGCGTCCTATGGGGGGGAATACTAGCTAGAGGCTTGGCTTAGGCAGGAGTCAATGTGTGCACACGTGGTCAGGGGCTGAGGACACGCGTCGACGGGCGTGACCCTGACTAGTCACTCGTAGTGTGGTTCTACGGTTCCTTGTGTCTGTAGGTGTCGTTCTTCCTTGGGACTTTGTTGTTCCTTGAATTCCGTTCTTGTGTGTCTAGTCTCCACCGTGCTCCACACGGTCGGGCGGACGAGACACTTGTGGCGCAGAGTAAGACGTCGGTAGACACATCGGGTTGTCCTTCTAGTGGGAGGGTGTTCCTATCACTTGACCGGTGACTCTCACGTTTCTCGGAGTTGGCGTTCTCTTTCCCGCGTTGGCTAGTCTTGGCCTTGTCCAAGATTCGTTTCCCTGGCTGTGTCTGTTCGTTCTTGGCCGTGTCCAAGATGGGCCCGGGGTTGCGTGCATGATGTTCCAGTCGTGTAGGCTGTTGCATCTATTTCGGGTCGTTCTTGCAGGTCTTTGTCTTAGACCTGGTGTTGGGTCGGAAGATCGGTAACTTCTGACTTTGTTAGATCAGAGTCGCCCTTCTGTTGCTGCTTGGAGTAGTCTGGGGTGCCGAGGTTAGTTCGGCTGCCACTTGTCTGGCGCGGGTTCTTCCCCTTTCTTACTTGTTCCCTACTCCTACTTCCCATCTGTTTACTACTGCTTGTAGCGTAGTTTTACGGCTTTGTAGTGTAGTTTCCTGCTCTACTACACCTGCTGTTTTGTTGTTGTTGTTCCGTGTTACTGCGTGTTTTTCAGTGGGGATCCGCGTGACCCCTACTGAGCAAGTGACACGTGTCTCACCCCTGCTTTTCAGGTGGGGTGGCGTTGTTCGTTCTGCTTCTGCGTGGTTCCTGGTGTGCGTGCTCGTTGCGTGCCGTTGTCGCCAGCTGGTACCTGCGTCGGGCTTCCCCCGACCTTTTGGTGCGTCTTTCCTTTCTGTCGATTGTACTATGCTAGACTTGCTGTCTTTAGCTTTGGACTTGACTCTGGTGTATAATTGTTAATTGAAACTGTTAATTAAAAAATAATTTTATTTCTGCTACTTTAGCAAACCCATCTAATGAAATTTAATTGCTTCTGTTATATCTCTGTGGCTTCAATGTACTCTACACATGCTCTTTTTTCCCTTCGGAGCTTTCCCGCTCTTGGGAGGCCTCACGGGTTCCAAGTGGTATCACGTGTATTCGGTAGTCCTACCGGGTATACCTGGTATCCGGAATCCGGGTCGCTATAGATTGGTATCAGAGCAATGTTTTGAGATGTTCGGAGTTCTTTTCTGAGCTATCAGAGCGTTGTTGTGTGAAGTACGTGGGAATCCGAGATATATAGTATCCAGAGTCGTGAAAGTCCAGTACAGTCTTCAGCTGGCTTCGGTTGTTGCACTGATTTGTCGTGTTGTTTTCTCTGTGCGTTGCTCAGGTTGCTGTTGACCTTTGGCCTTGGTTGATGACCGTA
Source organism: Amorphophallus konjac (assembly GCA_022559845.1). Taxonomy (NCBI): domain Eukaryota; kingdom Viridiplantae; phylum Streptophyta; class Magnoliopsida; order Alismatales; family Araceae; genus Amorphophallus; species Amorphophallus konjac. Next base: position 676,419 of record JAHNEJ010001117.1, on the reverse strand, counting down.
CACGTTCTCACGTTGTCTTGGTCGTCCCGGCTTGAGTTTGTTCAGCTCCTGATGTGTTTCACTTCCGTTGAAGTGCTCAATTAGATTCCGAGTTAGAGAAGTTACTCAGGCAAGCTAGGATTTCCTTTTCCTGGCGAGCTTTTGTGGTTGAGCTTCTTGCTTCTTGTCCCTTCTGGTGGAATCTTTTTCGAGATTTGCTTTGAAATTGCTGTCTTAGTGATGCCTTTGTCCTGTGTCTGCTTAAGTGTGGACAGCTTTGTTTTGAGCCTGATTTGCCCTCTGCTATACGGTTGCTTGGCTTTGGACTCCATGATGGTGTTAAGAGTTGTTGTGTACCGTGTTGTCGTGCCGTGTCCAGCGGTCGATGTATTGTGAAGGCTCATTTGTCATTTTCAGGACGTAAAGGTAAGCTGAGATTGATGCTTTCCTTGTGCTTTGTGCTGAAGCTGGTACTCTTCTCCTGGTTGCACTTAGGCTCCTTGTGATCGGTTGTTCGCGAGATCGGTACTCGTGGCGTGTTAATTTCGATCTTTATTGATTGCGATGGCGCCTGGTGTGTGCTGAGATGTGACTGCCGAGGTTGTTCTCACACCTGTGTGCGTTGTAGAGAGTGCAGCTGAAGCGTGTGGGTTGGCTACCCACTAGTCGAGAGATTTGTTCTTTCTCGATGGGAATTCATCTTGGCCTCTTGTGCCTTGACTTCATCTGTTGCCGTGCTATTGCTGGTGTCCGTCTGGTGTTGGCATTGGCATTTGCGAGTATTGGGGGATTTGTCGGCATTCCTGCTAATTGAGTACCCTCTACTCTGCATTTTCTTTTCTTGGGTGTTGTGCTCTCGAGGCGTGTTTGTAGTCCTTGAGGTGCATTCCCTGAGATTGTTGTTGTTGTTTTGGCACTGTTTCTCTATGATTTTGTGCCTCTGTCTTGGACCATGGTCTTGTCGGATAGCTTTGATGTACTCTTCTTCCCTAGAGTTAGCTTGTAACTTGATCAAATGTAATATCTGAGTGAGGACTGACTCGATTGTGTTTGTGGTCCAGCAATGGTGTTGTCGTTGGCGTCCTGTGTGCCAGGTGTTCCCTGTTGCCTTTGGCACTGGAGCCGATGATGTGGTCGAGCTGCCAGCTGAGAGGATTGTGTCACCTCGTGTAAGCTGCCGCTTGCCGTGTTGTCGTTGTGTTTCTCGGTTGGTTGTTTGTTGTTGAGGCAGTCGTGTCTCTATTTTTGTTGAGACGTAAGCGACGTTGCCCTTGTTTCGGAGGTGTCAGGCTTGTGTTCACTTGTGTCATGCTCGATCGAGTGCATGTGCTCGTGATTATAGTCTGATGGTGTTTCTCTGAGCTGTGTTCTCTCGAGATTTATGTTGTTTCCGTGGTTGTGTTGTTGGGTTGTTCTTCCCTGCTTCTCCTTTGCTGGTCCTTAATTTCGAGGGTGAAATTTCTTAAAGGAGGGGAGGATGTAATGCCATGGATCCTTGGTAGGTCTTGCTAGATCTTCATTGGGTCTTTCGGATTGGTTTCGGTGAGTTTCGATTCGCTTTGGTGGCTTCCGAGTTGAGCTTTACGAGCCGTGTGGGTTTTTCTCTCGTACTAGTTATGGAACCCTACGGTGCGTTTGTTTCTTAGTTCCTCAACTCGCGGATGCTACAGCAACGATGTACTCTTCGAGCCGGTCATTTTGACTATTTTTGCGTATTTTTTGGAGATAGGGCCAGAAATCGGATTTTTTGAAAATTAGGAAAATTCCTAATTTCTTTTCCTTTTTCTTTCCTTTCCTCTCTCCTCCCTTCTCATTCGCCGCCGTCGTCTCTCTCTCCCGTTTCCTCTCCTCTTGTGGCTTCTCGGCTCCAGCTGTAGACGGGGTACCTAGAGGCACGTGCTGGGGATGCTGTGGAGCTGACTGGGTGCGCTACGGAGCGAGGATCGAGATGGATTTGGCACGATCCCGAACGGTGGATTCAAAGTCGACGTTTGAGCTCGCGACGTGGTTTTCGGCGCGGTTTAGTCCCTTCGGGGCATGGTTTCTTCGGTGGAGGTAGGGTGATGGTTCCTCACTTCCTCCTCTCCGTTTTCCCTACCCTTGCACTTCGTTTGACGCGGAAACGGCAGAGATTGGGCTTGTTTAGCCTAAACCGTGATTTTTGGGTTTTCTAGGGTTCGCCGAAGAACGGCAACCATTTGTAGCTCGGTTAGTGTGTAACTGACCGTTGGGATGTTAGGATCCCATTCATGCTAGTTTCGTGTTGATCGGTGGTCATTCGAGGCCGGTAGGAGCCCGGGAACCTCGGTGACTCTTTTAGGGTTGATCTGCCCAAATCGCCCCGATCTAGCGTTTTAACCCGTGCATGTGGGCTTTCTAGCCTGCTAATGTTGTTTTTCATCGTTGAGGGTTGATTCCCCTGCGCTTCGGTGTGAATGGGGCGTGGAACGGGCCGATTTGGCCAACCCTCTGTTTTCCCGCCGTGACTAGTGTGGCGGTCGTTCCAGGGACCGTCACATGCCTTGACGGCCCCACGATAGATCGTCACAACGTTTGGGCGATTTTTAGTTCTAAGTGGTTTTGAGGGTGTGACGGCGCAGGGGTGGCGCATCACAGCCCCCTGACGCGTCCGATGTGACGCGTTACACTTAGTTTGTCGTTTAGCGTTTGGGTTAAGTCGGTTCCCCTAACGTGCCTGCCCCTGTGCGTCAAGTGGGTGTAACACGCCTGGTGTAGGCCGTTACGTTCTGTTTGACCACGTTTGACCGGTTGAGTCGATTCGCCTGACGGTTGTGCACTTGTGTGTTAGGTGTGTGTAACGCGCCTGCCCTAGGCCGTTACACTTCGTTTTGGGTCGAGTTTAGGTGGTTGTGCCTGTTGATTCTAACGGCCATGCCCCTGTGCGTTAGGCCTGTGTAACGCGTCCGCGATGGACTGTTACATGCTGTTTTGGCTTAGTTGGGTGGTTGTATCGTTGTCCATAACGGCCTCGCCCCAGTGCGTTAGGTGTTTGTAATGCGTCCGGTCGGGACCGTTACATGCCTCTCAGCCAGTTGTTTCTTGCTTTGAGCCAGTTGGCCCTGACGTGCCTGCTCCCGTGCGTTAGGTTGCCCTAACGCGTCTGTCTTGCCGCGTTAGGTGGCTGTAACGCGCCTTGGTCCGTGCGTTACGTGGTTCGAGCTCTGGTTTGTTTTGAGGTTGTTGGCCCTGACGGCCCGGGTCGGGCGCGTCAGAGTGGTGTAACGCGCCTGATGTAGGCCGCTACGTGTCTTGTGCGTTTTTGTGGTTGGTTAGAGCGGTGTGTGTGACGGCTCTCCTCCTGACCTTCACGTGGTTGTGACGCGTCTGCTTTAGACCGTCACGGTTGGAATGTAACGGCCAGCGCCAGACCGTCACGTTCGTGTAATGGTCTAGGGGTGGTGCGTTACAATCCTTCTGCTCCGATTTCCATTATTTCAGTTTCTGCTGGCCTTGGCTTGTCTTTGTAGCCTGCCCGCTGTCCTGTGGATGTCTCCTGACGTCATATGAGGGCTGAGACTACGTTGTAAGGTGACCAGGAGTCTTCTTGCTTGTGGTAGGATTCTCTATCCTACTCTTGTGTGTGTCTTTGGTCGGGTTCCGGTCAACCTGGGGTGACCCAGCGGTTGACGGGTGACCTTGTGTGTGGGTGTCTTGGCGGTTTCATCTAGTCTGAGATGCTGGTTCTGGATGCCTCGAGGTGTTGTTACCTCGGTCTGCATGTCCAGGTGTGTCTGAGGGTCTTCGGTGTTCCCTCGGGTCTCCGTGAGTTGTTTTCTGCAGAGTGTCGTTTCTTGTGGCTTAGGATTAGACCGATTGGCGGCTTGTTCCGCTGTCTGTGACGATCTTGCCTTTGAGTCGTTCGACTCAGGATCGTTACATGGTAGGTCTAGTTGCCTAGTCCTGAGTCTGTTGGCAGTGGTTGTACTGCCAGTGGTGCTTTGTAGTACGTGTGACAGGGCTTCCTTAGACTGTCTGTACTTTAGCACTTGTGCTTTGGAGTCTGTGTCTTGTGAGCCTCCACTGGTCGTAGCCCTGAGGTCTTGAGTTACCGACCCACCTTAGGAGGGTGGAGGGGTGTTCCCAGTTTCACGGTTTGTAAGCTAGTTCCATGGGCCCCGCCTAACCGTAGCGTCCTACGGGGGGGAATACTAGCTAGAGGCCTAGCTTAGGCAGGAGTCAGTGTGTGTGTCTAGTCTCCACCGTGCTCCACACGGTCCGGCGGATGAGACACTTGTGGCGCAGAGTAAGACGTCGGTAGACGCATCTGGCTGTCCTTCTAGTGGGAGGATGTTCCTATCACTTGACCGGTGACTCTCGTGTTTCTCGGAGTTGGCGTTCTCCTTCCCGCGTTGGCTAGTCTTGGCCTTGTCCAAGATTCGTTTCTCTGGCTGTGTCTGTTCGTTCTTGCCCGTGTCCAAGATGGGCCCGGGGTTGCGTGCATGATGTTCCAGCCGTGTAGGCTGTTGCGTCTGTTTCTGGTCGTTCTTGCAGGTCTTTGTCTTAGACCTAGTGTTGGGTCGACATATCGGTAACTTCTGGCTTTGTTAGATCAGAGTCGCCCTTCTGTTGCTGCTTGGAGTAGTCTGGGGTGCCGAGGTTAGTTCGGCCGCCACTTGTCTGGCGCGGGTTCTTCCCCTTTCTTACTTGTTCCCTACTCCTACTTCCCGTCTGTTTACTACTGCCTGTAGCGTAGTTTTACTACTTTGTAGTGTAGTTTCCTACTTTACTACACCTACTGTTTTGTTGTTATTGTTCCGTGTTACTGTGTGTTTTTCAGTGGGGATCCGCGTGATCCCTACTGAGCCAGTGACACGTGGCTCACCCTTGCTTTTCAGGTGGGGTGGCGTTGTTCATTCTGCTTCCGCGTGGTTCCTGGTGTGCGTGCTCGTTGCGTGCCGTTGTCACCAGTTGGTACTGCGTCGGGCTTCCCCCGACCTTTTGGTGCGTCTTTCCTTTCTGTCGACTGTACTGTGCTAGACTTGCTATCTTTAGCTTTGTACTTGACTCTGGTGTATAATTGTTAATTTGAAACTGTTAATTAAAAAGTAATTTTATTTCTGCTACTTTAGCAAACCCATCTAATGAAATTTACTTGCTTCTGTTATATCTCTGTGGCTTCAATGTACTCTACACATGCCCTTTTTTCCCTTCAGAGCTTTCCCGCTCTTGGGAGGCCTCGCGGGTTCCAAGTGGTATCACGTGTATTCGGTAGTCCTACCGGGTATACCTGGTATCCGGAATCTGGGTCGCTACATTAGGTCTCTCCCTACGCACATCAACATGAAAACTAAGACATTATACACAGTACCATTAGGACTTGCCGGGGTCATGCTCGTCAGCATGGGTCCAAAGCACCCAACCATGTGTGCACACATAGGCTATCTGCTCTAAGTCGGGTCCTCTAGCTAGTTTTCCCCCCAGCCAGACTCATGATGCAAAGGCAAGGAGACCTATGGTAACCAGCTTAAAAACCATCTCATCAGGTCTAGCTCTCTACCACTCCCAAGTGGGTTGGCACCCGTGTACCCAAGATAGCTACGACTAGTGGGAAAGGTTACTCGAGGTAAGAACTCACGGTAGGATAAGAACCATCGAAAAATATACACATGTATCACATGGGTCTGTGGATGAACTTTTTTATCATTGTTATCGTTTTATCTTTTATCGATTTGTTAAGTACGAGGGCGTGCTAGTCACCTGGGTGACAATGTGTTCTGGCTTCGAGACTGGAGTGGTCCGAAACCTATGGTGCGCTCCATCCAACTAACCAGATGATTGGGGGTATCGGGTCGGGACTGAGACCCACCGTGCCGTAAAGGTCACAACGTTAATTACATCCCCCCAGAGAGGGGAAAGCATTTGATTAATTGCCAAGATAAGTGGCCTCATGGCCTAAAAATCAAATTTCGTGAAATGGATGAATGAAGCATTGAAGAGCATTGAAATCCCCTACATTAGGGTACTAAAGGATATTTCAAATCATATCGGTCGTATAGTGACCATTTCATGTTCAGACTGATGTCGGGGTTGAAAATGTCCCAACTATACGTTCAATACCGCGACAAATGTATACCGAGATGCGACGAATTTGATATTTGAGTCATTAAGGAATGAGTCAAGCTTAGTGAGATATCGGTCTGGAGTGAGGTCTGTCCATGGCCATGATTGGGTGTTACCTGAGGGCCAAGCACGGCTTGCAGGGCATCATTAGTATCTCCTTCGCACCAGGCTCTAGGACGTGAGGACTTCCGAATCAAAGGCCATTAATTCCTTAAGTTCAATTTTTTATTATTGTGTTTTCGTGGCATTTTATTTATTATAGGGTTATCTCTCTTTTCCCTTTTTTTATCATTTGTGGTTTATCACTTTTCTTTAAGATTAGTGATTGTTTGAAGAGCGGAGACAACGCAGCACTGCCCTGCGTCGACGCAGCAGGCTGGGGCTAGCCCAGAGCCGCATGTGTTGACGCAGCACACTGGCTACGTCGGCGTAGCGCGCTGGGGCTGGCCCAAGGCTGGCTGTGTCGACGCAGCACGCTGGGGGCTAGCCCAGTGCTGCCTGCATCGACGCAGCGCATTAGGGGCTAGCCCAATGCTGCCTACGTCGACGTAGGGCACTGACTACGTAGACGCCACCCTGCGTTGGCAAGCAGAGCTCCTTCATTTCTTCTTTCCTTAGCTTTCTTTGTATCATTTTATTTGTATTCATACTTTCCTTTTTTATTATTATTGCTCACGGGTGAAGGACATATAATGAGCATGCATATGCATGCAAATGCTTATGAGAAAAGGGGCAAGCCTGCTAGGAACAACCACCTAGTATTCAGGGAGTCGACTCCTGGGCAGGAGTTTGCCTGGGCAGGGCCTAGACAGAACTCGACTAAGAGGGAGTCGACTCTCCTAGTTGGCCAAAGTTGTTCTGGCCTTGGCCTGGTTCAAGGTGATTATACCATGCATATCCATGAAATCTTAATAAAGTTCATGAGCAACTTCAAAGGATGGAATTAAATGCATATGAAACTTTATTTGCATTTGAAATTCATTCATGAGGCCATGTGGATATGAAGATGCCCAGGCTATTTTAGTGAAAATATGTCATATCTGATTACTTTATGAGAATTCCATGAAGTTTTGTCATGCAAATGGCATTTGACAAGTATTCTTTATGTAAAAGATATCATTAAACCCTTTTCTGAACTTATGGATCCATGTAAGTTTATGGATGCAAGCAACAAGCATATGCAAGCATGCATGGGAGCAAAGGGGCTGGATTGAGCCTCCTAGACATGGGGTGCGTCGACACACTATGCGCAGTACATCAACGCACTCCCCAGCTAGCAAGCATTGTATGGGGTTCTGTTTCAGGCTGTTCGGGTTGATCTAGTGCCTTGGGCATGTGCAGAGGCAAGCATGCAAAGACTATATGCCTATCATATGTGAATGCTTATGCATAGATTTCTATTTTGGCCTGAGGTCCTTATTCCATGTTGTTTTCTTTTATTTCACCTTCTTTACCTTGTTCACACTATTTTCAGCAATTCTCTGAAATTGTGTTGATCATGCTTTTCTTTTGCTTGCTGCTCACAGTGCCTTTAAGTTCAGTCAATCTGCCAATCTTTTTTTTTCTTTTTTTTTATGTTATCAATCTTCAAGTTGCCTGGCAAAAATCCGACAGCATCTTCCCTAGACCTAGAGCCTTGGGGGTTTTAACCAGGTACACATCCACGGAGAAACTCCAAGATGGCCCCAAAATAAGAAGGGTGCGCACGGAAGCGGCAACACCCAAGGATGCGCACGGAAGCGACAACATCCTATGATCCGAACAGGGCATGGACACCCCGAGGACTAGCCTACGAGGGGCTCCTATGACCCGAGGGATGCCACAATCCCGATCCCGAGACGTGGTCTTAAATTATCGCCACATTATACGGTCGTCGATATTCACCCTTTTCGAGGGATCATCCGGGGACCACGGTATGAAGAAGCAAGTCCCCGGATATCCGAGAGTGATCAAAACTCCGGAAGCTGAAGTTTGCAATGAAAACAATCGGTTTGGGATTAAATTCCATATTTCTCACCCCTTTGGCATCATGGCCATGAAATTGGTCCAAATCCCAAGGTAGGGTTTTGAGTGAAAGAAATCGGCATAATTACAAAATGAGGGAGTAAGCATGTGAGATTGCTCGATGACTGGAAACCCGGAGTCACGTTCATGGGTGTGAACGAACCCCGGGGCGGCGGTGATGTGACACAACCTAGGACTTAAACAAACAAGCACAATCGCAATCAAACGGACCGATGTCGGCGACCGCTCACCCGATGCTCACCAAGACCTGGGGTAACTTGGCAATGCCAAGTGGAGGTTGTGTGGGCTGGGCCCTTGCTGGTAGAGGGCCATCAAGGCCTAAGTTGATTCCCAATGGTAATGGCAGCCCAATTCAAGGGAGCTGACGTCGTGCCGAGGGCACGGGTTCCACTCTTTTCCCACGGTGATCACTTATAGCAAAGGAGCTTAAGGATCGGGCTCTCATTCACGGCCAGCGGAGTTTATGAACCAATATTGAAAGAACAAGCACAAATTAGAGCAAAGTTTGGAGCACTTACTCGACCGGTTTGAAGAAACCGGTCCCGGTCGGAGACGAGGGCGAGCGGGGAGGCGGGTGGATCCCCACACTCAGCGTCGGGGTAGCTTGACCTACCCAAATGATTACAATACTACACCTCTCGCAGGAGGGGGATCTTGGGGTGGGGGTTAAGTGATATTACAACTAAAACTACCTCCACATAGGGAGAGGCCTTCAGCCGGCCAAGCAGGGAGGGGAACTTGAGAGAGGAACACCGAAGATGGGAGGTCGCCGGTTCTGTCCACGTTCTGTGGGTGCTGACAGATGATCGAAGAAATGGTTCCTGCGACTGATGCCGAATTTTTTTGGGGAGGAAACCACCTGGAAAATCTTCGTAGGAGGCCAGGGAAGTCGTCCAAATTGTTTTGATTTCTTCTGGCGCCGACGTTGGTCTGGGTGGAGGCCCGAGCAGGGAGGCAGATTCTTGGACTGGCAGCTTCTGGCGGCCAACAGCAGGTTGTAGAGGATGCCCCGTCAGTTCCCGAACTCAGAATCAAGCACCGCTGGAGTTTTTGGAATCGTGGACAAGTCCTCTTTGCATAAAAACTGACGGAGAAGGCAAACGATGCCGGAGAAGACCATGGGACTCTGAACACTGATGACAGGTCGGTGTAGGCTGTGGGAAGCTGAACCGCGTACCCGAGGGAGAAAAATGATAACTATGGCCCACGGACGTCGATAGAAGTTCCACTTATTGATTCTGAAAGTAGACAGGAAGAGGAATAACTTTGCAGAAGAACTTGTGGCCTGAATCTTCCAAGTTTCGTCGTGGCAGAGCTTCTACTATGGCTCAGGTGCTCAGCAGGGGCAGCTCTGCACAGTTGTAGGAGAACGGATCTCCCAGTCAGCTCGGAGATCGGAAGGGGACGAGACCACCGCCGTTGCGAAGAAGACAGGTAGACACTTCCGTGGATACCTCTTGGGCCTAAAGATTCTCTGGGATGTGGTCGGGGTCGCCTCTTCAAACTGCTACTCTTCTGCTGCCAGCGAACTGAAAACTGGAGGTTGAAGATGGTGGGGGAAAATAGGGTATATGGGAGGGTAAATAGAGGTGGATGAGTGTGGGGAGAACCCTGGCTGTGAGGGGGTCTAGGAAGGGGTGTTCCAAGGTGTGGGAGGGGAAGAATAGGGTCTAGAAGGGGGTCTAACAGGTGGTTGGAGGAGGATCTACGAATTTGGGCTTGGAGGGAGAAGGAGGAAGGTGGGGGGGCACAAGTGGGTGGAGGGCATGTGAGTTTGAATTTCCTTTAATGTGGGGTGGTCAATGGTGGTCTTGGGGATGGGAAGAGGTGTCTTGGGAAGGTGGGGGGCTGCTTTGGGTAGTGGGAAGGGTGCTTGGGGAAGTGGGTGGGGTAGTTGGGGGTTGGGAGGTGGAGCTAGGATTGGTGGAAGCTCTCTTGGGACTAGGGGGTGGAGTAATCGGATGTGTGGGGAAGGGGAGTGGTCTTTAATGGGGGTAGGTGGGAGAGTGGTGGTTGGGAAGGGAGGAGAGAGAAAATTTTTGAAATTGGGTGTGGAGGAGAGAGAAAGGGGAGTGAAAAAGAGAGATTAAGAGAGGGATGGGTGGGGAATCTCTTCCCTAGGGTCTCTCACCCAAAAAAATGGAATCTCTCCACTAGATAAGAAGTGTAAACTCTCAAAATGGCAAGTTTTTCATTCATTAATTCATTAACTCAAATGGAGGAAATGAGGTCCTATATATAGGCAACCCACATTTCTACAAAAGTCCTTAACTCTTACTACAATGACCAAAGACCAAGGGGGTAGGGGCGCCCCTGGGCCTAGCCCAAAGAATTGGGCCCAATAACCATTCTAAACAATCTAATGAGCCTAATGACACAAACTTAGAAAAGACCTAAGGACATGACTCAAATAAAAGGGAAAATACATCAAATGACTCAAATAAAAATTACATAGGACTCAAAATTAGATAACTAGACCATGCCAGATGCAACCGGGGTGAGAAGATGAGCTGTGAACGTGGGCATGGGAGGTGATGTCCCTATCATACTCCCGAGGTGCGGAGAACTCGACTCCGTCGAGTAAGTGTCCTTCCCTCCTCGGAGGGTGTAGAAGTGGTACTGCCCTCAAGTCTTCCGAACGACACCGATCCATCCACCTGCCGAGATAGCGCTCGTATACCTTGCTCCTGGTGGTAGTGACATGTTCATCCAATATTCGTTCAATGCGCTCACGCTGGGCTCTCTAGGCTGGTGGTCTCTCCTCACGAGTGGGTGCTCTCTCAACGGAGGGAATAGGCTCAATATCCTCACTAGGTACCAACATGGGTCCCTTATATGGCACTAGGTCGGCTACATTGAATGTGGGACTCACTCCATACTCCTCGGGGAGATCTAACTCATAGGCATTAGCGTCAATACGCCTCAGGACCTGGAAGGGACCAGCCTCACGTAGCCTCAATTTGGAGATGACTCCCGGGGAGAGCCTCTCCTTCCTCACCATCACAAAGTCACCCACGTGGAATTCTTGGTGACGCCGAAGGGAGTCAGCCTGCCTCTTATAGATCTCATTTTCCTTGCTAATGTGCTTACGAAGGTTTTCATGCAATTTTGTGAATGTTGACATTCTAGGGGTGATAGGTGGACCTGGACAACCAAAAGTAGACCTATCATGTAATGATGCAGTGTAGACTTTGGTCAGCCTAGGTGGGCCGGGGCACCCGTAGGTGGCCCTATCATGCAAAGTTGTGATAAATATCGGGGGACCCGGACATCCGTAGATGCCTTTGACATGCTTAAGACCCATGATGAATGAAGGTGGACCATTACATCCGAACATGAACCACTCATACTTTCTACTTGACATGTGCGTGATATGAATGAATGGACCCAACATAGTGTTCATGCCAAGTGGTGTGTTGCGCCAAGATTTATGCATTGTTGTGCCAAAGAGGTATCCTATGTGTGGGCTTTTGGACTTCCATTGGAATGGGTCAAAGGGGTCTAGGAAGGTATATATCATGAAGTGGGGTACTTCCTCGATCCGTAGGTGTATATCGCCCAAAGTCATGGCTCTCATGGTGTAACCTGGGTCATGGATGAGATGGGTTTGGCCCAATATGGTGGGTGAGGGTAGGAAAGGGTGGGTGGTGGGTTAGATGGTTGGGCCACATGGGTATAGGAAGGGGTCAAAGGGATCGTGGAAATGGTTACCTAGAGATTGGAACTCCACATCCTCAAAGCCCCAAAAATATGGGTCATCCTCCTCCAAGATAACTGGGCCATGGTCGTTAGTGGGTTGGGCAACCAAAGCACTTGGGATCTCAATGGTAGGGGAGTGGACCGAGATGGGTTCTTCCACCATAGGGAGAAGGAAAAGAAGGTCGCTAGTGTAGCAACCAATGGTGCAGACCGAGGTGATAGACCCATCACAAGGGTGGATGAGAATAAGGTTTGTTGGGTGGGCCGTCCCTAAGGTCAACAAGCAAGTCAGCTCTAACTGTCATTCTAGGCCTTTAAGGAGGTCATCAAAACCCTCTACTTCGTAGTAGGATTGGATTGTTGTGTGAGGAGTGTGGATGGACATAAGATGGTGATCTTGCTTCATGGGTAGACAGGTATGGGTCATGATTTCTCTAATCAAGCTCTCCCTTAGCTACCTAACAAAGGACTCTTCTAAGATGAATTCGGCCTTATCTAGAGGTGGTGGTGTAGGGTGAAGATCCTCGTGCGAGGCTTCCTCTTCAATTGGAACATGGGTGCTCTCTATGGAGGGGATAGGTTCCCGGGGGGTATTTGTCTTTATGTGGCAAAGCGGGTGGACTACTTCTTCCAAAGCTAATGGAGTGGGAAGGTTCTTTGATGGTGGGGTGATGATGGCCGGAGTATGGTGCACCCGGGGTGGTGAACAAGGGCGGGATTCCCGCGGGTGGGAGAATACAAGGTTGTTGAATTTAAAGGTTCCCGAAAGGTGTGGCGGATGCACTAGGCAAGTCCGACGTCTTGGGTCGATGTCGGCATTCCTTTCATCTAACCATTTTTTACCTAAGATTATACATGGACCCGCCAATGTTCCCTTTTGACACCAAGCCCCATCCAAATACTTAGTCTTCCCGAACCATTTATGGAATTCAATAAAGACTTGGTCTCCATTGTGCACAATTTGTCCGGTCCTACAAAGAGAGGTAATGATATCGGGGGACACCCAATTTTTAGATTCTAGGTCAATGAAATCAATTTCTACGGGCTCTCCATTAGGTAAGCATGCATGGGATATGATTGGGAGAGGGGCCATGTGACCCAAGACTCAATGTTAACAATGAGGGGTTGACAATGCACGGTTTGGACAAGAATGCAAGCATGCCCTAGGACTTGACTTGTAGAGACAAGTCAATTACTTGCTCTGATACCAATTGATGTGACACAACCTAGGACTTAAACAAACAAGCACAATCGCAATCAAACGGACCGATGTCGGTGACCGCTCACCCGATGCTCACCAAGACCCGGGGTAACTTGGCAATGCCAAGTGGAGGTTGTGTGGGCTGGGCCCTTACTGGTAGAGGGCCAGCAAGGCCTAAGTTGATTCCCAAGGGTAATGACAGCCCAATTCAAGGGAGCCGACGTCGTGCCGAGGGCACGGGTTCCACTCTTTCCCACGGTGATCACTTATAGCAAAGGAGCTTAAGGATCGGGCTCTCATTCACGGCCAGCGGAGTTTATGAACTAATATTGAAAGAATAAGCACAAATTAGAGTAAAGTTTGGAGCACTTACTCGACCGGTTTGCAGAAACCGGTCCCTCTCGGAGACGAGGGCGAGCGGGGAGGCGGGTGGATCCCCACACGTCGCGTCGGTGTAGCTTGACCTGCCCAAATGATTACAATACTACACCTCTCACAGGAGGGGGATCTTGGGGTGGGGGTTAAGTGATATTACAACTAAAACTACCTCCACATAGGGAGGGGCCTTCAGCCGGCCAAGCAGGAAGGGGAACTTGAGAGAGGAACACCGAAGATGGGAGGTCGCCGGTTCTGTCCACGTTCTGTGGGTGCTGACAGATGATCAAAGAAATGGTTGCTGCGACTGATGCAGAATTTGTTTGGGAATGAAACCACCTGGAAAATATTCGTAGGAGGCCAAGGAAGTCGTCCAATTTTTTTAGATTTTTTCTGGCACCGACGCTGGTCTGGGTGGAGGCCCGAGCAGGAAGGCAGATTCTTGGACTGGCAGCTTCTGGCGGCCAACAGCAGGTTGCAGAGGACGCCCCGTCAGTTGCCGAACTCAGAATCAAGCACCGCTGGAGTTTTTGGAATCATGGACGAGTCCTCTTCGCAGAAAAGCTGACGGGGAAGCCAAACGATGCCGGAGAAGACCAGGGGACTTTGAACACTGATGACAGGTCGATGCAAGCTGTTGGAAGCTGAACCGCGTACCCGAGGGAGAAAAATGATAACTATGGCCCACGGACGTCTATAGAAGTTTCACTTCTTGATTCTGAAAGTAGACAGGAAGAGGAACAACTTTGCAGAAGAACTTGTGGCCTGAATCTTCGAAGGTTCGTCGTGGCAGAGCCTACTATAGCTCAGGTGCTCAGCAGGGGCAGCTCTGCGCAGTTGTAGGAGAACGGATCTCTCGGTCAGCTCAGAGCTCGGAAGGGGACGAGACCACTGCCGTTGCGAAGAAGACAGGTAGACGCTTCCGTGGATATCTCTTGGGCCTTCATATTCTCTAGGATGTGGTCGGGGTCGCCTCTGCAAACTGCTACTCTTCTGCTGCCAATGAACTGAAAACTGGAGGTTGAAGATGGTGGGGGGAAATGGGGTATATGGGAGGGGAAATGGAGGGGGATGAGTGTGGGAAGAACCCTGGCTGTGAGGGGGTCTAGGAGGGGGTGTTCCAAGGTGTGGGAGGGGAAGAATAGGGTCTGGAAGGGGGTCTAACATGTGGTGGGAGGAGGAGCTACGAATTTGGGCTTGGAGGGAGAAGGAGGAAGGTGGGGGGCACAAGTGGGTGGAGGGCATGTGAGTTTGAATTTCCTTTAATGTGGGGTGGTCAATGGTGGTCTTTGGGATGGGAAGAGGTGCCTTGGGAAGGTGGAGGGCTGCTTTGGGTAGTGGGAAGGGTGCTTGGGGAAGTGGGTGGGGTAGTTGGGGGTTGGGAGGTGGAGCTAGGATTGGTGGAAGCTCTCTTGGGACTAGGGGGTGGAGTAATGGGATGTGTGGGGAAGGGGAGTGGTCTTTAATGGGGGTAGGTGGGAGAGTGATGGTTGGGAAGGGAGGAGAGAGAAAATTTTTGAAATTGGGTGTGGAGGAGAGAGAAAGGGGAGTGAAAAAGAGAGATTAAGAGAGGGATGGGTGGGGAATCTCTCCCCTAGGGTCTCTCACCCAAAAAAATGGAATCTCTCCACTAGATAAGAAGTGTAAACTCTCAAAATGGCAAGTTTTTCATTCATTGATTCATTAATTCAAATGGAGGAAACGGGGTCCTATATATAGGCAACCCACATTTCTACAAAAGACCTTGACTCTTAACACAATGACAAATTACCAAGGGAAGGGGGGTGCCCTTGGGCCAAGCCCAATGAATTGGGCCCATAAACTAATCTATCAACATAACGACACTTAACCTAGGTAAATGACTCATTAATCTAGGTACAAGACTTAAATAAAAGGAAAATTACATAATTATGACTCAAAGAAAATATGAAAGTTACATGAATTGACTTAGAAAAATGTGACGGATGTAATGGAACCATGCTGGCGGGCAACCGGGGCTTTGAAAATATATGGGGCGAGGGATGTGTGGGGAAGGGGAGTGGTCTTTAATGGGGGTAGGTGGGAGAGTGGTGGTTGGGAAGGGAGGAGAGAGAAAATTTTTGAAATTGGGTGTGGAGGAGAGAGAAAGGGGAGTGAAAAAGAGAGATTAAGAGAGGGATGGGTGGGGAATCTCTCCCCTAGGGTCTCTCACCCAAAAAAATGGAATCTCTCCACTAGATAAGAAGTGTAAACTCTCAAAATGGTAAGTTTTTCATTCATTGATTCATTAACTCAAATGGAGGAAATGGGGACCTATATATAGGCAACCCACATTTCTACAAAAGTCCCTGACTCTTACTACAATGACCAAAGACCAAGGGGGTAGGGGCGCCCCTGGGCCTAGCCCAAAGAATTGGGCCCAATAACTATTCTAAACAATCTAATAAGCCTAATGACACACAAACTTAGCAAAGACCTAGGGACATGACTCAAATAAAAGGGTAAATACATCAAATGACTCAAATAAAAATTACATAGGACTCAAAATTAGATAACTAGACCATGCCGGATGCAACCGGGGTGAGAAGACGAGCTGTGAACGTGGGCATGGGCGGTGATGTCCCCATCAGGCGACCACCGAGTGAACAACTGCATCATCGCACGAACGATATGCTACCATGATGTGAAAGGACCACGGGGTATGCAGCAAGCAAACAGAAACTTAGGACCTATTCCGCAATCACAACCACATAGCAATTCAGTTGGCAGATCGGGCCAATTCACCGTCACACACACACGAGCCCGGGGTGACTAAATGATGCTAAGGGGAGGTGATGGATCAAGACCCTTGCTGGTAGAGTGCCAGCAAGGCTAGGGTTACCCTTCCGAAGGTACGAAGCCCACAATTAAGGGGCTGGCCGGGTGCCACTTGGAGCACTAGGTCCCTCTCTCACACACTCCACGGTGACCGCTCGTAAGTGGAGCACGTGGGGTCGGACACTCTCTCGCTTGCTCAACGGAGCGGATTCTACGGATATTAAATGAACAAGCACCAGAAGGAAATGGAGCAAAGGTTAGAGCTCACCTAGTTGGTTTGAAGAAACCAACCCCGTTCGGAGACGAGGGCGAGCGGGGAAGTGTGGGTTCCCCGCACACTGCGTCGGTGTAGCTTGATCCCTGTTTAATAATAACATTCACTACGCCTCACGCAGGAGGGTGGACTTGGGGTGGGGATGATTTGTATTACATGCAAACACTACCTCCACGCAGGGAGGGGCGGTGAGCCGGCCAGGTGGGGAGGGGAGATTCGCCGAAGAGCGGGCGGAGAAGCCGACGCCGAATCTGCCGGCAGGCTGTGAAGGCTGACTGACAGTCGGGGTCGAGACCGTAGATCTCGTTCTGGAATCTTGCTGGTGACGAGATCAGCGGCGAACGCTTCGTAACTGGGACGGGGATGCCTTAGAATTTTTCTGAATTCTTCTGAAGAAGGTGCTGGTCCAGGAAGAGCTTCGAACAGAGTGACTGAATCTGGACGCAGTAGCTTCCTATTTCTGACAGCAACTCGCAGAGGTTGCCCCGACCGTTCCTGGACTCCAAATCATGAACCGCCGGAGTTTCTGGAACCGTGGACAAGCCCTCTTCACAGCAAAGCTGACGGGGAAGCCGTCTGATGCCGGAGTGGACGGGGAGACTCCGAAGAGTGGAGGTTGGTCGTTGCAGACTGTGGGAAGCAGACCCGCGCAGGTGAGGGGGAAAAATGGTAACTTGGGACCACGGTCTCCGATGGATGTTCTGCTTCTTGATCCTGAAGACAGACAGAACGAGGAAGAACTTTGTATAAGATCCCTCAGCCTAATTCCTCCGTGGTTCGTCGTGGCACAGCTCCCTTTCTGGTTCAGGTACTCTGTTGGGGAAGCTCTGCGCAGTCGGGGGAGAATGGTCACCACGAACTGTAGCGAAGTCGGAATGAGACGATTCCACCTCGCTTGCGAAGAAGACTCGCAGACCTTTCCAGAGATGTAAGGTGCACCTCCAGATGACGTCGTATGACTCCGGAGCCGGCTCTGCTAGTCGGGCCCCAATCTGCTACCTGCGGGTTGAACAGAGTAAAGGGGCTATTTGGTGGAGAAGGGTTGAAGGGACTGCAATGGTGAGAGGGCTAATGGCTGTGGGGCTTGGATGGTGGTGGGTAGAGAGGGTGGAGTGGTTGGAGAAGGAGGTTGGGTCGCAGCTAGCAGGTGGAGGGGAAGGGAGGGTGCGGCCAAGGGTGGAGGGTGAAAGGGGGGGGCGCAAGTGGCTTGGAGGGAGAGGGAGATTTGAACTTGGTTTAATGTGGGGATGGTTAATGTGGTCTTGGGAAGGGGAAGAGTTGTGTTGGGGATGTGGAGAGGTGCTTGGGGAGGTGGGATTCTCCCTTGGGAGATGGAGGGGTGGCTTGGGAAAGGGAGAGGTTGTCTTGGAAGGTGAAAGGTTGCTTGGGGATATGGTGTGAGTAATGGGAGGAATTAAGTGGACCTTGGGAAGGGGAAGGGTTGGGATGAGGTGGAGGATGATGTGGCAAGGAGAAGAGAGAGAGAGAGGGGTGAAATTTGGAGAGAGAGGGGGAGGAGAGAGAGAGGGGGCCGCCCCCTTTAGAGAGAGAGAGAGGTAGAGAGATAGAGAGAGCTAGAGAGAGAGAGAGGTGCACTAATGCTCAAAATTCATTCAAACTTTCATTACTGAACTCAAGTGGAGTTGAGGTCCTATTTATAGGAATCCCAACATTTACAAAAAGTCCCTGGAGAAAGTGCTAAAAGCAAATAAGCAAGGGGGTGGGGAAGGAAGAGGGCGCCCATGGGCCAAGCCCATTTAATCGGGCCCATATGACCCCCTAGCCTAACAAACATAGGTAAATAGCATGATGACCTAGGGACATGATTCAAAACAAAGGAGAAATTACATCAAAATGACTCAAGAAAGATATAAAAATACATAGCTGAACTTAGGAAATCAAGCTGAACATAATGGCAATCATCCGGACCCGTGGAGAAGTGAGAAGTGGTAAGCGATGTCCCCATCATACTCCCGGGGTGCAGAGAACTCGACTCTGTCGAGTAAAGATCCATCGTATGCGGAGGAAGCCACAGCGAGGTTGCTCTCAAGTCCACCAAAGGTAGCCGGTCCTTTCCACCAAGCGAGGTAGTGCCCATCCCTCTGCTCCAGATGGTCGTAACCTGTTCATTCAATATCCGCTCCAATTGCTCACGTTGGCCCTTCTGGGTTGGTGGAACTCTCTTAGGGGTGGTGACTCTCTCAAGAAATGGAACAGGCTCAATATTCTCACTAGGTGTCACCGTGGGACCCCTGTATGGCACCAAGTCAGCCACATTGAATGTGGGACTTACTCCATACTCCTCGGGGAGGTCCAACACGTAAGCATTTGTGCCGATCCTCCTCATAACCTGGAAGGGGCCTGATCCACGCGACCTCAATTTTGAGACATTCCAGGGAAAGGTCTCTCAGTTCTCACCATCACAAAGTCACCCACACGAAACTCTTGGTGGCGTCGGTGGGAATCGGCCGATTTCTTATACACCTTATTGCTTTTGTTGGTGTGTTTGCGGATGTTACCATGCAGAGTTGTGAATGATCCTTTAGCGATGAAGGGAGGGCCCGGACAACCAAATGTGGACCTAACATGCAATGGTGTCGCGTGGACTTTGATGAACCTAGGACGACCGGGACATCCACTAGTGGCCCTATACCTAGTCTTCATAACAATGGTGGGAGGGCCCTGGTATCTGTAGGAGAACCTATTACATAAGGTGGTGATGAATGCCGGGGGACCTGGACACCCGTAGATGCTCCTAACGTGCATATGATCAATGATGAATGAGGGAGGACCAGCACATCTAAATGTGAGCCAGTCATGCATTGGGCTAAAAGTGTGCGTGACATGTATGACATGACTAGGCTTAGTAGCCCTACCAAATGATGCACAATGTAGTGGCACATGTATTTTCATCCAAATGGTTCCTCCTATGCATATGGCTTGGTGTGGGAGTTTCCACTCATAGGGGTCAAAGGGGTCAAGAAAAATGGAGTGGGTTTGGTCTAATAAGGTCGGTTGGGGTGGGAAAAGGTTGGCGGTGAGTAAGGTGGGGGGGCATAGGAAGGGGTCATGGTAAGGGTCACCTAAGGAGAGGAACTCTAGGTCCTTATGGTCTTCATAACCATTGGATGGCGGACTCTCCTCCCCAGGTAATATGATCGGGCCAAAGTTTTTGGTGGGATGGTCGGCCATGAATGGAGGACTAGATGTTCTACCCGAGACAAGTAACTCTAGTTTGTGAATAGCATCGGGCTCGTCGGGTGTAGGGAGGAGTAATAGAAGGTCACTAGTGTAGCAACCCACGGTGTAAATGGAGGAGATTGATCCGACACATAGGTGTAGGAGGTCAAGGCTCCTAGGCCGGTCGGTCATTGTAGACATCATGCCAGTTAGCTCCATTTGCCAAACTATACCCTTAAGAAGATCCCCTAATGTTTCCACTTGATAGGATGATTGGATTGTGGTGTGATAGGTGGATAAGGGTACAATGGGAAGGTTTTGCTCCATGGGTGGGTAAACATAGGACACGATGGGGTGAAGTGGTCTCTCCTTTAGCCATCTAGCTAGGGGCCCTTCTATGATTATGGTGCTACTTGTGACGGCTTGTGGCTCTTGGGGGTCCAAGCTATGTGAAGGGGACATTTGTGATTCTTCCTCACCATAGATATGAACTTGGGTTTCCTCAAGGATGGGGATGGGTTCCGGACTAGCATCTACTCCCATGTGGATGGTTGTGGTCTCCTCTCTCAAGGGAATGGGAAGGTCTATTGGGGGTGGGGTGATGATGGTTGGTGCATGGTGTACCCGGGGTGGTGAGTGAGGCCGGACTTGGGTTGGGGTTGGGAGTGGAAGGTGGGTTGGGTGAGTAACTTTGGATTGGGGAATGGTGGCTATCACGGGCCTAGGTGGAGGGGTGGACATGGGGTCCACGTGGGTTTGAGTGGTGAGGGTGGAGTGAGCCATGATGCTTCTTCCACCTGGGAGGGGAACTTCTCGGCCTAACCCATGACACTGTGATTCATATTCCTCTTCCCAATCTAGTGGAGCCTCATAGTCTTCGGTTACCACTTTAAGTTCCTTTTGGAAATGGGTGGAAGGAAGATTTTTGGAAGTTTGTGGGGTGTGGGTTTGATGGAAATTTTGGGTTGGGTGGTGCGGAAAGGAGGAGTGGGAGTGCTCCTCGGGTTATGGTTCTCAGGGTAGGAGTGGGAAGGTTGGGAGTGAAGATCTTCCTGATCTCAATCCTTATCTCTTCCAATAAATCTAGGGGTCCTTTGGGTGGTGGGGTCTGGGTCCTAATAGAGGTTTTGGGTTGACGGGGAGGGAAAGGGGGAGTGGGAGTGCTCATTGGGCTATGGGTGCTTGAGTTGGAAGAGTGGGAAGGTTTTGGAATGAGGATCTTCCTAAGTTCTACCTTCATCTCTTCTCATGAGTGAATGGGCTCTTGTCTCTCAATCCCCCTTCGAATCTCAAGCTTTCTCCATTCTGTCTCGCCGAAGGGACCAAGAGTCATCTTGGCGATGCGCACTTTTCTTTCCTCGGTCATGTAGTAGTGGTGGAAGTATCTATCCATGGAGGTCTCCCATTTCCTATAGGTGTGAGGGTTTTGGGACCCATCGAAGCGGGGCAGCTCCGGCCCGATAATTAAGTAGTCATCGGGGCGCCTGGTGAGGTACATGGTTTGGATGCTCGGATGACCTCAATGTAATGTGCCCTAGGACAAGACTTAGTAGAGACAAGTCTAGAACTTGCTCTGATAGCAACTGATGTGAAAGGACCACGGGGTATGCAGCAAGCAAACAGAAACTTAGGACCTATTCCGCAATCACAACCACATAGCAATTCAGTTGGCAGATCGGGCCAATTCACCGTCGCACACACACGAGCCCGGGGTGACTAAATGATGCTAAGGGGAGGTGATGGATCAAGACCCTTGCTGGTAGAGTGCCAGCAAGGCTAGGGTTGCCCTCCCGAAGGTACGAAGCCCACAATTAAGGGGCTGGCCGGGTGCCACTTGGAGCACTAGGTCCCTCTCTCACACACTCCACGGTGACCGCTCGTAAGTGGAGCACGTGGGGTCGGACACTCTCTCGCTTGCTCAATGGAGCGGATTCTACGGATATTAAATGAACAAGCACCAGAAGGAAATGGAGCAAAGGTTAGAGCTCACCTGGTTGGTTTGAAGAAACCAACCCCGTTCGGAGACGAGGGCGAGCGGGGAAGTGTGGGTTCCCCGCACACTGCGCCGGTGTAGCTTGATCCCTGTTTAATAATAACATTCACTACGCCTCACGCAGGAGGGTGGACTTGGGGTGGGGATGATTTGTATTACATGCAAACACTACCTCCACGCAGGGAGGGGCGGTGAGCCGGCCAGGCGGGGAGGGGAGATTCACCGAACAGCGGGCGGAGAAGCCGACGCCGAATCTGCCGGCAGGCTGTGAAGGCTGACTGACAGTCGGGGTCGAGATCGTAGATCTCGTTCTGGAATCTTGCTGGTGACGAGATCAGCGGCGAACGCTTCGTAACTGGGACGGGGATGTCTCAGAATTTTGCTGAATTCTTCTGAAGAAGGTGCTGGTCCGGGAAGAGCTTCGAACAGAGTGACTGAATCCGGATGCAGTAGCTTCCTGTTTCTGACAGCAACTCGCAGAGGTTGCCCTGATGGTTCCTGGACTCCAAATCATGAACCTCCGGAGTTTCTGGAACCGTGGACAAGCCCTCTTCGCAGCAAAGCTGACGGGGAAGCCGTCTGATGCCGGAGTGGATGAGGAGACTCCGAAGAGTGGAGGTTGGTCGTTGCAGACTGTGGGAGGCAGTATCGCGCAGGTGAGGGGGAAAAATGGTAACTTGGGACCACGGTCTCTGATGGATGTTCCGCTTCTTGATCCTGAAGACAGACAGAACAAGGAAGAACTTTGTAGAAGAGCCCTCAGCCTAATTCCTCCGTGGTTCGTCGTGGCACAGCTCCCTTTCTGGTTCAGGTACTCTGTTGGGGAAGCTCTGCGCAGTCGGGGGAGAATGGTCACCACGAACTGTAGCAAAGTCGGAATGATACGATTCCACCTCGCTTGCGAAGAAGACTCGCAGACCTTTCCAGAGATGTAAGGTGCACCTCCAGATGATGTCGTATGACTCCGGAGCCGGCTCTGCTAGTCGGGCCCCAATCTGCTACCTGCGGGTTGAACAGAGTAAAGGGGCTATTTGGTGGAGAAGGGTTGAAGGGACTGCAATGGTGAGAGGGCTAATGGCTGTGGGGCTTGGATGGTGGTGGGTAGAGATGGTGGAGTGGTTGGAGAAGGAGGTTGGGTCGCAGCTAGCAGGTGGAGGGGAAGGGAGGGTGCGGCCAAGGGTGGAGGGTGAAAGGGGGGGGCGCAAGTGGCTTGGAGGGAGAGGGAGATTTGAACTTGGTTTAATGTGGGGATGGTTAATGTGGTCTTGGGAAGGGGAAGAGTTGTGTTGGGGATGTGGAGAGGTGCTTGGGGAGGTGGGATTTTCCTTGGGAGATGGAGGGGTGGCTTGGGAAAGGGAGAGGTTGTCTTGGAAGGTGAAAGGTTGCTTGGGGATATGGTGTGAGTAATGGGAGGAATTAAGTGGACCTTGGGAAGGGGAAGGGTTGGGATGAGGTGGAGGATGATGTGGCAAGGAGAAGAGAGAGAGAGAGAGGGGCGAAATTTGGAGAGAGAGGGGGAGGAGAGAGAGAGGGGGCCGCCCGCTTTAGAGAGAGAGAGAGGTAGAGAGATAGAGAGAGCTAGAGAGAGAGAGAGGTGCACTAATGCTCAAAATTCATTCAAACATTCATTACTGAACTCAAGTGGAGTTGGGGTCCTATTTATAGGAATCCCAACATTTACAAAAAGTCCCTGGAGAAAGTGCTAAAAGCAAATAAGCAAGGGGGTGGGGAAGGAAGAGGGCGCCCATGGGCCAGGCCCATTTAATTGCGCCCATATGACCCCCTAGCCTAACAAACATAGGTAAATAGCATGATGACCTAGGGACATGACTCAAAACAAAGGAGAAATTACATCAAAATGACTCAAGAAAGATATAAAAATACATAGCTGAACTTAGGAAATCAAGCTGAACATAATGGCAATCATCCGGACCCGTGGAGAAGTGCGAAGTGGTAAGCGATGTCCCCATCATACCATCTGCAAGCAAGTTGGCCAGTCTGTTGTGGAGAACAGAGTGAACAAAAGAAAAGAAAATAGAAAAGAGATAATGTATCGGACGCATTGGAGAGAGATCGTGTAGGCTTAAAAAAAAACATGAGGGCCTGAGCCCCATATTTCATTGATCCTTCAGCATAGACGTTTACATTTTGGCTGATCTAAACCTCATGAAACACAGACGAGGAAGAGAGAAAAGATAGAAAGGAATACAAAGAGCCCACCCTTTATAGATGGCTCTTAATATCTCTCCCCCTTTCTCTCACTCTATTCTCACTTAGGGCTCTCTTCTCCCTTTTTCTTCTTCTTCTACTTCTTCAGCGCCTTCCAAAGACTTGAGCTTCAAGGAGGTCCAAAGAAGCTTCATTCTCTACCGGAGGTGGACTTTTATAGGGGATCAAAGCCCCCTATTCAGAGGGCAAGCTCCCTCCCTTTCTTTCCCTTTTTTTTGGCTTCTCTTGTTCGTTGTTGTTCCTCCGATTGCTACTGTTGCTTCGTTGTCGATCGCACGGTGGATGGTTGCTAGCGTTGCATGGCAGCTGCTGCTACTGACGTTACTGCTGGTACTGCTGTTGTCGATGTCATTATTGTGGCTGCTTCATAGGATAGTGTGGCGGAGGAGGAGAGGGGGCGCGGCATGGTCGGGCTACTCCAACGCCGCATGCACGACTTCGATCATGGAGTGCGATGAGTACAGTCAGCGCGCCATAAATGTTCACGCGGGAGGGAGAAGGGAGTGAATAGTAAAAAGAAAACGGGGGGAGAGACACAGACACGGGGGAACAATGTCACGATTTTCCTCTTATTTTCATTTTTTTTAATCCTTCTTTTTTCCTTTTCCCCCTTCTTCCTCCTATAGCGCATAGGACCCTTCCCTTTTCCTTTTTGTTCTGTTGGCCTACTTGTGTTTGGGCCATTCACGTTTGGCCCATTCGCGTTTGGGCCATTTTCCCTCTTTTTTTATTCTTTTGCAGAATAGGTTCGGGTGCGTCGACGCCGGACATCACTACATCGACGCATCCTTCATCAGCACCATCATTTTCATTTTCTTTTAATGCCAACAAATGCCCCTCACCCGCGGGTGCCGCAGATGTGGGACGAGGGAGCATGGCCTGTCGGTGTAGCTTCCTGCTCTGCAGGCGGTCGATCTTGGGGTAGAATATCTTCAGCGTCACGTGAACAGTCACGGCCGCAGACTGTATCGACTGGTCCCGACCAAGAGTCAGGCGCCAATCAAGATGATATCATCGATATTGGGTCTATACCGACGTAAGGATATCTGGTTTAGACGAAATGTGTAAGACATTGGGTTGCATTGATCATCGTGGTGGGATGGATGGGTTGGTCCTGCCCGAACGACAGGTACCAACCCAAGTGGTATCATCAACATTGGGTTCATGCCGATGCAAGGAATCGGGTTTATCCGGCTTAGACGGAAGGTCTAAGCCATGCCCCTCGGCTAAGACCCCGGAAGGCCATCGGCACCGAGTTAAGTGGCTCATCGATGCTGGGATTGCACCAATGCAAGGAGTTCAGGCTTCTCCGACTTAGATGGAAGTGTAGACACTCCAAAATCGGTACTTTGTTGAGTAAATTTCATGTCACGATGTAATGCCCCAAAGTGGACTTCATTTTTGGTTTAATAAGTGGGTTTTTTCGTTCTTTTAGATATAACGACCATCGTTTGGTCGCTATTTAAATAACGCCCTATGAGGTGTCGCTATTTCCTTTAATAAACAACCATGTAAGTGGGCGTTGTTTTTAATTCTTCCCAATTTCCACTCTGAATTAACTTCTATGAATTAACGCTTTTATGAGCGGCGCTCTTTAATGAACGCCTCCGCGCTTGGTTGCTTATTATGAATTGCTTAATTTTTGGAAATTCCAAAATTTCCAGGAAATAGCGGCAGTCCCAGGGGCGCTTTTTTTAAAAAAGTGATCGTCTTTAGGTCACCATTTTCATTCCGTCTTCTCTTCGCTTGCAACCTTCCTAGATAGTGTCCTTCCTTGTTTTAACTCCGTGATTGATTGAAGAAGGGAGATCCCTGCTCGGAGGTTGTCTTTCCTTATTTTAATTCCATTAGAATAAGGATCTTTAACCTTATAAATACCCTTCTATTCAATCCTACGGGAGTTCCTTCGGCAGTCATCATTTTGATATATACAGAGCGCCATAGCCACCAAGAGAAGGAGAATTTGTCCTTAGCATCGCCTGCTGTCTTTCTTCTCCCCTTCTCACTGCTACCGTGGCTTTGCTCTGCTGCTTCCCTTGTCCTGTTGCCGCTGTCGACCGGACTTCTGCAGTAGTTGTGGCCAAAGCTTGTCTTCTCTCTTCTGCTCACAGGCGCAGAAGGAGCCAACCCTTCTTATACTTCTTGTTTGCTTTTTATTAGTTGCATATCATCATCTTCAGTGCGTTGGCTTAGTTCATCTTGGCATAATATTTATATCTCCTTTGCATACATATCCTCCCCCACCTTTTGCTCCTCTTAGGGGTTTTAAAAGAAACCATAAGGTGTGTTCATGCCTTTGCTACATAGATTAATTTCCATAGAGCATTGATACTACACTCATCTTTGGCTACTCCATATTTCTTTGTTATCTTTGCTTGCTTTACAAGGGTAATCAAGATAAAAACCCCCTTCATTGGTCGGCCGGTTGGAGGAGGAAGTTGAACTCACATCTCACCCGCTTTACAAGGTATTCTCCACGATCATCCTTTCTACTTTTGAGGTAACCCCTCTGGCAATCACACTCCTTAGTAGCATCACATGCTCCCTTCCCTTATTATTATTTTTATCACTCGCCTTATGATGATCTTTCTTCCTTTTTAAATGTCTATATGACACGTTCACAAATTGGCGATCACAGTGGGACATCTTTCTATTTTTATTTTGATTACCCCTCCTTTGGCACCCATGTGTGCCCCTCCCTTTGGCACCCTCGCGTGTCCCTCCTTTTGGCACCCACGTGTGCCCCTCCTTTGTGCTCCACGTAGCACACTCTCTTTGTGCACCACGTGCACACCTCCCACTTGATTAGCCAATTTTTGAACTATCTATAGCATTTTTAAGGAGAAAATTTGATTTCTGGTAGCTTTATATTGCTCTTTCCGTCATTGAAACTAATCAGTGATCGCTCAGCAGCCGCTATTCTCTGAATCAGCAACCTCTCACAGAGGCGCTCTTTGCGTTATTTTTTATATTATTTGTTGTTTTCATAATCTGTGCCCCTTTACAGAGGCATCATTCACACATTCAGCACCTAACTCCAAGGCGCCAATTCTTGAGTCACTATTGTCTTCCTTGTAAAGTCGTTTACTGTTTGCTGCTATTAGCGCCCCTTCACAGAGGCGCCAGTCACTTAATCAGCGGCTGTCATAAAGTCGCTATTCACTGAGACAGCGACCACTATCCAGTCGCTATTTTCCTCTGTTTTCACATAATTGTTATATCTGTTGTTGTTTTTGTTGGATGAGGAATGGCAGTCTAGAGGGGGGTGAATAGATCCGCCCCCAAATTTAGAAACTAATGCAAGCTTAGATAAACAGTTTAAACTATGCGGCTTGTGCGAAAATCTAAGTGAATACTCGAAGCAAAATACAGACGATCCTAGGCATGCATCTAGTAGAGATCTCAAGCAAATACAAGCAATCACAAAAAAGAGACAGGAATTTTTAGGTGGTTCGGCCAGACACCCAGTCTGCCTACGTCCACCCCTCACCAAACCCGGTGAGGCTTCCTTCTGCAGACTCACAGCTTGAATACACCGCAGACTCACAACTTGAACACTCCGCTGAATCACAGCTTGAACAACCATAGATCCGAGCAACCCAGCTCGATCTGAGCATTCCACTGACGAACAGCTTGATTAACAGAATAGAAAAGTAAAATGAAAGATTGAATATAGGATATAAATACAGATCGAGTATAGAGTTCTCATGATGATTGGGTATCTCGATCTGTTCATCAAGCTTCTTCTCTAATTTCAGATCCCAACTGATCTGATGCTTTTGCTATCGGTGCTTCTCTTACTGCTATCCTTCTGATGCTGCTGTTCTGCTTGTAGAGGTTGTGCTGCACTTTGATCTCCTGGGGATTTTCTAGTTTTCCTTATTTCTTTCTTCTTCTTGATCTAGGTCGCACAACCCCTTTTTCTCTTTTCTTCCCACGAGATGCAGACCCTTTCTATCTTCTTTCCCACGAGATGTAGCGCCATTTTTTAATCATTCTCATTTCTTATTGTTTTCCCTCTTCTTCTTCTCACGCGCCAAATACCAATATTTTTACTTTCAAAAATCTGTTCGCAAGTCTCCTGCGAATCTGTTGGGCGGAGGTTGGGGATGTTCCTAGATTCAAGGAAGTGGTCGAAGACTGAGTCTTGATCTGTTGCGGCAACAGAAATACCTGAACGTTCTCTCACATGTGCCCATTTGAGACCTTTAATCACGCACAAACTTGGATTGCCATCCTGGGTTTCGGATGTGGAGCAAGCTGGGTTCGTTTCTAGGGTTTTATCTCGCGTTTGCGGCGTTGGTCGACTCATAAGCTCTTTTGGTCGACTCTCAACACCTGCTCGAACCAACCTGGTTTCTGTCTGCCAGCCGTGGTCAACTCTCAAGTGATTTTGGTCGACTCCTGCGCATGTCCAGAACCTGGGTGGTTCTGTCTGCCAGCTGTGGTCGACTCTCAGGCAGTTTTGGTCGACTCTCAGCACCCCATATGCATGATTTGACCTGTTTTAGAGATATTGAAGGCTGACCTTCTATATTTAATTTGGTCCATTCTTCTTGTTTGGCTGGTCCATTTAGTCATCAAAATACCAGCATTGGTCATTAGGATATCAAACAAATTGCCAGTTAGTTATAATGCCATAGAGCTTCTTTATTTGATAATCAGCTTAAATTCGATTCAACATTTGGCGTGTGCTTATGGTAAAGACAATGAGATACAACTTGTCATCATCAAAACAAGGGATGCACAACATTCTCCCCCTTTTTGATGATGACAATTGTAGATCATTGTGAACTATGATGAAAAGAATTCATGATAGATAAGTCATTATGATGAATAAGTCATTTGACACTACATTACTCACAATGACTTGACACTCTCTCCCCCTTAAATCAATCTCTCCTAACTTGACGTTCTTTACACTCTTTCCCTCTTCATATCTCCCCCTTACATCAATCTCTCCCCATGTATGCAATACAGTGATTTGACACTCTCTCACAATGACTAGACACTCTCTCCCCGTTTGACATCATCAAAATAAGACTGGGGAGTTGAGAGAGTGAGAGACAAGATCAATGCCAGGTATTGAGAAAAAGAAATGAATGAAGCTGTTAGGGATGAGAGGAAGCATTGGCATGAGCAAAGCTGTTCAACATGGTTCACATGAGAGATTTCACCTCAGGGTTGAAATTGAGAAACACTCATCAATTTTCTTAAAGGCTAAGGTAACTGACCTTATTGTTGCCAATGGTTCAAGACATATAAGCCTCAAATATGAAGATAAAAACCAAGAGCAATTTCATTCTAGCACATATAACTAGGGGTGAGCATGGTTCGGTTTGGTTCGGTTTTGGACCATTTTTTTTCAAACCGAACCAAACCGATTTGCTCATCAAACCAAACCAAACCAAACCGAAAAAATTTGGTTCGGTTCGGTTTCAAACCGAATTTTCATATTTTATTATAATATATATAAATTTAATGACTTATATGTATATAAAAGGAAAAAAATAAACATAGTTATATTTTGTATGCTTTTATATGTATGTAATTAAATTTTTAATTTTTTTCATTTGTTTATATTATATAATATGAATAAAAATATATAAAGAATAAATTCGGTTTATTCGGTTTGGTTCGGTTTCACACATTATGAAACCGAACAAAATCGAATTCGACTCCAAACCGAACCAAACCGTTCGGTTCGGTTTGGTTCGGTTTATGAACACCCCTACATATAACAGTGTTAAAGCAACATCTTCAAACTAGTTCCCGTCCAAGCTCTTTTGATCATCAAGATGATTTCATTAGTCACCTCTAGGAAGGGTTTTCACTAGTATTGAGGTTAAACTTGCATAAGTTTTGATATTTGCCTTGGGTCAACCATTTTTACAATTTGCTCCTCTCTTTTTTTTACTTTAATGAGCAATCAAGTTCAGCATGGCTTTTCAGTGCGAGGAAATCTGTTTATCAGACACCAGAGTTCCCGATTACTTCGCACAACTGACCATTTTACCTCCTTTTGGATAGAGTTAGCATTTCATATCATGACACTGTCCCCAGCAATTCATTAGTGCAGGGACTTGGTTTCTCAATGAAATATGACATTGCTCTGCATTTCCTTTTTTTTTTCGTTCAGAATACCTTGTAGAAATTTAATGGCGTATTCCCATTTGGCCTTTTCAAGATACACGTTTAAAAACAATACTAAGTTAAAACCTTTCAACTTGAGTGGCCTCACTACTATCAAAAATTCAATCTCAAGAGAAGATGAGGACATAGTTCTTTTAGGCTGATTCAAAACAATTATATGAACACAGGCTGAAATTTTCATAGGCGTTTAATTTCAAATTTCAGAGGTTTATAGACTCCAAACCATTAACTTATTTGCATGGGTCAATTTCAATAGCTCTCTAAGAAATTAGAAGAGTATTTGCCCATTACTCCCCCTGAAATCATGAACTTGTGTTGAAATCAAATGGGTTGGAATTATAGCAATAAGGATGTAAGAATGATGATATCAATTGATGCCATTGAATTGAGGAATTTTTGCAAGGGTTCTTGATAAGATGAGGGCAAATGCATGAACAATGTTTAGAGCAGAGGGATAGAAAGACAGTAATGGACTGAGCTCCACCTCAGTCAAATCAGGTGACTCCATATGCATTCATGACATGTAATGTATCTATTGACCTATCCAAAGCCTTTCCGTACACGAATTTTGGACCTTTGGTACTTGGTAGAGGTAAGTCCTCTACGCATAGTGTGGCTTTCAGACAAGCCTAACTTGCCCTTCCACCAATCACCATTTGATATACTACAAGTGTCCATGGTATGAATGCATGACTACTGCACAAGCAAACTCAGATATGAAAATGGATGCTTGATTCATGCATAGGACCTATACCATATGTGCAGCTCCCCCTCACTGTGTCATACAATAAGAAATTAAAATCAAGATTGTTGCAGCAAGATCATGAAATCTGTAAATGGACAAATGCAGCAGCCTTCAAAATATCACAAAGCAATTCATCATGTAGATTTTATCAACTATTTTAGCAGCATCACAACTTCTTCAACCATGCAGTTTTCAGCAGTAATATTAAAATTTCCAACAGTCCAATACAGAAGAATATAAGTTTCAATTTTGAAGGATTATCTGATTCCACGTGTTGTGCAAGCCAGTTAAGAAGGCAAAAACTTACTTTTCAATCATAAAAGGGGTTTGCATTTGTTCCTCCTTTGACATGCCTTGGACAGCCATTATCATGAAGCCATTTGATATGTATGACTGCAAGGCTTAGCTGCAAGCAAATTAAACTGCCAATTTAAGAACCCAAGTAGCGTTGGGTCCCTTATGAATGTTTAACTCTTCAAGACATGACAATATGTCTTTTGGTATCCACAGCTGCCTTGCTCGCATTGGGTTCTCATTATGCCTGCATGAAGATTTCTCAACCACATCAGTAAAGACATTAGAAAGATTCACAAATTTTTGTTTCTTTACAAGATTCATGTTTCAATCTTTCCAATAAGTAGAGGGTGATTGGGACTTACCATTAACTCTAGATTTACCTGCCCATTGACATTTATGATGATAATATAATCCATGATACCCATGCGTTGACCTATAAACGGGCAAGCGTCGACCTGGAGGGGCTTTGTACCTTCTGCTGTAGCCAAAAGTCGACTGTGAAGGGGGTCTGAGTTGACTTCCATGTTGCCATAATTCTGTGAAGTTTCTATTGCTGCCCAAAGTTGACTCTTGAAGTGGTTTTGGTCGACTCTTGTTCTGCCAGGCTTTAGGGGAGCTTCTGGTCCTGCCCGTGGTCGACTCAAGATGGGGTCTGAGTCGACTCTTCTGACTCCAGAATTCATGTTTTCTCATTTGATGGTGGTTGGTTGATTTTGAACCCTTGCTTGGTGGTTTGTTCTTGTTTGTTGAGAGTTTTTGAGAGAGTTGAACTTGGGATTTTAATTCTTGTGGATCATCTTGATAGACCTCACTCTTCCTTGTATTCTTTCATTTGTTTTGATGCATCCAACTTGATTCATGGAATTTTCAAATGGGCTTTTATCAATTGTTCTCACTGTTTGTTGGTTTTCAGTAGAGCCACTTGCCTTATCCAATTTTTCTGGTTCATACAAATTAATGAGAGGTTTCTTTCCTTTTGGGTCTTGTTCAACCATGAAGGTGATTGTTTTCAATTGAAATTCCTTTTTGGCAGTTGGATTGTAACCTAATCCATCTTTTTGAAAGTTCACTCTTGATCCTAGCACAGCATCCAAATTTTATTTTCCCTTCATCAACTTTTCCAGAGAGTCTTGTTTCTCCTTGAGTTCCTCTTGGAGTTTTTCAATTTCTGTTTACAGTTGGTTGTTTACTCCCTTAATTGCATCATATTTTTCAGTAGCCAATTTGGTTCCTTTTTCATACTCTTGTATTATCAGTTTGAGTTCATCAATCAAGTTTCTTAAGCCATCATTCTCTTCTTTTAGTTCCTTTGATTCACCTTCTTGCATCTTCATTTTCAGATTATCAATTTCATCTCTCAAGTTTTCATTTTCACTTTCCAATTCTTTTAATTCAAATTTGACATTCTCTAAGTCATGAATTTGTTTCTTCAGATTTGAAACTTCAATTTGCAAGCATGCATTCTTATCAGATAAGGTTATATCATGAATCATGGCATTCATTTTTTTCTTCAAAGCTTTGTTTTCCTTTCTAACATTGTCACATTTATCAACCAATTCACCATATGCTTCTTGCCAATCATTGATAGTGAAATGCTCAAATGGAGAAGAGTTTTCACTTACCTCATACTGACCTATTGCCATAAGACCTAAGTCTTCATTGGTTTCACTGGATGAACTCTACCCTTCACTTTCCTCTTCGTCACTCCAGGTGCATATCATAGCTTTCTTCTTGTCTTTCCTCTTGGAGTATGTTTTCTTCTCATTTTGTAGACATTCAGTTTTAATATATCCAGGCTTGCTGCAATTGTAACAGAGAGGTTCATCAAATTTTCTAGCAGTATCAGATTTAAACTTTGAAGAGGTACTCACCTGAGGCTTCTTTCTAACAAACCTCTTACCTTCTCTTTTCAGAAACTTTTTGAACTTTCTAGTGAGCATAGCCAACTCACCAGATTCTTCTTCTATGCTGGATGACCCACTGTTTTCTGAAAAGTCTTTGCAGCGCTCATTGGCCTTCTGTGCCAATGGCTTCTTCTTTGAAGTTTCTTCCTCATTTCTCTTCAGGTTAAGCTCATAAGTCATTAATCAACCTATCAGCTCATCAACAGTCATAGTAGATAAATTTTTAGAATCCTCAATCACTGTTGCTTTGGTATGCCAGATAGGAGTTAAAGATCTAGGGATTTTCCTAACAAGTTCCTTATCAGTGTAATTCTTTCCTAGACCTTTTAAACTATTAGTCAACTGTGTTAGTCCAGCATACATTTCAGAGATGGATTCATGCGGTTCCATTTTAAACATTTCATAATCAGAAATAAGCATATTGGGTTTAGTTTCTCTTACCTCAGAAGTGCCTTCATATATTACCTTTAACCGGTCCCACATTTCCTTGGCAGTGGCACATGAGGAAACTCTTGAATATTCTGTCGGGTGAAGCGAGCACTGCATAATATTTATTACACTCCAGTTTAGATTTGACTTCTTTATCGGCTCTCGTGTCCAAGTGTCTTCATCTTCGGGAAGCTGATATGGCCCTCGGCTTACAACTCTCCAGATTTCATGGTCTTACGATCTGAGAAAGACATGCATCCGATTTTTCCAATACAGGTAGTTAGTACTATCAAAATATGGTGGCCTAGTCACCGAATGACCCTCTGCCAAAAGTGCTTTGGCGTCCATTCCACTAGTCTATCCGAGTCGTTGGACCACTTGAATGGATAACACTCTCTGATACCACGTGTTGGATGAGGAATGGCGGTCTAGAGGGGGGGGTGAATAGATTCGCCCCCAAATTCAGAAACTAATGCAAGCTTAGATAAATTGTTTAAACTATGCAGCATATGTAGAAATCTAAGTGAATACTCGAAGCAAAATATAGACGATCCTGGGCATGCATCTAGCGGAGATCTCAAGCAAATACAAGCAATCACAAAAAGGAGACAGGGATTTTTAGGTGGTTCGGCCAGACACCCAGTCTGCCTACGTCAACCCCTCACCAAACCCGGTGAGGCTTCCTTCCGCTGACTCACAGCTTGAATACACCGCTTACTCACAGCTTGAACACTCCGCTGACTCACAGCTTGAACAACCTCAGATCTGAGCAACCCAGCTCGATCTGAGCATTCCGCTGACGAACAGCTTGATTAACAGAATAGAAAAGTAAAATGAAAGATTGAATATAGGATATAAATACAGATCGAGTACATAGTTCTCCTGATGATTGGGCATCTCGATCTGTAGATGAAGTTCACCGAGCTTCTTCTCTAATTTCAGATCCCAGCTGATCTGATGCTTCTACTGCCGGTGCTTCTCCTGCTGCTGCCCTTCTGATGCTACTCTTCTACTTGTAGAGGTTGTACTGCACTTTGATCTCCTCGGGCTTTTCTAGTTTTCTTCTTTTCTTTCTTCTTCTTGATCTAGGTTGTACAACCACTTTTTCTCTTTTCTTCCCACGAGATGCAGACCCTTTCTATCTTCTTTCCCATGAGATGTAGCACCCTTTTTTTTAATCATTCTTCTGTCTTATTATTTTCCCCCTTCTTCTTCTCACGCGCCAAATACCAATATTTTTACTTTCAAAAATCTGTTCGCAAGTCTCCTACGAATCTGCTGGGCAGAGGTTGGGGATCTTCCTAGATTCAAGGAAGTTGTTGAAGACTGAGTCTTGATCTGTTACGGCAACAGAAATACCAGAAAGTTCTCTTACATGTGCCCATTTGAGACCTTTAATCACGCATAAACTTGGATTGCCATCCTGGGTTTCGAATGTGGAGCAAGCTGGGTTCGTTTCTAGGGTTTTATCTCGCATTTGCGGCGTTGGTCGACTAATAAGCTCTTTTGGTCGACTCTCAACACCTGCTCAAACCAACCTGGTTTCTGTTTCCCAGCCGTGGTCGACTCTCAAGCCATTTTGGTCGACTCCTGCGCATGTCAGAACCTGTGTGGTTCTGTCTGCCAGCTGTGGTCAACTCTCAGGCAGTTTTGGTCGACTCTCAGCACCCCATATGCATGATTTGACCTGTTTTGGAGATATTGAAGGCTGACCTTCTGTATTTAATTTGGTCCATTCTTCTTGTTTGGCTGGTCCATTTAGTCATCAAAATACATGCATTGGTCATTGGGATATCAAACAAATTTCTAGTTAGTTATAATGCCATAGAGCTTCTTTATTTGATAATCAGCTTAAATTCGATTCAACATTTGGCGTGTGCTTATGGTAAAGACAATGAGATACATCTTATCATCATCAAAACAAGGGATGCACAATAGTTTTGATTTGCTTGATTGGATTATTACTTACATTCATCATTGCTAGTTTATCCTTCTTGCATTAGCTCGCATTAGGACATTTGGTGGAGAGACCTCCTCTCTCTACACTTTTAGGATCCCCTACACTTTCTTGGGAAAGGAAGGACCCTCCATTGAGCATTCTGTCTCTTTGGATTGAAAATTCCTTGACCAAGGCCTCCGTAACTCATCGCACCCGTGGATTCCCTCACGGAAGCTTGGCCGATTGTACCTTTGAAGCACCCCGGAGCTTAGTTAACCCATACGTTGGAGAGGAGGGAGAAAGAACCTAGTTGACCCAGAGATTATACTTAAATTGAAACTAGGGCCCACATTGAAGAGAGAGAATTGATTGTTCCTTTAAAATCCATTTTAATCTCAACAAACCTTAAAATCTCACGTTCATTACAACTTGTGTGAACAATTTTCTTTGAATTTGGTTGCTTGCTTTCCATAGTTGTTGGCTTGAAATAATCCTCTATCTTAAGTTATGCAACTTCGTTCAGGTAGAATTTTCAACATGGCCAACTATGAGTACTCATATGATGGCTGTGAGGACAGTCAGTTTGACCCATCCTATGAGATTCCTCCTCAAGATCCCATTCACTATGAGGGAAATTATGCTCCCTCTCATTCATATCACCCTCAAGTTTATGTGGTGGACACCACCACTCAAGGGGTTGAGTCTCCCTGGCAAACTCAGCCCGTCACTCAAAACTCATCTGGGGACGCTTCCCCATCTTTAAATATAAATGATCTTATCTATGCTTTGTCTCAACTAGATGACTCTCAACGCCAAGCGGTCCATGCCACTATTAAAGGGAAATGTGTCCCTTCATCTTCAAATCCTCCTCAAGTCGCAGGTGGCCTTCCAATCAATGCTTCTAATGACCAGGCGGTCACTCCGAAGATTCCATCCCATCCGCGGACTCCCGTTATTCTTGCGCCGGCCCAACCGGCAAGTCACTCCGTGGCTCGGCCACAAAATCCCCCTCCTCCTCAGTTTTTAAAGAGGCCTATGCCAAATCCATTCCCCGTTAATCCGACCCCGGCCGAGTCTAATACCAACACCATTCTTCTCCAGAAGATTGCTAGTATGGAGGAACAACTTAAGAGAGTTATGGCCCCTAAGAATGCTCCAGAGATTACTCTCCCTACTATTCCGGTCTTTCACTTGCCTCCTTCAGAGATGCCTAACTTTAGGCGTTACAATAGAATGGGCAATACGTTCATCCATTTAAAAGACTTCATGTATGAGGCATCCTTCTGGCAGGATAATAAAACTTCTTTGGCCTATCTCTTTAGAAGGTCCCTTGATGGCCCCGCCCTTGAATGGTTTTACTCCCTAGAGTCAGCCGAAGTTGGAGACTTTGATATTGTTCAACGGAAATTCTTGTAAAAATACAGGGACCGTGTGTGGCCATCTTTATCTATTACTAATCTTGTGGCCGAGAAGATGAAGTCCGATGAGGACTTCATTTAGTTCGCTGATCGGTGGAGGTCTATGGCCGAGAAATTGAAAGATGCTTTGTCTGAGTCAGAGCAAGTTAAAATGATAGTCTCCAATGCCACTCCGCAATTCCGACACATATTGGCTATGAACAAGCTTAACACCATGGAGGAATTGTATGGAAGGGCAAGGTACATCCAAACTCAAATGAAGGATTCGCCCATCATGGGCATGTTTGAATCAAGACCAAGAATGATGAGGAAAAGTACAAATGTCAATACTAATGGTGGCACAACCGAGGGCACCATCACTAATGAGCAGGTCAGCGTGGTTGGCAATCCCGCACCTTTCCGTAATCCTTCCAACCCGAGACCCCCACAGCCTCCACAACAATCTCCCTTCTTCAATCCCGCTTCCCGAGCAAACATTCCTCCTCGACCTTTCCATCCTCCTCCACAAAACTAGAATCTACCACAAAATCCTCTAATCCCTCAGCAATACCACATTGTGCCTCCACTGACAAATTATGACCCTCAACAGCCGAGAAGACCTGTAGGCCCCAGAAGAGCCCAATATCCTTCCCTTCCCGAGAGCCTCCCCGATATATTTAACGCTCTTATGGCCGCCAACCTGCTCACCTTGCCAAAATAAAGGACGGCCTTGCCCCCCAATGTGGATACCTCTCGGTACTGTGTCTTTCACCGGTAGCCCGGTCACAACATAAATCATTACTTTCATTTCAAGGATTATATCTATGATTTGAATGATCAGGGCGGTATTGACTAGGATGAGATGAGGAAATTTGTTACTACTCTGAAGGCATGAAGACCTCTGCGACAGCAACAGGCTCAGTAGCCACAACAACAAGTTCAACAACCTCCCCCGGTGCAGCCAGCTCCTGCGCCATAACCGAACATGGGGATTGTCAATAATCCGCTACCGGAGCACCCAGCTAATCATCAAGTAAACCCTGTTACCTCCTTCCATGAAGTGGAGAGAGGGCAGGGGTGACATGAAGAAAGCGCCTCTATCGGGGCCATAAACCAAATCTCAAACCAACCACCACGTCTGCTAAGAATAACACCACAACCAACACCTTTTTCTCAATCTTCTCATCCTCTCTTGCACACCACCAACCAAGTTCCCACAACCATTACCAATCCCTTGCCGGCTAGGCCTCTCCTTATTCGCCATCAACCTCCTCCCAGTCCACAAACCCCTCCTCCTGCCACCAACCCCTTACCATCCAGGCCTCTCCTCATTCGCCACCCGTCGGCGCCCGTTTCTCAACCCGCTACCACTAACTCACCGTCGACAAAAACTCCCTCACTCCAACCTACACAAGCATCTACCATAACTCCAACAAATCCCTCACTTCCCCCTAGGCCCCTCCTCATTCGTCCTTCACCCTAGGCTCCGTCTATCCCTTCCAATTCCACTCCCATTGGGCCTACACTACCCATTACCTTAATTCCCACTAACCCACAGCCAGCAAGGCCCCTCATAAGAATTCCCCTTTTCATCTCTCCTTCACCATCTGTTAACCCCGATATCCCTTCCACGTTTACCAATCCTCCCCCTGACCAAAACCCGACAGAGACACAATCATCACAAACCATGGTGCTCTGTAGTGGACGGATATTCCACCGTGTGTTTCCACAACGGGAGCAAGAGCCCGCACAGGGGCAGGAAGGGCAAGAGCAAGAACATGAATCTATACCGGGCACTCAATATGATATGTTAAAACATCTGGACAAAACCTCAGCTAGGATTTCAATTCTGGAATTAATTAAGAGGTCTATCATTCACCAATATGCTTTAAAGGGGTATTTACAAAAAGTGATGGTCAATGAAGACATTCCCGCTGAACAGATTACTTCAATTTTGACTCCGGCAAGTGACCAACCGGCTATTGTTTTTCATGAGCATGAGTTAGCTCTGAAGCTGGCTAGGAAGTATGCCATGTGTATCACAGTTGATATTAATAAAGTGGCCATCAGTCAATGTTTGGTGGATACCAGAGCATCTATCAATGTGCTGCCTCCCAACACTTTAAAAATGTGTGGCATCCCGGACAGTCAGATTCGGCCATCTACTATTACAGTCACAGCTTATGATAAAACAAAGAAGCCGCCCCTGGGCATGATTACATTGAAAGTTGGGTTGGGTCCTGTGTCGATTACAACAATTTTTCACATTTTAGACATGGATCCGACCTTTAATGGGATTTTGGGCCGCCCATATATTCAAGAGCTTGATGCCGTACCCTCTACAAATCATCAGTGCATCAAATTTCCACATAAAGGGCACATCATCAAAAGTCACTGGTATGCCCAATCTGCCGTCAGGTGATATACACTCTGCAACCTCAGTGCCTTCTATATGGCCGGCTAATAGGCCTTTATTGTCAATGTTGGATCTTCCCGATCCGCGGCATGATTTGTTAAGGCCACAGGTTTCAGCCCCTACGGCAGCTTCAATGTCACCCCTACCTCCAAAGCAAAAGAAAAAGAAGAATATGATGAGCACTCCGGGGTGAAACATTCTGATGGGAATGGGATATAAATCTGATAATGGTCTGGGGGTTAACCTCCAAGGCAGGTTGAAGCCCATTAAGAGTCAAAAGCTCATTCCTCGAGGTGACCTGGGATATAAAGAGCAATGTAAGGAAAAATCTGAGAAAGATGAAGGTGAGCCAGGGGTCACCATGACCTCCACCCTCAAGACAGACATGCAGCCGCTCACATGGACCCTATATACTCATTTTGTAAAAGGGCCCACTGAACAGGTTGGAGAACAAACTACAAACATCACTTCTGTTCTGGACAGCCAAGATATTCATGCACGACAATTTGCTCGCCACATAGCCCCGCTGGTAACTTATAAAGCCTTGGAGTCCTTGAGGCCGGATAAGAGAAGAAAGATGGATGACCCAGAGTGTGATTGGTATAGATGGTTTGACATGAATGATATCACAATTGCCTTGAGCTGTTTATTCATGCCGACCGATCCAGAATGGCCGCCACTTATTCATGATTTGATAAAGAAGCCGGCTACCATTACTGACAAGAGGCAGATGCTGAGCAACTATACTGATACGGGGGAGCTGGATGTGCCGTTTGAACCAGGTTTCACTGTGGATAAGCTGTGGGCCGGGCTTTTATTTGTTGATTCTTTGCACCCATCACTCATTACCTTTTGGTGCTCCAAGCTTTTTACCTCCAATATCCTTAGATTACCCGCGGTCTTGACCTCCTTATCTCCCGAGTTTCTACAAACTCCATCAAATCCTCCTCTACTCATCCAACAGTTCCCTAAACTTTCCATCACACCACCTCTGGGGCAATCTATGATTCAATCCTTTTCCAATCTCTCCATTTCAACACCATCATCCACTCCTCCCTCTCGTTCCATCGCTATTCTTGAAAACGAAAAAAAAATGCCAAAAGTCAAACTTTCTAATCCTCCATCTCTATTGAAGAGACATCCTACTTTAATTATGAGTGTGCCCCGACCCAAGGGCCGCTCATTCAAGGCCCGTTAGTGGACTTCCTTTACCCCTCTGATGAGGGGTCCTCTTCTGTACCCTCTCCTGTATCCATTTCTTCTTCCTCCTCTTCTTTGAGTCTCATAATCAGGCTAGTTGTTCTTCTTCTTCCTATAGTGACAAGAGTCTAGGGGTAGTTGCTACTAAGAAAGACAAGGGTAAGCAGATTCCCCGTAGGTTTTTGAGATAGTTAGCCAGGAGATGCCGGGCGTGTTTAGAAATTCCCCAATTTATAGAGGATCCGATTTTTCTATCGGATTTGGAATGTGAGGGCGTGTGTTCTCTAGATGAAGAGTTTGGTGTTTATGAGATTATGAATGATGAAGACCCTATTGAAGAGGGGGATGAAGTATACGATGAATATGAGGATGAGGCTGATGCTTTTGCCAGTGGTATGAGGAGATTTGATGAACCATCAGCCTCAATAGAAGAGCCTACCAAAGAAATTAATTTGGGTACTGAGGAAAACCCTAGGATTGTCCTCATAAGCAAAAACTTACCTCCATTTGAAGAAGAGGTGCTTATCCAGGTTCTCCAAGAGTTCAAGGACACGTTTGCATGGAGTAATGAAGATATGCTAGGTCTGGACCCTGCGCTTGTTGAACATCGCCTAACTCTTAAGCCAAGGTCTGTACCGGTCAAGCAACGGCTAAGACGTTTCCACCCTAACATGGCATTAAAAATGAAAGAAGAGGTCGATAAGCTCCATAAAGTCAGATTTGTTAGAGTCATCCTCTATCCCAATTGGGTGGCTAACATCATCCCGATTATGAAGAAAGATGGAAGAGTCAGAATGTACATTGACTTCCGGGACCTTAAACGTGCGTGTCCTAAAGATGATTTTCCCCTTCCTCACATAGATGTTTTAATTGATAATACGGCAGAGTATGAGACCCTCTCTTTTATAGATGGTTTCTCTGATATAATCAGATCTGCCTGGCTAAAGAGGATCAAGAGAAGACTTCATTTACTACACCTTGGTGTACTTATTGTTATGTGGTCATGCCGTTTAGACTCAAGAATGTCGGAGCCACCTATCAAAGGGCTATGATGGCTATTTTTCATGACATGATTCACATCTATATTGAGGTATATATTGATGATCTTGCAGTGAAGTCAATAACAAGGATTGAGCATCCTGGGGTTTTAACCAAAGTGTTGCGAAGAGCCAGAGAATATCAATTGAAAATGAACCCCAAGAAGTGTGTGTTTGGTGTTTCATCAGGGAAGTTGGTTGGGTTCATTATTAGTAAAAGGGGTATTGAGATCGATCCCAATAAGGCGAGGGCAATAAGCGATATGCCTCCTCCCCAGAATTGGAAAGAAGTTCGAGGATTGATCGAGAGGTTGCAGTTTATTCGCCGATTCGTCTCCCAGCACTCACAAAGGTGTAGGCTGTTCTACGAGCTTACTAAGTCAGGAGTCAAATTTAATTTGGATGGCAAGTGTCAAGCGGCTTTTGATAGATTGAAGGACTATCTATCCAATCCTTCTGTCCTAAGGCCGCCAGTTCCAAGAAAACTGCGGGTTCTTTATATTTCTATCCTGGATGACTCAGTAGGTGTTGTCCTTGTGCAAGTTGATGATGAAGGTAAGGAGAGGGCAGCACACTACTTGTCTAAGCTTCTCAACCCCTGTGAGCATAAGTATACAACTATGGAAAAGACCTGTGCAGCTCTAGTATGGATAGTTCAGAAATTGAAGCATTATTTTTTAGCTCGCGAGGTTCATCTTATTGCTTAGATGAATCCCATCAAGTTTCTTCTCGAAAAATCTATTCTGACCGACCGATTAGCAGGATGGCAGAGCTTTCTTTCTTAGTTTGACATCATCTACATTCAGCAAAAGGTGATTAAAGGCTATGCCATCGCATAACATGTCGCTCATCACCCTCTTGCTCGATTTGACCTTGTCAACTCAGAGTTTCTAGATGAGGAACTAATGTCCGTTAACCAACCTTCAGATCCCATGTGGACATTATATTTTGATGGAGCTCTAAATTCTCATGGTAGGGGAATCGGCATAGTTCTTTTAACACCCGAGTGTATCACCATTCCACTCGCCTCTCAGCTTGCCTTCCCTGTTACCAACAATATAGCTGAGTATGAGGCTCTTCTGGCCGGACTTGAGGCTGCTCATCTATTTGGTGTTACCTAATTGCGGATTGTAGGTGATAGTCAGCTTATTCTTCGCCAAGTGCTCACCAAATGCCGAACACTTGATCCTAAACTCAAACCCTACCAGGAACTTGCTTCTGCTTATGCCAAGCTTTTCACTAAACTGATCTTTGTCCATGTTCCTCGCGATCAGAACAACTTACCTGTCGCTCTTGCTTCACTCGCATCCTCCTTAGTTTTCCTTCCTGAACGGGACTTCCATTCTATCATTGTTTAGAAACGCCTCACTCTTGCTATTAAGGATCTAGCATTTCTTAGCATTAAGGAGGAGGTGATCATGAAGCTTAAGGAAGGTGCAATAATTGAAAATAAGGAAGTCATGCTATTAGATTTAGAAGAAATTGACGACGAGTAAAAACCATGGTATTATGAGATTGCTAAATATTGTCAATATCAGCCCTATCCTGAAGAGGCCATGGCAGAAGAGAAGAAAGCAATCAGAAGAGTTACTCAGCGATACACTTTGGTTGGAGGCGTTCTCTATAGGAGAGGTCTCACTGGGGTTTTGCTCAGGTGCCTTAACGATGATGAATCTTGGAAGGTAGTGGAAGAGGCACATTCAGGAGTTTGTGGGGGTCATGTCAATAGCCAGATGTTAGATAAGAAGATTCTTAGATTAGGCTTTTATTGGCCCACTCTAGA
Source organism: Amorphophallus konjac (assembly GCA_022559845.1). Taxonomy (NCBI): domain Eukaryota; kingdom Viridiplantae; phylum Streptophyta; class Magnoliopsida; order Alismatales; family Araceae; genus Amorphophallus; species Amorphophallus konjac. Next base: position 633,287 of record JAHNEJ010001117.1, on the reverse strand, counting down.
AGAGGACTGCTCCATCTATGTTCGAAGGTGTGTCAAATGCCAACTACACGCCGACAAAAATCATTCTACTGCTTCATCACTTTATCATATGTCCCCTCATGTTCTTTCTCCATGTGGGCTTTTGATATTATTGGACCCCTTGGTGATTCAAACCTCCTCACAAAATCAAATCATTTATACTCACGGCCACAGAGTACTTCACCAAGTGGGCGGAAGCGGAAGCTTACGTGGAGATCAAAGCGTCAACTGTCTGCAAATTTATAATGATGAACATCATCACAAGATTTGGCATTCCAAACACCATCGTCACCGATAATGGACCATAATTTATCTCTCAAGAGCTTCAGGACCTCTGCAACAGGTATAACATTGCATTGCATCATTCATCTCCTTATTATCCACAGGGCAATGGTCAACCAGAGGCAACAAATAAAACTTTGATTAAAATCATCAAGAAAACGTGTGAAGCAAGCAAATTTGCAAACTGGCCAGATAAGCTCGTAGAAGCTCTATGGGCCTACCATACCTCCATTCGTACTCCTACTAGGCAAACCCCTTTTGTTCTTACTTATGAGATGGAGGTGGTGTTTCCTTATGAGATTCTTATTCCTTCTCTTAGAGTACAATTGGACAAGGAGCTCTCTATCGATGAACGTCGTGAATCTCTCCTTGCACAATTGGAACTCTTAGATGAGAGACGTTTGGCCACCGCCGAACATGCGTGTGTCTATCAAAACAGGCTGTCACGTTTTTATCAAAAGAAAGTGATTGAAAGAAAATTCAAAGTTGGTGAAATGATAATCAAAAGAATCTTTGTGAAGCCTGGTGGACCTCGTTCAAAACATCAACCAAATTGGAAAGGGCCCTATGTAATAAAAGAAGTCTATCATGGCAACGCATATAAACTGATTAACGCTGAAGGGGAAGAATTGGCTCACCCTTGGACTGGATTGTACCTTAAGAAATACTACCCTTAAGTAATTTTTGAAAAAAGAAGAAGAAAAAAGAAAAACAAACAAAACAAACAAAAAGGTAATGATGGCATGGTACGTAGGTCACGAGATTCGAAAGAGCAAAATCCCTAATTCATTCTTCAGTCTTGATGATTTATCTTTGGGTCAATACGCACACAACACGCTTAGCTCTTGAACTCTAGTGGTGCAAAATTCGAGGGAAGTCAAAGCCAAACTAAGAGTGTAAAGACTTTACCCATTCTCTTCTTTTCAGTCCACAGGGGGGGAAGTTAGACCCTAGGCAGACCATCCAAACCTATCCACCGCCCTAGTAGGTGGATGTCAGGGCCCAAAATAGAACAATATGTCGCAAAAGCCCGAGTACAATTAGGTTTTTATTTTTGAAAGAAAAAAATAGATAAAAAAAGAAGAAAAATCAAACACAAAAGAATAGCATGACAAGAGGGCAAAGTCCCCGCAGGGAATACCCTGGTCATAAGCATGTGTGAATGAAGGGCAAAAGATAGCAAAAATTTTCCTAAGCCAAAGACCGAACTCCAACAGGCAATATGGTAGGGGAGGAAAGTCTTCCTTGGTCTTTCAGAACCCCTCATGGACTTCCCCCAACACTTTCTTCCATTCCCCCCTCCGTGGTATGATGTAAGCTTGAAGAATGGTAGAGACGGACTTAGGAGGATGCACCGTAAAGGTCAGGAGTGAAAGCAAAGCTCGAAGCACTTTGACTCTTTGTTAAATTATTTAAGAAAGGTTAATGAATTTAAGATGGTGAATGTGTAAGATTTTGGAGCCTATGTACTATGCTACCTCATTTTCAAAAAATTATTTTCAACCAGTGCCCTGTCAAAGGGGCGTTATTTCTTTAATCTGTGACATTTAGCGTAGTCATCATTTTCAAAAAAAAAATGTTTTCAATCAGCGCCCAAGCACAGGGGCGTTATTTCTTTAATCAACGACATTTTACGTAGTCATCATTTAAAAAAAAGAAGAAATAAAAAATAATAGAAATAATAAAATGTTTTCAGTCAGTGCCCAAGCACAGGGGCGTTATTTCTTTAATCAGCGACATTTTACATAGTCGTCATTTAAAAGAGGAAAAAGGGAAAGAAAATAAATGTGTTTTCAATCAACGCCCAGTCAAGGTGGCGCTAATTCTTTAATTCACGACTCTTCCTTAGACGTCATTTTTCACAGAAGAATTAGCACCCACCTATCTGGTCGTCAATTAGCACAGAACGCCTACTTGTTCCTCTTGCCATATCATTTGATTGTTTGCATTTGTGTGTGGGAATATTTCAATTTTAGTTTGCATTTGCCTGCCTGCATGTCGCATTTCCCTCTATTCTCTGTTATTTGCCTTAATTAATTGGAGGCTTGGCTCCTTGACCCTTCATCAAGGTCAACCACATTACCCCCTTACTTATCGAGCAAGGGGCCAAGCCGGACAGATTAATTAATTTGTTTGCTTAAGTGTGGCACACAAGAATAAGAAGGAAGAAAAGACAAAGGTATACAAGAGCTCGGAACAACAACTCACGTAACAAAAACATGCTTTATATATATATATGTTCATAATCTATGATGTACAAGATGCAAGAGGTGGTACATATATGCTCTCTCTCCCTAGCTCTCACCTCCACCCTCCTCTCTCCTACTCTCCGCCTTACCCTCGTCCTGGCGACGAGACCGCGGTGGGAGCATGGATCCCCGGGAAGCAATTGAGCCTCCGGCTCGAGCCTGCTCCTCTGCCTTGTTCCTCTGCCGAGTCGAGAAACCTGCTAGGTAGGTGGTGCTGGCGAAAGCGCTAGAGTGACCCGCAGCCCGCGCCCGCTCTCGGCCTCTCTGGAGGCACTCCTCCGTAGCCCGTACCTGCTCCTCTGTAACGACCAGCCACATCCTCAACTCCATGAGCTCGCGCTCACGTGTCAGCCGCTCCTCTCTCTCGCGAACGTGGTCTCTCTTCTCTACCTCGAGGAGGATCCTCAACTTTGTCACATCGCTGGGCAGCTCCTCTCGCCGCCACAGCATCTCCTCCAACTCTGTGACCCGCTGGTCACGGATCGTAAGCTCGGTGCTAGCCAAGGCTGCGTGAGTGAGTGCATCATGTAACTCGGTAGCCTGCATCATTTAGCATCTTTTATAAGCATCATGATATAAGGTTTGTGAAAAGAAGGCATGATTACAAGGTTTGTTACTTACCCCTGCCTCGTGAAGCCTCGCATCCTCTAACTCTGCGATCCGCCGGTCACAGATCTCCAGTTCAGTCCGGGCATCCTCAACCCGAGCAAGTGCCTCCTGTAGCTCTGCAGCCTGAAACGTCACCATTCACATAAGTCTATCTGAATATTCATTCTTGAAAGAAATTTGTGCACTTACCCACTCAGCTAGACTATGTTCCGCTGCCTCGATTCGTGCCACTACCCCAGAGAGTAATCCCTACAAAGAATCTACCACGATACTCTGATCCCTCGTGCTGGATGAGGCACCTCCCATCCCTCCTATCGCTGCTCCCTGTTGGGCACGCTGTATTCATTGAGACTGTTAGTGGCTAAACATCTAGAATTCACTAATTGCATTAAGCATATAGTTAAGTACACTCACCAGGGTCTCCAGGTCTGCTTGCGTACGCGCAAGCTGGGCCTCACACTATGGAGATGGACCTGCATGTCCCTCGCCACTGCATCCCGCACATCCTGCATTTGTCACATGTTAGCTTCATATTGCAATAAGCATATAAATTATAACATTAGGAATAGCATGCATTCATACGTACCCCTATCGGCCTCATCTGAGACCGGCCGACGTATGTCTCCCAGTAGCGCTGCAAGTATGTCGATCTATCTGGTGCATGGGAGATGACTCGGGTCCCGCCTCGGTGCCAGTCCACGAACTGCTCCGGGAACCGAAGTGGCCAGTCGGTAGTAATGGTGTGTCCTCGGGTCTTCCACCCGATCCCACGAGGCTCCACTACCTCAAGCCACTCCTGGTGAAGGCCGAGCGTCCTCATCGCTAGGCTCAGCCGCAATGGCTCGATCTCGTTCAGGTAGTGAACCCAGATGTCACACCCAAAGCGAGGTCGGCCCGCTGTAACCCAAGGCTGACCTTCGTCAGTCAACCCCTTGTATGGTCTCTACACAACCTGCATGCACATTATCATGTCATCACATCTTTATAAAGCAGGAAATAAAAGTAAATGCATCATATTTGCACACGCACCAGTAAAGGAGGGTAGTCCCGGAACTCTCGTCGAAGGACCCTCAGCTCATAGGCATGAGGCGCCCCGGTCAAGCACGGCAGCCATCGTCGCGCTAGTGGGAAGGAATCTACATCTCCGGGTCGGGGGTCAGCTTGGTCCATCGGTATGTAAAGGTGACTCCACACCTGCATCCACAATCATTAGTAGCATATCCACAAACATTCATCATGTCATAATTATATTCATAATCATTTAGATAATACAAAAGAAAGAAAAGTGCATACCTGAAGAAAAGGTGAGAAGCCACTGACCGTCGTCTCACGACCTATCCCCGTGGACAGATAAGCTATCAAATGTGCCAACATGGCAGCCCCCCAGGCATACCACCCAACGCCCTCCAAGTCCTCCAGAATCCCCAAAAATTTATTTGCAGTTGATGTCATCTCCCTTCGTCCCCAACAACAGCCTCCCGAGCATCAGATTTAGAAACCTCCTCAAGTCCATGTCACCTCTCTCCCTCTGAGATGGGTCCTGGTAGTAGACAGCTCGAACCCTCACTATCAGTCAATCAGACCAATCTCCTAAAGACTCTCCCGACCTCTGTCGAGAGTCCCCAAATCCCATAACCCCCGTCAGCTCAGTACGATAGACTGTCCTGCAATCCCTCGGAGTATCAGCCATTGTCTCTAAACCCAACAGCCTCTGTGCTAGCTCACCATAGTCCGAGAGGGTCACTCCACTCACCGCCTCACCATCTACTCTCAGCCCGGTGATCCTAGTGACATCCTCTAAGCTCGGCACCATGTGCCCCGAGGGCATCAAGAATGCTTTACTAGGCCTGTCCCATCTCTCCCTCACCACCTAAAGAAGGATCATGTCAAGACGTACCGACTCAATGCTGAGGAGGGGTCCAAACCTCATCGCCTCCACCCTCTCACGCTGGAAGTCGGGTAGCTCGTAGTATGCAGCTCGCACCTGAATCCAGGAAATGCGGGTCCGCATCAATCCCTGCAACAAAACAACAAAAAAATATAAGTATAACCAAAATAATAATAAAAACAAAAAAATCATCACTGTATTAATTGGCGACCATGTAGTGGTCATTGTTTTCTGATTAGGCGCCCATGGTGTGGTCGCTAATTCTCTGAGATTTTAAAATTGACGCCCATATGTCGGGCCCCATTTCCTAGTTTCTGTTTGATGTTAAAAAAAGAAGAAGACAAAGAATAAAAGAAGAAAAGTTCAAAATGACGATAGTGTTCTGGTCGCTTGTTCTTTATGTTATTTCGTTTAATTTGAATAAAAAAGTAACCTGCGACCCCCTCTCTGACGCCATTGCTAAGATTATTTTTCTAAAATTAAAATATGTAGGAAATGACATCGGCTGTTCAGTCGTCAATTCCTGTGTCTCACATAATTCCCCCCAACCGCCATGTTATGATAAAAATAATAAAAATAAAAAATAAAAAAATATAGCCCTCCCCTTGCTGCGTTCGGGTTCCATTAGCCCTCCCCGCATTGGCCGGCGGCGAGGCCAGGGTCGCTCTTCTTCCTCTTCTTCACCTTCTCCATCGTCACCATCATCGCCGTCGTTGCCTTCACCGTCCCCTTCTTCTTCCTCTCCTTAATTGTCTTCTCCTTCATCACCTTCCTCATCGCCGTCCTCTCCATCGTCATCCTCTTCACCCTCTCTTTCTTCATTTTTTTCATGCTCCATTGCCGGAGCCTCGGCCGCCATATGGAGGACTTCCTTCTCATCGCCGCCATTGTCCTCATCAATATGAACGACAGCGGGTGCCATCACCCGCTGCCGCTTCCCACCGCTGGAGCCGCTCACATGGGCCATTGAGGTGGAGGGGATGGGTGGTTGTCGTCATCGGTCGTCACCGGTGAGCAGTTGCAAAATAGAGGAGAAGGGCAACGCGGAGGAAAAGAAATGGGAAAAGGGTTTCAAAGCAAGGAAAGGCAGTTTTAACGGAAATGTTTATGGCGGTGAATTCGAAACAATTGGCGACAGTGACCGTGGCGTCAATTAATGAATTAATTAATGACTGTTTACGCAGTCATCGTATTCTGGAATTTAAGGGTTTTGAAAAAATATTTGTAATCAGCGACCTTCTCTTGGGCTTCATTTAAGGATTGGGCGACTCTGTATAGGGTCGCTATTTCTCTGGGAATCGTTGGGATCAGCAAAGTTGTCAGGCAATGATAAAGGGCATTAATGTTTTTTATTAAGAATTTCTTTTGATGGACGACCATAGACACAGGTGTTATTTAATAAATGAGCGGTTATTTGGAGGGGCGCCAATTATGGAATTATTATTTTTATGGGAAAATGGGATTGGCGACCGTGTGAAAGGCGCCATTCATGGAAATCCTACACCCTGTGGCAGTCGCTATTTCTTACAAAGTATGTGAGTTTGAACAGAATTGAACGATTTTTTGAGTATTTGATCATTATTAAACACTTTCATTGGCTCAATTAAAGAAAAAACTCTTTATTCATTAAAAGGAAGTAATCATTACATGCTTAATGAGCCACCTTAGGCCTCAAATTCTTAAGAGCTATTACATATGATTTCCATTGATCTCTATCTTCTTCCACCAGTTCCATGGGCCGGTGTAGCTTGCTGATCCGCCATAGTGCTTGAATGGTCTTGATCTCTTCTTCATCATCCTTTGAGCCTAGTTCCCTCTTCTTGATTGGTGGGATGAGAAGCTTCTTCAAAGTGATGGCGGGGAAGACCTGTTAGTATTGGTGTGCTACAGGCTAATTTAGGGTCGGGTAGGCCCGATAGATGTACGATCTTGTTCATTATTAATGAAGTGATATTTGAGCATAAATATGTGATTGTATATTACTTTACGATGTCCCTAGGATATATGGTTCTAAAGTCAACTCAAGATGGGATCTTGATCATGAGACTGACTTTACATGAACACATACCTTAAAATGTTCTGGTTGGAGGGTAATCACTCGGGGACTTTAATTACCTAGTAAACCAGTGTACATGATGTGTACGGGACCAGTCTCACGGTCACTAGTGCAGGGCACCAACACATATGTGTAGGTGTACGTCCTTGGAGGATGTACACTGAACTGATCCACTATTGGATCATCAGATGGTTGATTATACCTAATGTCAATTGAAGATCCAATTGTCTCAGTAGCATCGTTGGTCCTTTGACCTGAGATAGTGATCAGATCTTACACGAGGATCGGAATGGTTTAATGAATTGGCTATGTGACCTTAACCATAAGTCATGAATTGTCAAGTCATTAACCATTTCAAGATATGTGTAAAGATCATTGAAGAGGCGAGATCTCGCGCAGGATCCTGAGCGGGCTATGGATCACCAGAAGATGAATCTGCAAGAGAGGGAAACGTATCAGAGGGCCCAGGGGATCTCCCTGGGGCAAAACCCTCCGATGGCTAAGTCAGTAGAGCTATGGTGGAAGCAATAATGGGGGGAGGAGAGAGATGATGCGCGAGAATCCTCTCCACCAAAGGGTGAAGCGAATAGTGCTCAGGAGCTTAGGGTGTGTGGATGCTTAGTTCATCTTACCATCTTCCGGAGGGGATCCCTTGCTTAAATAGTGCGCCGCCTTCAGGAGTCCTGTAAGCTGAGGGGTTCCCGGCGGGAGTTACGTCTTTAACGGGGGCTTTCATGGCCTGATCGTGGAACGTTATCCCCTTGGAGTCCGGCGGCTCCCCTGACTCTCCCGCTGGCGGAGGACTCTGAACGGCTGCACCTGCAGATAATCAACCGGCCTTACCGAGCCTCGGGGATGCTAGCTCATGTCCGAGCGATAGGCATGGCCCGGCGAGGGTGGGGTCGGATAGGTCGGCTGGAGCCTATCTCTCTCGGACGGGGAGAGGGCTTTAGGCCGGACCTTCCTCGGGACCTGACCGTTGTCTCGGGCCCTCCGAGCCTAGAAGGCCGCCGGGGAGAGTTAGTTCCTCGAGTCTTATTTATTGGGCTTTTCTCCCTAAGTGGGCCCTGTGGGCTATCACTCGGGTGGGCTCACCCGGTTGGACCTTGTGGGTCTTGTTGGGCTGCCTTTGTGGTGGGCTGCGGAAACTTGTCCCCCTCCTACTCCCGAGCCAAGGAGGCTCGGATGAGTATTTTTTCGAGGCTTTGGACCGGCGTGGCTCAGGTGGGTGGAATTCCGTTGGCGTTATGGAGCCGCTTATAGCGGTCGCCGAGGCCCGTAATGATGATCCTGACGGATTCGAAACGAAGGGGCCCCCCTTTTCTCGGAGCACGGAACGGCGCGCCGCCACCCTCAGGGGTTTATAGGGGGTGATGTTCATCGTTCTAGGCTTCCAGGGTTTTAGGCTTTTCTTGCTTCTTGATGCGCCGTGAGAGCACAGCGGAGACGCGGAGCCTTGCGGCGGTGTTCGAGGAGTTGGCGAGGATAACCGCAGAGGCGGTCCAGCAACTTCCTTCTCCTCCGGAGTCTTCAAGCTCGTACGAGGGATCTCTTCCCGACTCGATGGCGGATCAGAGTCCGGAGCTTGTGCCGGTGAGGCGGGAACCCGTCCCCAACTGTAGTGAGTTGGGGGAAGCGGAGGTGCGGAGGCTGGAGCATCGTTTCCGCCTGCCTCTCAGATACAGCTTCATCGCCGCCACTCCGTACGAGACGAGTCTGGATGATCGCGATGAGCTCATTTGCACCTTCCTTCTGGCTTGGAAGAGTGGATTTCGGCTTCCTTTCAACCCTTATGTGCTGTAGCTTCTTAATTTTTTCCGATTGGCGCCTATTCAGTTGGTGGCCAACTCCTGTCTTCTTCTTTCGGCCTTCGGATTCTTTATCGTCAGCGCGACATTTTTCCTTCTTTGGACCTCTTCCACTTCTTTTTTGAGTTGAAGGCGCACCCGTCGACGGGGAAAGGCTTCTACTTCATTCAGGCACGGAGGAATAGGAGCTGCATCTCGCTTGCGGCGAAGGACTCCTTGCACAAGGGGTGGAAGACCCAATTCTTCTGGGTGAAGGCGGTGGCGACGGACGAGATCTGGAGATGCCGGACCTCACCCAACTTTCACCCGAATCTGCCCCCTCGCCAGGAGGAGTTCCCTCCCCACGTGGAGCAGCAGGCTGCCCGTCTGCTGGAGAACCGTCAATCGACTGAGGAGCTGGTGACGCCGGAGAACATCGAACGATGTCTTCTCTTGCGACTGACGTCGATGGGTATGGCTCTTGCGGCTCTTTTTCGGGGGTGGTAGATCTTTTCCTCCTCTTGACTGGGGCTTCTTCTTATTGCAGACGTAAGGCGGGAGCCTCTGGAGGAGGCGACCGAGGTCATCGATCTGGGAGACGACTCAGCAGCTGATGAGCCCGATGTCTCGGCGGGTCACGTCCATGCCCGAGATAAGGGCAAGGGGGCGGCCCCCGAGGGGACTTCTCGATCGACCGGCCTGAAGCGCAAAGACCCCCTGGCGGGGAAGTTGCGGGAGGCCGCGAAGGCCAGGAAAAGGGCCAAGAAAGTCGGTTTTCCTACCGCCGTCGGGGGCGATTCTGGCTCGGCGGCGCTCCCCCTCGGGGGCAGGATGGGGCCGACCCCTCTGGGCTGGCTCTCCCATCCGCCGGGCGAGAGGGGGCCGAGGAGACCAGGGGCCCCGCAGAGGGAGGTGATGGGTCGGCTCTCCCCTCTGTGGGGGCAGAGGGGGCCGATGCCGGTGCGGCCGGCGCTGGGACCGAGGGATTGGTCGGTGCCGATGGGGGTTCACCCGCGAGGGCGTCGCAACCCCAAGTGCCGGCAGTTGCTGGTGCGGTTGATCCCGCGGTGCCGGTCGAGGGTGGGGGTTCGCCCGGTTAGGCGTTGCAACCCCAACCGACCGTGGCGAGCGGGGCGGTCAGCTTCGCTGCCCGAACAGGGTCTTCTGGCGGGGTGCCCAGGGTGGAGCAGTCCCCTTTGCCGGAACCTCTGGTTAGGCTCGGTATCTCGGGCGACTTGTACCGGCTCTGCCGGTCGATCGCCGAGAGGACGAGGGGGGGAGAAAGGCGCAGCACTCCCACCGGGGTCCTTGATATCCTGATGGAGGGCGGCCTGGTCATAGCTCGGACAGCGGCCGTGATGGCAGAGGCGCACGCCCGGACGGAGGCGGAGCGGTCGAGGCTCGCCTGGACCCTTGGTGGATGCGAGGGGAAACTAGCCCGGCTCGAGGGGGAGCACAAGGGGCTCCGGCGGGAGTTCCTTGCATTCAGGGAGTTGGCGCGGTCGAGCCGACGGGAAGCCGAGGCGCTGGCTGAGCAGCTAGCAAGGGCCCGAGAATCGCTCAAGAGGAAGAGCAAACATCTAGAGGACGAGCGTCAACGTCACATCGAGCTGGACGGCCTCTGGGAGCTTGAGCGCGGCGAGCTGCAGGATCAGGCGGAGGACGCGGAGCGCCTTCGCGCTGAGGCCGAGGCGGACCGAGCCTGGGCGGAGGGTCGGATGTTAGAAGTCGAGCGGAGGATGACCGAGCTGGAGGAGCGTCTGGCGAGGGCGGAAGAGCGTGCGGCCGAGGCGGAGCGGGCTCGGGACGGGCAGGTCGAGGCGGAGGCGATCGAGTGCTACAAAGGCTCGGAAGCTTACTCGGCCGACCTGATTGAAGCTGCCCTACCCTACTACGAGGTAGCGCTCCGCCGGGGTGCCCGAAAGGGATTCAGGCAGGGCTATCGCCGGGCGATGAGCTATGCCAATGAGTACCTTGCCGGGGGTGATTTTCCTTACGGCCAGAGTTATGACTCGGATGAGTCAGTTTCCAACTCCTCATCCTCGGCCGGGGAAGAACAGGAGGAGTCACCTCCAGCGGGGTCACCAACTCCGGAGGCTCCAGGAGGGCTCACGACCGAGACAGTTCTCGCACAGGCGAGGTCAGTGTCCGGGCCGGCCGTCACCGAAGGCACCGGGGGTGACGCGTCCCCTACTGCTGTTCCCGAGCTTCAAAGTGGGCCCGAGGCCTGATGTATTGTGCTTTATTTCACCCCTTCCCCTTTTTGTCTGTTTTTCCTTTTGTAAGAGGATTTCTTTATGGCAGGCAATAAAGGACTTACTTCGTTTGATCGTTATCTTTGCCGTGATTTGGCTGGCGTATCGGGGGCAGTTGGAAGGTGCCAATATTTTCTACACCGTTCTCGCATGCCGATTCGGGAGACTTCCGGCGGGGCGTCCTTTCATTCCACCATGCTTTGAAAGTCGAGGCGCTTCGCGAATCCCACTAGGGCGGGGGCCGAGGAATTGGAGGTGACCTTCCAAGGGAGGTCCTATAGCGTGTTTTCGAGGGGGGAGTCATTTAAGGCGCGTGACCTCCTTTGGCCTATAAAAAGGACCGAAGGATGCTCCTTCCCTCTTAACACTTAGGACTCTCGCCGGCGGTTTGCTCTTGTTCCCTCATTTTCGCTCTGCGTTGCGCCGCCGCGATCGGAGCATGGAGGACCCTTCAGAAGATGACGCCGCAGACGACGGGGAGCGGCCGGTTCCAACTGTCCTGGAATATCGGTCGGGTCCCACGGTCGCCGCGCGTGCATGAGATGGGTCTGACGGTCGCCGCGCGGATCTGGAGAGGGCTTCGACGTGCGGGGGTACGCCGTTTGCCTCCTCTTGGCTCCGGCGAGGCTTCCGGGCGGACGCCGAGATGGAGGGCGGATGGGGGAGTTAGGGATGCCGGCCGCCATTCCCCTCCGAGGGAGGGGGGAGGCGGCTCCAGTCCCTTCCTCACCCCTGTCCGCAGCCTCATTCTCTCTCTTTTGTTCTTCATTTCTTTCACTCTTCGGGGGCTGCTTGCTTTCTGTTCGCCTCCAAAGAGTTGGTAGTTTGGCAGAGAGGAGACCTTCACGGCGCTCCTTTTTCCAGGTTGTTGCCAACTTGGAAGGTAGCCTTCCTCGCGTGAAAGGTGGCCTTCTCCTTGCTGTCCCTCTGTCACCTTTGTCACGGTCCACCCGAGCCAACTGGGTCGACCATCTCTTGTCCGAGCCAGTTTCCACGCGAGGCAGAGTCAGTGGCTGGATGCGAGAAGGTCAAGACCGGGTCGGTCGGGCGATGGCCGTTTGCCGCGTGCTAGATGGATTTTTGCTTTTCACTATGTAATGTACTGGCAGTTGCCTTTCTGATGTACCCACAGTTATCTTGAATGAATGCAAAAAAAGGGGGGGTTTATTTTGCCCGATTTGTCGATACAGTTTTCAGAAATAAAATCTGCGTAGTGTGGTTGCGTTCCATGTCCGGGGAATGGGTTCCCCTTCCATTGTGGCTAACCTGTACGCACCTTTCCCGAGCGTCTCGATCACTCGGTAGGGGCCTTCCCAGTTGGGGGATAGCTTGCCCGCCGCCTCCAGTGGTCGAGAGGCTTCGGTCTCCCTGAGGACGAAGTCCCCTGGTTGGAATTGTCTGCCTCGGACCTTGGTGTTGTAGTACCGAGTGAGGCGGCGCTGGTATTCCGTAGCTCGGACGTTCGCGATCTCTCGGAGTTCGTCTGCCAGGTCGAGGTTCTCGAGCAACTTCTGCTCGTTTGCCTCGGGCGAAAAGCTGATCACTCGGAGAGACGGATTGGCGATCTCTAACGGAACGACAGCTTCGGTGCCATATACCAGCTGAAAAGGGGTCTCACCGGTTGCCGTTCTGGGGGTCGTTCGGTGCGACCATAGTACGCTAGGCAGTTCCTCGAGCCAGCTACCCTTAGCCTTGCCGAGTCTGGTTTTTATGCCCTTCAAGATGGTATTGTTGGCATTTTCAACCAGCCCGTTGGCCTGAGGGTGGGCGACCGAAGTGAAGTGGTTGCGGATATTTAGGTCGGCGCATCTATCTCGGAAGTACCGAGAGTCGAATTGCCGCCCGTTATCGCTCACTATCACTCGGGGGATGCCAAAGCGACAGATGATCGATTTCCATACGAAACCCCAGACGACTGTCTCGGTGATTCTAGCTGTTGCTTCAGCCTCGATCCACTTGGTGAAGTAGTCGATGGCGACGATGATGAACTTCTTCTGGGATTGAGCCGTTGGGAATGGCCCAAGGATGTCGATCCCCCACCGAGCGAAAGGGTAGGGCTCAGTAAGGGTGATAAGTTCCGTGGCCGGCTGATGGACCAAATGGTCGAACCGCTGGCAACGGTCGCAATGTTGTGCGTAGGCCGTGCAGTCGCGCTGCAGGGTCGGCCACCAGTACCCCTGTCTTAGCAGGATTCTGGCCAGTGACCGACCTCCTAAATGCGCTCCGCACAGGCCTTGATGAATCTCTTCAACAGCTTGGCTTGCTTCGTCGGGACCGAGACACTTCAGAAGGGGCCCGGAGAACGATCTTCGGTAGAGAGCGTTGTCGAGGATGACGAAGCGCCGGGCTTGGTACTTCATTCGGCGGGCTTCCCGAGGGTCGGAGGGCTCCCGGGAGTCCCGTAGCCAGGACAGGTAGGGGGAGCGCCAGTCACCGGGAGTGGCCGAGTCAATGGCGAGGAGCTCCAAGTCTATGCTCGAGCGCTCTAGCTCTTCTAGGAGGACCGATCGTGTACCTTCCGGGTCTAGGGAGGAGGCCAGTCGGGAGAGGGCGTCCGCCCGAGAGTTTTGCTCCCGAGCTATTCGGACTACCTCGAACTCCTCGAACTGTTGGGCCAGGCTCCGGACCAACTGGAGGTATTTGATCATAGGTACCTCTCGAGCTTCGTACTCGCCATTGACCTGGCTTGCAACTAGCTGGGAGTCGGTGTGGATCCTGACTCGCTCGGCCCCCAACCGTCGGGCCATGCGGGCTCCCGAGATAAGGGCCTCGTACTCGGAAGCATTGTTGGACGCCAGAAAGTTGAACTTTAGGGCGTAGTGCAACTCTATTCCTTCGGGGGACCTTAAGAGGATCCCTGCGCCGCTACCGACCGAGTTGGACGATCCATCGACGAACAGCTCCCAGGTTGGCCCGGTTGCTGTCGGAGGCCTGTCCTCGACCGGAACGGTGCTCTCGGCGATGAAGTCGGCGAGTGCTTGTCCTTTGATAGCTGATCGCGGCCGATACAAGATGTCGTAGGCCCCGAGCATGATGGCCCATTTGACGAGTCACCCCGAGGCTTCGGGATGGGCTAGAATCTTCTTCAGTGGCTCGCCGGTTAGCACGGTGATGGGATGCCCCTGGAAGTAGGGTCGGAGGCGCTTTGCGGAGGTAACCAACGCTAGCACGAGCTTCTCGGTTGCGGGCTACCTCCGCTCGGCCTCGCCGAGCACCTTGCTGGTGTAGTAGACCGGCCTCTCGACTCCCGAGTCATTTCTGACTAGGACCGAGCTGACCGTTGATGGCATCGCCGAGAGATAGAGCAACAAGACCTCACCCGGGACGGGCTTGGAAAGCATCGGGGGCGAAGCCAGGAACTCTTTGAGCTCGGCGAACGCTGTTTGGCATTCCCCATCCCATGCGAACGTAGCAGATGCTATCTTAGGCCCCCTCATCAGCTTGAAGAAGGGCAAGCATCGTTCGGCCGCACGGGACAGGAAACGACTGAGAGCAGCGACACGCCCCGTCAGACGCTGGACGTCTTTAATGCACGTGGGCGGGCGCATGTCCAGGATGGCCTGGACTTTGTCGGGGTTGGCTTCGATCCCTCGCTGAGTGACCAGGAAACCCAAGAACTTCCCGGATCTTACTCCAAAGGCGCACTTGGCGGGGTTGAGCTTCATGCTGTACTTCAGGAGGGTGCCGAAAGTCTCGGCGAGGTCGGTGAAGTGGTCTTGGGCCCTCGGGGTCTTGACGAGCATGTCGTCGATGTAGGCCTCGACGTTCCGACCTAACTGTCCCTCGAACATGTGGTTGACCAGTCGCTGGTATGTGGCTCCAGCATTCTTCAATCCGAAGGGCATCCGGGTGTAGCAGTACACGCCGTAGTCGGTGATGAAGGCGGTCTTCTCGACATCTTCAGGGCTCATTCGGATCTGATGATAACCCGAATAGGCATCCAGGAAACTGAGTATCTCGTTGCCCGAGGTTGAGTCAACCAATTGGTCGATGCTCGGTAGCGGATAGCAGTCCTTGGGGGTGGCCTTGTTCAGATCGGTGAAGTCTACGCACATTCGCCACTTGCCTGTAGTCTTCGGCACCAGGACGACGTTGGCTAGCCACGTTGGGTACAGGACCGGTCTGAAAAGATCAGTTTCTTGTCCCTTGGTGACCTGCGCCTTGACGATCGCCTGTTTCTCGGGCGCATGCTTCCTTCTCCGCTGTTGTACGGGTCTCACGGTGGTGTCGAGGTTGAGCTTGTGCGTCACAGTCTCCTCTGGTATACCAGGGAGTTGATCATCGGACCAAGCAAAGACCCGAACATACTCAGAAAGAAACTCCTTGTATTGCTGTTGTTCCTCTGGTGGTAGGTCGGCGCCGATCCTTACTCCTAGGGCCGGGTCGTCGTTCAGGAATACCGTTAATAACTCGCCACCGGGCTCGGTGGTCACGGCTCTTCCTTCGACTCCCCTGAGGCCCTTATCCTTCCCGTCCGGCCTTGAGGCTTCCACCGAGATATTGTAGCACCTTCTAGCCGTGGCCTGGTTACCTCGGACTTCCCCCAACCCATTTTTGGTGGGAAACTTCATTTTTTGGTGATAGGTAGATGGTACGGCCTTTATTCGGCGGAGAATTTTTTGGCCAAAAATGGCGTTGTACGCTATCATACCTTTAATCACTATGAAGTCCACTATGACCGTAACGGTTTTGGGTGGGGTGCCGATAGTGACCGGCAGGCTTAGGGCTCCCTCGGGGTAGGTGGCCAGGCCATTAAACCCGCAAAGGGGCGTTCGGATCGGGCGGAGTTTGGATGGGTCTTCCCCCATCTTGAGAAAACAGTCATAAGATAATACATCGGGGGCGCTCCCATTATCAACCAAAATCCTGTCTACATTACAGTGATTTATCGTGGCCGAGATAACGAGGGCATCGTCATGCGGGGTGCTCAGCCTTTCCAGGTCTTGGTCGGAGAAGACTATGACCTGGGGCTCTATCGGCGGGCCTCTGGGGGGCTCTAAGGCTCGGCTGGCTCGCTCGGCATGACGTTTCCTCCCTCGACTGGTGTCGCCGCCCCATGCCGCTCCTCCGGAGATGACGTTGATATGGACCCCTCAGGGGGCGTTGTCGATCTCCTCTGCGGCGTCTCGGTCTTCTTTGTGCCCGGTCGTGAACCGGGCTAGGTGCCCCAGATGGATGAGGCGCTCGATCTCGTCCTGGAGCTGATGGCAATCTCCGGTGTGGTGCCCGTGGTCGCCGTGGAACAGGCAATGCCTGTCCCACTTGCGATTCTTCGACCTCATTGGCTCGGGCTGGCGGAGAAGTCCCGAGTCTTTGATGTCTTCATAGATCTCGTAGACTGGCGCGGTCAAGGGGGTGTACCGCTCGTACTTTCTTTTGTGCTCTCCTTCTCGATCGCGCTTCTTACTCGAGCCAGGATTTGGCTCGGGGGTCCGCTTTTTGTCCCCCTCCCGACCCGAGCCGGTTGCGTCTCGGCAGGCGCTGAGTACTTCTTCGCACTCGGCGTGGCGCAGTGCCAGAGGCACTAGCTCGGCAAGGGTCGAGGGAGGGTGGAGGACAAGCTCGCGGCGGAGATTCTCGTCCCGGGTGCCCCCGGTCAGTGCGATTGTGACTGAGGCCACATCCAAGCGGGGGATCCTGAGGGCTTCTGATTTAAATCGGTGGACGTAAGTCCGGAGCCTCTCTCCTTGCGCCTGTTTGAGGGCCAGGAGCCCCGCTACTGACCTTGGGGGGGCGCTACCGGTGAAACTCTCCTTGAAAATTCGCCCGAATTGCCTGAAATCTCGAATGGACCTAGGGGCGAGGGCCCGGAACCATGCCTGAGCACCTTGGACCAGGGTGGCCGTGAAGGCTCGACATTTGATGGGATCCGGCGTTCCATGAAGAGTCACCAGGGCGTCGAAGCTATCGTAGTGGTCAGCTGGGTCGCCCTGGCCGTCGTAGAGTTTGAAGGTTGGAATGGAGGCTCTGGGAGAGACCTCTGCCTTCAAGATGTACTCAGAGAAAGGGGATTTCTCCTCGTCCTCCGGGAGAGAGGTCTTCTGCAGGGCGCGGAGGGCGCACTCTTGCTCTGCGAACCGTCTCTCGAAATCTCGCAGCCGGAGGGACAGCTCTGGCTGCAGTCGCACCGTGGGGCTGGGGGGGGCGTCTTGGCGATCTCCCGGGGCACTAGTGCCCGGGCGCGGCGGCCTCGCCCCCTGCTTCCCTCTCCTCGGCGTGGAGGAAGCCTCTTGCTCCGCAGGCGGAGCTTGCGAGGGTCCTCTGACGTCGTTGCGGAGGAGCTGTCGGCCGCGGAGGGTGAAGCGGCCTCCGGCGGTTTGCTGCGTCGCACTCCTTCTAGGGGGACTTCCTGACGGGGCGCGGGACCTTGCGTCCCTGGCCGCCTGGGCCCTCATGAGCTCCACGAGGACGTCCATCTTTTCGTTGAGGGCCTGGAAGGCGTTGGCGCCGCCGTCGAGGGGTGCCCCTGTCTCCGCCGGGGGGGTGGTGGCCTGTTGGTGGGGATGCGGGCGTTAGAGGGGGGGCTCTGCGAGACCCTAGAGGGGGCGCTTCCCGCCGCCGCCACAGCCTTACCTGCCCCACCGGTGGATCTCCTCCCTGAGCTTCTTCTCACCATCTTGACTTTGCGTGCGTTTCCCACAGACGGCGCCAGATGAAGAGGCGAGATCTCACGCAGGATCCTGAGCGGGCTATGGATCACCAGAAGATGAATCTGCAAGAGAGGGAAACGTATCAGAGGGCCCAGGGGATCTCCCTGGGGTAAAACCCTCCGATGGCTAAGTCAGTAGAGCTATGGTGGAAGCAATAATGGGGGGAGGAGAGAGCTGATGCGCGAGAATCCTCTCCACCAAAGGGTGAAGCGAATAGTGCTCAGGAGCTTAGGGTGTGTGAATGCTTAATTCATCTTACCATCTTCCGGAGGGGATCCCTTGCTTAAATAGTGCACCGCCTTCAAGAGTCATGTAAGCTGAGGGGTTCCCGGCAGGAGTTACGTCTTTAACGGGGGCTTTCATGGCCTGATCGTGGGAACGTTATCCCCTTGGAGTCCGGCGGCTCCCCTGACTCTCCCGCTGGCGGAGGACTCTGAACGGCTGCACCTGCAGATAATCAACCGGCCTTACCGAGCCTCGGGGATGCTAGCTCATGTCCGAGCGATAGGCATGGCCCGGCGAGGGTGGGGTCGGATAGGTCGGCTGGAGCCTATCTCTCTAGGACGGGGAGAGGGCTTTAGGCTGGACCTTCCTCGGGACCTGACCGTTGTCTCGGGCCCTCCGAGCCTAGAAGGCCGCCGGGGAGAGTTAGTTCCTCGAGTCTTATTTATTGGGCTTTTCTCCCTAAGTGGGCCCTGTGGGCTATCACTCGGGTGGGCTCGCCCGGTTGGACCTTGTGGGTCTTGTTGGGCTGCCTTTGTGGTGGGCTGCGGAAATCCCCCTCTCCAATCATCAATGGTCAAGAGGGGATCGCTCACTATCGGGTATATATCAGAGAGTTAATGGGTCATGACACTGACGCTCCGTCAAATCCCTGGCCAGGGTCGTGTGAGTTCGTTTAGAACGGACGTCATACACTTTAAGGAGGTCATGGCCGAATGGCACGATCATGGGGGTTTGACAGTTACCGTACCCTCGATCGAACCAGACTCATAGAAGGAGCGAGGGATTATAGCGATGCGGCAACTGTAGACTTACAGGTACTAGACAGGGTGGTTTGAACCCGACGTACTCTAGATTCACGCGGATTTGCGTGACCCAACGTGATCAAAGGCTCAGAATAAATTAAACTATTATTCAGCTTTAGTAGACGCGAATAATAAGTATAATTACTTCTAATTGGGAATTAGAAGTTAATGGGCCTTAAACTAGAGTGACTATGGGCCTAGAGGATCACACACAATGGATTCTCGGGTGACGAGGCATTATTGCACAGACGTATATATTAAAAGCCATAAATTCTTTTGGGAAAAGAATGATGAGAAGGGCTTAACATATATGTACAATAATGAAGGGGATAGATATACAATTTTGGTCCTTATGGGTTCTTTTGAAAAGCACCTAACTATTATATATATGTATCCTACGTAAACTCTCCTCTCTTGATGCCAAGCACTTCCAAGAGGAGAATAGCTCCCCTTCTCTTCCCCCCTCCTCTCCCAGTGCTCAATCTCTCTCCCTAGTTGCTCTCTCTCTCTCCCTCTCAAGGGTGAAAGGCTTAAGAGAGAAGAACGGGATTTTTGAGCACCCGTGATTTGGGCGTGGGAGGGAAAGAACGGGAGGATGCCGTCACTGCACGAGGATCCGTGTGGATCAACTCTAGAGGCCGTGCATCTGTGTGGCTCGGCATGCGTGGAAATCTGCATTGGGCACTGCGGACAGCGTCGTTCCACGCAAGGTGAAATCTGCAACCCGTAGTTAGGGGTTGGGAGTTATTATTGCATCGATTAGAGCACGGTTCTAGGATTCCACAAAGCGCGGGTTTAGTATTTAAATTTTTGTTATCTGCTGCGTTGCCCGAACCGGGCTGACCGAATCCTTACAGTGGTATCAGAGCCAGGTTTGCTCTGATCGATGCAATTTCTCTGCGTAGAATCAATTTTAGGGGCTATAATTTGCATGATCTTCAATTACAAGGAGGGGAATTGGATGCTGGGCATCCTTAGCTCCCAGGCAAAAAAAAAAAAAATGGTGCGCTAAGGAAACTGCACCACATAAGGCGCACTGCGCCCGCCCGCCAACGCGGGTGCGCCGCGCATGCGTGAGGGTGGGCGGGCGCGTCCGCCCACGCGACCCGCGTGGGCGGCCATGCCCAGCCCGATTTTGACCGTAAAAATTTTTTTAAATTTTTTTTAAAATTATAGCCTCTATTAATTTACTGGGCCTTTAATATATTTAAATATATATTCAGGGGCACATTAAATTAATCAATTATTATCTTAAATATAAATTATCTTTTCTCAATAAAAAATTCATATCTTGTTGAATTTTATTTAACTTTTGAATTAATTGAGTTGGGATAATTATTATTTTATTTGAGATAATAATGTAATAATTGTAGATGATCATGAGAAATTCAATATTTTGAATTTTTAATTATTAGATAATTGTTAAATTGAATTTTTGAATTTCATTGAAGTTAATTATAGAAAATTCAAATTTTTTAACTTTTAATTATTAGATAATTATTAAATTCAAATTTTTATTTTTAGAAAAAATAATAATTGAGTATAATAACATTATTTAAATTTACTTTCAAATGAAATTATTGGATAATTTATTTGAATTTAAATTTAAATAATTAGCTTATCTAAATTTATTTTTAAATTTGATCATTGGATAATTAAATTTAAATTTAAATTTTAAATAATTATCTAAATTATTGGATAAATGATGGTTCTATGTATGCTTTGCTTTATGTTACCTTGAATTGGCTTATTTATATGTGTTTAATTTTAGTTAATCCAACTTGGATTATTAAAATTAAATAAACCCAGCATGTTTTTGTTTGCACATCCCACTTTTCAATCTAAATATAAGGATTATTTCCAAAAATAACCTTTGATTGATCTGAAATGTATGGGTTGGCAAATGATCATGGGCATAGTTGATGTAATTATTTGGGGTCTGCGAGCCTCCTTTCTCTCTCTGTTAAAATTCCTATGTACTTCTATCTCTCTTCACAGTTGTACTCGCCCTGAGGGCTTCTGGAATTTTATTGACATGTAATTTAAATTTTGTCAGCCTGTGTGCCTTGTAAAAATTTTAATTTGAGCGATGTCAGAGTATGAAAGCGTGGAGCACACCTTACGAGGATGATCCAGCTGCTTCGGAAGCAAGTCAGATGTCTTAATAGCATTAGGAATAAAGTCCATGATCACTTGCGATTTAAATTTTAAATTGGATGCATTTACTTTGTGCAAACTACTAGGTACGGTAAATATATTAGATATATTTATATTACCACCTAGGGTGAGATCAAGATAAAAATAAATTCCCTCGCAATTTAATTTTAGATCTGGTAAGCGTGGCTCTAGGAGTCATCGTGGCCCTCCATCATTATGGGGTGAATGAATGTCTTCATCTCATGGATTTGTTGTGCTTTCCACAAGGTCCATGAGTTTGAGGGCAGGATGCAACCCCACGGCTAGGCCTCAATGGGGTGAGAAATTGAACTCTACCTTGTTGTGCTTTCCACAAGGGTCAGATCATGAACTCATTGTTATGTAGTAATGATGGTTAGATCTCACCGAGAGTATCCTTTGTTGTGCTTTTCACAAGGGGATGACTTCTCGGGGGCCGAATATCGGATATTGCATTGGATGCAAGTGCTTGCTGACTGCCCTTGAGATGGTGTATGGCTTGTTGTTCTTTCCACAAGGTCATACCTCAGTCTCGTTGGGATTCCGACCCACTAGGATGATCCCGATGATCTACCGTTCTATATACGGAGGGTTAGATAGTTCGTTCAAAAAATAGTGGGACTAACTAAGATTGAAAACCACATCTAAGTTAGAATTTGAACATATGCTAAGTTATCTTTTATTTCTTATTCCAGATTACAATGTCATCGTCCAACCCCCTCTGTGGCATCTTGGATGCCAACAGGCTGACCGGAACCAACTTATCAGATTGGCTGCGTAATTTACGCATAGTCCTCACCACCGAAATAATAGCTTACGTGTTGGACACGGTTCATTCTGAGACAGCTCTTGATGCCGATGAGGGTGATTTAATGGCTTATGCCAAA
This sequence comes from Amorphophallus konjac, assembly GCA_022559845.1. Lineage (NCBI taxonomy): Eukaryota > Viridiplantae > Streptophyta > Magnoliopsida > Alismatales > Araceae > Amorphophallus > Amorphophallus konjac. Next base: position 611,403 of record JAHNEJ010001117.1, on the reverse strand, counting down.
TGGTCAGAAGACTCTTCCCTTACCCAATGTTACATGTTGGCCTCTATGGCTCCCGAGCTACAGAGGTAATTTGAAAAGACTGATTGTAGAAGCATACTTCTTAACCTACGCCAGCTCTTCGGGAAGCAGGGCAAGATTGAGAGGAATGATATCTCCAAGAAGCTTTTCAGGACACAGATGTCAGAGGGTGCTTCAGTACAGGCTCATGTACTGAAAATGATGGAGTGGATTCAGAGACTCAATGCACTGGGGTTCAAGCTGGATCTTGAACTGTGCATTGATCTTATTCTCCAGTCATTGCCTGATTCTTTTTCTCCCTTCATCATAAACTTCAACATGAATAGGATTGAAGCAACTCTCCCGGAGCTGCTCAACATGTTGAAAAGTGCTGAAGGGACTATGCAGAAAGATAAACCATCTTCTGTAATGATTGTTGGCCGGGCCAATAAGAAAAGGAAGGCCACCCAGATATCTAACAAAGGTGACAAAGGGAAGGGAAAGAAGAAGGCCAAGGGTAAGGAAGTCGTAAAAGTTGACAAAGGAAAGGGCAAGAAGAATGAAAAAGAAGACAAGTGTTTTCGATGAGGGGAAACAGGGCATTGGAAAAGGAATTGCAAGGTAATTTTAAATGAAGGTATTTTTATCAAAGACCTTAATTTGTCATATATGGAATCCACATCATGGGTATTGGATACTGGATGTGCATCTCATATCTGCAACTCTGTGCAGGTGCTGGTAAATAGAAGGCGGCTGGGCAAAAAGGAGATTGAGCTGAGGATGGGCAAAGAAGCTTTAGTTACTGCCAAAGTTGTCGGGACTGCATGCCTCAGTTTACCTTCAAAGGTCATTCTGGAGTTGAATGACTGTTATTATATTCCTAATATTATTAAGAACATTATTTGAATCTCTAGCTTATATAACATTGGATATACATTGGCTTTTAATAGCACTCGGTGCTCTATAATGAATAATGGTTTGATGATAGCCAATAGTTCATTAGTCAATGGTCTTTATGTATTAGATACATGTTCTAATGCTATGTAGGTTTCCAATGCTAATGAAGTGAATTCTACATATCTATGGCATTACAGGCTTGGTCATGTTAGTGAGAAAAGAGTCTCTCACCTACACTCAAATGGGTATTTGAATTCATTCGAATACAAGCCATTTGATACTTGTGAGTCGTGTCTCATGGGGAAGATGACCAAAGTTCCCTTTAGTGGACATGGTGAGAGGGCTGCTGACCTTCTCGAGCTCATACATTCGGATGTGTGTGGACCCATGTCCATGGAAGTAAAAGGGTGTCACCTCTATTTCATCTCTTTTACTGATGACTTCTTGAGATATGGTTGTGTGTATTTAATGAGATATAAATCGCAAGCCTTTGAGAAGTTTAAGGAATATAAAAATGAAGTAGAGAAACAGATTGGCAAAAGTATTAAGGCTCTTCGATCAAATCGAGGAGGAGAGTACCTTAGCCATAAATTCACTTCTTATCTTAAGAACAAAGGAATTATTTCTCAGTGGACTTCACCGTATACACCACAGCATAATGGTGTATCCGAGAGGAGAAACAGGGCATTGTTAGACATGGTTCGATCCATGATGTCCATATCAGGACTACCTTGTCTCTTTGGGGCTATGCCTTAGAGACTGCAGCCTATTTACTGAATAGGATCTCAAGTAAATCTGTTCCTTCTATACCATATGAGATATGGAAGGGCAGGAAACCAAATTTTAATCACATTAAAATTTGGGGGTGTCCTGCCCATGTAAAGAGGAACGATAGTGATAAACTTGAGTCTAGAACCGATAAGTGTAGGTTTATGGAATATCCAAAGGAGACTTTTGCATATTATTTCTATCAATCTTCTGAGCAAAGGGTCTTAGTGGCTAAGAGAGCTATATTTCTAGAAAGAGAATATCTACTCCAGAAAAATAGTGGGAGCCAGATAGAATTAGACGAGGTCCAAGAACCACAACTTGTAGACACAATCTCATTAGATGAGACTGTATCGGTTAATCCTATTCAGAGTGAAACACAGACACTACGGAGATCTGGTAGACTACCAAGAGAACCTGAGAGATATGTTGGACATGTCTCAGAGAGGTCCACTAAGGTGTGCATCGATGAGGGTGAAGATTCTCAATCCTACCAAGAGGCGATCCGTAGTGCAGAATACGAGAAATGGCAAGAGGCAATGGATTCAGAGATCCAGTCCATGTACACCAACAAAGTTTGGAACTTGGTTGATATACCCGAAGGGAAAGTCCCTATCGGCTGCAAGTGGATTTTCAAAAGGAAGATCGGTGCAGATGGACACATTGACACATACAAGGCCAGATTAGTGACGAAAGGGTATCATCAAAGACAAGGTATTGACTATGACGAGACATTTTCACCTGTGGCCATGGTTAAGTCAATCAGAATCTTCCTTGCCATTACTGCATACCTGGATTATGAGATTTGATAAATGGATGTGAAGACAGCTTTTCTTAATGAAAATCTATCAAAAGAGGTGTACATGGTACAGCCTGAAGGATTCACCTCCATACTTCATCCTAATAAGGTATGCAAGCTTCAGAGATCCATTTATAGATTAAAGCAAGTATCTCGGAGCTGGAACTTAAGATTTGATGAGGCTGTCAAATCCTTCAACTTCATTCGGAATGAAGATGAACCCTATGTTTACAAGAAGGTCAGTGGGAGCTCTATGACATTTTTGGTCCTTTATGTTGATGACATCTTACTCATTGGGAATGATGTAGGGATGTTGACATCAACTATGTCTTGGTTGTCCAAGACCTTCTCCATGAAGGATTTGGGAGAAGCATCATATGTGCTGGGCATAAGGATCTATCGAGATAGATCTAAAAGGATGCTATGATTATCCCAATCTATGTACATAGATACTATCCTCAAAAGGTTTAGGATGAAAAATTCTAAGAGAGGTCTCATTCCTATGTGACATGAAATTTGCCTATCTAAGGGGATGAGCCCTAAAACATCTAAGGAGGTGGCACACATGAATAAGGTACCCTATGCTTCGGCCATAGGGTCAATCATGTATGCAATGCTATGTACATGGCCTGATATTGCCAATGCTTTGAGCATTGTTAGTAAATATCAGGCAAATCCAGGCGAAGAGCACCGGAAGGCAGTAAAAGACATGCTTAAGTACTTGCGAAGGGCTAAGGATCTTTTTCTACTTTTTGAGGAGAGGACCTACAGCTTAGAGCTTACACAGACTCTAGTTTTCAGTCATATCTAGATGGCTACAAATCCATGTCTGGGTTTGTATTCATGTTGAATGGAGGGGCAGTCAGTTGGAGAAGCTCCAAACAAGATATGACTGCAGAATCGACGACGGAGGCAGAATATATTGATGCAGCTGAAACTACTAAGGAAACCATCTGGATGAAGAAATTAATCTTGGAACTCGGCGTAGTTCCCGAGATATCAGCTCTCATCCCATTATTTTGTGATAATAATGGGGCCATCGCCTAGGCGAAGTAACCAAGATCTCACCAAAGATCGAAGCATATTCTGAGGCGCTTCCACCTTATTCGGGAGATTATTGATCGTGGAGATGTGGCGGTAGAGCGTGTACCATCAGAAGATAACATAGCAGATCCACTGACTAAGCCTTTGACACAGATTGTGTTTGAGCGCCATCGAGATAAGATGGGCCTCAAAGTTGTGGATAATTGGCTATAGTTCAAGTGGGAGATTGTTAGTATTGGTGTGCTACAGGATAATTTAGGGTCGGGTAGGCCCGATAGATGTACGATCTTGTTCATTATTAATGAAGTGATATTTGAGCATAAATATGTAATTGTATATTACTTTACGATGTCCCTAGGATATATGGTTGTCAAGTCAACTCGAGATGGGATCTCGATCATAAGACTGACTTTAGATGAACACATACCTTAAAATGTTCCTGGTTGGAGGGTAATCACTCGGGGACTTTGATTACCTAGTAAACAAGTATATATGATGTGTACGGGACCAGTCTCATGGTCACTGGTGCGGGACACCAACACATATGTGTAGGTGTACGTCTTTGGAGGATGTACACTAAACTGATCTGCTATTGGATCTTCAGATGGTTGATTATACCTAATGTCAACTGAAGATCCAATTGTCTCAGTAGCATCGTTGGTCCTTTTACCTGAGACATTGATCGGATCTTACGCGAGGATCGGAATGGTTTAATGAATTGGCTAAGTGACTTTAACAATAAGTGATGAATTGCCAAGTCATTAACCATTTCAAGATACGTGTAAAGATCATCAATGGTCAAGAGGGGATCGCTCACTGTCAAGGATATATCAGATAGTTAATGGGTCATGACACTGACGCTCCGTCAAATCCTAGGCCAGGGTCGTATGAGGTCGTTTAGAACGGACGTCATACACTTTAAGGAGGTCATGGTCGAATGGCACGATCATGGGGGTTTGACAATTACCGTACCCTCGATCGAACCAGACTCATAGAAGGAGCGAGGGATTATAGCGATGCGGCAACTGTAGACTTACAGGTACTAGATATGGTGGTTTGTACCCGGCGTCCTCTAGGATCACGCGGATTTACTTGACCTAACGTGATCAAAGGTTCAGAATAATTTAAACTATTATTCGGCTCTAGTAGAAGCAAATAATACGTTTAATTCACTTATAATTAGGAATTAGAAGTTAATGGGCCTTAAACAAGAGTGACTGTGGGCCTAGAGGATAACACACAATGGGTTCTCGGGTGACGGGGCATTATTGTACAGACGTATATGTTAAAAACTATAAATTCTTTTGGGAAAAGAATGATGAGAAGGGCTTAATATATATGTACAATAATGAAAGGGATACATATACAATTTTGGTCCTTATGGGTTCTTTTGAAAAGCACATAACTATTATATATATGTATCCTACGTAAACTCTCCTCTCTTGATGCCAAGCACTTCCAAGAGGAGAATAGCTCCCCTTCTCTTCTCCCCTCCTCTGCCAATGCTCTCTCTCTCTCCCTAGTTGCTCTCTCTCTCCCTCTCAAGGGTGAAAGGCTTAAGAGAGAAGAACGGGGTTTTTGAGCACCCATGGTTTGTGCGTGGGAGGGAAAGAACGGGAGGACGTCGTCACCACGCGAGGATCCGTGTGGATCAACTCTAGAGGCCACGCATCTGTGCGGCTCGACGTGCATGGAAATCTGCATCGGACACTGCGGACAGCGTCGTTCCACGCAAGGTGAAATCTGCAACCCGTAGTTAGGGGTTGGGAGTTATTATTGTATCGATTAGAGCACAGTTCTACAATTCCACAAAGCCCGGGTTCAGTATATAAATTTTTTTTATCCACTGCATTGCCCGAACTGGGCTGACCGAATCCTTATAAGACCGAGTTGAGAGAGGCACCGGTGAGCATTGTAGAGGATGAGCTCGGTGGCGCCGATCAACCTTAGTTCCACTCCGGAGGAAAGCTTTGCATGAAGGTCTTGAGTCTTGAGGAATCTCGGTGCACATGTGAAGCCATTTTGTGGCATGGTCTTGAGATATCCACGCCAATCTACCCGTTTCTTGATCTTGGGAACCCAGTTGGTCACTCTCTCACATAATCCAAGTGTGCCCGTCATGTAGTGAAGTGGACTTCTAGAGAAGATCCTAGATTCTTGTTGGGTTTCCTCACATGGATCAAACTTAAGGTGTAAGTCCACCCAACTAGAGAACAAAAGCATAGACCTGTGTAGGGGCCTCCCCATAGAAGTCGAGGTGAGCCCACTATAAAGATAGGCTAGCACCGCCGGTCCTCTTCTCTTTCCCTCCCATATGCTAGCAATGGCACTTAATTGTTCTTCTTTTAAGAAATCTTCCGATGAAGGGAAGAGTAGTGCCCCCGCCAAGCATATTACGAAAGCTTTCATCACTTTCGCTAGATCCTCCTCTTTGGCTTGGTCCATTCTCTTGTACACCCACGCCGCAAGCTACATGAGATTGATCCCCTTTGTGGCCTGAATTTGATTCACCATGTTGGAGCTTGGAATTAAGCTTGATAGCATCTCTTGAGCGCTTACGCTTCTTGTCATATGTGCCATCTTTTCTTCATCTCCTTGCTTCATTCTCTTTAAGCATAGAAGCATCTCCGTTTCCTCTAGGAGTATGGTGGCTTCAACGGTGGAGAATAGAAAGTGTTGGTGTTTGGATGCCATAATTCTATAAGGGCTCCTATGGCGACCAATCTAGGTGTACATCACCATAGTGTTTGGCATGGGTAACTAAGCCTAGAAGGTGCCATCTAGAGAGGTATGTCCTCATGTCTAGGGTGATTTTGGAGAGGAGGAGGGGTACCCATTTGATTTTAATAAATCTTCTTGCCCTCAGAATATTTGGATAATCCTAAAAATTTAAAGAAGAAGGAGAAGGGAAGAGCATTAGAATTTGTCGAGAGAGGGGTAGTAATAAAGCTCAACTCTATTTCATACTTACTTGGTTTGCAGCTATTCTCCCACTTATATGTGTAGACACGCCAAAATTGACGCTATGTTGATCAAATCTCATGTCACTATGTTGACGCCCCAAAGTGAACTTCAATACATTCATAATATGAAGTTTTTCTATTTTTGTGTGTGTTTGACTTATTCTTGCATTTTTGTGATTCGCGACCTGAAGAAGGGCGTGTTTTTAATCGCGACCGTATCTAGGGCGTGTTCAAAAGAAAGGATGACCAAATGTCAGGGCGTCAATTCCTGGTATTATCCGGTTTCAAATAAAATTCAAATTATTGATTAACGTCCTTCCTCAGGACGTGTTTTCAAGTAACGCCTTCATCTCAGGCGTGTTCTCATAATTTTCAAATAAAGTAAGTTTTATTGCCAAAATTGAATCCAGGAAGTGACGCCCTTTGTCATGGTCGTGTTTTTGAGTAACGTCTTGATATAGGTCGTCAATTTGGGATTTGACGCCCTTTTGAAGGTCGTGTCTCCCCTTTTCGTGTCCTGCTTAAACTCGTCTTTCCTGGAGAGTTCCCCGCCTTCTTTGGTCTCCTTGCTCGAATTGAACTAGACTCCTGCCTTCTTTAAACCATTGCCTGTTCTTATCTTCCTAAATTTGAGCTTATCTTCGGTTGAAACCTTATAAAAGAACTCCTTGATCAATCTCACGCGGGGTTATAGGAGAAAAAAAGGAGATCAGACGAGATTAGAGTTTACCGAGGTCGGAGGTTACCTGGTTCACAGAGGCTCTTCATCTTCTTCCTGTGCGATTTTTTTAAAAGAGCTCTGCTTCCTCTTCTTCCTGTCAATAGCAGCATCGACTTTGGTTCCCCTTTACTGTCGTCAGGGACAGCAGGGGTCTTTGTTTATTTTGTTTGTGTTGTTTTGTGTTCATCGATCATCATCACGTCCACTGTGTTCTTTTCCCTTTTTACGTTAGCTTCATCATATCTCCTCCTTCCCTAATTCTTTAGGGGTTTTAAAAAAAAAACAAAAGAAAGGTGCGCATGTTTTGTTCTTATTTCATCATCATATCATCTCTGGGAATTGATACTATGTTCACTCGGCTGATCCACTTCTTTTGCTTGTTTGTTTTGTCTCCTTTGCAAGGTAATCAATAAAGGAAAACCCCCTTCATCGGCCGGCCGATTGAAGGAGGAGGAGGAATTCACAATCCAGCCCGCGTTCTATTTTCCACCAGGTATTCGCGATCTTCTTTGTTTCTTCTTGAGGTAACCCCTCTAGCGATCACCCTCCTTAGTAGCACCACGTGCTTCTTTTCCTTATTATTATATCATCTCCCCTTATTTTTATTATGTTTTCTCATATTTAAATTCTTCTTCATGTGTGGATTTATCACGATCTAGAAATTGGCGATCACGGTGGGACATCCACTGTTTTTCTTTTGATTACCATCTATTATTGGCACCTACGTGTGCCCTTTCCTATTGGCACCCACGTGTGCCCTTTCCCCTTCGGCACCCACGTGTGCCCTTTCCCCTCGGTACCCTCGGTACCACTCCTTTTGTGCCCCACGGGCACCCTCCACCGTGCACACTGCACACTCCCGGGATCAGCCAGTTTGCGATTGTTTGATTATTTTCCTGAATTAATGCCTCACCCAGAGACGCTTTTTTTCGTTTAATGCCTTCATCGAGGGCGTCTATTTTCTGTGTCACGTCTTCTGCCAAGGCGTCTTTCATTATTCTACTGCTTTTATCACACTATCTGTGAATTCACGCCCTGCCACAGGGCGCCCTTTTATTGCATAGCGTCTCACATCAAGGTGCTTTTTCAGATTTGACACCCTCTTGCAGAGGCGTCCTTTAGATTATAGCGCCTCACCCAGAGGCGTGTTTTGTTTTCTCACTGCTGGCTCGTGGGCTTTCACAGTGATTCACGACAGTGACTCTGTCGTCTCTTTGGTTGATAGCGACCTGCCCCAGGTCGTCTCTTTCCTGCGTTTTTACAGAAACCTGCTTCCTGTTGCTGTCTGTGATTGTTGGATTGATTATTACATTGCTTGCCTATATTGTCGTGATCTGATCATATTATTTTGCATCTTGTGGCATTTGGTTGAGAGACCTCCTCTCTCTACACTAGGATTCCACACACCTCTCTTGGAATCGGGACAACCCTCCATTGAGCACTCCGTCTCTTTGGACCGGAAATCCCTTTTCCAAGACCTCCGTAAGTCCCCGCACCCGTGGATTCCCTCACGGACGCCGGGCTGGTTGTACCCTTGAAGTACCCGGAGTATAGAGAACCTATCGTTGGTAAAGAGAGAGAAAGAATCTAGTTAACCCGGAGATCACACTTGGATAAACTAGGTTTCACTTTGCAAAAGAGAGAATTATTCTGCAATTTAATCCACTCTAATCTCAAACGTAACATTAAAATCTTGCGTTCATCTCAACTTGGTTGCATAAACTTGCTTGGGTTGATTTGGCTTGTTTGGATTGAGTGGGTTTTGTTTGATAGTTCCTTTATAAGGCCGTCTCTCCTCTTAAACATGCAACTCTGTTCAGGTAAAATCATCAACATGGCAGGCTACGGATATTCTTATGATGATGAGGATGAGAATATTTTTGGTCAATATGAAACTCCCCTCCAAGATTCCATCTATCATGAGGGAAATTACCCTCCTCCTCAGTCTCATTACCCTCAAGTCCATGTGGTTGATACCACTCCTCAAGAGGTTGTGCCCTCTTCTCAGACTTTGCCCTCCAACACTTCGGGGAACCCTTCCCCATCCTTCAATGTCACGGATTTAATTAATGCACTATCTCATTTGGATGATTCCCAGCGGTAGGCAGTTCAGGCCGCTTTGAAAGGGAAGTCTGTTCCTTCTTCATCCTCTAATCCCCCTCCAGTCGAGAGTGGCCATCACCCCGTTAATGACCAAGCGGTCCTGCATAAACCTCCTTCCCATCCACCAACGCCCGGTACGGCCATGCCGGCCCAATAGGCGAGCCACTCTGCGGTTAGGCACCAATTTCTCCAACCTCCCCGAATTCTACGGACGCCTATACCGCATTCTTTTATTCAAAATCCGGCCCCAGTCGAGTCCGACACTAATGTTCTACTGCTTCAGAAGTTGGCTAGCATGGAAGAGCAACTTAAGAAGGTCACTGGCTAAGAATGCCCTGGAGATCTCACTCCCTACATTGCCAGTCTTTCACTTACCACCATCTGAGATGCCGAATTTTCGGCGATATAATGGGACTGGTAACCCTTTTATTCATTTGAAGGATTTTATGTACGAGACCTCCTTTTGGCAAGACAACAAGGCCTCCTTGGCTTACTTATTCAGGAGATCTTTGGAGGGGCCAGCCCTTGAATGGTTCTATTCATTGGATCCTGCTGATGCCGGTGACTTTGATATCGTTCAGAGGATGTTCTTGCAGAAGTACAGAGACCGGGTCAGACCCTCCCTCTCACTCACGGACCTGGTTGCGGAAAAAATGAAGCCCGAGGAGGACTTCATAATGTTTGCTGATAGATGGCGGTTGATGGCCGAAAAGCTGAAAGATACACTGTCGGAACAAGAACAAGTCAAGATGATAATTTCCAATGCAACTCCTCAGTTCCGGCATATCTTGGCCATGAATAGGTTAACCACCATGGAGGAGCTCTATGAAAGGGCTCGTTATATCCAGACGCAGATGAAGGATTCGCCCATTATGGGCATGTTTGAGCCGAAGCCACGGCTATTCAAGAAAACCATAACTGTCAACAACAGCGGGCCCACGACGGAGGGCACTATTGCAAATGAGCAGGTTGGCGTAGTTGGCCACCCCCACCAAGCTAACCCACGTCCTAACCTTCCTCCAGTACAAAGCCCCCATTTCAACTCCACTCCACAACACCAATTCGCACCCCAACATTCCTTTGCTTCACAGCCAAGCCAAGCGCCCCGCGCTAACCCTCCAGCTCTGCAACAGTACCAACAGGTACCACCACCTACCAACTATGGCCAACAACAACGGAGACCACCACTCGGCCCCAAAAGGGACCACTACCCTCCACTACCAGAAAGTCTCCCGGATATTTTCAATGCTTTAATGGCCGCCAATTTGCTCATGTTACCAAGGGAAAGAACAGTGTGGCCCGCTAATGTTGACACATCCCGTTACTGCGCTTTCCATCGTGCACCTGGTCATAACCTTGATCGTTGCTTCCACTTCAGCGATTACATTTATGACCTAAATGACCAGGGTGACATCAATTGGGATGAGATGAGACAATTCATCGCCACCATGAAAGAAAGAAGGTCCCCTCGGCAGCAACAGGCTCAGCAGCCACAGCAACCAGCTCAGCAGCAGCAACAACAAGCTCCAGCGCCTCAGCACAATATGGGGATCGTCCACAATCCACTGTCGGAACACCCGCCAAACCAGCACGTAAACCCTGTCACGTCTCTCTATGAGGTGGAAAGAGGGCAGGGATGGCATGAAGAAAACGCCTCTGTCGGGGCACTTCATTACAATCAAAATCAACCCCCGCGCCTCTTGCGCACCCTTTCTTCTTCTTCTACTCCCCAAGTGGGCCGATCCCTTCTGCGCCCCATTAATCCACCTCCTATCACCAATTCTCCAACCTCGCCGGTTCGCCCCCTTATTACACGCTTACCACCTCCACAGCCTACGCCACAACAAAACCCATCCACCACCAACCCTTCGCCATTACCATCTAGGCCACTCCTCATCCGCCCATCGCCAACGCCCACTGCACCCGCCACCACTACTCCTTCACCGGCAAGGATCCCCCCACCATCGGTTCCGCCACCTTTTGTACCCAGAACTCTTCTCATTCCACCCCCCACCAATTCCCCCCGCATTCGGGCATCCCTTTCTACTCCTACGCCTCCTACCAGGGCACCAACACCCCCTACGGGGATTCCCTCCGCGGGAACTCCCACTCCGCCACTTCTTAACACCAACACACCTTCTTCTTCTTCTAATCCTCCTCCCACACTTGCCCCGACAGAAGCACGTCAAGGCGTGGCGCTGCTCCGCAGTGGACGGATGTTCCACCGTATTTTTCCACAGAGAGAGTTATGCCCGTGCAAGGGCCGCAAGAGCAAGAACAAGAACAAGAGTCAGTGCCAGGGACTCAGTATGATTTGCTAAAGCACTTGGACCGAACATCAGCAAGGATTTCAATCCTGGAACTAATTAAAAGGTCCACCACTCATCAGCTAGCTTTGAAAGAATATCTGCAAAAGGTGATGGTCAATGAGGACATTCCAGTTGAGCAGATAGTCACGGTTTTAACGCCCGCTAGCAGTCAGCCGGCGATTACTTTCCATGAACATGAACTGGCGCCACTCCCAGCAAGAAAGTATGCTCTATGCATCACAGTTGACATTAATAAGGTGGCTGTTAAGCAATGTCTGGTGGACACTGGGGCATCCATCAATGTCTTGCCACCTAGCACCTTGAAGTTGTGTGGCATTCCGGAAAGCCAAATTCGGCCGTCTACTATCACTGTAACTACATATGATAACACGAAGAAACCTCCTATAGGCATGATTACGTTAAAAGTAAGTTTGGGTCCTGCCGCCATCACAGCAGATTTTCACATTCTGGATATGGACCCGTCATTTAATGGCATTCTGGGACGCCCCTACATTCAGCAACTCGATGCGGTGCCCTCCACAAATCACCAGTGCCTTAAATTCCCACACAAGGGCCGCATTATTAAAGTTACTAGTATGCCAATTCTACCAGAGAAAGATATTCATGTGGCTTCATCAGTTCCATCCATGTGGCCGGCCAACAAGCCACTATTATCTGTGCTGGACGTCCCTTGTCCACAACCAATGCCAGAAAAAATCACAACAGTTGCTATGACACCCCTGCCTCCCAAGGGGAAAAAGAAGAAAACAATGATGAGCACCTCTGGCTGGAACATCTTGATGAAAATGGGGTATCAAAATGGCAAAGGTCTGGGTGCCAATTGTCAAGGCAGGATTAGGCCTGTTAAACTTCAGAAGCTGATTACACGAGGTGGCCTAGGTTACAAAGGGCCAGGCAAAAACAAAGATGAACCATGGGCATTTATGACATCCACATTAAAAACAGATCGCCAACCGCTCACTTGGACATTAAAGACACATTTTGTCACGGGTGGCCTTCAAAATAATGAGCAAACTACCATAATTACTTCCATATTAGACTGTCAGGATGTTCATGCTAGACAGTTTGCTCGTCATATTGCCCCGTTGGCCACATACAAAGCCCTGGAGTCCTTAAGGCCTGACAAAAGAAGAAAAATGGATGATCCAGAATGTGACTGGTACAGGTGGTTCGATATGCAGGATATTACTATTTCTTTGAGCCGCCTCTTCATGCCGACTGATCCGGAATGGCCGCCACTTATTCATGAATTAATTGAGAAGCCGGCCGTAATTACAGATAAGAGGCAGCTGCTGAGTGACTACACTGATACCGGAGAGCCAGATGTTCCGTTTGAAGAAGGTTTCACCGTGGACAGGCTGTGGGCCGGCCTCTTTTCTCTTACTTCCATGCATCCATCTGTCCTTGCTTCTCTATATTCTCATCGATTTGGTCGCGTGCCAAGACCGCCTCCGATTATAACCAACTGGTCTCCAGATTCAATCCAAGTTTCTCTCACAATTCCTTCTTCGCTCCTCGAGCGATTTTCTAAACACTCCATCACACCCCCGCGCGGGCCATCACTGATTCAATCTTTCTCTGATCTGGCAATTTCCACTCCTCCTGCTATCCTCCCTTCACACTGCTTTCTTCTTGAAACAGAAAATAAAAATGAAGAAAAAGACAAAAATGAAAAAAAAATGCCAAATTCCCAAATTTCCAATCCTCCATTTCTGTTGAGGAGACCTCCTATTTCTCTTCTGAGTGCGTCCCGACCCAGGGGCCGCTCCTTCAAGATTCATTGCTAAATCTTTTCTCCCCCTCTGGTGAGGGGACTTCCTCTGTATTACCTCATGTATCCACTTTTTCACCTCCTTCCCTTCCTTTTCTGATCAAGCTAGTGCTCTCTCATCTTCCGCTACCGCTAAAATTCAAGGGGTAGATTCACATAAGAAGTCCAAGGGTAAGCAGATTCCCCATAGGTTTCTATTGGAGTTAGCTATCAGATGCCAGGCTAGTTTAGCTCTTCCTGAATTTATAGAGAATCCAATCATCCTGCCAGAGTTAGAATATGAGGATGCTGTTGTTTCTTATGAGGGTTTGGGTGTCTATGAAATCATGAATGATGAAGACCCAATCGAAGAGGGAGATGAAAGTTATGAAGAATATGAGGACGAGGCTGATGCTTTTGCTAGTAGCATTAGACGATTTGACGAACCATCAGCTTCTGTAGAAGAGCCTACCAAAGAAATTAATTTGGGTACCGAGGAAGACCCTAGGATTGTCCTCATAAGCAAGAATTTACCGCCCTCCGAAGAGGAGGCGCTCATTTTGGTCCTGCAAGAATACAAGGACACGTTCGCATGGAGTTATGAAGATATGCCTGGTTTAGACCCTGCGCTCGTTGAACACCGCCTTACACTTAAGCCAGGGTCTGTGCTAGTCAAGCAACGGTTGAGGCGTTTCCACCCTAATATGGCTTTAAAGATGAAAGAAGAGGTCGACAAGCTCCATAAGGTTAGATTTGTTAGAGTTGTCCTCTATCCCAATTGGGTGGCTAACATTGTCCCGGTTATGAAGAAAGATGGAAAAGTTTGGATTTGTATAGACTTCTGGGATCTCAACCGCGCGTGTCCTAAGGATGACTTCCCCCTCCCTCATATTGATGTTTTGATCGATAATACGGCAGGATTTGAGACTCTCTCTTTCATGGATGGCTTCTCAGGTTACAATCAAATTCATCTGGCTGAAGAAGATCAAGAGAAGACATCATTCACTACACCATGGGGTACTTATTGTTATGTGGTCATGCCTTTTGGACTTAAGAATGCTGGAGCCACCTATCAGAGGGCTATGATGGCGATTTTTCATGACATGATTCATATTTATATTGAGGTGTATGTGGATGACCTGGTTGTGAAATCAAGGACAAGGATTGAACATCCTGGGGTTCTAGCCAAGGTCTTGCAAAGATCGCGAGAGTATCAATTGAAGATGAACCCCAAGAAATGTGTATTTGGCGTTTCATCAGGGAAGTTGCTTGGTTTCATTGTTAGCAAGAGGGGAATTGAAGTTGATCCCAACAAGGCAAGGGCCATTAGAGATATGCCTACTCCCAAGAATTTGAAGGAAGTTCGAGGATTAATCGGGAGGTTGCAATTTATTCGCCGCTTCGTCTCCCAGCATTCACAAAGATGTAGGCCGTTTTACGAGCTTACTAAGCCGGGAGTCAAGTTTAATTGGGATGACAAGTGTCAGGCAGCCTTGACGGATTGAAGGATTATTTGGCCAATCCTCCTGTCCTGAGACCGCCGATTCCAGGCAAACCACTTATTCTCTATGTCTCAGTCCTGGATGACTCTGTAGGTGCTGTCTTAGCTCAAATGGATGAAGAAGGTAAGGAGAGGGCAGCATACTATTTGTCTAAACTTCTTAACCCCTGTGAGCAGAGGTATTCAGCCATGGAGAAGACTTGCGCTGCTTTAGTCTGGGTAGTTCAGAAGTTAAAGCACTATTTCCTAGCTCACGAGGTTCACCTCATTGCTCGCATGAATCCGATTAAATTCCTCCTTAAAAAATCTGTCCTCACTGATCGATTAGCACGCTGGAAAAGCTTCCTCTCTCAGTTTGATATCACTTACATTCAGCAGAAAGCTATCAAAGGTTACGCCATTGCCGAACATCTTGCTCATCACCCTCTACCTCGTTTTGATCCTGTCAATTCGGAGTTTCCAGATGAAGAACTAATGTCCATTAATCAACCTCGTGATCCTATGTGGACATTACATTTTGATGGAGCTTTAAATTCCCAGGGAAGAGGGATCGGCATGGTTCTTTTAACACCAGAAGGGGTCACCATCCCATTTGCTACTTGGCTCACTTTTCCCGCCACCAATAATATAGCTGAGTATGAAGCTCTTTTGGCGGTCTTCAAACCGCTCATCGATATGGTGACACCCATTTGAGGATTGTGGGTGATAATCAGCTCATTCTGCGCCAGGTGTTGGTCAAGTGCTGCACTATCAATCCTAAGCTCAAACCCTACCAGGAACTTGCTTCAGCTTATGCCAAACTCTTCACCAAATTGATCTTCGTCCATGTTCCTCGTAGCCAGAACATCCTAGCTGACGCTCTTGCTTCTTTGGCCTCTGCTTTAGTCTTCCCTCCTGAGCGTGATTTTCATGTTCCTCTAATTCATCAGCGTGACACGCCAGCTATTAAGGATCGTGCATTCCTCGATATTAGGGATAAGGTGCTTGAGAAGGACAAGCAGAAGGAATCTCTTAAAGGCAAAGAGGTCATGCTTTTAGACTGGGAAGAAGAATTGGCTGACGAAGAGAAGCCTTGGTATTATGAGATTGCCAGATATTGCAATGATCAGTCCTATCCTGAGGAAGCCACTGTAGAAGAAAAGAAAGCAATTAGAAGAGTGGCTCAGCGTTATGTTTTGGTTGGAGGTGTGCTCTATAGGAGAGGGCTCACCGGTGTTTTACTAAGATGCCTCGACGATGATGAATCTTGAAAAGTTGTGGAAGAGGCGCATTCTGGAGTGTGTGGTGGTCATGTGAACAGCCAGATGTTAGCTAAGAAGATTCTTATGCTAGGTTTCTATTGGCCAACTCTAGAAGAGGATTGTTCCATCTATGTTCGAAGGTGTGTTAAGTGCCAACTGCACGCCGACAAGATTCATTCTCCTGCTTCTTCACTCCATTCTACATCCTCCCCGTGGCCTTTCGCCATATGGGCTTTTGATATCATTGGACCTCTTGGTGATTCGAACCTCCTGACCAAGCAAAAATCGTTCATCCTCACGGCAACAGAGTACTTCACCAAGTGGGCGGAAGCGGAAGCTTACGTGGAGATCAAAGCGTCAACCGTCTGCAAGTTTATAATGAAAAACATCATCGCGAGGTTCGGCATCCCGAGCACCATCATCACCGACAATGGACCTCAATTTATCTCTCAAGAAATCAAGGATCTCTGCAACAGGTATAACATTGCATTACATCATTCTTCTCCCTATTATCCGCAGGGCAATGGCCAAGCAGAGGCAACTAACAAAACTTTGATAAAAATTGTTAAAAAGTCGTGTGAGGCTAATAAATTTTCGGATTGGCCAGACAAGCTAGTTGAAGCTCTCTGGGCCTATCGCACTTCCATTCGTACCCCCACTGGGCAAACCCCTTTCGCCCTTACTTATGGAATGGAGGCGGTAGTCCCTTATCAGATTCTCATTCCCTCTCTACGACTACAATTGGATAAGGAATTTTCTATTGATGAGCGTCGTGATTCACTCTTCGCCCAATTGGAACTCCTAGATGAGAAGCGTCTGGTCGCCGCTGAGCATGCGCGCGTTTATCAAAATAGGCTCTCGCGTTTTTATCAAAAGAAAGTAATTGAGAGAAAATTTAAAATCGGTGAGATGGTAATTAAAAGAATTTTCGTAAAGCCGGGTGGCCCCCGCTCAAAACTCCAACCCAATTGGGAAGGACCGTTTGTTATAAAAGACGTTTTTCCAGGCAATGCTTATAAACTGATTAATGCTGAAGGAGAAGAGTTGACTCACCCTTGGAATGGTTTGTATCTTAAGAAATACTACCCTTGATTCAAAAATCCAATATATATATATATATATATATGGAGAAACTTTTAAAATCCAAAAAAACAAAATAATAATAAATGTTGTTTCAAAAATCCAAAATAAAGTGGAATATTTCCAAAAACCAAAAAAATATAGAAATACCAAAAAAAAAAGTAAACAAAAAAATAGAAATTCTTCAAAATCAAAAAGAGATCAAAATTGGTGCCATGGCACACGAAGGATCAAGGTCCGAAAGGTCAAAATTCAGAATTCATTCATCAGTCTTGCTAACTTAAAAGGGGGTTGACTCCCACACACATTACACGCTTTATTCTTGAACTCAAGCAGTGCAAAATCTGATGGAAAGTCAAAAACCTGACTAAAAGTGAAAGACAATACCCGTTCTTTTCTTCTTCGGCCCATAAGGGAGGAAGGGAGGCCTCGTGGTAGACACGCCAAGCCTATCCGCCGCCCTAGTAGGTGGAAGTCAGGGCCCAAAAGGGAGCAAATGCCACGAAAGCCCAAGTACAATTAGGTTTATTTTCATCAATGCAAATCAATTCCAAAGTGAAAGTCAAGTTGTGAAAAGAAAAGCATGTCAAGAGGGCAAAGTCCCCGCAAGGAAAACCTTGGGCGTATGCGTGCAATATAAAGGGGCAAAAAGGCAACAACTTTCCCTACGCCAAAGACCGAACCCCAACAGGCATAGGGTAGGGGAGGTAACTTTACCTTGAGCATCTCAGAATCCCTTATGGGCTTCCCTTATATTTTCTTCCATCCTTTCTATGTGGCAAGTCACGAACTGGCTGGATTGTCAAGACCGACCAGGGAAATTGCACTGTGCGAAATCTCGAATACAAGTCAACTATGACCACGTCAACCCCCTTTTAATTACTCAAGAAAGGTTAATGAATTTTAGATGGTGACCGTGTAGGACCCGTGGTCTTGATAGCCTTGTCAACCCTTTTTTTTTGCAGAATAATTCAATTAACGCCTTTGGTTAAGGCACTTTTGATAGAATTAATGTCCTAGATTAGGTCGTCTCTTTCTGAATAACGTCTCTGAGCAGGTCGTTACTTTTTCAAAAATCAGATTTCCTTTTCAAATTCACGCCGTCTTCTAGGGCGTCTTTATGCGAACCACGACCTACTCTAAGGCGCGTTTTTCAGGAAAAATAATAAAAAAAAATAAATGAGTGAAAAAAGAAAAAAATGCATTTCTTCACGATGTATGCTTGCATTCTTTTGCATGGGCATCTTTTATTGCATGCTTGCATGATACATCTTCTCGTTATCAGATATTTTATTTACCTTGTTTGATTAAAGGCTTGGCCCTTTGACCCGCTATTAAGGTCAAAAGTAAAGGCACCCCTTGCTTATTGAGCAAGGGGCCAAGTCAAACAGATGAATTAACCTATTTATTCAAGTATGAATCACAGCTACAGAAACAGGGCAAAGCAAAGCAAAAACGAAGAACGTGGAAAGAGGAAAGTACACAAACACAAGGCCACAACCACGCAAAGTGCTCAGGTAACAAAAGATGTCAATCTCATATATATATATACATCATGAATGTATATCATGTACAAGTGTGAGGGTGGAGGAGTACAAGTAAGTCCCTCAGCTCTCGCCTCCACACTCCTCTCTCCTACTCTCAACCTCCTCCTCGCCGTCCCGAGCTGGTGCTGGTGGAGGAGGCATGGGCCCCCGAGAAGAAGCTGGAACTCGAGCCTGACCCCCTGCCTCGCTCCTCTCTCGGAGGGAAGAGCCGGCCACGAAGGTGGAGCTGGTGAAGGAGTACCCCGCAGCCCGTGCTCGCTCACGCCCTCGCTGGAGACGCTCCTCAGACACTCGTAGCCGCTCCTGAGAAAGGATCAACTGGGTCCTCGAGTCTGCCAGCTCTCGCTCGCGTGCTGCTACCTGCTCCTGTTACCGAGCACGCTCCGCCTGGTACTCCTCCCGCTCACGAGCACGCTCCTCGCGCTCCCGGGCACGCTCCCGTCGCTCCAGCTCAAGAGCCACCCGCAGCTCGGCCACGTCTTGAGGCAGCTCCTCTCGTCGCCTCAGGGACCTCTCTAGCTCTGAGATCCGCTGATCGCGGATCACCAACTCGGTACGTACCGCCTGAAGCTGAGTCATCTGCAAACAGGTAAACAAATCATCAATTCCACAATTAAATGCAATGATTCAGTAATCTAGCAATACAAGAAATACATGATTGAACCACTCACCTGTGTGCTCGTCGCACGGAAGCCCTCATCAACGCAGGTAAGAGCGGCTCGAAGCTCCTCAGTCTGTAAAGTGGATTTTCATCAGTGCACAATTATATAATCAATATTTGAATGGATCTGTGTTTTGGAATTTACCCGTGAAGCTAGATCACGCTCTGCCGCCTCGGCTCGTGCGGTCGCTCCAGCTAACTGCTCTGCCAGTGCAGTCACCTCTGCACTGGGCCCTCTCAAGCTGGAGGCCTCCCCTGGGTCTCTCCTCACTGCTCCCTGCTGGGCACGCTGCATTCATTAAGATCGTCAGTGGCTAATCATCAATAATTCAACAAAAAAAATATACATTTGCATATAGAAATAATTTAAACACTCACCAGGGTCTCTAGGTCAGCCCGTGTGGCGGCCAGCTGGTCCTCCAGGCTGTGTAGGTGGGCCTGGGCATCCATCGCCGCTATGTCCCGCGCATCCTGCATTCATTACATATTAGTCACATGATAGAAACATAAGCGTTTGCATTTAATTTAGAAATAATTGCATTCATACATACCCCTAAGACCCTCATCTGGGGTCGGCCGGCGTAAACCTCCCAGTAACGCCAGAGGTACTCGGAGCTGTCTGTCACGCGAGAGGTGACTCTAGTCCCACCTCGCTGCCAGTCGGCGTACTGCTCCTCGAACCTCACTCTCCAATCGGTCGCCTTTGTACGACCGCGCATCTTCTTCCCGATGCTGCGTGGCTCGCCGACCTCTACCCACTCCTAGTGGAGGCCCAGCGCCCTCATCACCAACCTAAGCCGTAACGGCTTGATCTCGCTCAAGCAATGGACCCACAGCTCATGCTCAAAGCGAGGACGGCCCACTACGACCCACGGCTGGCCCTCGTCTGTCATCCCCTCGTAGGGTCTCCATCGCACATGCATTCATAAACATACATGTCATCATTTCATCATCATCATAATAAATTCAAAATAAATGCAAAAGAAGATGCATAACATTCATGCATACCAGCGAGGGAGGGAAGTCTCGGAACTCTCTCCGCAGCACCCACAACTCGTAGCCCAGTGGGGCCCCAAACACAACCGGCAGCCAGCGCCGCGCTAAGGGAAAAGCTCCCTCACCTCCAGGCCGTGGGTCAACGCGCCCCATCGGCATGTATAGGTGGCTCCAAACCTGCACCCATGCATTGCATTAGTAAGGCACTCACATGCATAATAAAAATAAAAATAAAAAAAAGAGGAAAAATGCATACCTGAAGAAAAGGTGAGAAGCCACTGACGGTCGTCTCTCGACCTGTCCCCGTGGACAGGTCGGCCATCATATGCGCCAGCAGTGCCGCTCCCCAGGCGTAGCTGCCAACTGCCTCCAGGTCCTCGAGTATCCCCAGGAATCGGCAGTTGATGACGTCGCCCTTCGTCCCGAGCAATAGCCTCCCGAGTAGCAGCAGTAGAAACCTCTCAGGTCTCGGTCCGCTCTCTCCCTGTCAGCTGGGTCCTGGCAGTAGACCGCCCTCGCCCCGTCTATCAACCTCTGAGAGAACTGCTCTAAGGTCTCCCCGGACCTATGCCTAGCATTCCCTAAGCCCATCACTGTAGTAAGGTCGGTGCGGAAGATAGTCCTACACTCGCTAGGCGTCTCGTAGACCATCTCTAGCCCAAGCAACCTCTAGGAGAACTCAGTGTAGTCAGGGTAGGTGATCCCACTCACAGCCTCACCGTCTACCCTCAACCCGGTGATCCTAGCCACATCCTCTAGGGTGGGAACCATATGCCCCCATGGCATCAAGAATGCCCGGCTAGTCCTGTCCCATCTCTCCCGTAGAACCTGGATAAGTGGTAGGTCGGGTCTGACTGGCTCTATGCTAAGGAAGGCCCCGAACCCCATAGCATCTACCCTGGCTCTCTGGAACTCGAGGTGGCCGTAGTATGCTGCCCGGACCATAACCCAGGAGATCCGTGTCCTCATCAACCCCTGCACGCGTAAAGAAGGAAATTTTGGTTTAATAGTTCAATTAGTCTTGTTAAAATTCACTTAACTTCCTTGGTTTGAATTGTTGATGTTTGATTTAATTAACGACCATCCTCAGGTCGTGGTTTGTTGAATTAGCGCCCCTGAGGAGGGCGTTGTTCTAAGAGTGCTTTGAATTTGCGACCTATCTTAGGTCGCTGTTATCTAAGAAACGCCTCTATGTTGGGCGTGATTCTATGGTTAATATCTGAAATTCCTAAAAAATATTTCAAGTCACACCCTTGGGTGGGGCGTTTTCCAAAATGGGTCCGTTAATTAATCAGGAATTAATGAATGGACGATCGCTGGTTTGGTCGTCTATTGTTGAATTAACGCCCTGGCAGGAGGGCGTTGTTTTCAAGTTTTTCAGAAAATAAAATAAAAATAACAGCATGCGAATAATTCAAAGAAAATAATTAAAAGCATGGGAATTAACGGAAATTAACAGCATGATATCAAAAATGATAAATTTAAATGGGCGACATGAGGCAGGGCGTGTTCTCATGAGGTTAATTATTTTTCAGGGAAATAATTTAATTAACGCCCTTGGGTTGGGTGTTTCATTTCTAAAACGTGACGCCCCTGAGGGCGTCTTCTTTCTGGGTTGCAGGGTTTATACCCCGAGAGCTATGGAAATTACAGGAATAATAATAAAAATAAAAATAAAAAAAATGGGAATAGGGTTTGGGGGCCTACCTTCTTGTGCTTTGGCTCTACCGGTTGGGGACGTGGATGACGTGGCCGCCGGAGTTGGCCGGGGCGTGGGACGATGGCCCTCGGTTGTTCTTCTTCATTTCTTTCTTCTTCTTCCTCGTCTTGTCCTTCTTCATTTCCTTCACCTTCTTCACCGCCTTCTCCGTCTTCTCTGTCTTCACCGTCGCTTTCTTGTTCTTCTTCGGCCTCGTCGCCGGCCGCCACGGCCTGTTCTTCCTCCGCCGTCGCGGGAGGGGCTTCCTCCATGGCATCCTCGCCCAAGTCAACAACCTCGGGGACGGTCACCCTCTGCCGTTTGGGTGCGCCGCCGGCCATAGCTTAGGGCTGGGGAGAGAGAGATAGAGAGAGAGAATGAGAGATTGGGGGAGGGGGTTCTCGGTTAGGGTTGCAGAAGAAAATTGAAAGAGGGGAAGAGAACGGAGGAAGAAGAAGGAAGGAGGGAAAGTTAAGTAGAACGGTCAAAAATAATTAACGACTTAAGGAAGGCCGCGTTTTGTGGAATTAACGACGGACATCAAGGCGTTTCTTAATAATTGACGACATTTCTTAAGGCGTTATTTTTGTTTGCATGGGGAATGATAACCGTCGTCAGACGCATTTAATGGCAATTGATTGATTTGATGGGAATAATCATTACTATTTTTGAGTAACAACTACGATTGAGGCGTTATTTATATGAACCGTGGCTGTCCTGAAGGCGTTACTTTTGGAATCTCAACGAATAAATTTTGGAATATGAATCGAATTAATGCCTTGCCCTAGGACGTTTTTCAGTTAACGCCCATTGGTGAAGGCGTCAGTTATGAGTGATCAATCATGGAAGACGACCTGTGGTGAAGGCGTCCTTTTATGAATTCACGGCGTTTCTTGAGGCGTTATTTGCAACAGAATCGCAGAACGTTGGAAGAGTTATTCAGAAACACAGTAAGATGGCTCAATAAAGGAAATATCATTGATTATATGAAAGAAAGATTACAATGATTAATGAGCCACTTTGGGCCTCAATTTTCTCAGAGCTATTACATAAGATTTCCATTCATCTCTGTCTTCATTCAAGCTTTCTACAGGTTGATGAGCCTTGTTGATTTTCCACAAAGCTTGAATAGTTGTGCATTCTTCTCCATCTTCATTGCTACCAAGGTCCCATGTCTTGATTGGAGGAAGGTGAGATGGGTCCTCGAATACTCGCCGTGGAAGCCCGAGTTGAGGAAGGCACCGGTGTGAGTTATACAGGATGAATTCTAAAGCGCCTATGAGTCGAAGGTCCATGCCGGGAGAGAATCTTGCACGGAGTTCTTGAGTCTTGAGTATTCCCGGGGCGCAAGTGAAGAGATTCTTTGGCATTGCTTTGAGGTGCTCTCTCCATTCCGCTCTCTTCTTGATTTGAGGAAACCGGTTTGTCACTCTATTGCTTATCCCAAGTGAACCGGTCATATAAGAGAGTGGGCTTTTTGAGAAGATTCTTGAGGATTGTTGGGTTTCGCCACATGGATCGAACTTGAAGTGGAGGTCTACCCAACTAGAGAGTGCTAGCATGCATCCGTAGATGGGCCTTCCCATCGCCGCCGAGGTAAGCTCGCTATAGAGATAGGCTAGAATCGCCGATACAACTCTATCTCCTTCCCATAAGCTCGCTATAGCGCTTAATTGGGCTTCTTCTAGAAAGTCCTCCGTGGATGGGAATAAGATTGATCCTGCCAAGCACACCACGAAGGCCTTTGCTACCCGTTCTATCTCTTAATCTTCTTTAGCTTGATCCGCTCTCTTGTACACCCATGAGGCGAGCTTTAGACGATTGATTCCTTTAGTGGCTTTCATTTGATTCACTAGGTTGGGACTAGATATCAAGCTTGTTAATAGCTCATGAGAGGCAATTGGTTTTGGCACGATGGCCACCTTTTCCTCATCTCCTTGCTTCGTTCTCTTTAAGCCTAAGATTATCTCCAATTCTTCTAATAGGATCGTGGCTTCAAAAGTAGAGAAGAGAAAGGTATGGGTGGAAGGATACCATATCTCTACAAGAGCCCCTATAGCTGCCCAGTCAAGATGAACTTGATCATAATGTTTGGCATGGGTAACTAGACCCAGAAGGTGCCATCTTGTTAAGTACACCCTCATATCTGAAGAAAATTTGGAGAGTATGAGAGGCATCCACTTAATTGTTGTAAATCTCCTTGCTCCCGGGACATTCGGGAAGTCCTGTGGAAGGAAGAAAGGAAGAACAATGCAGAAGGATAAATGAGCATGCAGAAGAGAAGAACATTTAAGACAAAAGTGGAAAAGAACAGAAGGATTTTATCTTTACCTGGTTCATGGAGATTCTACTGCTGATGTGCCCATTAATCTCTGTTAGCCTGGGAGTGGAAGCTTTGGATCTCTTAATCGCCCTCTCCATCTTCGGTTTGCAGGAAGAAGCTCGGACGGTTGCGGTGCCTGCAGAAGAACAGACAGAAGAAGTAGCGGAAGAGCAGAGCTCCGAAGGTTGCTTTGATTGATTTGAGGAATTGCCTTCCCTTTATAGGAGTCCGGGGAGTCTTAAGGTTGTTCGGAGTTAGCAAGTTTATGGCTATTAGGACTGGGTTTAGTTTGCGAATCGGAAACGGAAGTTCATGCTTAATTAATGCCTTCTGTTAGGGCGTCAATTGTTGAGTTGACGACCTGACCGAGGTCGTGTTTTGTTTAACGCCCTTTCTAGGGTCGTTTTCTTCTTGAACTCTTGGTGCATTTAATGCCTCAGTGAAAGGCGTGTTTATCTTTTTGACGCCCTCATTATCAGGCGTGTTTCATGTTTTGACGCCGTTCAGTCCAGGCGTGAATTTGTGAACTTATGAATTTCCTTTCCTACATGCTCTGATGAACTTAAGTGCTATTATTTCGTTGGAATTCTATTTTATTTAGCACTTATGATCATGTTATGCTTTGAATTGAGGATTATTTATATTAAAATTTTGAGAGAACTAATGAACTCTTGAGTGCAGAAGATTGCAGGTTTCGAGATGTCCGAATTAATGTGGAGGTAACATCATGTTGTTCCTTGTAAGCATTATTACTATATGGTATTCTACGCTATTATAGCATATCAAGGACCTTGTGGTTCTGATGAACCTGGAATTTGAGTTCCCCTTCATCAAAAACAGTGATAGTTCCAGGAGAGTCTTGATCACACGGATAGGCCGTTGAGTCATTAAAGGTCTGGGACGATGGTTCCACTTTCTGAGTTGATGCGTGGATAAACGGGCTTCGGCTTAGTGTTAGCTCAGAGATCTGGATTCTTGACCAAATCTAGATGGCTTAGCAATATTATCCTTGATTATTTTCTATCTTTTAGTTTGTCTTATATTTTCCTTTTAGCCCAGCATGCATCATGTAGGACTTTCAGTTTCATGCTGAAAATCTTCATATTATGGTTGTAATGAAGGTCACTCGCTCTTGATTGAGTTGACATGAGACATTCCATTCCAAATTGAGTACTTTATTCTCTTTGAAGCCGCTTAGGCTGATTTCTTTGAAAATGTCCCTTTGTTGGATCTCCATCTTAATTCCCTTTATTTTTCTACAAATCCACCTTGGTTGTAGCACGTCCACATTGGCTGGTAACCGCTCTCCAATGGTGTCTCCTTATCGTGCCATGCGCATATTTTTACTTGCTTAGTTTAAATCTCCTTTATCCAGCAAATCGATGCTTCCTTGGAATCACTCGGAGTTGTTTCACACATAATCTTGGAAAGATTTTCAATGCTTAGTGTCTGAGGCGTGTCACATCACACCTTGGCAGCTACTTATTAGTTCGTTCCACTTCATTTCATGTGTTGCACTTTCACTCCATTTTCGTCTCACTCCCTTGCAAAGCAGACACCAAGGCGGGGCAGCTGTAGACATGCCAAAATTGACGCTATGTTGATCAAATCTCATGTCACTATGTTGACGCCCCAAAGTGAACTTCAATACATTCATAATATGAAGTTTTTCTATTTTTGTGTGTGTTTGATTTATTCTTGCATTTTTGTGATTCGCGACCTGAAGAGGGGAGTGTTTTTAATCGCGACCGTATCTAGGGCGTGTTCAAAAGAAAGGACGACCAAATGTCAGGGCGTCAATTCCTGGTATTATCCGGTTTCAAATAAGATTCAA
This sequence comes from Amorphophallus konjac, assembly GCA_022559845.1. Taxonomy (NCBI): domain Eukaryota; kingdom Viridiplantae; phylum Streptophyta; class Magnoliopsida; order Alismatales; family Araceae; genus Amorphophallus; species Amorphophallus konjac. The sequence goes on along the minus strand of JAHNEJ010001117.1, from coordinate 585,149 downwards.
ATTATTGATTAACGTCCTTCCTCAGGGCGTGTTTTCAAGTAACACCTTCATCTCAGGCATGTTCTCATAATTTTCAAATAAAGTAAGTTTTATTGCCAAAATTGAATCCAGGAAGTGACGCCCTTTGTCATGGTCGTGTTTTTGAGTAACGTCTTGATCTAGGTCGTCAATTTGTGATTTGACGCCCTTATGAAGGTTGTGTCTCCCCTTTTCGTGTCATGCTTAAACTCGTCTTTCCTGGAGAGTTCCCCGCCTTCTTTGGTCTCCTTGCTCAAATTGAACTAGACTCTGCCTTCTTTAAACCATTGCCTATTCTTATCTTCCTAAATTTGAGCTTATCTTCGGTTGAAACCTTATAAAAGAACTCCTTGATCGATCTCACGCAGGGTTACAGGAGAAAAAAAGGAGATCAGACGAGATTATAGTTTACCGAGGTCGGAGGTTACCTGGTTCACAGAGGCTCTTCATCTTCTTCCTGTGCGATTTTTTTAGAAGAGCTCTGCTTCCTCTTCTTCCTGTCAATAGCAGCATCAACTTTGGTTCCCCTTTACTGTCGTCAGGGACAGCCGGGGTCTTTGTTTATTTTGTTTGTGTTGTTTTGTGTTCATCGATCATCATCACGTCCACTGTGTTCTTTTCCCTTTTTACGTTAGCTTCATCATATCTCCTCCTTCCCTAATTCTTTAGGGGTTTAAAAAAAAAAATAAAAGAAAGGTGCGCATGTTTTGTTCTTATTTCATCATCATATCATCTCTGGGAATTGATACTACGTTCACTCGGCTGATCCACTTCTTTTGCTTGTTTGTTTTGTCTTCTTTGCAAGGTAATCAATAAAGGAAAACCCCCTTCATCGGTCGGCCGATTGAAGGAGGAGGAGGAATTCACAATCCAGCCCGCGTTCTATTTTCCACCAGGTATTCGCGATCTTCTTTGTTTCTTCTTGAGGTAACCCCTCTGGCGATCACCCTCCTTAGTAGCACCACGTGCTTCTTTTCCTTATTATTATATCATCTCCCCTTATTTTTATTATGTTTTCTCATATTTGAATTCTTCTTCATGTGTGGATTTATCTCGATCTACAATATGCCCTTCAATTTCTTCAAGGGCCTTTGAGGAATTCTCTCCATAGCTCTTTTCTTCACTGTTGTGATGGAGGAGTTTTGTTTCTGTTCTGCCACGAGCTTTGGACGGTCCTGCTGAAGCTGGGGCTTTCTTCTCGGTTGCGTTGTAAGTTGATGCGTTTAGAAGCTTGAAGCTCTCTTATTTATAAGAGGAAGAACGGTTATCCATCGATGGTAGAAGAAGTTTAAGTTTGAGCTTGATTGGGTTTCCTGAGATTGGTTTTCGAGCAGGAAGCGGAGTTTTGGAATCGTAAGGAATTGGCGACCGTTACAGTACCCGCAATTTCTTTAAATAGCGCCCCTTAACACGTCGCCATTTCTTGATTGAGCGCCCCCTCACGCGGTCGCCATTTATCTGAATAGTGCTATTTCTAAATTATGACAGCTTTAGCTTGAGTTTGCACTATTATATAAATTCTATATCATTTACAGTGCTAACAACCTTTTGAGCGCAGGAAAAGAATAGGCTGCGTAGATTTCAAGGCAGTCTAGGCTCTTCTTCAGTAACATCTCTTGCCCTTGTATTCCCTCCTGTATGCATTCCTACGATATTATACTTACACTATTATAGCATATCAAGGACCTTGTGGTTCTGATGAACCTAGAGTTTGAGTTCCCCTTCATCAAAAATAGTGCTAATTCCAGGGGAGTCTTGATTACACGGATAGGCCGTTGAGTCGTCCAAAGCCAGGGACGATGGTTCCAATTTTTGAGTTGATGCATGGATAAACGGGTTTAGGCTTAGTATCAACTAAGAGGTCTGGATTCTTGACCAAGTCTGGATGGCTTAGCAATATTATCCTTGATTATTTTCTATTTTAGTTTGTTTTAACTTTTTCTTTTTTAGCTCAGCATGCATTATGTAGGACTTTGATCTTTAATGTCAAAAATCCTCATATTAAGTTAGTAATGAGGGTCACTCGCTCTGATTTGAGCTGACATGAAATATTCCATTCTAAGTCTAATACTAAGCTCTCCTTAAAGCCGTTCAGGCTGGTTCCCTGAAAGTACCCTTTACCCAGATTCCTACGTCCTTTCCTTTATTTTCTTACAAATCCACCTTGGTTACAGCACGTCCACATTAGCTCGTAATCGCTCTCCAATGGTGTTTCTCCCCATTCGTGCCCTCACGTTCATTTTAACTTAGATTTTCATCCAGGCAATTGTTGCTTTCTTGAAATCATCCGAAGTTGCTTCATTCAGAGCTATGGAAAGATTTCCAGCACTTAGTGTCGAAGGCGTGTCATATCACACCTTGGCATCTACTTTTCACTCCATTTCACCTCATTCCGTTTCATTTCAATACCCCGTATTATCTCCATTACGCTTCATTCCGTCTCACTTCCTTGCAAAGCAGACGCTAAGGTGGGGTAGTTGTAGGCACGCCAAAATCGGTACTTTGTTGAGTGAATTTCATGTCACGATGTAATGCCCCAAAGTGGACTTTATTATTGGTTTAATAAGTGGATTTTTTCGTTCTATTAGATATAACGACCGTCGTTTGGTCGCTATTTAAATAACGCCCTATGAGGTGTCGCTATTTCCTTTAATAAACGACCATGTAAGTGGGCGTTGTTTTTAATTCTTCTCAATTTCCACTCGGAATGAACTTCTATGAATTAACGCCTTTATGAGCGACGCTCTTTAATGAACGCTTCCGTGCGTGGTCGCTTATTATGAATTGCTTGATTTTTGGAAAGTCCAAAATTTCAAAGAAATAGCGGCAGTCCTAGGGGCACTTTTTTTTAAAAAAGTGACCGTCTCTAGGTCGCCATTTTCATTCCATCTCCTCTTCGCTTGCAACCTTCCCAGATAGTGTCCTTCCTTGTTTTCACTCCGTGATTGATTGAAGAAGGGAGATCCCTGCTCGGAGGTTGTCTTTCCTTGTTTTAATTCCATTAGAATAAGGATCTTTAACCATATAAATACCCTTTTGTTCAATCCCGCGGGAGTTTCTTCGACAGTCATCGTTTTGATATATACAGAGCGCCGTAGCCACCAAGAGAAGGAGAATTTGGCCTTAGCATTGCCTGCTGTCTTTCTTATCCCCTTCTCACTACTGCCGTGGCTTTGCTCTATTGCTTCCCTCACCCTGCTACCGCTGTCGACTGGACTTCTGCAGCAGCTATGGCCAAAGCTTGTCTTCTCTCTTTTGCTCACAGGCGCAGAAGGAGCCAGCCCTTCTTATACTTCTTGTTTGCTTTTTATTAGTTGCATATCATCATCTTTAGTGCGTTGGCTTAGTTCATCTTGGCATATTATTTATATCAAGGAATGATCAACAATATCAAGGTATATTGTTTACTACTTAGACTTATAAATATAAGGAAAATGGCTATATCCTCAATTCGAAGAAGAGAGATGCGTCTAGATGTAATGTTGATTCAAGAATATCTCTCTTACAGAATTGATAAAAGGGGGAATATTTATCATTGAACCAGTTCGTCTCTCTAAAAAATGGGATGAAGAATTTATTATATATCAAACCATAGGTATTTCATTGATCAATAAGAGTAAACAACAAATTGAAACTGATAAAAGATAAAAGATATATAAAAGAAAAATATCTTGATGAGAGTCCTTTTGAGAAATCCATTTTCACAACATAGCACTATGCTTGTGAGTGAAGATATAAATAATTATGATTTATTTGTTCTTGAAAATATTCTATCTACTAGACGTCGTAGAGAGTTGAGAATCCTGATTTGTTTCAATTCTTGGAAGAGGAATGTTGTAGATAGAAATCTAATATTTTTCAATGATAACAATAAAAGAAACTGTGGACAGTTTTTGAAAAAGGACAAGCATTTTAACACAAATGCAAATAAAAATAAATTAAATAAATTAAAATTATTTCATTGGCCCAATTATCGATTAGAAGATTTGGCTTGTATGAATCGGTATTACTTTGATACTAATAATGGTAGTCGTTTCAGTATGTTAAGAATACAGATGTATCCACGATACACTTCAGAATTAATTGATAATATATTTAAATAGTATATTTAAAATATACTATTTAAATACACAAACAATCAAATAAAAAATAATGGTAAATGTAAAATGATAAATGTAAATATAGACTTTAACTTAAATATATACTTAATAAAAATATTTGATTAAAAAATTATATATATACTTATATATATAATTAATATATGTATATTAATATATAATTAATATATATATATATATATTAATATATATAATATAAATAAAAAATATAATAAATAAAAAATATAAATAAAAAATAGGAATAAATAATGGTAAATGTAAATATAGACTTTAACTTAAATATATACCTAATAAAAATATATGATTAAAAAAATTATATATATACATATATATATAATTAATATATGGATATTAATATATATATTAATATATATATATATATAAATAATAATATATATATATATTGTATATTAGTATTAGTTTGGATATTGGTGAAATATATAGTATATTAGAATATATAATATATTTCTATAAAATTTAATATATATAGTAAAATTACTAGTATATATAGTATAGTATATGTTATATAATTATTATAATTATAAATTATATATATTAATATATATAAATAATATATAAATAAATATATAATATATATAAATAATATATAAATAAATAATATATAAATAATATATAATATTAAATTTTAATAACTTAATAACTTATATATATAATTTAATATTTTATTGTAATATAATTTAATATTTTATTGTAATATAATTTAATTTAATTTTAATATAATTTATTAATATTATGTTATTATGTTACGTAATATATTATGTCATTATTGATAAATATTTTATAAATAATTTTAAAGTTAATTTAGATGGATAATGTAATTTAAGTAGAGATGTTTTTAATTAAAATATAAATTTAGTGTTGAATATTTTATAAATAATTTAAAGTTAATTTAGATGTATAATGTAATTTAATTAGAGATGTTTATAATTTAAATATATAATTAGTGATAAAATTTTACAAATAATTTTAAAGTTAATTTAGACGTATTAATTGAATTATATCAGTATATAGCTGTATAATATTGAAATCCAATTTTTAGTATTAAAATAAATAGTATTAAAATTCATTAAATTATTAATTAGTTTATTAATTAGTATAATATTATTAGTATTTAGTATATTTAATTAGTATAATAATATTAGTATAATAATTCATTATATATATTAGTTTACATTATATATATATGATATATGTTTTACTATTGGTATATATTTAGTTTAGCGTGTATAAATATATAGTATATTAGAATATATAATATATGTCTATAAAAATTAATATATATAGTAAAATTACTAGTATATATAGTATAGTATATGTTATATAATTATTATAATTATAAATTATATATATTAATATATATAAATTATGTAATATATATATAATATAAATAAATAATATATAAATAATATATAATATTAAATTATAATAACTTAATAACGTATATATATAATTTAATATTATATATATACTTTAATATTTTATTGTAATATAATTTAATATAATTTATTAATATTATGTTATTATGTTACGTAATATATTATGTCAAAGGCATATATATAATCATGTGTAGTGTGTAGTGTGTAGTGCGTGAGCGAGACATTTGATATACGAAGGCAAAAAGATATACATATATGTTGTGTTATATTATGATACATGATACTGAATTTAATGTCTTATCAACTAAATCTAGAAATGAATCGGTAAAATCTTCTTAGGTACAATACCTACGATACAAAGAAATCTTTCCCTTTGGTGAGTGCAGAAATATATTACACCTTTCTATCCAAATCAAATTAATAAATAAATAATTCAAATTTGATTTGGATAGAAAAAATAGTATCGTATATACAAGAGTAAGAGGAAACCATTTTTGTGTCTACCAAAAAATGACCAACATTATTATTTCTGATCAGTAAAATTAAAAAAAATGGTAAATTTTTTTATGGTCAAAAATTCATGTATCTCAATTATTTCACAAGAACAAGAAGAAAAGAAAGAAAATAAGGGGTCTGTCGAAGTTCAAGTATTCAGTTTCACCAATAAGATGCGGAGACTTACTTCACATTTGGAATTGCATAAAAAAGATTTTTTATCCCAGAGGGGTTTACAAATAATTCTGGGAAAACGTCAACGCATGTTGGCGTATTTGTCAAAGAAAAATAGAGTACGTTATAAGAAATTAATTGGTCAGTTGGATATTCGAGAGCCAAAAACTCGTTAATTCAACAAAAACTCATTAATTCAAAGATTCGTTTGAACCATTTTTTTTAGATTTTCATATTTTGTTTGATTTTGACCGAACCTCATTTTGAAAAATTCATAGAATAATGAATTGGGGAAAAAAGATATGATTGTACAGCCTACAAGAAAAAATCTTATGATAGTCAATATGGGTACTCACCACCCATCAATGCATGGTGTTCTTCGACTGATCGTTACTCTTGATGGTGAAGATGTTATTGACTGTGAACCCATACTAGGTTATTTACACAGAGGGATGGAAAGAATTACGAAAAATCGAACAATTGTACAATATTTGCCTTATGTAACGCATTAGGATTATCTAGCTACTATGTTCACAGAAGCAATAACAGTAAATGCACCAAAACAATTGGGAAATATTCAAGTACCTCAAAGAGCCAGCTATATCAGAGTAATTATGCTAGAGCTGAGTCGTATAGCTTCTCATTTGTTATGGCTTGATCCTTTTACGGTGGATATTGGTGCACAGACTCCCTTTTTCTATATTTTCATAGAGAGGGAATTGATATATGATCCATTTGAAGCTGCCACAGGTATGCGAATGATGCATAATTATTTCCGTATCGGAGGAGTAGCTACTGATTTACCTCATGGCTGGATAGATAAATGTTTGGATTTTTGTGATTATTTTTTAACGGGAGTTGACGAATATCAAAAACTTATTACGCTAAATCCCATTTTTTTGGAAAGAGTTGAGGGAGTAGGCATTATTGGGGGAGAGGAAGCAATAAATTGGGGCTTATCGGGACCAATGTTACGAGCTTCCGGAATCCAATGGGATCTTCGTAAAGTTGATCAATATGAGTGTTACAATAAATTCGATTGGGAAATCCAATGTCAAAAAGAAGGAGACTCATTAGCTCGTTATTTAGTACGAATCGGTCAAATGACGGAATCCATAAAAATTATTCAACAGGCTCTAGAAGGAATTCCGGGGGGACCCTATGAAAATTTAGAAGTCCGACGCTTTGATAGAGCAAAAAATTCCGAATGGAATTATTTTGAATATAGATTCATTAGTAAAAAACTTTCACCCAATTTTGAATTGTCAAAACAAGAACTTTACGTCAGAGTAGAAGCCCCAAAAGGGGAATTAGGTATTTTTTTATAGGAGATCAGAGTGTTTTCCCCTGGAGATGGAAAATTCGTCCGTCGGGTTTCATCAATTTGCAAAGTTTGTCTCAGCTAGTTAAAAGAATGAAATTGACTGATATCATGACGATACTAGGTAGTGTAGATATTATTATGGGAGAAGTTGATCGTTGAAATGATAATTGATATAACAGAAGTATAAACTATCAATTCTTTTTCTGGATCAGAATTCTTAAAAGAGGTTTATGAACTTATATGGCTCTTTGTCCCAATTTTTACCCTAATATTTGGAATCATAATAGGTGTACTAGTAATTGTGTGGTTAGAAAGAGAAATATCCGCAGGGATACAACAATGTATTGGACCTAAATATGCCGGTCCGTTAGGAATTCTTCAAGCTTTAGCAGATGGTACCAAGCTACTTTTTAAAGAGGACCTCCTACCGTCTAGAGGGGATAGTTGTAATGTCCCGGATCTTTGCTGGATCCTTAATAGGTCTTGTTGGATCTTTATCGGATCTTTCAGATCTGTTTCGGTGAGTTTCGGCTCGCTTTTGTGGCTTCCGAATTGAGTTTCACGATCCGTGTGGATTTTTCTCTCGTACTATTTATAGAACCCTACGATGATTTTAGTTGTCAGTTCATCGACTCAAGGATGCTGCAGCGACGATGTACTCTCCGAGCCGGTCGTTTTGACTATTTTTACGTATTTTTCTGAGATAGGGCTAAAAATCGGATTTTTCAGAAATTAGGAAAATTCTTAATTTCTTTTCCATTCCTCTCTCCTCCTTCTCATTTCACGCCGCCGCCTCTCTCTCTCTCCCGTTTCACCTTCTCGGCTCCGGTTGCAGACGGAGGACCCAGGGGCGAGTACTGGGGATGCGTGGAGCCGGTTGGGTGCCCGACGGGGCGAGGATGGAGCGTTTTCGGTGCGATCCCGAACGGTGGATTCAAAGCTGACGTTTGAGCTCGCGGTGCTATTTTCGGTGCAGTTTAGTCCCTTCGGGGCACGGTTTATTCGTGGAGGTAGGGTGACGGATCACCACTTCTCCCTACCCGTTTTCCCTGCCATTGCACGTCGTTCGGCGCGGAAACGGCTAAGTTTGGGCTTGTTTAGCCTAAACCGTGATTTTCGGATTTTGTAGGGTTCGCTGGAAAACGACAACCATTTTTAGATCAGTTACTGTCAATGGACTCCCTCGGACGTCAGTGTTCCATAGTCACTGATTTCGTTTCGTTTGGTGGTCCCGTTTGACCGCTAGGGCTCCGGGAAGTCCGGAAACCCTTTTTGGGTGATTTCGTTAGAATCGCCCGTCTCTTGCGATCTGTGCGGCGTTTTGACTCCGGACGGAGTCTATGTGATTGCCAGCAGGTCCATGGTTGTATCCCCTTCGTCTCGATACAAACGGGGCGTGGAAAGGCCTCCGTTGGGCCGAACCCACGGTTTGCTCGCCGTGACGCTTGAACGGTCAATTCCGGACCATTCATGTATTAGGGCGGCCATCCCTGGACCGTTTATCCTTATGTCGGTTGTGGTTGTGTGGTCGCACGATAGACGGCACATCCCCTTGGGCGGTTGGTCTTAGACTGTTTATCTTATGTCGGTTTGGATTGTGTGGTGGTCTGCTGACCACATATCCCCTTGTGTGGTCGTCTGCTGACCACATATCCCTTGGGAGTTGTGCGGTTAGGTTCGGACCGTTCATCCCGTTGTGCGGTCCAGTTCGGACCATTTATCTAGTTGTGCGGTCCCTTTCGGACCGTCCATCCTTGTTGGTTGTTGGAGTTGTGTGGTCAGTTCCGGACCGTTCAACCACTTTGTGTGGTCTGTTCTAGACCGTTCAACCCCTTTGTGTGGTCTGTTTCGGACCGTTCAACCCCTTTGTGTGGTCAGTTTCGGACCGTCCATCATGTTGAGTGGTCCATTCTGAACCGCTCATCCCCGATGTTTTATCGGTTGGCCGCGATGGCTTCTCCCGGTGTTGTGTTAGAGTCATTGCTCTGGTCTGGTCGACCCGGTGTGATCCAACGGTCGACATGCGACCTTGCCTGTGTCTCGATGGATTTGTCCAGCTCGAGACGTGGTTCTGGACACCTAGAGGTTCAATTTGACCTCGGTTTGTGTGTCCAGGTGCCTTGAGGGTGTCGGAGTTCCCCCAAGTCTCCGTACGTCCTATCTGTTTAGCATTGGTCGTCTACGTGAGTTTGGGCAGTGTTTCTAGTGGTCCTATCCTGGACTGCTAGTGTTGGTTTGTCTGTTCGGTGGTTCCCGGGATCAGTCGGTTCGGGTGAATTGTGTGTGGTCTATTCCTTGACTGCTATAGTTTCTCCGAGCGACTTAATCTAGGACCACCAATGTCTTTGCCTCTGGTTGCGTGGCGATTCCTCCTTGACTGCTTGGTTTACCTAGCGGTTGAGTGATGGATAGCCTACGCCAGAGAGTGGTTTACCGGTGGTTTGGTTTCCGGTATCTTGGCTTGACCTTATGGTTCGCCCATTGTCACGTGGACATCACCCGATGTCCTATGAGGGCTGTAACCGTGTTCCGAGGTGGCCAAGAGGGTTTGTGCTTGCGTGTCTTTGTTGGGTTCCGGTCAACCCGGGGTGACCCAGTGGTTGACGAGTGACCTTGTGTGTGTGTCTCGACAGTTCTGTCCAGTCTGAGACTTTGGTTCTGGATACCTCGAGGGGTCATCTTACCTCAGTCTGTGTGTCCAGGCGTGCTGAGGGTCCTCGGTGTTCCCTCAGGTCTCCGTGAGTCATTTTCTGTGGAGCGTCATTTCTCGTGGCCTAGGATTAGACCGATTGGCGGCTTGTTCCGCTGTCAGTGACGATCTTGCGTTTGAGTCGTCCGACTCAAGGATCGTTACGTTGTAGGTCTAGTTGCCTAGTCCTGAGTCTGTTGGCAGTAGTCGTACTGCCAGTGGTGCCTAGTAGTACGTGCGACAGTGCGTTCTAGCTTGTCTATACTCTAGCACTTGTGTTTCTGAGTCTGGTGTCTTGTGAACCTCCTCTAGTCGTAGCCTGTCGACGCACGCGATCCAGTGTGTTGACCCACCTCGGAGTGGTGGAAAGGGCAGTTCCCGTAATACGGTTTGTAAGCTAGTTCCGTGGGCTCCCAGCCAGCGGTAGCGTCCTACCGAGGGAGAAAACTAGCTAGATGGCCTGGCTTAGGCAAGAGCCAGTGTGTGCACACGTAGTCAGGGGCTGAGGACTTACGTCGACGGGCGTAAACCTGACGAGTTACTTGTTGTTGTAGTTCCTGTTTGGTTCAGTGCGTGTCTGCGACTCTGCCGTGGCTTTGGCGGTACCGTAGGCGAGACACTCGTGGCGCAGTGTAAGACGTCAGTGGACGCAGCTGGCTGTTCTTCTGATGAGGAGGCGCTTCCGTCACGTGATACGTGACTCTTCGCGTTTCTTGTGCGTCATGACCTTTCCGAGTTAGCCCTCTCGTGGCCCTACTGGAGGTCAGTGTTGTTTTGCGTGCATGACGTTCTAGTCGTGTGTGTCGTCGAGTATGTCTATTGTCTGTCTAAATCTTTTCTAGACTTTTGTCTGTCCTTGCAGGTCTTCGTCTTAGGCTTGGCATTGTGTCGACAGATCGGTAACTCCTGACTTTGTCAGATCAGAGTCGCCCTTCTGTCACTGCTTGGAGTAGCTTAGGGAGCCGAGTTCCTCTCGGTGGCCGTGTTCCGAGTTTTACGGCCTCGCTTTTCCCTTTTCTTTTAACTTCCCTTGCTCTTAGCCTGTTCCCTACTCCTGATGTTCCTGTTCTTTTTACAGCTTGGTAGTGTAGCTTTTCCTGCTTTGCTACTATTGTTGCTTTCTGTTCTGTGTACTGCGTGTTTCTCAATGGGGATCCGCGTGACCCGTACTGAGTCTCTGTTTGGAGACTCACCCCTGCTTTTCAGGTGGGTGGCGTCGTCTCTGTTCGTGGTTCCTGGTGTGGCGCGTCTGTAGCTGCCAACGGTACCTGCGTCGGGTTTCCCCCGACCTCAGTGTACGTTCTTTTCCTGTGACCTGTACTTGTCTTTAATTTCTTGTACTGGACTCTGGTATAATTGTTAAATTTAAATTATTAATTAAAAAGTAATTTTATTTCTGCTACTTTAGCAAATCGATCTAATGAAATCTAATTGCTTACTGTACTATCTCTATGGCTTTAATGTACTACACAATAATCCTTTTATCCCTTCGGAGCTTTACTGCTCTTGGGAGGCCTCGCGGGTTCCAAGTGGTATCAGGTGTATCCAGTAGTCCTATCGGGTATATCTGGTATCCGGGATCCGGGTCCTCACAGTTGGTATCAGAGAATTATTGTGTGAAGTATATGGGAATCCGAGATATTGCAGTATCCAGAGTCCTTAAAGTCCAGTACATGCATTTGCTGGCTTAGGTGTTGCGATGATTTGTCGCGTTGTTTTCTTCGTATGTGGTCTTGTGCGTGCTGTTCTGGCACTGCGCAAGGTGATTTTTGTTCTCGTCAGGATGTGACGAGACGCTTCTTTCTATCGTGGTATTTGTCTCGATCTTGTCGTACGTGGCAGTGTACGCCGGAAGGCTTGAATCTGTAGTACGTTGTTCGAGGTTTTGTCCGTGTGTTGTTCAGGTTGCTATTGACCTTTGGCCTTGGTCTGATGACCGTACACGTTCTCATGTTGTTTTGGTCGTCCCGGCTTGAGTCTGTTCAGCTCCTGATGTGTCTCGCTTCTGTTGAAGTGCTCGATTAGATTCCGTGTTTGAGAAGTTGCTCAGGCAAGCTAGGATTTTCCATTTCTGGTGAGCTTTCGTGGTTGAGCTTATTGCTTCTCGTCCCTTCTGGTGGAATCTTTTCGAGGTTTACCTTGGAATTGCTGTCTTAGTGATGCCTTTGCCCTGTGTCTGCTTAAGCGTGGACAGCTTTGTTCTGAGCCTGATCTGCTCTTTGCTATATGGTTGCTTGGCTTTGGGCTCCATCATGGTGTTAAGAGCTGTCACGTACCGTATTTGTCGTGTCGTGTCCAGCGGCCGATGTATTGTGAAGGCTCATTTACCATTTTTAGGACGTGAAGGTAAGCTGAGATTAGCCTTTTCCTTGGGCCTTGTGCTGAAGCTGGTACTCCTCTTCTTTGCACTTAGGCTTCTTATGATCGGTTATTTGTCATATCGGTACTCTTGGCGTGTTACGTTGCAATTTTCAGAAGTTGTGATGGCGTCGAGTGTGTGCTGAGATGCGGGTACCGAGATATTCTCTGATGCCTGTGTGCGTTTTATGAGTGTGCAGCTGAAGCGTGTGGGCTGATTACCCACAGGTCGAGAGGTTTGTTCTCTCTCGATGTGACTTCATCTTGGCTTCCTGTGCCTTGATGTTACCTGTCGCCGTGCTATTGCTGAAGTTATTCTGGTGTTGGCATTGGCATTTGTGAGTGTTGGCGAATCTGTCGGCATTCCTTGCTGATTGAGTACCCTCTGCTCTGCATGTGTTTTCTTGGGTGTTGTGCTCTCAAGGCGTGTTCGTAGTCCTTGAGGTGCGTTTCCTGAGATTGTCGTTTCTCGTTGTCGTGGGTCTTTTCTTGGTGAGCGGTCTGATGCGTGACCCGTCCCTTGTGGTAGTGTGTTCAGCTGTTCTTGTGCCTTGATGTGACCCTGCTTGCAGTTGTGTTCCATGGTTCTATGTTCTATACGGAGCCGGAATCCTGCAAGTGTTGTTGTTATCGTTTTATCGCTGTTTCTCTATGATTTTGTGTCTCTGCCGTGGACCGTGACCTTGTCAGTTAGCTTGTTGTACTCACTTTCTCCCGTAGAGTTGGCATGCGACTCGATCAGAGGTAATATCTGAGTGAGGACTGACTTGATCGTGTTTGTGGTCCGGTGCTGTTATCATTGGCATCCTGTGTGCCAGGTGTTCTCTGCCACCTTTGGCACTGGAGCCGATGATGTGGTCGAGCTGTCAGCTGAGAGGACTGTGTCTCCTTGTGTAAGTTACTGCTTGCCGTGCCGTCGTTGTGTTCCTCAATATCGGTTGTCTGTTGTTATGGCAGTCGTGTCTGTATTTCTGGTGTGACGTAAGCGACGTTGCCTTGTTTCGGAGGTGTCAGACTTGTGTCCACTTGTGCCGTGCTCATGCTGTAGACTTGCTTGTCTTGAGTACTAGAGCATGTACCTGTAATTATGGTCTGATAATGTTCCTCTGAGCCGTGCTTCTCAAGATTTATGTTGCCGTGTTCTCGGCATTGTTGTCGGCTGATGCGTAGTGTGCAAAGCCATGTAGGGTTGTTCTTCCCTTGATTCTCCATTGTTAGTCCTTAAATTTCGAGGATGAAATTTCTTAAAGAAGGGGAGGATGTAATATCCCGGATCTTTGCTGAATCCTTAATAGGTCTTGTTGGATATTTATTGGATCTTTCGGATCTGTTTCGGTGAGTTTCGGCTCGCTTTTGTAACTTCCGAGTTGAGTTTCACGATTTATGTGAGTTTTTCTCTCGTACTAGTTACGGAACCCTACGGTGACTTTAGCTATCAGTTCATCGACTCAAGGATGCTGCAGCGACGATGTACTCTCCGAGCCGGTCCTTTTGACTATTTTTGCGTATTTTTCTGAGATAGGGCTAAAAATCGGATTTTTCAGAAATTAGGAAAATTCCTAATTTCTTTTCTATTTCTTTTCCTTTCCTCTCTCCTCCTTCTGATTTCACGCCGCCGCCTCTCTCCCTCTCCCGTTTCTCTCCCGTTTCGCCATCTCGGCTCCGCATGCAGACGGAGGACCCAGGGGCGAGTGCTGGGGATGCTGTGGAGCTGGCTGGGTGCGCGACGGGGTTTTCGGATGGAGCGTTTTCGGCGCGATCCCGAACGGTGGATTCAAAGCCGACGTTTGAGCTCGCGGCGCGGTTTTTGGCGCGGTTTAGTCCCTTCGGGGCACGATTTCTTCGGTGGAGGTAGGGTGACGGATCACCACTTCTCCCAGCCCGTTTTCCCTGCCATTGCACGTCGTTCGGCGTGGAAACGGCTGAGTTTGGGCTTGTTTAGCCTAAATCGTGATTTTCGGGTTTTGTAGGGTTCGTCGGAAAACGGTAACCATTTTTAGATCAGTTACTATCAATGGACTCCCTAGGATGTCAGCGTTCCATAGTCACTGATTTCGTTTCGTTTGGTGGTCCCGTTTAACCGCTAGGGCTCCGGGAAGTCCGGAAACCCTTTTTGGGTGATTTCGTTAGAATCACCCGTCTCTTGCGATCTGTGCGTCATTTTGACTCTGGACGGAGTCTATGTGATTGCCAGCAGGTCCATGGTTGTATCCCCTTCATCTTGGGACGAATGGGGCGTGGAAAGGCCTCTGTTGGGCCGAACCCAAGGTTTGCTCGCCGTGACGCTTGAATGGTCAGTTCCAGACCATTCATGTATTTGGGCGGCCATCCCTGAACCGTTTATCCTTATGTCGGTTGTGGTTGTGTGGTCGCACGATAGACCACACATCCCCTTGGGCGGTTGGTCTTGGACCGTCCATCTTATGTCGGTTTGGGTTGTGTGGTCGTCTGCTGACCACATATCCCCTTGTGTGGTCGTCTGCTGACCACATATCCCCTGGGAGTTGTGCGGTTAGGTTCAGACCGTTCATCCCGTTGTACGGTCCAGTTTGGACCGTTTATCTAGTTGTGTGGTCCCTTTCGGACCGTCCATCCTTGTTGGGGAGTTGTGTGGTCAGTTCCGGACCGTTCAACCCCCTTGTGTGGTCTCAACCCCTTTGTGTGGTCTGTTTCGGACCGTTCAACCCCTTTGTGTGGTCAGTTTCAGACCGTCCATCCTGTTGAGTGATCCATTCTGAACCGCTTATCCCCGATGTTTTATCGGTTGTCCGTGATGGCTTCTCCCGATGTCGTGTTAGAGTCATTGCTCTGGTCTGGTCGACCCGGTGTGATCCAATGGTCGACATGCGACCTTGCCTGTGTCTCGATGGATTTGTCTAGCTCGAGACGTGGTTTTGGACACCTAGAGGTTCGATTTGACCTCGGTTTATGTGTCCAGGTGCCTTGAGGGTGTCGGAGTTCCCCCAAGTCTCCGAACGTCCTGTCTGTTTCGCGTCGGTCGTCTACGTGAGTTAGGATGGTGTTTCTAGTGGTCCTATCCTGGACTGGTAGTGTTGGTTTATCTGTCCGGTGGTTCCCGGGATCGGTCGGTTCGGGTGAATTGTGTGCGGTCTATTCCTTGACTGCTATAGTTTCTTCGAGTTACTTAATCTAGGACCACTAGTGTCTTTGCCTCTGGTTGCGTGGCGATTCCTCCTTGACTGCTTGGTTTACCTAGCGGCTGAGTGATGAATAGCCTACGCCAGAGAGTGGTTTACCGGTGGTTTGGTTTCCGGTATCTTGGCTTGACCTTATGGTTCGCCCATTGTCACGTGGACATCACCCGATGTCCTATGAGGGCTGTAACCGTGTTCTGAGGTGGCCAAGAGGGTTTGTGCTTGCGTGTCTTTGTTGGGTTCCGGTCAACCCG
This sequence comes from Amorphophallus konjac, assembly GCA_022559845.1. Classification (NCBI taxonomy): domain Eukaryota; kingdom Viridiplantae; phylum Streptophyta; class Magnoliopsida; order Alismatales; family Araceae; genus Amorphophallus; species Amorphophallus konjac. The sequence continues at coordinate 569,167 of JAHNEJ010001117.1, read as the reverse complement.
GGGTGACCCAGTGGTTGATGGGTGACCTTGTGTGTGTGTCTCGGCAGTTCTGTCCAGTCCGAGACTTTGGTTCTGGATGCCTCGAGGTGTCATCTTACCTCGGTCTGTGTGTCCAGGCGTGCTGAGGGTCTTCGATGTTTCCTCAGGTCTCCGTGAGTCATTTTCTGTGGAGCGTCGCTTTCCGTGACTTAGGATTAGACTGATTGGCAGCTTGTTCCGCTGTCAGTGACGATCTTGCATTTGAGTCATCCGACTCAAGGATCGTTATGTTGTAGGTCTAGTTACCTAGTCCTAAGTCTGTTGGTAGTAGTCATACTGCCAGTGGTGCCTAGTAGTATGTGCGACAGTGCGTTCTAGCTTGTCTGTACTGTAGCACTTGTGTTTCTGAGTCTGGTGTCTTGTGAACCTCCTCTAGTCGTAGTCTATCGATGCACGCTGATGGGGACATCGCTTACCACTTCCCATTTCTCCAAGGGTCCCGATGCTCGCCATTGTGTTCATCTTGATTTTTTGAGTCTAGCTATGTAATTTTCATATCTTTCTTTGAGTCTTAACCATGTAATTTTCCTTTTATTGAGTCAAGTACCTAAGTTAGTGAGTCATCTATCTAAGTCTAAGTATCATTAGGTGGCCTAGTGGGTTAACGGGCCCACTTCAATGGGCTTGGCCCATGGGCGCCCCCTTTTCCCCTTGGTCATTTGTCAATAGTCCAAAAGGTGATGACTTTTTGTAAATTGAGGGTTTCCTATAAATAGGACCCCAATCCCTCCATGGAGAACTAATGAATGAATGAATGAAGTATTAAGTGAAAATTTCCACAAGAATTGTGTCTCTTACTCTCTCTCTCTCTCTCTCTAAGGGGTGGATTCCCCTCCCTCTTTCTCTCTCTCTTCTCTCTCTCTAAAGGGGGCGACCCCCTCTCTCTCTCCTCCCCTCTCTCTCTCCCTTGGGCGCCCATTCCCCTTCACCTTCCTCCCTTGCCACCTCATCATCCACCTCACCCCAACCCATCATCTTCCCAAGGCCCCATCACTCCCACCATTACTCTCACCAAGTCCCAAGCAACCTTCCACCTTCCAAGACAACCCTCCCCATTCCCAAGCCACCCCTCCATCTCCCAAGGGAGAACCCCATCTCCCAACACACCCTTTCCCCTCCCCAAGACTTCATTAAACAACCACCATTAACCCCACATTCAAACCAAAGGAGAGATCTCTCCTCCCTCTCTCCTTCCCAACCCAAATTCGCAGCTCCCCCTTCCTCCACATGCTAGACCACCTCCCAGCCCCCTTTCTGCCCCTCCCACACCTTGTATCACCCCCTAACAGACCCCCACATAGTCAGGTGTCATCCCCACACCCGCTGTCATGTCTCGGACCTTTCGGATCCTTCTTCGTGGGTCCCGGATTTGGTTTCTCGGAGTGTCTGACTCTGTTGTGTCCGAAATTTCGTTTCGGACATCTTTCGTGTTCGGATCGGCATGATCTGGAGTTGTTTCAGAGGCCCGGAGTGTGTCCGCGGCTTTTCCGTGCGTGTTTTCCGATTTCCGCGTACGGGTTTCGGCGAATCCTTCGGAACCCTGTAGCGGGTGAACCGGGTCGTTCACCAGCCCGCGAGTGGTACCGTTGCGATCAACGCGTCGAGGCGATCGAGGAGGTGTATTTTTCCATTTTTTGGTATTTTTGGTATTTTTTGGATTTTCTATAAATATCCCCCTATTTTCCCTTTTCTTTTTCCCTTTTTCTTCTTTTCTTCTTCTTCTTTCTTCCTCCCGTGGGCGCAACGGTCATCTTCCCCCCTTCTTGCCCGTTGGACCTCGCGGCGCCCCTTCCTCCTCCGGCGACGGGTGGCAGACGACGGCGACGGCGCGGTGACGACGGCGGTGGCGAGAGGATCGTGGCGGTGTCCCCATTGGCGTGTGGGAGAGGAGTTCGTGGTTGAGCTAGATTTTGAGATCGGCGACGATTCGGTGGATTTCGAGCTTCCTTGAAGTAGGGGGACGGATCCTTGCCCTCTTCATAGCATTCCCCGTGATTTCTAGGCCGTGGAGAGGCCGAGTGGGGTTAAATCCATGCCGGGAGGGTCGTTTTCATGCTTGGGGTTTGAGCGCCGGATCCATCGATTCGTGGAGTTTTTGATCGATTTGGCGGCTCTAGATGCATGCTAGGACGTTGTGGGGTGATCCCTCGTTGTTTTCCCTTCACCTGGGGTGGTGAATGGGCGTGGTTTTACGTTTTCTGGGCGTATTTCACGAACCTGGCTCGGCCCGTTGTCTCGCTATAGTCCAGTGGCGCGTTCTTGATGAACGCGCCGTGTCGTCCGAGCGTGTCCGTCTGAGAAGACGAACAGTAAGGCGGTGGGGAACGCGCCTGGTTCTGGTAGCGTGATATCCAGATCGTGCTATCCAAGACTAGCGCGTTCAGGTGTGAACGCGCTAGCTTTAGGCAGCGCGACATGGAAGATCGCGCTAGCCATAGCTAGCGCGTTCTTCGGTGTCGGGCTAGGGGTACCTAGCGCGACCATCCCCCTCCCCCGAACCGTGTTCTTGCGGGTAGCGTGACCTCCGGTTGGGTGAGTTATGGACCCGGTTGTGGTGTGTGGCCCTAGGGATGCCGTGGGCACCCAGTGAGAGCCACAGGGGCGCCCGGGGTTCCCCGGAGAATCAGTTACCTCGGTAGGGGTGCCGCGTGACTTGAGGGACGGTTGGACCTCATGCGTGTCCCCGGCATCCGTGCCTATCGTATGGTCATCGAGAGTCGGTGCTAGTGTTTAGTCGGTGGTTTCCGAGAGTTAGTCCTTACATCCAGTGACCTATCCACTAGTCGTTGCTCCCTGCGCACGCGTGTGTGGACCCACCTGGGAGTGGTGGAGAGTGAGACCCAGTGTGACGCGGTTTTTAGGCTGGTTACCGTAGGGCCCCTTGCCTTTGCCACCAGAGTCCGGTGGGGGGGAAAACCAGCTAGAGGACCCGACCTAGAGCAGATGGTCTGTGTGTGCACACGTAGTTGGGGGCTTAGGGCGCCCGCTGACGAGCGCGACCCCAGCTAGTCCTTGTTGTGGTACTTGTTGCGTGTCTGAGTCTCACGCCCGGGGCGTAGTAGCTAGACACTTGTGACGCGGTGTAAGACGTCAGGGGACACATCCGGTCGTTCTTCTTGTGGATAGTGCTTCTGTTCACTGGCAGGCGTGGACTCGTGTTTTGTTGGACCGAGGTTCTGTAGTACGGTACTATTAGAGTAGACGGTTTTTCCGTTTATTTATTTTAGTTTGTTGGTTCTATCGTACTCCTGTTAGGTAGGGTTACCTTCTGCCTTCTCGCTTCTCGTGTGAGGTGGGGATTCGCGGGATCCCTACAGGGCCAATGAAATGAGGCTCACCTCTGCTTTTCAGGTGAGGCGGGGTCTTCGAGAGGCGCGGTCGAGTTTCAGCGCGGTTCTTCTAGCCAGGGTTAGTCGCCAGTCTGCCAGAGCCGGGGGATGCCCCGTGTAGTTGTACTCCGGGGGATGTCCCGTGTAGTTGTACTTTCTTTCCTGTTGACTGTACTTTCTTTTGGACATGAGACACTGTGGACCTTGTAGCAGTTTATTTATTTATATTATTCTGTGCATTTTATTTTGGATTATTGTGCTATCTCTGTGGTCGTTGCAACTTCTCTTGTACCCCCACACCACTCCTTTCTACCCTTCCGAGTCTTCGGGCTCGTGGGTTGGCGGACCGAGATTCGAGACGCGCCGGTTCCTTTCCGGTACTCGGATCCTCGGGTCGTCACAGCTGGTATCAGAGCCTAGGTTTTAGAGGTGCATCGGAACTTGGAACGAATTGCAGTGGTCCAGAAGGTCCATGAATGTCCTGTACAGTCGGCGACTGGCCTAGGGTCGTGTGTTTTATTGATTTCTGGTTGCTTTTCTTTGATGCCAGGTGTGTTATGGCGCCACGGAGGAGAACTCGTGCCCAGCAGGGAGAGTCTAGTGGTGGTCCAGAGGAGCAGAGCAGGGCTTCAGTTTCTGAGGGTGTATCTGGAGATGCGAGAGCTCCAGGGATGGACGATTTCTTCCGAGGCATGTTTGAGTATGTGTTTCAGCGGCAGCAGAGAGATCATCAGCAGCAGGGTGGCGATGCTGGTGAGGACCGGGCTCGTGGTGGTCATGGTCGTGTACTGAAGGAGTTTTTGCTGTTCCAGCCTCCTTCTTTTGGTTGGCAGCCAGATCCTGAGGTGGCCAGAGAGTGGATGGATGATATCCGGCAGATTTTCAGTGCGATGGAGTGTCCCGAGGAGGAGCAGGTAGCGCTGGCTACTCATCATCTTCAGGGATCGGCCCGTACTTGGTGGACGTCAGAGTGGGGTTCAGTGTTCCAGTCTCGTCCTCTTCGACAGATTGCGTGGCAGGAGTTCGTCACGGCTTTTGAGCGTGCCTTCTGTCCGTCCTTTGTCAGGTCGCAGAGGTTGCGTGAGTTCATGGAGCTGACTCAGGGTGACATGTCGGTGATGCAGTACCGTGCCAGGTTTATCGAGTTGGGCCGTTATGCTCCTCATATCATGGCAGATGAGGAGGTGAAGACCGATCAGTTTGTTAGTGGTCTGAGGCTAGAGCTGAGGCATCATCTTCTTGCGTCGGGTTTGACCAGTTTGGATGCGGCATGTAAGGCAGCAGCGGTGCTGGAGAGAGATTTGCAGAAGGTTCGAGGGCAGGGCAGTGCTAGTCAGGTGCAGGCAGATTTCAGCCAGCCAACGGGGATGCAGCAGCAGAGTACCGTCCAGCTCTCAGCAGGTGGATCAGTGGCGACGCAGACTGCGGCTCCTGGGCCAGGTTCATCCTTCAAGTCGAAGCTTAAGAAGTTGCTTAAGGAAGCTGGTTTTGGCAAGAGGCGTCAGGATCGTAAGGAGTCGAGGCAGGAGTCGATGGGCAGTGTTCAGCAGCCGGTGACTTTCCAGCGTCAGGGTTCGGTGTCAGGTGCTCGGGGCGGTTGTCCCAAGTGCGGTGGTTCTCATCCAGGCAGACCGTGTTCGGCGCCCGTGATTTGCTTCAGGTGCGATCAGCCGGGGCACATGGCACGTGACTGTCCGTAGAGACCACGCCAGCCGCACGAGTTTCAGCAGCAGCAGCAGTTTCGGCCCCAGCAGTCGTCAGCATAGCCGCAGCAGTACCAGCAGCAAGGACAGTTTCCTCAGTTGTCGCGGTCAGCTACTGTGGGGAGGCAGAGATCTCGAGGCAGAGTGACTCACATGACCAGAGCAGAGGCTGAGGCGTCACACATGGTGGAAGGTACTCTTTCGATTTTGGGTTGTGCGGCTCATGTTTTGTTCGATTCAGGTGCTTCTCATTCGTTCATCTCGGAGGATTTTGCTCAGAGCGTAGAGGATCCGGTGACCGAGGTGTCTTGTGACTTGGCGGTAGAGTTACCTACCGGTGACTTCATGATCACCCCGTACTGCTTCGAGAAGGTACCTGTATGGGTGGAAGGGCGGAACTTGTCGGCTAGTGATGTGACACCACCTACGGACCTATTTTGTAAGCATTCAAGTTTGAGCAGCGGACTCACACTAGCGAGCTCACCCGTATGGCGCACACTAGTGCCCGATGGTGACTAGGCGATGTTGGAGAGGGTCCGAGGCGGGACCTTGAGGCTCCAATGGTTGGCTAGCTTGGGGAGAACCCCAAATGGGCCTAGGATGCCCAAATCATGGGCGGCCAACACACCAAGGGTGTGGGTTAAGTGGATGCTCTCACAACTCGCCCGCGGTGGTCACTCAATTTGGGTAGCAATTTAAAATCAGACACTCTCTTACCGCCGACGGAGTAACTATAGCAATACTAAGCTAAGCAAGTCCATTACAGCAATGAGAGATGTTCAGGAGCTCACCTAGCCGGCGTGAAGACGCCGACTCCGGTCGGAGACGGGGGCGAGCGGGGAGGCGAGGGTATGCACCCGCACGCCGCGTCGATGTCGCTTCAACCTGAAATGGAAAGATTACACCACTACACCTCTCATAGGAGGGGTGATCTTGGGGTGGGGATTAATCTTATTACATCCAATACTACCTCCACGCAGGGAGGGGCCTTCAGCCGGCCAAGCGGGGTGGGGACTTATGCTAAGGAAACCCGATTTGCCGATCCCCGCCGGTTCTGCCAACCTTCAGAATTGTTGGACAGGGTGCCGGTGATGTCACTGCCACAAATTCCACAAAGCTCAGATCTTGACGAAACCTGCGCCAAAAGTTTCCCAACTGACAGAGGATGATGCCTGAATTTTTTGGGAAGCTCTGGACCTCGGGGCTGATCGGACCGGTGACTGGAGCAGGACAGCAACACAATGCTTCGGACTGATGCAGAACTGATGCAGTGGATTGCAGAAGGCGCTGCGGTCGCTCCCGAACTTCAAATTGAACGAAATGGCGGTGACGCGATCGTGGTCGGAGTAGCTTCGAGCAGAAGTTGACGGGGCCACAATCCGAGGTCAGAGATGAGAATGGTGGCCAGATAAATGAAGACAGGTCAAACCTGAGTCCACTGGTGGCAGACTACACACTCCGACGAAATAATTCAGAACAAATAGCTCGGGCAGGAGATTGGCGTCGTTCTTTCTGCTACTGATGGAGGACTAGACGAATAAGAATTTTGTAGAAGGAAGTGTGCTCGAATTCCTCCAAGGTTGACCGTAGAATAGCTTCCAAGATCGCTCTGGTCTTCAGTCTGGGACAGATTGCGCAGTCGTTGAAGATGACGCTCCTCTGGACAGCTCCGAACTCGGAAGCCGGCGAGACCACCACCGTTGGAAATCTATCTCGATGACGATTCCAGAAATGTAGGCCTTGCCACATGAATCTTTGAGAGACGGTCGTGGCTGCCTCTGCAAGTCACTACAACTCTGCTGCCTGAAACAGAGGTTGAATGAGAAGAAGATGAGGGGGTGGGGAAGGGGATGGCCAAGAGAGTAAGAGGTGGAGGGTGAACTTGGCTGGTATGGGGAAGGGGGGCTGCGACTTTGGGTGGTTTGGGAGGTGGGGAGATGGAAGGGCACTGCCCTAGGGAGAGGGAAATTTGAATTTGGGCTTAAGGAAGAGCCCCTTCAACCTTGGGGAGAGGAAGGGGTGCTTAGGAAGTGGTGTTGGGTAGTTGGGGGTTGGGAGGTGGGGTGTGGATTGGAGGATGCCACCTTGGATTGGGGGGGAGTTAAATGGGTGTATGGGGAAGGGGAGAGGTCTTAATGAGGGGTGAATGGGGAGGAGAGAGAAAATTCCAAAAATTGGGGTGGAGGGAGAGAGAGAGAGAGAGAGAGGGGGGGACCCCTTAGAGAGAGAGAGAGTGAGAGAGAGAGAGATCTAGTGGGATTTGGAAGTGGATTTCAATTTTCATTCAATTGTTCATTACTTCAAAATGAGGGGAATGGGGTCCTATATATAGGCAACCCACATTTCTACAAAAGTCCCTGACATTTGACTCAATGACAAATAACCGAAGGGATAGGGGTGCCCTTGGGCCAAGCCCAATGAATTGGGCCCACTAGCCTAACAAACCAACCTAATGACACAATACTTAAGAAAATGACTCACTAACCTAGGTACATGACTCAAATAAAGGGAAAATTACATGATATTGACTCAAATAAAATGTGAAGATTACATGACTAGACTCAAAAATACATGACTAACATAATGGCGCTTGTCGACGAACAATCCGAGTCCGGAGAAAATGTGGAGGGGCAAGGGATGCCCTCATCATACCCCCGGGGTGGGGAAAACTCGACCCCGTCGAGTATGGGTCCACCAGGGAAGTAGTACATCGAACTGCGGCTCTGGGTGATCCACGATCTCCATACTCAACCCGCGACCATAGTCGGGGAACGGCGCTTCAGCTCGACAAAGTGGCTTGGTCATACCCTCATGCTGGCGATGGGATCTTGCTTGCCTAGTATTGCCGCTGTGTGCTCACGTCGGGCTCTCAGGCTATTTGTGGTGGCACTCCGAGGGTGTCTCTCACAAGGGTAGGTGTAAGTTCGAGGCACTCACTAGGATCCACCGCGGTGCCCTTAGAGCGTGCTGGATCCGCCACATGAGAAATGGGGAGAATCCCAAAACCCTTTTGAAAGTTCAACCCATAAGCTTGGTTGCCAAAGCCACTCAAAACTTGGCAAGGTCTAAGTCCTCGTGCCCTCAGATTGGAGGTGACCCTAAAGTAGAGCCACTCCAAAGCCATCATCGTCAAGTTGTCAACTTGGAACCCAAAGTGGTGCTTAGGAGTTTGTGCTCGTTTCTTGTGAATCCCACCGCTTGTTGCTTGATACTTGCTTGAATGCATATGCCATGTACTATGATGCGGTGTGAGTTGACAATGTATGGTATGCAAAGGGGGTCCAGGACAACCACATATAGACCTATCATGCATTGATGTTATGAAGACTTTGAAGGATTTGGGAGGACCGGGGCATCCATAGGTGTCCCTCTTGTGAGTGAGTGTGATGAATGTTGGAGGACCCGGACATCCTTGAATGCTCCTAACATGCTTGAGATTTATGATGAATGATGGTGGACCATTACAACCAAATATTGACCACTCATGTTTTCTTCTTGACATGTGGGTGATATGGATGAATGTACCCGACGGACTAATCATGCCAAGCGATGTGATGTGCCAAGACATATGAATTCCTTTCCCAAAGATGACTTCCTCATGTGGGATGGTGGGGTGGTCTTTGAGGTTCCACTCAAAAGGGTCGAAGGGATCTAGGTTGGGGAAAGATTGGTGTAGGAAGCGGGAGGTGGGTTGGGTGAGGGATTTTGGGTTGAATTATTTTGGGAGATGTGTCCCTTTTTGGGGATGATGGTGGGTTTGTGGTGGTGGTCAAGGGGGCTTGTGGGGTATGGATTTGGTGAGGGGTTTTGGGTTTGGGGGTGGTGGCCATTATGGGCCTCGGTGGATGGGTGGACACGGGGTCCAATTGGGTTTGTGGACATATGGTTGTGGTGGGAGTTTGTAGGTAGGGTGCTAGTGTGGTGGTTGGGGTAGGATAGGTGGGAAGTGATGTGGAATGGGGAATTAGGGTCATGGGTTGGTTAAATGGGGATGAAGGAGTTGAAGTGCTCCTTAGGTCTTGGTGATTTGAGTATGAGGGGGAAACATATCTCGCCCTAAGTTGCTCCTTCATGTCCTTCCAAGTGGTGATGGGAGTTTCCCTTCTAAGTACCTTTAGCCCGATAATTTGCATCCAATAAGTTTCTGCCCGTTTGGTAAGTTGCATTTTGGCAACCAATGCCTTTTCATCCTCGGACATAGGATACCGAGTGAAGTATTGGTCCATTGTAGCTTCCCAATCTAAATATTCTCTAGGAGAGGTTCCATCAAAGGTGGGAAGTGGGAAAGAGACCATCCTATCGTCCGTCCTTGGGGCGGGCCAATTTTCTCCAAGTTGGTTGAGTCGGCCCGATATGTTATCAAGCCGCTCATTGGCATAGGTCAAGGCTTTCATGAAGTAGTTGACATGGCCAGGGAAGTTATGGGTGTTAGTGGTAGGCATCTCTTGGTGGCTTGGACTTATGGAGTGGGCCGATTAGTAAGGTCGATATGAGGTGGCCATACTAGGGGACAAGAGTGATGCACTTGAAGACTCTAAATGCATAGACATGCCCTAGGACCAACTTGATAGAGATAAGTTGTGAACTTGCTCTGATACCACTTGATGTGACACCACCTATGGACCTATTTTGCAAGCATTCAAGTTTGAGCAGCGGACTCACACTAGCGAGCTCACCCGTATGGCGCACACTAGTGCCCGATGGCGACTAGACGATGTTGGAGAGGGTCCGAGGCGGGACCTTGAGGCTCCAATGGTTGGATAGCTTGGGGAGAACCCCAAATGGGCCTAGGATGCCCAAATCATGGGCGGCCAACACACCAAGGGTGTGGGTTAAGTGGATGCTCTCACAACTCGCCCGCGGTGGTCACTCAATTTGGGTAGCAATTTAAAATCGGACACTCTCTTACGCCGATGGAGTAACTATAGCAATACTAAGCTAAGCAAGTCCATTACAGCAATGAGAGATGTTCAGGAGCTCACCTAGCCGGCGTGAAGACGCCGACTCCGGCCGGAGACGGGGGCGAGCGGGGAGGCGAGGGTATGCACCCGCACGCCGCGTCGGTGTCGCTTCAACCTGAAATGGAAAGATTACACCACTACACCTCTCGCGGGAGGGGTGATCTTGGGGTGGGGATTAATCTTATTACATCCAATACTACCTCCACGCAGGGAGGGGCCTTCAGCCGGCCAAGCGGGGTGGGGACTTATGCTAAGGAAACCCGATTTGCCGATCCCCGCCGGTTCTACCAACCTTCAGAATTGTTGGACAGGGTGCCGGTGATGTCACTGCCACAAATTCCACATAGCTCATATCTTGACGAAACCTACGCCAAAAGTTTCCCAACTGACATAGGATAATGCCTGAAGTTTTTGGGAAGCTCTGGACCTCGCGGCTGATCGGACCGGTGACTGGAGCAGGACAGCAACACTCTGCTTCGGACTGATGCAGAACTGATGCAGTGGATTGCAGAAGGTGCTACAGTCACTCCCGAACTTCAATTTGAACGAAACTGGTGGTGACGCGATCGTGGTCGGAGTAGCTTCGAGAAGAAGTTGACGGGGCCATAATCCAAGGTCGGAGATGAGAATGGTGGCCAGATAAATAAAGACAGGTCAAACCTGAGTCCACTAGTGGCAGACTGCACACTCCGACGAAATAATTCAGAACAAATAGCTCGGCAGGTGATTGGCATCGTTCTTTCTGCTACTAATGGAGGACTAGACGAAGAAGAATTTTGTAGAAGGAAGTGTGCTCGAATTCCTCCAAGGTTGACCGTAGAACAGCTTCCAAGATCGCTCTAGTCTTCAATCTGGGACAGATTGCACAGTTGTTGAAGATGACGCTCCTCCGGACAGCTCCGAACTCGGAAGCCGGCGAGACCACCACCGTTGGAAAGCTATATCGATGACGATTCCAGAAATGTAGGCCTTGCCACCTGAATCTTTGAGAGATGGTCGTGGCTGCCTCTGCAAGTTGCTGTAACTCTGCTGCCTGAAACAGAGGCTGAATGAGAAGAAGATGAGGGGGTGGGGAAGGGGATGGCCAAGAGAGTAAGAGGTGGAGGGTGAACTTGGCTGGTATGGGGAAGGGGGGCTGCGACTTTGGGTGGTTTGGGAGGTGGGGAGATGGAAGGGCACTGCCCTAGGGAGAGGGAAATTTGAATTTGGGCTTAGGGAAGAGCCCCTTCAACCATGGGGAGAGGAAGGGGTGCTTAGGAAGTGGTGTTGGGTAGTTGGGGGTTGGGAGGTGGGGTGTGGATTGGAGGATGCCACCTTGGGTTGGGGGGGAGTTAAATGGGTGTATGGGGAAGGGGAGAGGTCTTAATGAGGGGTGAATGGGGAGGAGAGAGAAAATTCCAAAAATTGGGGTGGAGGGAGAGAGAGAGAGAGGGGGGGACCCCTTAGAGAGAGAGAGAGTGAGAGAGAGAGAGATCTAGTGGGATTTGGAAGTAGATTTCAATTTTCATTCAATTGTTCATTACTTCAAAATGAGGGGAATGGGGTCCTATATATAGGCAACCCACATTTCTATAAAAGTCCCTGACATTTGACTCAATGACAAATAACCGAAGGGATAGGGGTGCCCTTGGGCCAAGCCCAATGAATTGGGCCCACTAGCCTAACAAACCAACCTAATGACACAATACTTAGGAAAATGACTCACTAACCTAGGTACATGACTCAAATAAAGGGAAAATTACATGATATTGACTCAAATAAAATGTGAAGATTACATGACTAGACTCAAAAATACATGACTAACATAATGGCGCTTGTCGACGAACAATCCCAGTCCGGAGAAAATGTGGAGGGGCAAGGGATGCCCTCATCAGCTAGACTCTACGCGTTACCGCTTCAGGACTTTGATGTGATTTTGGGCATAGATTGGCTCGAGGCTTATCATGTCTTGGTGGATTGCGGCTCGAAGAAGGTCTACTTCCGACAGCTTCGTGGACCCACCTTCTATTTCCAAGGTATTCGATCTTCCTCTTCTCGCTTGTTTATTTCGGCTATCCGTGCGCGTCGTTTGCTTGATGCAGGTTGTCAGGGCTTTCTCGCATCCGTGGTTTTGGTCGAGCGACAGGGTCCTGAGGTAGAGGACATTCCTGTCGTGTGCGAGTTTCCTGACATTTTTCCCGAGGAGCTACCAGGGTTGCCACCGCAGCGAGAGATTGATTTCGTGATTGAGGTGGTGCCGGGCACGGCGCCTATGTCGAAGGCCCCTTATTGGATGGCGCCTGCCGAGTTGCGAGAGCTGAAGGTGCAATTGCAGGAGTTGCTGGCCAAGGGGTATATTCATCCTAGTTATTCCCCGTGGGGTGCGCCGGTGTTGTTTGTGAAGAAGAAGGACGGTAGTTTGAGGCTGTGTATCGACTACCGTCAGTTGAACCAGGCGACTGTTTGGAACAAGTATCCGTTGCCTCGGATTGATGACTTGTTCGATCAGCTTCAGTCGGCCCGAGTGTTTTCGAGGATCGATTTGAGATCGGCCTACTATCAGCTGCGGATCCGAGAGTCGGACGTGGAGAAGACAACGTTTCGGTCGAGGTATGGGCATTATGAGTTCTTGGTGATGCCGTTTGGGCTCACCAATGCCCCTGCAGCATTCATGGATTTGATGCATAGGGTGTTTCGTCCGTACTTGGACCAGTTTGTGATCGTGTTTGTGGATTATATCCTTGTGTATTCGCGGTCTGCTGAGGAGCATGTGCAGCATTTGAGAGCGGTATTGCAGACCCTGCGTGGTCACCAGTTGTATGCGAAGCTCAGTAACTGCGAGTTCTGGCTTCGTGAGGTGCACTTTTTGGGGCACGTGATTTCTGGTGATGGTGTTTCCGTGGACCCGGCCAAGGTCGAGGTGGTGGTGCAGTGGCATAGGCCGAGTTCTGTCATGGAGATTCGGAGTTTCTTGGGACTCGCAGGTTATTATCGGAGGTTTATTCAGGATTTCTCTCGTATTGCAGCCCCGATGACCAGGCTTACGCGGAAGGACGTGACGTTCGTCTGGACGAAGGAGTGTGAGCGGAGCTTCATGGAGCTGAAGAGATTACTTACCACCGCTCCGGTTTTGGTGTTGCCATCTGGCTCGGGTGGTTTCGTGGTGTGTACAGATGCTTCCGGGGTAGGCCTCGGTGCTGTGTTGATGCAGCATGGGAGAGTTGTGGCGTATGCGTCACGGCAGTTGAAGCCACATGAGGCGAACTACCCTACTCATGATCTTGAGTTGGCAGTGGTGATTTTCGCTCTGAAGATCTGGAGACATTATTTGTACGGCGAGAGGTTTGAGCTTTTCACTGACCATCAGAGTTTGAGGTATGTGTTCACGCAGAAGGATCTTAACCTCAGGCAGAGGAGGTGGATGGAATACATGAAGGATTATGATGTTACTCTGTCTTATCAGCCTGACAGGATGAACGTCGTGGCTGATGCCCTTAGTAGGAGGGTACCGGTCAGTCGGTTGTTGTTGAGGAAGTGGAAGCTTTGGGAGCAGGTTCCGGCCATGACTTTTAGACTCAAGGTCCCGCAGGACCAGGGTTCGGCTGTCCTTGCGAGTTTGACTGTCACGCCCGCGGTGCGTCGACAGGTGACTGAGGCTCAGCGAGCGGACCCCGAGCTACCCCGTATTCTGTCGATAGCCGAGGTGGAGCTTGGCGAGGATGGAGCTGTGAGGTTCAGAGGTAGATTGTATGTGCCGTCCGAGGGGCAGGTGCAGCGTACTGTATTGCGTGAGGCTCACGGGAGTCGGTATGCCGTGCACCCCGGATCAGCTAAGATGTACCAGAACCTGAAGAGGCAGTTTTGGTGGCCTGGTATGAAGAGAGATGTTGCAGAGTTTATGGCCAGGTGTTTGACCTGTCAGCAGGTGAAGGCTGAGCACCAGCGACCAGGAGGCACACTTCCGCCCTTGGACATTCCTGCGTGGAAGTGGGACCACGTCACCACTGATTTCGTGGTTGGATTGTCGAGGACGTCCAGTGGGGAAGATAGTATCTGGTTGCTGGTGGATAGACTGACGAAGACGGCGCGGTTGCTGCCGGTCAAGGTCAGTTGGAGCGTGCAGTGTTTGGCTCGTCTGTACGTGGAGCAGATCGTCCCGTTGCATGGAGTCCCAATCTCTATTGTATCGGATCGTGATCCCCGTTTCACTTCTAGATTCTGGAGGAGTTTCCTGAGGGCTCTAGGCACTGAGTTGGCATTCAGCTCGGCCTATCATCCTTAGTCGGACGGTCAGTCTGAGCGGACCATCCAGACTTTGGAGGACATGTTGCGAGCGTGTTGCTTGGAATGGCAGGGGAGTTGGACCCACCATTTGCCATTAGTGGAGTTTGCCTATAACAACAGCTATCATTCGAGCATCGGTATGGCTCCCTATGAGGCGTTGTATGGGCGACCTTGTCGGACTCTGCTTGATTGGTTCGAGGTAGGCGAGTGTGCCTTGACCGGACCAGATCTGGTGCAGCAGTGTGTTGAGGTGGTGCATCTCGTTCGGCAGAAGATGTTGGCAGCTCAGAGCCGACAGAAGAGTTATGCCGATCGTAGGAGGCGACCTCACAGCTTTGCTGTCGGAGATCAAGTTTTCTTGAGAGTGTCTCCCATGAAGGGCGTGATGCGCTTCGGTAGGCGTGGGAAGCTGAGTCCCCGCTACGTTGGTCCCTTTCCCATCGTTGAGCGCGTTGGGGAAGTTGCTTATCAGTTGCAGCTACCTCCGGAGCTTTCCGCGGTGCATGATGTGTTCCACGTGTCGATGCTTCGGAAGTATATGCCCGATGACTCTCATGTTCTCGAGGATGCCGTTTGGCCTGATGTGACCCCAGATCTGTCCCTTCAGGAGTTTCCTGTTCGCATTGAGGATCGGCAAGAGCAGCGCCTGCGAAACAAGGTTATCTCTCTGGTTAAGGTAGCCTGGCAGCGTCATTCTGGCGGCGAGGCGTCTTGGGAACGCGAGGATGAGATGCGAGAGTTATATCCGTATTTGTTTGTGTGAGTCTGTCCCCCGTCCTTGTGCTTTGTTCTTAAATTTCGAGGATGAAATTCCTTTAAGGGGGGAGGGCTGTCATGTCCCGGACCTTCCGGATCCTTCTTCGTGGGTCCCGGATTTGGTTTCTCGGAGTGTCTGACTCTGTTGTGTCTGAAATTTCATTTCGGACATCTTTCGTGTTCGGATCGGCATGATCTGGAGTTGTTTCGGAGGCTCGGAGTGTGTCCGCGGCTTTTCCATGCGCGTTTTCCGATTTCCGCGTACGGGTTTCGGCGAATCCTTCGGAACCCTGTAGCGGGTGAACCGGGTCGTTCACCAGCCCGCGAGTGGTACCGTTGCGATCAGCGCGTCGAGGCGATCGAGGAGGTGTATTTTTCCATTTTTGGTATTTTTGGTATTTTCCAGATTTTCTATAAATACCCCCCTATTTTCCCTTTTCTTTTACCCTTTTTCTTCTTTTCTTCTTCTTCTTTCTTCCTCCCGTGGGCGCAATGGTCATCTTCCCCCCTTCTTGCCCGTTGGACCTCGCGGCGCCCCTTCCTCCTCCGGCGACGGGTGGCGGACGACGGCGACGGCGTGGTGACGACGACGGTGGCGAGAGGATCGTGGCGGTGTCCCCATTGGCGCGTGGGAGAGGAGTTCGAGGTTGAGCTAGATTTTGAGATCGGCGGCGATTCGGTGGATTTCGAGCTTCCTTGAGGTAGGGGGACGGATCCTTGTCCTCTTCATAGCATTCCCCGTGATTTCTAGGCCGTGGAGAGGCCGAGTGGGGTTAAATCCATGCCGGGAGGGTCGTTTTCATGCATGGGGTTTGAGCGCCGGATCCGTCGATTCGTGGAGTTTTTGATCGATTTGGGGGCTCTAGATGCATGCTAGGACGTTGTGGGGTGATCCCTCGTTGTTTTCCCTTCACAAACGGAAGTATGAGCGGTACACCCCGTTGACCACGCCCGTCTACGAGATCTATGAAGACATCAAAGACTCGGGACTCCTCCGCCAGCCCGAACCAATGAGATCGAAGAACCGCAAGCGCGATAGGCATTGCCTGTTCCGCGGCGACCACGGGCACCATACCGGCGACTGTCACCAGCTCCAGGACGAGATCGAACGTCTCATCCGTCAGGGGCACCTGGCCTGGTTTGCAGTTGGGCGCAAAGAAGACCGAGACGCCACCGAGGAGATCGACAACGCCCCCCGAGGGGTCCACATCAACGTCATCTCCGGAGGAACGGCATCGGGCGGCGACACCAGCCGAGGAAGGAAGCGTTATGCCGAGCGGGCCAGCCGGGTCTCAGAGCCCCCAGGGGGCCCGCCGAGGGAGCCCCAGGTCATAGTCTTCTCCGACCAAGACCTGGAAGGGCTAAGCACCCCGCAAGATGATGCCCTCGTTATCTCGGCCACAATAAACCATTGTAACGTAGATAGGATTCTGGTTGACAATGGGAGCGCCCCCGATGTATTATCTTATGACTGTTTCCTCAAGATGGGGGAAGACCCATCCAAACTCCGCCCGATCCGAACACCCCTTTGCGGGTTTAACGGCCTGGCCACCTACCCCGAGGGAGCCCTAAGCCTGCCGGTCACCATCGGCACCCCACCCAAAACCGTTATGGTCATGGTGGACTTCATAGTGATCAAGGGTATGATAGCGTACAACGCCATTTCCGGCCGGAAAATTCTCAGCCGAATAAAGGCCGTACCATCTACCTATTACCAGAAAATGAAGTTTCCCACCAAAAACGGGTTGGGGGAAGTCCGAGGTAACCAGGCCACGGCTAGAAGGTGCTACAACATCTCGGTGGAAGCCTCAAGGCCGGACGGGAGGGATAAGGGCCCCAAGGGAATCGAAGGGAAGACCGTAACCGCCGAGCCCGGTGGCGAATTGCTAACGGTATTCCTAAACGATGACCCGGCCCTCGGAGTAAGGATCGGAGCCGACCTACCACCCAAGGAACAACAGCAATACAAGGAATTTCTTTCTGAGTACATCCAGGCCTTTGCTTGGTCCGATGATCAACTCCCTGGCATACCAGAGAAGACCGTGATGCACAAGCTCAGCCTCGACCCCACCGTCAGGTCGGTACAGCAACGGAGAAGGAAGCATGCGCCCGAGAAGTAGGCGGTCATCAAGGCGCAGGTCACCAAGGGACAAGAGACAGGCCTCTTCAGACCAGTCCTGTACCCTACGTGGCTAGCCAATGTCGTCCTGGTGCCAAAAACCACAGGCAAATGGCGAATGTGCGTGGACTTCACCGATCTGAATAAGGCTACCCCCAAGGACTGCTATCCGCTACCGAGCATCGACCAATTGGTTGACTCAACCTCGGGCAACGAGATACTCAGTTTCCTGGATGCCTATTCAGGTTATCACCAGATCAGAATGAATCCAGAAGACATCGAGAAGACCGCCTTCATCACCGACTGCGGCGTGTACTGCTACACTCGGATGCCCTTCGGGTTAAAGAACGCCGGAGCCACATATCAACGACTGGTAAATCACATGTTCGAGGGACAGCTAGGTCGGAACGTCGAGGCTTACATTGACGACATGCTCGTCAAGACCCCCAAGGCCCAAGACCACTTCACCGACCTCGCCGAAACCTTCGGCACCCTCCTGAAGTACAACATGAAGCTCAACCCCGCCAAGTGCGCCTTTGGAGTAAAATCCGGGAAGTTCTTGGGTTTCCTGGTCACTCAGCGGGGGATCGAAGCCAACCCCGACAAAGTCCAAGCCATCCTAGACATGCGCCTTCCCACGTGCATTAAAGACGTCCAGCGTCTGACAGGGCGTGTCGTCGCTCTTAGCCGTTTCCTATCCCGTGCGGCCGAACGATGCTTGCCCTTCTTCAAACCGATGAGGGGACCCAAGCTAGCATCCGCTACGTTCGCATGGGATGAGGAGTGCCAGACAGCATTCGCCGAGCTTAAGGAGCTCCTGGCTTCACCACCGGTGCTCTCCAAGCCCATCCCCGGCGAAGTCTTGCTGCTCTACCTCTCGGCGACGCCATCCACGGTCAGCTCGGTCCTAGTCAGAAATGACTCGGGGATCGAAAGACCGGTTTACTACACCAGCAAGGTGCTCAATGAGACCGAACGGAGGTACCCCGCAATCGAGAAACTCGTACTAGCATTGGTCACCTCCGCGAGGAGTCTCCGCCCCTACTTCCAGGGGCACCCCATCACCGTGCTAACCGGCGAGCCGTTGAAGAAGATTTTGGCCCACCCCGAGGCCTAAGGGCGACTCGTCAAATGGGCCATTATGCTCGGGGCCTACGACATCTCATACCGGCCGTGATCAGCAATCAAAGGCCAAGCGCTCGCCGACTTCATTGCCGAAAGCACCATCCCCGCCGAGGACAGGCCTCCGACCACGACCGGGCCAACCTGGGAACTGTTCGTCGATGGATCGTCCAATTCGGCAGGCAGAGGTGCGGGGATCCTCCTGAGGTCCTTCGAAGGGATAGAGCTACAGTACGCCTTAAAATTCAACTTTCAGGCGTCCAACAATGCTTCTGAATACGAGGCCCTTATCTCGGGAGCACGCATGGCCCGACGGCTGGGGGTCGAGCGAGTCAGGATCCACACCGACTCTCAACTAGTCGCAGGTCAGGTCAACGGCGAGTATGAAGCTCGGGAGGCACCCATGATCAAATACCTTCAGTTGATCCGGAGCCTGGCCCAACAGTTCGAGGGATTTGAGGTAGTCCGGATAGATCGGGAGCAAAACTCTCGGGCGGATGCCCTCTCTCGATTGGCCTCCTCCCTAGACCCGGAAGGTACACGATCGGTCCTCCTAGAAGAGCTAGAGCGCCCGAGCATCGACACGGAGCTCCTCGCTGTTGACTCAACCACTCCAAGTGACTGGCGCTCCCCCTACCTGTCATGGCTACAAGACTCCCAAGAGCCCTCCGACGCTCGAGAAGCCCGCCGAATGAAGTATCAAGCTCGGCGCTTCGTCGTCCTCGACAACACCCTCTACCGAAGATCATTCTCCGGTCCCCTCCTGAAGTGCCTCGGTCCCGACGAGGCAGGCTGAGCCATCCAAGAGATTCATGAAGGCCTGTGCGGAGCGCACTCAAGGGCCAGGTCGCTGGCCAGAATCCTGTTACGACAGGGGTACTGGTGGCCCACCCTGCAGCGCGACTGCTCGACCTATGTTCAACAGTGCGACCGGTGCCAGCATTTCGACCATTTGGTCCATCAGCCGGCCACGGAACTTGCCACCCTAGCCGAGCCTTACCCTTTCGCTCGGTGGGGAATCGATATCCTTGGGCCATTCCCGACGGCCCAGTCCCAGAAGAAGTTCATCGACGTCGCCATCGACTACTTCACCAAGTGGATCGAGGCCGAGGCTATGGCCAGGATCACTGAGACAGTCGTTTGGGGCTTTGTTTGGAAATCGATCATTTGTCGCTTTGGCATCCCCCGAGTGATAGTAAGTGATAACGGTCGGCAATTCGACTCTCGGTACTTCCGAGACAGATGCGCTGACCTAAATATCCGCAACCACTTCACTTCGGTCGCCCACCCTCAGGCCAACGGGCTAGTTGAAAATGCCAACAAGACTATCTTGAAAGGCATAAAAACTAGACTCGGCAAGGCTAAGGGTAGCTAGCTCGAGGAATTGCCTAGCGTACTATGGTCGCACCGAACAACCCCCAGGACGGCAACCGGTGAAAGCCCTTTTCAGTTGGTATACGACACCGAAGCCGTCGTTCCATTGGAGATCGCCAATCCGTCTCTCCGAGTGATCAGCTTCTCACTCGAGGCAAACGGGCAAAAGTTGCTCGAGAACCTCGACCTGGCAAGCGAACTCTGAGAGATCGCAAACGTCCGGGCAACGGAGTACCAGCGCCGCCTCACTCGGTACTACAACGCCAAAGTCCGAGACAGACGTTTCCAACCGGGGGACTTCATCCTCAGGAAGGCCGAAGCCTCTCGACCACTAGAGGCGACGGGCAAGCTATCCCCCAACTGGGAAGGCCCCTACCGAGTGGTCGAGACGCTCGAAAAAGGTGCGTACAGGTTAGCGACAATGGAAGGGGAACCTATTCCTCGGACATGGAATGCAGCCGCACTACGCAGATTCTACTTTTGAAATTGTACAGCAAAATGGACGAAATAAATCCCTGTTCTTTTCATTCCAAACCATTGGTACATCAGGTAGCCAAATGCCAGTACATCACATAGCAAAAACAAAACAAAAAATCCGTCTAACATCGCTTCAAAGGGTCATCGCCCTACTGACTCGGTCTTGATCTCCTCGCGTCCAGCCACTGACTCTGCCTCGTGCGGAAACTGGCTTGGACAAAAGGTGGTCGAGCCAGTTGGCTCGGATGGCCCGTGACAAAGGTGACAGAGGGACTTCAGGAGGAAGGCCACCTTTAAATGTCGAGGAAGGCTACCTCCCATGTTGGCAACAACCAGGAAAAAGGAGCGCCGTGAAGGCCTCCCCTCTTCCAATCTGCCAACTCCTTGGAAGGAAGGAGAGAGCAAGCAGCCCCCGAAGAGTGAAAGAAATGAAGAGTAGAAGAGGGAGAAAGAGGATGCAGACGGAGGAAGGCCACAGTGAGGAGGGAGCTTGATACGCCTCCTCCCCTCACACGGAGGGAAGTGACGGCAGACTCCCCTGATGCCCCCATCCATCCTCCACCTCGGCGTCCACCCGGAAGCCTCGCCGGAGCTAAGGAGAGGCCAACGGCGTGCTTCCACACGCCGAAGTCCTCCCCAGATCTGCTCGGCGACCATAGGACCCGTCTCGTGCACGCGCTGCGACCGTGGGATCTGTTCAACATTACAAGACGGCTGGAGCCCGCCGCTCCCCGTCGTCGGCGGCATCGCCCTCCGAAGGATCCTCCATGCTCCGAATGCAAAGGCACAACGCAGAGTGAAAAAGAAGGAACGAGGAAAGAATGTTAGAGAAAATCCCAAGCAGTGGAGAGGAAAGGGCGCCTTTCGGTCCTTCTTATAGGCCAAAGGAGGCTACACGCCTTAAATGACCCCCCCTTGGAAACACGCCAAAGGATTTCTCCCTTGAACAATCACCTCCAACTCCTCGTTTCCCGCCCTAGCGGGATTCACGAAGCGGCCTGACATTCAAAGCATGAGGGAACGGAAGGACGCCCCGTCAGAAGCCTACCAAAACAGCGTGTGAAAACCATGCAGGACATATCGGCACCTCCCAACTACTCAAGACCCGCCAACCAAATCACGGCAAGGACAGTACTCAAACAGAGCAAGTCATTTATTATCACACCAAAAGGAAACCCTCTAAAAAGAGGAAAGAGAGACAAAAAGGGAAAGAGGCAAAATACATCAGGCCTCGGGCCCACTTTGACGTTCGAGACCGGCGGAAGGAGACGCGTCACCCCCGGCGCCTTCGGTGACGGCCGGCTCGGACACTGACCTCGCTTGTACGAGAACTGTCCCGGTCGTGAGCCCTCTCGAGACGCCCGGAGCCGGTGACCCCGACGGAGGTGACCCCTCCGAACCTTCCCCAACCGACGAAGAAGAGCTGGAAACCGACTCATCCGAGTCGTAACACTGGCCAAAGGGGAACTCGATCGCGGGGTTTTGTTCATTGGCGCAGTCTATCGCCCGACGATAGCCCTACTTGAACCCCTTTCGAGCACCCCGGTGTAGTGCTACATCGTAATAGTGTAGGGCGGCTTCCACCAGGTCGGCCGAGTAAGCATCCGAGCTCTTGTAACGCTCGATTACCTCCGCCTCGATCTGCCCCGCCCTTCCGACGAGCTCGACCCCAGCCCGCTCCGCCTCGGACGCACGCTCCTCTGCCCGGGCCCGGTCCACCTCAGCCTCAGCTCGGAGACGCTCCGCCATCGAGGCGACGCAGACGCTCCTCCTCCAGGGATCGGCTTGCCCTCTCAAGAGACTCTCGGGTCTTTTTTTTCAATCAAGCATATTTTCATTAAGAAAAGTAAAGGAAGAAAGAACATCACACGGGAGGGGGAGAGCAGGGCACTCTGCTAGAAGGCAAGAGGCCGATGCACCCCGTCAACCGCGTAAGCAAACACCGTTCGATGTTCTTCGGCGTCACCAGCTCCTCGGTTGATTGGCGGTTATCCAGCAGATGGGCGGCCTGCCGCTCCACGTGGGGAGGGAACTCCTCCTGGCGAGGAGGAAGATTCGGGTGAAAGTTGGGCGAGACCAGGCATCTCCAAAACTCATCCGTCGCCTCCGCCTTCACCCAGAAGAATTGGGTCTTCCACCCCTTGTGCGAGGAATCCTTCGCAGCGAGGGAGATGCAACTCCTGTTCCTCCTTGCCTAGATGAAGTAGAAGCCTTTCCCCGCCGACGGGTGCACCTTCAACTCGAAAAAATAATGAAAGAGGTCCAAGGAAGGATAAATGCCGTGCTGACGACAGAGAATCCGAAAGGTAGAGAGGAGGAGATACGAGTTGGCCACCAACTGAATAGGCGCCAACCGGAAAAACTCGAGAAGCTGGAGTACAAGGGGCTCGAAGGGGAGGCGGAACCCGCTCTTCCAAGCCAGAAGGAAGGTGCAAATGTGCCCCATACGGCTGTCCAGACTCGTCTCATACGGGGCGGCGGCAGCGAAGCTATACCTGAGAGGCAAGTGAAAGCGATGCTCCAGCTTCCTCACCTCGACCTCCCCCAACTCACTACAGTTGGGGACGGGCTCCCGCCTCACCTGCCCGATTTCCAAAGGCAGACCAGCCATCAAGCCGGAAGATGATCCCTCGCATGAACTCGAAGACTCCGGAGGGGAAGGAAGTTGCCGGACCTCCTCCGCGGTTATCCTCACCAACTCCTCAAACGCCGCCGCAAGACTTCGCGCCTCCTCTGTGCCCTCACGGCGCATCAAGGAACCCCAAAAGTAAAGAAACTAAGGAAAGCCCAAAACCCTGGAAAGCCTAGAACGACGAACAGCGCCCAACGCCTATAAAACCCTGGAGGGAGGCGGCGCGTTGTTCCGTGCTCCGAGAAAAGGGGGGCCCCTTCGTTTCAAATCCGTCAGGATCATCATTATGGGCCCAGGCGACCACTACACGTGGCCCCACAACGCCAACAGAATTCCACCCACCTGAGCCACGCCGGTCCAAAGCCTCAAAAACTACTCGACCGAGCCTCCATGGCTCGAGAGTAGGAGGGGGACAAGTGGAGAGGGGGATTTCTATAGCCCACCCAAAGAGCAGCCCAACAAGACCCAACAGGGTCCAACGAGGCAAGCTCACCCGAGTGATAGCCCACGGGGCCCACTCAGGAAAGAAAAGCCCAATGAACAAACACTCGAGGAAACAACTCTCCCCGGCGGCCCCTAGGCTCGGAGGGCCCGAGTGATGGTCAGGTCACAAGGTGGGTCCGGTCCAAGCCGTTTCCCCGCCCGGGAAAGACAGGCGTTAGCCGACCTACCCGACCCTTCTTTCATCGAGCTATGCTCATCGCCCGGACAGGGCTGGCGCTTCAGGAGCTCGGCCGGACCAGACATTATCCGTTCATGCTTCCGTTAAGAGTCCCCAACGGACAGGGGAATCAAGAAGCCGTCGGACTTCAAGGTGATAACGCTCCCACGATAAAGGCCATGAAAGCCCACGTTGAGGACGTAACTCCCGCCGGAGACCCCTCAGCTCACAGGACTCCTGAAGGCGGCATACTATTTAAACTAGGGCTACCCTCCGGTGGAAGGCAAGAAGAAAAAAGGGAGCCATTAAGGCACTCACACTCGAAACTCCTGAGCAATCCGTTTCACCCCTTTGGTGGAGAGGAATCTCGCGCACCTGCTTTTCTCCTCCCCATCATTGCTTCCACCACAGCTCTACTGACTTAGCCATCGAAGGGTTTTGCCCCAGGGAAACCCCCTGGGCCCTCTGATACGTTTCCCTGTCTTGCAGTTCATCTTCTGGTGATCCACAGCCCGCTCAGGACTCAGCGCGAGATTTCACCTCTTCAAAGCCCTTATTCAGAAGACTCATGAAGAGATAGCTCCATCATTCATTGGTCCTCCCTCCGCGGATGTTCAAGCCATAGCACCCGAGACAGCGGTAAAGGAGGAATCTTCAGCTCAGCCGGAGAGCACAGAGAGGGACCGGCCAATTCTTCCAGCGAATTTGCCGTCTTCGTCCTCTCAGCCGGATGTTGCACTGTGGGCAGACATTGACGGCGAGGTGACTTTCGATGTAGCTCCAGTTCCTTCTCCTGGCTTCGCTTCATCCGAGAGTTTCGTCTGGCAAAATCTGGACATGCTGCGCCAGCTGGTGGAGTCCCAGCCCGGACTGACTTATCTGCGGCTGAAGGAGATAGCCGAGCGTTTCACCGCTGGTCTACAGGCGATGGGCTGTCCCATGGAAATATGGGCCCATCGGGTTCTATTGTTGTTAAAGTTTATACATCGCCGGGACTTCTTGGCACATATTATGTCTGACAGACTGGCAGCTTTAAAGTTGCAAAGGAAGGAGTGCAAATCTGAGCTGGAGAAGACGAACTCTGTTCTTCAGGAGCGCCAATGCCAACTGCAGTCTCTGGTGCAGCGGGAGCAGTTCGTGCGCAGCCGGATAACCATCCTGGAGGCTGAACTGTTTGACCTCCGGGCGGAACTGCCACAGCTAACAACTTCTCGATCGCAGCTTGCGGAGGAAGTAGCTCTGTTGGAGGGGCAGGTGGCATCCTTTCAGTATGAGTCTGCTCGGCTACAGGAGGAGGAGGCTCGACTTCATGAGCTGGGGGCTGTAGACACGCCAAAATTGACGCTATGTTGATCAAATCTCATGTCACTATGTTGACGCCCCAAAGTGAACTTCAATACATTCATAATATGAAGTTTTTTTCTTTTTTTATGGGTTTTTGGTTTGTTCTTGCATTTTTGTGATTCGTGACCTGAAGAGGGGCGTTATTTTAAAAGCGACCTTATCTATCGCGTGTTCTAAAGAAAGGACGACCAAATGTCAGGGCGTCAATTCCTGGTATTATCCGGTTTCAAAATAAATTCCAATTACTGATTGGCGTCCTTTCTCAGGGCGTGTTTTCAAGTAATGCCTTTATCTCAGGCGTTGTCTCATAATTTTCAAATAAAGAAAGTTTTATTTCCAAATTTAAATCCAAGAAGTGACGCCCTTGACCAGGTCGTGTTATGGAGTAACGTCTTAAGGTAGGTCATCAATTCAAATTTGACGCCCTTTTGAAGGTCACGTTTTATGTTTCGGTTTCGTGTTTGAGTATGCCTTTCCTGAAGAGTTCCCTGCCCTCTTTGGTCAGCTTGCTCGATTTGGGAACTAGAGTCCTGCCTTCATTGATCATTGCCCGTTCTTATCTTCCTATATTTGAGGTTATCTTTGATGTGGAACCCTATATAAGGTTGTCTTGATCGACCTCGCGCGAGGTTAGAGGCAGAGGCAGAGAGCAGAGAACACACAGACGCACAGAGGCTAGAACAGATTAGAGTTTACGGTGCTGGCTATTACGATCGTCTTCCTCCTGTGCGGTCCCTCTCTTTGAAGGCTCTCTATCTCTTTCTTCTTCCCTGTTTCTGCGGCCACGCCGTAGCTTCCAAGTGGTTTCCTCCCCTTTACTGTTTACAGGGACAGCATAAGGGGGTCTTTCTTCTATTCGTTTATTCTGATTCATATCATCATATCATCATCTATTGCACGGCTCCTTGCATTAGTTTAGTATCATATCTCCCATCCTTCCCTAACTCTTCTTTAGGGGTTTTAAAACAAACAAAAAAGGTGCGCATGTCATGTTTCTTTTTCATCATATGGTTTATTGGGATTGATACTACATTCCCTCGGCTGATCCACTTCCCCTTGCTTGTTTGTTTTGTCTTTGTGCAAGGGTAATCAACAAGGAAAACCCCCTTCATCGGCCGGCCGATTGAAGGAGGAGGAAGGAATTCACATTCCATCCCGCATCCCACTTATCACCAGGTATTCGCGATCATTTATCTTATTATTGAGGTAACCCCTCTGGCGATCACTCTCCTTTATAGCACCACGTGCTTTCTTTTGTCTTTGTTATCATCTCCCCATCATTTTTATATATATCTCATATGAGTGGTTTGTTCCACTTAAGTGGATTTATCACGATCCACAAATTGGCGATCACGGTGGGACTTCCACTGTTTTTCTTTTGATTACCATCTCCTATCGGCACCCACGCATGCCCTTTCCCCTATTGGCACCCACGTGTGCCCTTTCCTATTGGCACCCACGTGTGCCCTTTCCCCTTAGGCACCCACGTGTGCCCTTTCCCCTCGGTACCCACGGTACCCCTCCTTTTGTGCCCCACGGGCACCCTCCACCGTGCACACGGCGCACTCCCGGGATCAGCCAGTCTGTGATCTGAATTAACGCCTCACCCAGAGGCGCATTTTAATTTAACGCCTTCTTCCAGGGCGTCTGATTTATGTTTAACGTCTTCTGATAAGGCGTGCTTCATCATATCCTCTGATTTTATTACGCTGTTTGTGGATTCACGCCCTGCCCCAGGGCGTCTCTTTATTGATTAGCGCCTCACATCAAGGCGCGTTTCCAGATTTGACGCCCTCTTCTGAAGGCATCCTTTTCACATATAGCGCCTCACACAAAGGCGCATTTTCTCCATTGCCTGTGGGATCCCCAGGGATTCACGACAGTCTCACTGTCGTCCTTTTGTTGATAGCGACCGTGGCTAGGTCGTCTCTTTCCTGTGATTTTACAGAACCCTGCTGCCTTTCCTTATTCATGCTGCATTGATTCTTATATTGATTATTTGGCTATATTGGTGTGGTCTGCATATCTTGGCTTGCATCTTGTGGCATTTGGTTGAGAGACCTCCTCTCTCTACACTAGGATTCCACACACCTCTCTTGGAATCGGGACAACCCTCCATTGAGCATTCCGTCTCTTTGGACCGGAAATCCCTTTTCTAAGACCTCCGTAAGTCCCCGCACCCGTGGATTCCCTCACGGACGCCGGGCTGGTTGTACCCTTGAAGTACCCGAAGTATAGAGAACCCATCGTTGGTGAAGAGAGAGAAAGAACCTAGTTGACCCGGAAGTCACACTTGGATAAACTAGGTTTCACTTTGCAAAATGAGTGAATTATTCTGCAAATTAATCCACTCTAATCTCAAGCATAACACTAAAATTTTACGTTCATCTCAACTTGATTGCATAAATTTGGTTGGATTGATTTGCTTAAAGTTTACTTGGATTGAGTGCTTTTTGTGTGATAACCCCTTTCATAAAAGCTTTCCCCCTTCTTAAACATGAAACTCCGTTCAGGTAAGATCATCAACATGGCAGGCTACGGGTATTCATATGATGATGAGGATGAGAATGTTTTTGGTCAATATGAAATCCCCCTCCAAGATTCCATCTATCATGAGGGAAATTACCCTCCTCATTCCCATTATCTGCAAGTTCATGTGGTTGACACCACTTCCAAAGAGGTTGAGCCCTCTTCTCAGGCTGTACCTTCCAACACCTCGGGGAATTCTTCCCCATCCATTAATGTCACCGATTTAATTCAAGCTTTGTCTCAGTTAGATGATTCCCAACGGCAGGCTGTCCAGGCCGCTTTGAAAGGGAAGTCCGTTCCCTCTTCCTTCTCTAATCCCCCTCCGGCCGAGAGTGGCCATCACCTCACTAATGACCAGGCGGTCTTGCACAAACCTCCGTCCCGTCCACCAACGCCCGCTGCGGCCATGCCGGCCCAACAGGCGAGCTACTCTGCGGTTAGGCACCAGTCTCTCCAACCTCCCCGAATTCTACGGACGCCTATACCACATTCTTTCATTCAAAATCCGGCCCCAGTCGAGTCTGATACTAATATTCTACTGCTTCAGAAGTTGGCTAGCATGGAAGAGCAACTTAAGAAAGTCACTGCGACCAAGAATGCACCGGAGATCTCCCTCCCACACTACCAGTCTTCCACTTACCTCCATCTGAGATGCCGAATTTTCGGCGATATAATGGGACTGGTAATCCTTTCATTCACTTGAAGGATTTTATGTACGAGACCTCCTTCTGGAAAGACAACAAGGCCTCTTTGGCCTATTTATTCAGGAGATCTTTGGAGGGGCCAGCCCTTGAGTGGTTCTATTCGTTGGATCCCGCTGATGCCAGCGATTTTGATATTGTTCAAAAGAAGTTCTTGCAGAAGTATAGAGACCGGGTCGGACCTTCCCTCTCAGTCACAGATCTGGTTGCAGAAAAAATGAAGCCCGAGGAGGACTTCATCATATTTGCTGATAGGTGGCGTTCAATGGCCGAGAAGTTGAAAGACACTTTGGCGGAACAAGAACAAGTTAAGATGATAATTTCCAATGCAACTCCTCAGTTCCGGCACATACTGCCCATGAACAGATTAACAACCATGGAAGAGCTCTATGAAAGAGCTCGTTATATTCAAACACAGATGAAGGATTCGCCCATTATGGGCATGTTTGAGCCGAAGCCACGGCTATTTAGGAAAAGTACAAATGTCAACAACAGCGGGCCCACGACTGAGGGCACAATTGCAAACGAGCAGGTTGGTGTAGTTGGCCACCCCCACCATCAATCTAACCCACGGCCTAACCCACCTCCACCACAAAACCCCCATTTCAACTCCACTCCACAACACCAATTCGCACCCCAACATTCCTTTGCTTCACCGTAAAACCAAGCACACCGCGCTAACCCTCCAGCTCCGCAACAGTACCACCAGGTACCACCACCTACCAGCTATGGCCAACAACAACAACAACGGAGACCACCACTTGGCCCCAAAAGGGACCACTACCCTCCACTACCAGAAAGTCTCCCAGATATTTTCAACGCCTTAATGGCCGCCAACTTGCTCATGTTACCAAGGGAAAGAACAGCGTGGCCCGCAAATGTTGACACATCCCGTTACTGCGCTTTCCATCACGCACCTGGTCACAACCTTGATCGTTGCTTCCACTTCAGAGATTATATTTATGATCTAAATGACTAGGGCGGCATCAACTGGGATGAGATGAGGCAGTTTACTGCCACCATGAAAGAAAGAAGGCCTTATCGGCAGCAACAAGCTCAGCAGCCACAGCAACCAGCTCCACAGCAGCAACAACAAGCTCCAGCGCCTCAGCAGGATATGGGGATTGTCCACAATCCACTATCGGAGCACCGGCCAAACCAGCACGTAAACCCTGTCACGTCTCTCTCTGAGGTGGAGAGAGGGCAGGGATGGCATGAAGAAAACGCCTCTGTCGGGGCATTTAATCACAATCAAAATCAACCTCCGCGCCTCTTGCGCGCCCTTTCTTCTTCTTCTACCCCCCAATTGAGCCGATCCCTTCCGCGCCCCGTTAATCCACCTACCCCCACTTATTCTCCAACCTTGCCAGTTCGCCCCCTTCTTACCCGCTTACCACCTCCACAGCCTACACCACAACAAACCCCATCCACCACCAACCCTTCACCACTGCCATCTAGGCCACTCCTTAACCGCCCGTCGCCAACGCCCGTTGCACCCGCCACCACTACTCCTCCACCGGCAAGGATCCCTCCACCATCGGCTCCCCCACCTTTTATGCCCAGATCTCTCCTCGTTCCACCCACCAATTCCCCCCGCATTCGGGTATCCCTTTCTACTCCTACGCCTCCTACGGGGGCATCTTTATTGAACTCTTCATCAACACCCCCTATGGGGGCTCCTTCTTCAAACACTCCTCCACCGCTTATCAACACTAACACACCCTCTTCGTCTTCTAACCCTCCTCCCACACTTGCCCCGACAGAGGCGCGTCAAGGCGTGGCGCCGCTCCGTAGTGGACGGATGTTCCACCGCATTTTTCCACAGAGAGGGTTAGAGCCCGCGCAGGGGCCGCAAGAACAGGAACAAGAACAGGAGTCCATACCAGGCACAGAATACGACTTGTTAAAGCATTTGGACCGGACTCCGGCAAGAATTTCAATTCTAGAACTGATCAAGAGGTCGACCACTCATCAGATGGCTCTAAAGGAATATCTGCAGAAAGTCATGGTCAATGAGGACATTCCGGTCGAGCAGATAACCGCAGTCTTAACACCTACTGGCAGTCAACCAGCAATCACTTTTTATAAGCATGAGCTGGCACCAATCTCAGCAAGAAAATATGCTCTATGCATCACAGTTGATATCAATAAGGTGGCTGTACAACAGTGTTTGGTGGACACTGGGGCATCCATCAATGTCTTGCCGCCGAGCACTTTGAAGATGTGCGGCATTCCCGAGAATCTGATTCGGCCATCCACCATAACAGTCACTGCATACGATAACACTAAGAAGCCTCCTCTGGGCATGATAACACTAAAAGTAAGTTTGGGTCCTGCCGCCATAACAGCAGATTTTCACATTCTGGATATGGATCCGACATTTAATGGCATTCTGGGACGCCCCTACATCCAGCAGCTTGATGCAGTGCCCTCCACAAATCATCAATGTCTCAAGTTTCCATACAAGGGCCGCATTGTCAAGGTTACCAGTATGCCGATTCTGCCAGAGGAGGACATCCACTTGGCTTCATCAGTTCCTTCTATTTGGCCTGCCAATAAGCCATTGTTATCTGTATTGGATGTCCCTCGCCCACAGTTGACGCCATCCGAGACTATCACAACAGTTGCTATGACACCCCTGCCTTCCAAGAGGAAGGAGAAGAAAACGGTGATGAACACCCATGGCTGGAACATTCTAATGAAAATGGGGTATCAAAACGGCAAAGGCCTAGGGGTCAAGCTCCATGGCAGGATTAGGCCCGTTAAGCCTCAGAAATTGATTGCAAGAGGGGGTTTGGGCTACAAAGGGCCAAGCAAAAATGAAGATGAACCGTGGGCAGTTATGACATCCACATTGAAGACAGATCGCCAGCCGCTCACTTGGACATTGAAGACACATTTTGTGACAGGTGGCTTTCAAAATAATGAGCAGACTACAATAATCACTTCCACACTAGACTGTCAAGATGTTCATGCTAGACAGTTTGCTCGTCATATTGCCCCATTGGCCACTTATAAAGCCCTGGAATCTCTAAGGCCTGATAAAAGAAGGAAAATGGATGATCCAGAGTGTGACTGGTATAGGTGGTTCGATATGCAGGACATTACTATTTCCTTGAGTCGCCACTTTATGCCGACTGATCCGGAATGGCCACCACTTATTCATGAAATGATTGAAAAACCTGCTGTGATTACAGACAAGAGGCAGTTGCTGAGTGACTATACGGACACTGGAGAGCCAGATGTTCCATATGAAGAAGGATTTACAATAGACAGGCTGTGGGCCGGCCTCTTTTCCCTCACTTCTATGCATCCGTTTCTTCTTGTTTCCCTACATTCTCAATTGTTCTCTCGCGTGCCGAGACCGCCGCCAATTATGGTCAGCTTTTCTCCAAATTCATTACAAATTTCTCTCCTGATTCCTCCTTTGCTCCTCGAGCAATTCTCCAAGCTCTACATCACACTCCCGTGTGGGCCGTCACTGATTCAATCTTTCTCCAAACTTTCAATCTCCACTCCTCCTGCTATTCTCCCTTCACATTGCTTTCTTCTAGAAAAAGAAAATAAAAATGAAGATAAAAACAAAAATGAAAAAAAAATGCCAAAATTCCAACTTTCCAATCCTCCATCTCTATTGAGGAGACCTCCTATTTTTCTCCCGAGTGTGTCCTGACCCAGGGGCCACTCCTCCTTGATTCATTGATAAATCTCTTTTCCCCCTCCGATGAGGGGTCTCCATCTGTATCACCTCCTGTATCCGCCTTCTCACCTCCTTCTTCGTCTAATAAAGCTAGTTGCTCCTCCTCTTCTTCTTCTAATAATAAAATTCATGGGGGAGATTCACATAAGAAGTCTAAGGGTAGACAGATTCCCCGTAGATTTTTGTTTGAGTTAGCCGTCAGATGCCGAGCCTGTTTAGCCATTTCAGAATTTGTGGAGGATCCAATCATCCTGCCAGAATTGGAATATGAGGATACTGTTGTTTCTTATGAGGGTTTGGGTGTCTACGAGATTATGAATGATGAAGACCCTATTGAAGAGGGGGATGAAAGTTATGAAGAATATGAGGACGAGGCTGATGCCTTTGCCAGTGGCATGAGAAGATTAGATGAACCATCAGCCTCTGTAGAGGAGCCTACCAAAAAAGTTAATTTGGGTACCGAGGAAGACCCTAGGATCGTCCTCATCAGCAAGAATTTGCCGCCCTCCGAAGAGGAAGCGCTTATTTTGGTACTTCAAGAATACAAGGACACGTTTGCGTGGAGTTATGAGGATATGCCTGGATTAGACCCTGCGCTCGTTGAACATCGGCTTACACTTAAGCCAGGGTTTGTCCCGGTCAAGCAACGGTTGAGGCGTTTCCACCCTAATATGGCTTTAAAGATGAAAGAAGAGGTCGACAAACTCCATAAGGTTAGATTTGTTAGAGTTGTCCTCTATCCGAATTGGGTGGCTAACATCGTCCCAGTCATGAAGAAAGATGGCAAAGTTCGGATTTGTATAGACTTCCGGGACCTCAACCGTGCGTGTCCTAAAGATGACTTTCCCCTCCCTCATATTGATGTGCTGATTGATAATACGGCAGGATTCGAGACTCTCTCTTCCATGGATGGCTTTTCAGGTTACAATCAGATTCATCTGGCTGAAGAAGATCAAGAGAAAACATCATTCACTACACCATGGGGTACATATTGTTATGTGGTCATGCCCTTTGGACTCAAGAATGCTGGAGCCACCTATCAGAGGGCTATGATGGTGATTTTTCATGACATGATTCATATCTATATTGAGGTGTATGTGGATGACCTGGTTGTAAAATCAAGGACAAGGATTGAGCATCCTGGGGTTCTGGCTAAAGTCTTGCAAAGATCACAAGAGTATCAGGTGAAGATGAACCCCAAGAAGTGCGTTGATGTGACACGACCTCGGACCTAATGCAAGCAAGCACAATCGCATTCAAAACGGGCCAAATTGGGCCACCGCTCTATCGTCACTCACCCAAGCCCGGGGTGACTTGGCAATGCCAAGGGGAGGATGTGGGGTTGGGCCCTTGCTGGTAGAGGGCCAGCAAGGCCAAGACTTGATTCCCAAAGGGTGGGGATGCCCAAATCAAGGAGGCCGACAAAGTGCCAAAGGCACCGGTTGCAATATTCCCACGGTGATCACTCAAGTTTATGGGGCTTGAGGATCGGGCTCTCACTTGCATAACCAGCGGAATTAGAACTAATATTGAAAGACAAGCACTAAGTGGAGTGAAGGTTTGAGCACTTACTCGACCGATTGAAGAAACCGGTCCCGGTCGGAGACGAGGGCGAGCAGGGAGGCGAGTGGATCCCCACATGCCGCCGCGGTGTCGCTTGACCTGCCCAAACAAGTTACAACACTACACCTCACGTAGGAGGGGGATCTTGGGGTGGGGGTTAATAGAAATTATAATCAATATTACCTCCACACAGGGAGGGACCTTCAGCCGGTCAAGCGGGGTGGGGAAACTAAAGCAAAGAATGAGGAATAAGGGTGGACGCAGAATCTGCTTACTGTCTGCGAGCCGGGACAGAGAGTCGGTGTTGCTGCTGTAGATCTTGATCAGGAATTTTGTTGATGACGAAACCAGAGGGAAAACCTTCGTAGCTCGAAGGGGAATGCCTCAGAATTTTCTTAATTCCTTCTGGAGTCGCTGCTGGTCGGGGAAGGAGCTTGAACAGGGCCTCTATTTCTCGGACTAGCAGGGCAGGTCACGAACAGTAGGATGCAGAGGCTGTCCTGGCGGCTCCCGAACTCCAAATTTGATGCCGTCAGCGCCGTTAGAACCGTGGGTGAGTCCTCTTTGCAGAAAAAGAAACGGGGACACCAGCAGAGGTCGGAGACAATCTGTGGAACCAGAAGAGTGAGGAGGGGTCGGTGCAGACTGTAGAAGGCAGAACCGCGCGTTCGGGGGAGAAAATTGGTAACTTCTGCTCCCGGATGCTGAATTAACTTTCGCTTCTTGAATCTGAAACTAGACAGGCCAAAGAGGAACGTTGAAGAAGAACTTGAAGACTGATTCTTTTCAGGGTCCGTCGTGGCAGAGCTTCTAAACTGGTTCAGGTCCTTAGCTGAGGCAGAACTGCACAGCTGTGGAGGAATGGACCTCCAGGATGGCTCGAAGATCGGAAGAAGACGAGACCACTTCGGTTGCGAAGGCGACTGGCAGACGCTTCCGACGATGGCTCTTGGGTCTTCAAACTCGTCCGGAGGTGATCGTGGTGGCCGCTGCAAGCTGCTGCTCTGCTGTAGATCGTCAGTTGAGAGCTGTAGGTTGATGATGATGGGGGGGAATGGGGTATATGGGAGGGGAAATGGGGGTGGATGAGTGTGGGGAAAGCCCGGGCTGTGAGGGGGTCT
Source organism: Amorphophallus konjac (assembly GCA_022559845.1). NCBI lineage: Eukaryota > Viridiplantae > Streptophyta > Magnoliopsida > Alismatales > Araceae > Amorphophallus > Amorphophallus konjac. The sequence goes on along the minus strand of JAHNEJ010001117.1, from coordinate 534,773 downwards.
AGGAGGGGGTGTTCTAAGGTGGGGGAAGGGAAGAATGGGGTCTGGAAGGGGGTCTAACAGGTGGTGGGAGGAGGAGCTACGAATTTGGGAAGGTGGGTGAGAGGAGAAGGTTAGGGGGGGCACAAGTGAGTGGAGGGAAGGGTGGATTTCAAATTCAAATATGCTTTGGAAGTTGTGGGGTGGTGTGGGGAAGGGGTTGAGTGTGTTGGAATGGGGAAAGTGGTGTTGGAATGTGGAGGATGGTGTTGGAATGGTGAGGGATCTCCTTGGGACTAGGGGGTGGAGTAATGGAGGCCATGGGGAAGTGGAGGGCTTTAATGATGGTAGGTGGGGGTTGAGGTGGTTGGGAAAGGAGGAGAGAGAAGAAAATTTGAAATTGGGTGTTGAGGAGAGAGAAAGTGGAGTGAAAAAGAGGGATTAGGAGAGGGAAGGGTGGGGAATCTCTCCCCTAGGATTTCTCACCCAAAAAATGTTGGAATCACTCCACTAAACTAAGCTTTGGATACTCAAATGGCATTTTTTATTGATTCATTCATTAAGTTGAAATAGGGGGAATGTGGTCCTATATATAGGAAACCCACATTTCTACAAAAGTCCCTTACAAAAGACTCAATAACAAATAACCGAAGGGGTAGGGGGGGCTCATGGGCCAAGCCCGAAGAATTGGGCCCAATAGCACATTACACAATCTAATGACACTCAAACTTCAAAAAATAAATGCAAGATCTAGGAACATGACTCAAATAAAAGAGAAAATATATCAAATGACTCAAATAAAATTACATAGGACTCAAAATTAAATGACTAAACCATGCCGGATGCAACCGGGGTGAGGAGACGAACGATAAACGTGGGCATGGGAGGTGATGTCCCCTTCATACTCCCGGGGTGCGGAGAACTCGACTCTGTCGAGTAAGTGTCCTTCCCTCCTTGGAGGGTGTAGAAGTGGTACCGCCCTCAAGTCTCCCGAACGAGACCGATCCATCCACCTGCCGAGATAGTGCTCATATACCTTGCTCCGAGTGGTAGTGACTTGTTCATCCAATATTTGTTCAATTTGTTCACGCTGGGCTCTCTTGGCTGGTGGTTTATCATCATGGGTGGGTGCTCTCTCAAGGGAAGAAGTAGGCTCAATCTCCTCACTAGGTACCACCGTGGGTCCCTTATATGGCACTAGGTCGGCAACATTGAATGTGGGACTTATTCCATACTCCTCATGGAGATCTAACTCGTTGGCATTTGCACCTATGCGCCTCAAGACCTGGAAGGGACCAGCCCCACGTGGCCTCAGTTTAGAGTTGGCTCCCGGGGAGAGCCTCTCCATCCTTACCATCACGAGGTCACCCACTTGGAATTCTTGGTGATGCCGATGAGAGTCGGCCAGTCTTTTATAAGCCTCATTCTTTTTGCTGATGTGCTTGCAAAGGTTTTCATGTAATTTTGTGAATGCTATCCTTTTAGTGGTTATGGGTGGACCTGGACAACCATAGATGGACCTATCCTGCCATGATGCCAGATGGACCATGATGAACCTTGGTGGGCCGGTGCAACCATTTGTGGACTTATCATGCAATGTTGTCATGTAGACTTTGGTGGGCCTAGGTGGGCCGGGGCAACCGTAGGTGAACCTATCATGTAAAGTGGTGATGAATGTGGGGGGGCCCGGACATCCGTAGATACTTTTGACATGCTTAAGATCCATGATGAATGAAGGAGGACCATGACATCCGAATGTGGCCCACTCATGCTTTCTACTTGACATGTGAGTGATATGAATGAATGGACCCAACATAGTGTTCATGCCAAGGGGTGTGGAAAGCCTAGACACATGCATGCTTTTCCCAAAAGTGACTTCCATGTGTATAGGTGTGGGACAACCTTTGAACTCCTATTGGAAAGGATCGAATGGATCTAAGAAGGTGGTCATCATGGGGTGGGGCACCACCTTATTCCCTAGGGATATATGGTCCAAGGTTATGGCTCCCAAGGTGCAGCCCGGGTTATGGATGAGGTGGGTTTGGCCCAATATGGTGAGTGAGGGTAGGACAGGGTGGGTGGTTGGTATGATGGTTGGGTCATATGAGTCCCTTGACTCCCATTGGAAGGGATCATATGGATCGTAAAATAGGTCACTTAGGGGGAGGAACTCCATGTCCTCAAGATCCTTAAAAGGTGTTAAGTCATCCTTCCCTATGATAGTTGGGCCAATGTTCTTGACAAGTGGGTCGGCCATGAGTGGAGGGCTTGGCTTTCTACCCGAGATAAGAAGCTCTAAATCAAGGAGAAGGTTGGGCTCATCCGGTGTAGGGAGGAATAGAAGGAGGTCGCTAGTGTAGCAACCATTGGTGCAAACCGAGGTGATAGACCCAATGCATAGGTGTAGGAGGCTAAGGCTCCTAGGTTGTTCGGCCATAGGAGTCAACATGCTAGTGAACTCAATTTGCCATGCTAAGCCCCTAAGAAAATCTTCTAAGGTCTCCACTTGATAGGATGCTTGGATTGTGGTGTGATAGGAGAAGATGGGCACTAGGGGAAAATTTTGTTCTATGGGAGGGCAAACATGGGTCGAGGTCTCTCTAATTAGGCTCTTCCTTAGCCACCTAACAAGGGACTCTTCTAAGATGAATTCGGCCTTATCTAGAGGGGGTGGTGTAGGGTGAAGATCCTTGTGCGAGGCTTCCTCTTCAATTGGGACATGGGTGCTCTCTATGGAGGGGATAGGTTCCCGAGGGATATTTGTCTTCATGTGGCAAAGCGGGTGGACTACTTCTTCCAAAACTAATGGAGTGGGAAGGTTCTTTGATGGTGGGGTGATGATGGCCAGAGTATGGTGCACCCGGGGTGGTGAACGAGGGTGGGATTCCCGCGGGTGGGAGAATAAAAGGTTGTTGAATTTAAAGGTTCCCGAAAGGTGTGGCGGATGCACAAGGCAAGTCCGACGTGTTGGGTCGATGTTGGCATTCCTTTCATCTAACCATTTCTTACCTAGGATTATACATGGACCTGCCAATGTTCCCTTTTGACACCAAGCCCCATCCAAATACTTAATCTTCCCGAACCATTTATGGAATTCAATAAAGACTTGGTCTCCATTGTGCACAATTTGTCCGGTCCTACTAAGAGAGGTAACGATATCGGGGGACACCCAATTTTCAGATTATAGGTCAATGAAATCAATTTCTACGGGCTTTCCATTAGGTAAGCATGCATGGGATATGATTGGGAGAGGAGCCATGTGACCCAAGACTCAATGTTAACAATGATGGGTTGACAATGCACGGTTCGGACAAGAATGCAAGCATGCCCTAGGACTTGACTTGTAGAGACAAGTCAAAGACTTGCTCTGATACCACTTGTGTGACACGACCTCGGACCTAATGCAAGCAAGCACAATCGCATTCAAAACGAGCCAAATTGGGCCACCGCTCTATCGTCACTCACCCAAGCCCGGGGTGACTTGGCAATGCCGAGGGGAGGATGTGGGGTTGGGCCCTTGCTGGTAGAGGGCCAGCAACGCCAAGACTTGATTCCCAAAGGGTCGGGATGCCCAAATTAAGGGGGCCGACAAAGTGCCAAAGGCACCGGTTGCAATATTCCCACGGTGATCACTCAAGTTTATGGGGCTTGAGGATCGGGCTCTCACTCGCATAACCAGCGGAATTAGAACTAATATTGAAAGACAAGCACTAAGTGGAGTGAAGGTTTGAGCACTTACTTGACCGGATTGAAGAAACCGGTCCCGGTCGGAGACGAGAGCGAGCGGGGAGGCGAGTGGATCCCCACACGCCGCGGCGGTGTCGCTTGACCTGCCCAAACAAGTTACAACACTACACCTCACGTAGGAGGGGGATCTTGGGGTGGGGGTTAATAGAAATTACAATCAATATTACCTCCACACAGGGAGGGACCTTCAGCCGGTCAAGCGGGGTGGGGAAACTAAAGTAAAGAACGAGAAATAAGGGTGGATGCCGAATCTGCTTGCTGTCTGCGAGCCGGGATAGAGAGTCGGTGTTGCTACTGTAGATCTTGATCAAGAATTTTGTTGATGACGAAACCAGAGGGAAAACCTTCGTAGCTGGAAGGGGAATGCCTCAGAATTTTCTTAATTTCTTCTGGAGTCGCTGCTGGTCGGGGCAGGAGCTTGAACAGGGCCTCTGTTTCTCGGACTAGCAGGGCAGGTCACCAACAGTAGGATGCAGAGGCTGTCCTGGCCGCTCCCGAACTCCAAATTTGATGCCGTCAGCGCCGTTAGAACCGTGGGTGAGTCCTCTTTGCAGAAAAAGAAACGGGGACACCTGCAGAGGTTGGAGACAATCTGTGGAACCAGAAGAGTGAGGAGGGGTCAGTGCAGACTGTAGAAGGCAGAACCGCGCGTTCGGGGGAGAAAATTGGTAACTTCTGCTCCCGGATGCTGAATGAACTTCCGCTTCTTGAATCTGAAACTAGACAGACCAAAGAGGAACTTTGGAGAAGAACTTGAAGACTGATTCCTTCAGGGTCCATCGTGGTAGAGCTTCTAAATTGGTTTAGGTCCTTAGCCGAGGTAGAACCGCGCAGCTGTGGAAGAATGGACCTCCAGGATGGCTCGGAGATCGGAAGAAGACGAAACCACTTCAGTTGCGAAGGCGACTGGCAGACGCTTCCGACGATGGCTATTGGATCTTCAAAATCATCCGGAGGTGATCGTGGTGGCCGCTACAAGCTGCTGCTCTGCTGTAGATCTTCAGTTGAGAGCTGTAGGTTGATGATGATGGGGGGGAATGGGGTATATGGGAGGGGAAATGGGGGTGGATGAGTGTGGGGAAAGCCCGGGCTGTGAGGGGGTCTAGGAGGGGGTGTTTTAAGGTGGGGGAAGGGAAGAATGGGGTCTGGAAGGGGGTCTAACAGGTGGTGGGAGGAGGAGCTACGAATTTGGGAAGGTGGGTGAGAGGAGAAGGTGAGGGGGGGCACAAGTGAGTGGAGGGAAGGGTGGATTTCAAATTCAAATATGCTTTGGAAGTTGTGGGGTGGTGTGGGGAAGGGGTTGATTGTGTTGGAATGGGGAAAGTGATGTTGGAATGTGGAGGATGATGTTGGAATGGTGAGGGATCTCCTTGGGACTATGGGGGTGGAGTAATGGAGGCCATGGGGAAGTGGATGGCTTTAATGATGGTAGGTGGGGGTTGAGGTGGTTGGGAAAGGAGGAGAGAGAAGAAAAATCGAAATTGGGTGTTGAGGAGAGAGAAAGTGGAGTGAAAAAGAGGGATTAGGCGAGGGAAGGGTGGGGAATCTCTCCCCTAGGGTTTCTCACCCAAAAAATGTTAGAATCACTCCACTAAACTAAGCTTTGGATACTCAAATGACATTTTTCATTGATTCATTCATTAAGTTGAAATGGGGGGAATGTGGTCCTATATATAGGAAACCCACATTTCTACAAAAGTCCCTTACAAAAGACTCAATAACAAATAACCGAAGGGGTAGGGGGGGCTCATGGGCCAAGCCCGAAGAATTGGGCCCAATAGCACATTACACAATCTAATGACACTCAAACTTAGGAAAATAAATGCAAGACCTTGGAACATGACTCAAATAAAAGGGAAAATACATCAAATGACTCAAATAAAATTACATAAGACTCAAAATTAAATGACTAAACCATGCCGGATGCAACCGGGGTGAGGAGACGAACGGTAAACGTGGGCATGGGAGGTGATGTCCCCATCATGCGTATTTGGCGTTTCATCAGAAAAGTTACTTGGATTTATTGTTAGCAAGAGGAGAATTGACGTTGATTCCAACAAGGCGAAGGCCATTAGAGATATGCCTCCTCCCAAGAATCTGAAGGAAGTGCGAGGATTAACCGAGAGGTTGCAATTTATTCACCGCTTCGTATCCCAGCACTCACAAAGATGTAGGCCGTTTTACGAGCTTACTAAGCCGGGAGTCAAGTTTAATTGGGATGACAAGTGTCAGGCAGCCTTTGACGGATTGAAGGATTATTTGGCCAATCTTCCTGTCCTGAGGCCCCCAATTCCAGGCAAACCACTCATTCTCTATGTCTCAGTCCTGGATGACTCTATAGGTGTTGTCCTAGCTCAAGTGGATGAAGAAGGTAAGGAGAGGGCAGCATACTATTTGTTTAAACTTCTTAACCCTTGTGAGCAGAGATACTCAGCTATGGAGAAGACTTGTGCTGCTTTGGTTTGGGTAGTCCAGAAATTAAAACACTATTTCCTAGCTCACGAGGTTCACCTCATTGCACGAATGAATCCGATCAAATTCCTCCTGGAAAAATCTGTCCTCACTGATCGATTAGCACGCTGGCAAAGCTTCCTCTCTCAATTTGACATCACTTACATTCAACAGAAAGCTATCAAAGGCTACGCCATTGCCGAACACCTTGCTCATCACCCTCTCCCCCGCTTTGATCCTGTCAATTCGGAGTTTCCAGACGAAGAACTAATGTCCATTAATCGACCCCACGATTCTATGTGGATGTTACATTTTGATGGAGCTCTAAATTCCCAATGAAGGGGGATCGGCATGGTTCTTTTAACACCAGAAGGGGTCACCATCCCGTTCGCCGCTCGGCTCACTTTCCCTGTCATAAACAACATAGCTAAGTATGAGGCTCTTTTGGCCGGTCTTCAAACCGCCCATCGATATGGTGTCACCCATTTGAGGATTGTTGGTGATAGTCAGCTTATTCTGCCCCAGGTGCTCGTCAAGTGCCGCACTATCAATCCCAAGCTCAAACCCTACCAGGAACTTGCTTCAGCTTATGCCAAGCTCTTCACCAAATTGATTTTCGTCCATGTTCCTCGTAGCCAGAATATCTTGGCTGACGCCCTTGCCTCTTTAGCTTCTGCTTTAGTCTTCCCTCCTGAGCGTGATTTTCATGTTCCTCTGATTCATCAGCGCGACACTCCAGCTATTAAGGATCGTGCATTCCTCGATATTAGGGATGAAGTGCTCGAAAAGGTCAAGCAGAGGGAAGCTCTTAAAGGCAAAGAGGTCATGTTATTAGATTGGCAAGAGGAGTTGGCTGACGAAGAAAAACCTTGGTATTATGAGATTGCCAGATATTGCAATAATCAGTCCTATCCCGAAGAAGCCACTGTGGAAGAAAAGAAAGCAATCAGAAAAGTGGCTCAGCGTTATGTCTTGGTTGGAGGTGTACTCTACAGGTGAGGGCTCACCGGTGTTTTGTTAAGATGCCTCGACGATGATGAATCATGGAAAGTTGTGGAAGAGGCGCATTCTGGGGTGTGTGGTGGTCATGTGAACAGCCAGATGCTAGCTAAGAAGATCCTTAGGCTAGGTTTCTATTGGCCCACTCTAGAAGCGGATTGCTCCATCTATGTTCGAAGGTGTGTTAAGTGCCAACTGCACGCCGACAAAATTCATTCTCCTACTTCTTCACTCCATCCTATGTTCTCCCCATGACCTTTCTCCATGTGAGCTTTCGATATTATTGGACCTCTTGGTGATTCAAACCTCCTGACCAAACAAAAGTCGCTCATCCTCACGGCAACGTAGTACTTCACCAAGTGGGCCGAAGCGGAAGCTTACGTAGAGATTAAAGCATCAACTGTCTGCAAATTCATAATGAAGAACATCATCACGAGGTTCGGCATCCCGAGTACCATCGTCACCGACAATGGACCTCAATTTATCTCTCAAGAAATCAAGGACCTCTGCAACAGGTACAACATTGCATTGCATCATTCCTCTCCCTATTAGCTGCAGGGCAATGGCCAAGTAGAGGCAACTAATAAAACTTTGATAAAAATTGTCAAAAAGACGTGTGAGGCTAATAAATTTTTGGATTGGCCAGACAAGCTAGTTGAAGCTCTCTGGGCCTATCGCACTTCCATTCGCACCCCCACTGGGCAAACCCCTTTCGCCCTTACTTATGGAATGGAGGCGGTAGTCCCTTACGAGATTCTCATTCCCTCTCTGCGAGTACAATTTGACAAGGAACTCTCTATTGATGAGCGTCGTGATTCACTCCTTGCTCAATTGGAACTCCTAGATGAGAAGCGTTTGGTCGCCGCTGAGCATGCGCGCATTTATCAAAACAGGCTCTCGCGTTTTTATCAAAAGAAAGTGATTGAGAGAAAATTCAAAATCGGTGAGATGGTAATTAAAAGAATTTTTGTAAAATCCGGTGGGCCTCGCTCAAAACTCCAATCCAATTGGGAAGGACCGTTTGTTATGAAAGACGTTTTTCCTGGCAATGCTTATAAACTGATTAATGCTGAAGGAGAAGAGGTAGCTCACCCTTGGAACGGTTTGTATCTTAAGAAATACTACCCTTGATTCAAAAATCTAAAAATATATATATAGAGAGTAATTTTCAAAATCCAAAATGAAAATTAATCCAAAAAAAAAATTCAAAATAAAGTGGAATATTTCCAAAGACCAAAAAAAATAGAAATTCCAAAAAGCAAAATAGAAATTCTTCAAAATCAAAAGAGATCAAAACAAAAGCTTTCAAAATTGGTGCCAGGGCACACGAAGGATCAAAGTCCGAAAGGTCAAAATTCAGAATTCATTTATTAGTCTTGTCAACTTAAAATTGGGCCGACACCCGCACACACTACACGCTTTATTCTTGAACTCAAGCAGTGCAAAATCTGATGGGAAGTCAAAACCTCACTAAAGGTGAAAGACAATACCCGTTCTTTTCTTCTTCGGCCCATAAGGGAGGAAGGGAGACCCCGGGGTAGACCCGCCAAGCCTATCCGCCGCCCTAGTAGGTGGAAGTTAGGGCCCAAAAGGGAGCAAATGCCACAAAAGCCCAAGTACAATTAGGTTGTTCATCAATGCAAGTCAATTTCAAAGTGAAAGTCAAATGGTGAAAAGAAAAGCATGTCAAGAGGGCAAAGTCCCCGCAAGGAAAACCTTGGGCGTATGCGTGCAATATAAAAGAGGCAAAAAGGCAACAAAAATTTCCCTACGCCAAAGACCAAACCCCAATAGGCATAGGGTAGGGGAGGTAACTTTACCTTGAGCATATCAGAATCCCTTATGGGCTTTCCTTATATTTTCTTCCATCCTTTCTATGTGGTAAGTCACGAACTGGCAGGATGGTCAAGACGGACATAGGAAATTGCACTGTACGAAATCTCGAATACAAGTCAAACTATGATCACGTCGACCCCCTTTTGATTACTCAAGAAAGGTTAATGAATTTTGGATGGTGACCGTGTAGGACCCATGGTCTTGATAGCCTTATCAACCCATTTTTGCAGAATAATTCAATTAACGCCTTTATCTAAGGCGCGTGCAAGTTAATTAACGCCTTCGATAAAGGCGCTTTTTATAGAATAACGTCCCTGAGCAGGTCATTACTTTCTCAAAAATCATATTCCCTTTTCAAGTTCACGCCGTCTTCTAGGGCATCTTTTATGCGAACCACGACCTACTCTAAGGCGCGTTTTTCAGAAAAAATAACAAAAAAATATAAATGAGTGAAAAAAAGAAAAAAAATGCATTCTCCAAGTATGTTTGCATTTCTGCATGGGCATCTTTATTTATGGTTTGCATATGCGTGCTTGCATGATGCATCTCCCCGTTATCAGCTATTTAATTTACCTTATTTGATTAAAGGCTTGGCCCCTTGACCCGTCATTAAGGTCAAAATATTGATACCCCTTGCTTGTTGGGCAAGGGGCCAAGTCGAGCAGATGAATTAACCTGTTTGTTCAAAGTGTGGATTATAGTTGCAGGGACAGGGCAAAGCAAAAATGAAGAACATGAAAAAAGAAGCAAACACAAGTTCACAACCACACAAAGTGCTCAGGTAAACAAAAGCTTAAATCTCATATATATATATATATATATATATACCATGTCTATCATATGTACAAGTGTGAGGGTGGAGGAGTACAAGTAAGTCTCTCAGCTCTCGCCTCCACCCTCCTCTCTCCTGCTCTCAACCTCACCCTCGGCATCCCGAGGTGGTGCTGGTGGGGGGCATGGAGCCCCGTGAAGCCGCTGGACCTCGAGCATGGTCCCCTGTCTCACTTCTCGGTCGAAAAGAGGAGCCCGCCATGTAAGAGGAGCCGCCCAAGCTGAACCCTGCCGCTCGCGCCCGCTCCCGGCCTCGCTGCAGACGCTCCTCCGACACTCGAAGCCGCTCCTGAGAAAGGACTAGCTGAGTCCTCAGGTCCGCCAGCTCCTCGTGCTCACGAGCACGCTCCTCGCGCTCCCGGGCCCGCTCCCTCCTCTCCAGCTCGAGGGCGACCCGTAACTCTGCCACATCCTGAGGCAGCTCCTCGCGTCGTCTCAGGGTCCTCTCTAGCTCTAAGATCCGCTGCTCGCGGATCGCCAACTCGGTACATGCCGCCCGTAGCTGTGTGCTCTGCAAATAGGTAACAAATCATCAACTCAACAATTTATGAAATAAAGCAACACATGACTAAATAAAAACTCACCTGAGCAGTTATCGCCTGCTGTCCCTCGCAGACGCAGGCAAGAGCGGCTCGAAGCTCCTCAATTTGTAAAATGAATTTTCATCAGTGCACAATTATATAATCAATATTTGAATGGATTTGTGTTTTGGAATTTACCCGTGAAGCGAGGTCGCGCTCTGCTGCCTCGGCTCGTGCGGTCGCTCCAGCTAGCTGCTCTGCCAGTGCAGTCACCTCTGCACTGGGCCCCCTCGAGCTGGAAGCCTCCCCTGGATCTCTCCTCACTGATCCCTGCTGAGCACGCTGCATTCATTGACATCGTCAGTGGCTAATCATGTCACGTCCCGAACCGATAACAGCGGGAAGCGATGCTCGGAACGTGGCAAGAGACAAGTCACGATAACAAGAGCGGAAGATAAATAATCACAATAAAATACAAAGAGGCCAGACACACTTTTTGAGAAAATATGAACTCTTATTAATTTAAAAAGATATATTTGACACCACTTACAATAAAAGATTCAAAATAAATAACAAAAAGAAATAACTAGACTAGGTAGACTCAAGAAAATGAAAGAGCAGACTCCAACTCTAGGTTCCAGGTTCCACTCGATCACACTGATCCATTTCCCAATGCACGTACCGATAATCGCATAACCTGAAAAGGGTTGGAAGTAGGGGTGAGCAAAAAGCTCAGTAGGAATTATACTCTATCATCAGGCATAGTTTAAGTGATTAGCAAGTAAATTACAGTTTCATGTGCCATGCTAATAAGAGAAATAAATGACGATATAAAGAAACAACGATAATAAAATAGATCTTACAAGGTCAAGAAATATAAAGGAACAGAATGGTAATACTTAAGAGGAATAACAAAGACAAGAATTTACTACAGGAGATAACGATAAAGAGTTGGCCATATCAAGATAATTCAAGTCATGTCAAGCACGTGTGTAGTTTCATTTCCACGTCCAAGTAACAGCAAGTAAGTAACAACAAGTAGAGTATAGAACAGTGAAGAGTGGAAAGTGAAAAGTAGTAGAGAGTAGTAGAGAGTAGTGAAGAGTAGTGGCCAGTCCTAGATTTAACCCATGTCATGGTACTGTGCCAAATGCCACACCTAGTCAATCACCTCCCCGGGGGTACACGTAGTGTTCGGACGCTCCTCCCAGGACTAGACCAAGCCCTTAATTGTTTGCCAGGCATTATTTTCTTTGGATCAAAGATCCCACGAATCTAGACTTCCACAATTTATGGCCAGAATTCCAAGGTTTGAACCATGTAGCAATAATAATTTCAAGTAGGAAGGAGATTCATTTCAGAATTTCAAGGTAAGTACAATCATCAAGAAGATTGAAAACCAAGTCACAATAAGAGTTAATCATATTACGCTACTGTAGTACAGCAGCTATCCAACAAGCTAATCAACATATTAATCCTAATTATCAAGTTAATATTTCAAAGATTATCCATTATCATTTGCATTAAGACAATTGCCAAAAGCTGATTCAAGATGATAAGGTAAAGGAACAAGCTTGTACAGGAAGGAAAAAGAATGCATTAACAGAGATTTAATTACACCATTAACCACTAATTATGTGGGTTTCTATTTAACCAATGTATGAGTCGAAATGAATATGGTAAACGGCATATTTTTACCCTATGTTTGCAAGTAGGAACCAATGTAAATTGAAATCATAAGGTTTCCAGAATAGGTCACTGGTTCTTCAAAAGTATAGTTTTCAATTGGTCTAAGTTCAATGGGTCGATCCGCTAATGATCCGGATCGATCCTCGGGTCGCAAAACGATAAAAATCGAGCTTATGGTACATGGGTCGACCCCTGGGGTCGACCCCTGTAAAAATGGGGTCTGGCAACTGAATGGGTCGACCCCTGGGGTCGACCCCAGCAAATTCTGAAGGATGGGTCGACCCCTGGGGTCGACCCCTTCAATCCAGCGCAAGGGTCGACCCCTGGGGTCGACCCCCATGCAGGGGTTGGATGGTCGACCCCTGGGGTCGACCCTCGGGCCTGCTGGGTTTCCCAGAAAACGGGTCGACCCCTGGGGTCGACCCCTGCAAGAACAGCAACGAAAGTTGACTCCGGAAAACACATGAACTCATCCAAATGAGGTCCAATTGAGTTGAAATCAAAACCACATGATCTAGGAATCCTAATAGACATTCTAGGGTCATGATACATGAGTTTAGAAACATGAATTTTCACAGAAATCAATTAAATCTCAACTTATACATGATAAATACATGAAAACCCTAGTTCCTGACCTACTTCTACTAAATCATGCAATTCTCTCAACATAAGCAATGAATTTTGGGGCTTCTTGCGTCAAAGAAAGCTAACTCGATTATGAATCCAACCATGTATGATATGCTACATGAAGATCAGGTTACATGACTCAAAATTAGCCCGAAATTAAGATCTGACTTAAAGGAACACTATATGAATCATGTTCTAGACATGCTCTTACAAAAATTCAAAATTCACAAAGCATGCTCAGTAGAATTTAGGGCTTTTATGATAAATGGAAAGAGCACGAAAAACTCTACAATATGCATGGCTCAATTTCATAATTACACCTTGAAATCAGAACTTAATCGAAGAAGGAACAATGTTAACCCTAATCTAACATGCTTCTAACATGCTTCTACTAAACCTCGAAATACTCGCAGGATACTACATGATATTTGGGGCTTTATATATCAAAAGAAAGAGGACTTCATGCTGAACATTTTGGTATATGGTTTGCTGTTTGAGCCCGAGAGAGCCTACCTCAATTTGATGAAGAACAAGGAAGAACAAAGGAGGAAGAAAGAAAGAAGGAAGCCGACACCCACACACTCAACGCGAGATATCTCCCAGATCTAAAAACTTCAGCGACTGCCGCGGTAACCAAACGAAAATAGACTGGAAGGGCTTCATTTTTATAGTTTATACACGTTCTGGGATGGTCTGTGGAGAGAGGAATCGATGCCACAAGAGGCGTGTTAAACAAGGCGCCGAAATCAAGGACCAAGTCAAACTCGACCAGCCGCCTCAATTAGGGTTAGGGTTTCGAGCAATGTTTAGAGGGCTATTGAAGTTAAGATCATGGCCTTTAATTTGACACCAATCTCAGATCAAATGGTTGAGTATTAAGGTCGGATTTTGTGTTGAAGTCAAGGTTAGGTAAAGGTTGAAAAGTGTGGATTTTTCACTTAAAACATTAAATAGATCTTGCTACGGATTTTCACTGGGTTAATCCCAGAAGACAAATTTGTTACATACACTTCCAAAAACCTAATTACCATTTTTATGGATTTTTATCACGTAGAAGAATTTCCGATGGTACTATTCCAAGGAATAAAATATTATTTAATGAAACTCACTTAAACGATAAATAGATCTAATTACAGATTTTTACTGATAACACTCAAGAAGGTAAAGTTGTTTCATAAATCATTCTCTATCAATTTACTATTTTTCTAGATTTTTGTGAGAAAGTCGAAATTACACTAGCACTATTCACTGAGGAATATAATATTAATTTCCGAAATTCATTTATCTAAATTAAAAATTCACTATTTCAATTAAATTTTAGATTTTAAAAACCGGGGTGTTATACCCTCCCCCACTTAAAAGAATTTGGTCCCCAAATTCACCGACTATTATCAATTATGTGAATGTTCGAACTAAGATGATCTTACTTATCAAAACAATGTTAACTATTCAATTGATGACGAAAGGAATTAGCTAACTAAGATGATCCTATTCATTAAAAATAGCATGTTAACTATACAATTAAAAGAATTAGCTATAGCTAGGGGTAAAAGAGAACGATACCATATACTAATACTACGCTTCTTCTTCTTATCACGTCGGGTTTCCTTACGACGGACTCGCCAGCCTTTCATGGAACCGAAACTTAGCTTACCGGAACCACTCAGTTTCATTTTAAGAATTGGCTTAAAAACCTGCAAGATAGTTATATGGTTAACCTTTCATTACCCTTACGCGTAACGCAACACAATCTTGCATATATTTTATTACTTGCCCCACGATACTACCCAATCTCACCAGGTCGGGTTCTAAGACTTTAACAAGGTTAGGGGTACTACGCACCTAGACATGACCAAAACTCGGTACCTGGCCGAGATAATTGATCCGAAGACCACTCGCGCAAGTGTGCGATCTTCCCGATAGGCATAGCCTAACGTTCGGACAACACCTTTTGATATACCGGGTCATTGGGATGCAAGGCAAAACTTAGGAAGCCTAGAACTTAGGAAAACCTATACTCTTGGACAAAATCCAAGGGACTCAGGCAAGGAGGCAACACTTGGACAAAATCCAAGCGACTCAGGCAAGGAGGCAACACTTGGACAAAATCCAAGCGACTCAGGCAAGGAGGCTCTGATACCAAAATTGTCACGCCCCGAACCGATAGCAGCGGGAAGCAATGCTCGGAACGTGGCAAGAGACAAGTCACGATAACAAGAGTGGAAGATAAATAATCACAATAAAATACAAAGAGGCCAGACACACTTTTTGAGAAAATACGAACTCTTATTAATTTAAAAAGATATATTTGACACCACTTACAATAAAAGATTCAAAATAAATAACAAAAAGAAATAACTAGACTAGCTAGACTCAAGAAAATGAAAGAGCAGACTCCAACTCTAGGTTCCAGGTTCCACTCGATCACACTGATCCATTTCCCAATGCACGTACCGATACTCGCATAACCTGAAAAGGGTTGGAAGTAGGGGTGAGCAAAAAGCTCAGTAGGAATTATACTCTATCATCAGGCATAGTTTAAGTGATTAGCAAGTAAATTACAGTTTCATGTGCCATGCTAATAAGAGAAATAAATGACGATATAAAGAAACAACGATAATAAAACAGATCTTGCAAGGTCAAGAAATATAAAGGAACAGAATGGTAATACATAAGAGGAATAACAAAGACAAGAATTTACTGCAGGAGATAACGATAAAGAGTTGGCCATATCAAGATAATTCAAGTCATGTCAAGCACGTGTGTAGTTTCATTTCCACGTCCAAGTAACAGCAAATAAGTAACAACAAGTAGAGTATAGAACAGTGAAGAGTGGAAAGTGAAAAGTAGTAGAGAGTAGTAGAGAGTAGTGAAGAGTAGTGGCCAGTCCTAGATTTAACCCATGTCATGGTACTGGTGCCAAATGCCACACCTAGTCAATCACCTCCCCGGGGGTACACGTAGTGTTCGGGCGCTCCTCCCAGGACTAGACCGAGCCCTTAATTATTTGCCAGGCATTGATTTCTTTGGATCAAAGATCCCACGAATCTAGACTTCCATAATTTATAGCCAGAATTCCAAGGTTTGAACCATGTAGCAATAATAATTTCAAGTAGGAAGGAGATTCATTTCAGAATTTCAAGGTAAGCACAATCATCAAGAAGATTGAAAACCAAGTCACAATAAGAGTTAATCATACTGCGCTACTGTAGTACAGCAGCTATCCAACAAGTTAATCAACATATTAATCCTAATTATCAAGTTAATATGTCAAAGATTATCCATTATCATTTGCATTAAGACAATTGCCAAAAGCTGATTCAAGATGATAAGGTAAAGGAACAAGCTTGTACAGGAAGGAAAAAGAATGCATTAACAGAGATTTAATTACACCATTAACCACTAATTATGTGGGTTTCTATTTAACCAATGTATGAGTCGAAATGAAGATGGTAAACGGCATGTTTTTACCCTATGTTTGCAAGTAGGAACCAATGTAAATTGAAATCATAAAGTTTCCAGAATAGGTCACTGGTTCTTCAAAAGTATAGTTTTCAATTGGTCTAAGTTCAATGGGTCGATCTCCTATTGATCCGGATCGATCCTCGGGTCGCAAAATGATGAAAACTGGGCTTCTGGTACATGGGTCGACCCCTGGGGTCGACCCCTGTAAAAATGGGGTCTGGCAGCTGAATGGGTCGACCCCTGGGGTCGACCCCAGCAAATTCTGAAGGATGGGTCGACCCCTGGGGTCGACCCCTTCAATCCAGCGCAAGGGTTGACCCCTGGGGTCGACCCCCATGCAGGGGTTGGATGGGTCGACCCCTGGGGTCGACCCTCGAGCCTGCTGGGTTTCCAGAAAACGGGTCGACCCCTGGGGTCGACCCCTGCAATAACAGCAACGAAAGTTGACTCCGGAAAACACATGAACTCATCCAAATGAGGTCCAATTGAGTTGAAATCAAAACCACATGATCTAGGAATCCTAATAGACATTCTAGGGTCATGATACATGAGTTTAGAAACATGAATTTTCACAGAAATCAATTAAATCTCAACTTATACATGATAAATACATGAAAACCCTAGTTCCTGACCTACTTCTACTAAATCATGCAATTCTCTCAACATAAGCAATGAATTTTGGGGCTTCTTGTGTCAAAAGAAAGCTAACTCGATTATGAATCCAACCATGTATGATATGCTACATGAAGATCAGGTTACATGACTCAAAATTAGCCCGAAATCAAGATCTGACTTAAAGGAACACTATATGAATCATGTTCTAGACATGCTCTTACAAAAATTCAAAATTCACAAAGCATGCTCAGTAGAATTTAGGGCTTTTATGATAAATGGAAAGAGCACGAAAAACTCTACAATATGCATGGCTCAATTTCATTATTACACCTTGAAATCAGAACTTAATCGAAGAAGGAACAATGTTAACCCTAATCTAACATGCTTCTAACATGCTTCTACTAAACCTCGAAATACTCGCAGGATACTACATGATATTTGGGGCTTTATATATCAAAAGAAAGAGGACTTCATGCTGAACATTTTGGTATATGGTTTGCTGTTTGAGCCCGAGAGAGCCTACCTCAATTTGATGAAGAACAAGGAAGAACAAAGGAGGAAGAAAGAAAGAAGGAAGCCGACACCCACGCACTCAACGCGAGATATCTCCCACATCTGAAAACTTCAGCGACTGCCGCGGTAACCAAACAAAAATAGACTGGAAGGGCTTCATTTTTATAGTTTATACACGTTCTGGGATGGTCTGTGGAGAGAGGAATCGATGCCACAAGAGGCGTGTTAAACAAGGCGCCGAAATCAAGGACCAAGTCAAACTCGACCAGCCGCCTCAATTAGGGTTAGGGTTTCGAGCAATGTTTAGAGGGCTATTGAAGTTAAGATCATGCCCTTTAATTTGACACCAATCTCAGATCAAATGGTTGAGTATTAAGGTCGGATTTTGTGTTTGAAGTCAAGGTTAGGTAAATGTTGAAAAGTGTGGATTTTTCACTTAAAACATTAAATAGATCTTGCTACGGATTTTCACTGGGTTAATCCCAGAAGACAAATTTGTTACATACACTTCCAGAAACCTAATTACCATTTTTATGGATTTTTATCACGTAGAAGAATTTTCGATGGTACTATTCCAAGGAATAAAATATTATTTAATGAAACTCACTTAAACGATAAATAGATCTAATTACAGATTCTTACTGATAACACTCAAGAAGGTAAAGTTGTTTCATAAATCATTCTCTATCAATTTACTATTTTTCTAGATTTTTGTGAGAAAGTCGAAATTACACTAGCACTATTCACTGAGGAATATAATATTAATTTCCGAAATTCATTTATCTAAATTAAAAATTCACTATTTCAATTAAATTTCAGATTTTAAAAACCGGGGTGTTACAAATCATCAATAATTCAACAAAAAAAAATACATTTGCATATAGCAATAATTTAAACACTCACCAGGGTCTCTAGGTCGGCCCGTGTGGCGGCCAGCTAGTCCTCCAGGCTGTGTAGGTGGGCCTGGGCATCCATCGCCGCTATGTCCCGTGCATCTTGCATTCATTTCATTTTAGTCACATAATAGAAACATAAACATTTGCATTTAATTTAGAAATAAGTGCATTCATACATACCCCTAAGACCCTCATCTGGGGTCGTCCGGCGTAAACCTCCCAGTAGCGTCGGAGGTACTCAGAGCTGTCAGTCGCGTGGGAGGTGACTCTGGTCCTGCCTCGCTGCCAGTCGACGTACTGCTCCTCGAACCGTACCCTCCAGTCGGTCGCCTTTGTACGACCGCGTGTCTTCTTCCCGATGCCGCGTGGCTCGCCGACCTCTACCCACTCCTGGTGTAGGCCCAGGGTCCTCATCACTAGCCTAAGCCGTAACGGCTCGATCTCGCTCTAGCAGTGGACCCACAGCTCATGCTCAAAGCGAGGTCGCCCCGCTACGACCCACGGCTGGCCCTCGCCTGTCATCCCCTCATAGGGTCTCCACTGCACCTGCATTCATAAACATGCATATCATCATTTCATCATCATCATAATAAATTCAAATAAATGCAAAAGAAAGATGTATAACATTCATCATACCAGCGAGGGAGGGAAGTCGCGGAACTCTCTCCGTAGAACCCACAGCTCGTAGCCGAGTGGGGCCCCGAAGACCACCGGCAGCCAGCGCCGCGCTAGAGGAAAAGCTCCCTCACCTCCAGGCCGTGGGTCGACGCGCCCCATCGGCATGTATAGGTGGCTCCAAACCTGCATCCATGCACTGCATTAGTGAGGCATTCACATGCATAATAAAAGAAAAAGAAAAGAGAAAAAAAAGAGAAAAATGCATACCTGAAGAAAAGGTGAGAAGCCACTGACGGTCATCTCTCGCCCTGTCCCCGTGGACAGGTCGACCATCAAGTGCGCCAGTAGTGCCGCTCCCCAGGCGTAGCTGCCAACTGCCTCCAAGTCCTCGAGAATGCCCAGGAATCGGCAGTTGATGACGTCTCCCTTCGTCCCCAGCAATAGCCTCCCTAGTAGCAGCAGTAGAAACCTCCTCAGGTCCCGGTCCGCTCTCTCCCTGTCGGCCGGATCCTGGCAGTAGACCGCCCTAGCACCGTCTATCAACCTCTGTGAAAACTGCTCCAAGGACTCCCCGGACCTATGCCTAGCATTCCCTAAGCCCATCACCGTAGTCAGGTCGGTGCAGAAGATAGTCCTACACTCGCTGGGTGTCTCGTAAACCATCTCTAGCCCTAGCAGTCTCTGGGCGAACTCAGTGTAGTCAGGGTAGGTGATCCCACTCACAGCCTCTCCGTCTACCCTCAATCCTGTAATCCTAGCTACATCCTCTAGGGTAGGAACCATATGCCCCCAGGGCATCAAGAATGCCCGGCTAGTCCTGTCCCATCTCTCCCTCAGAACCTGGATAAGTGGTAGAACTGGCTCTATGGATAGGAAGGCCCCAAACCCCATGGCATCTACCCTCGCTCTCTGAAACTCAGGGGGGCCGTAGTATGCTGCCCGGACCATGACCCAGGAGATGCGCATCCTCATCAACCCCTACATGCATAAAGAAAAGAATTTTTGCTTAATTATTTTGATTATCCATGCTGAATCTCATTTTTGATTGCC
This sequence comes from Amorphophallus konjac, assembly GCA_022559845.1. Taxonomy (NCBI): domain Eukaryota; kingdom Viridiplantae; phylum Streptophyta; class Magnoliopsida; order Alismatales; family Araceae; genus Amorphophallus; species Amorphophallus konjac. The sequence goes on along the minus strand of JAHNEJ010001117.1, from coordinate 514,939 downwards.
TTGGGTTATATTGATGTTTGATTTTAATTAGCGACCACCCTTGGGTCATGGTTCATTGAATTAGCGCCCCTGGGAGGGGCGTGGTTCTTAAGTGTGCTTTGAATTCACGACCTACCCCAAGGTCGCTGTTTATCTAAGAAACGCCTCTGTATTGGGCGTAGTTTGGTGGTTAATTTCTAATTTCATAAGGTTTTTTTAGGAGACGCCCATCCCAGGGTCGTCTTTTGCTTAAGTCACGCCCCTGTGTGGGACGTTGTTCTCAAATGGGAGTTTTGGGGCCTCTAATAATTTTGACGTCCGCTGGTTTGGTCGTCTTTCATTGAATTAACGCCCTGGTGGGGGGCGTTGTTTTCAGGATTTTCAGAAAATGAAATAAAAATAACAGCATGCGAATAATTCATGGAAAAATAATTAAAAGCATGGAAATTAATGGAATTAACAGCATGATATGAGAAATGATAAATTTTTAATGGACGACATGCTGCAGGGCGTGTTTTATTGGGGTTAATTATTTTCCAGGAAATTAATTGAACTAACGCCCTTGGGAGGGGCGTTTCATCTCTAAATCACGCCCCCACGGGGGGCGTCTCTTTTCTGGGTTGCAGGGTTTCTACCCCGAGGGCTATGGAAATTATAGAAAAAATGAAAATAAAATAAAATTTAAAAAATATATATCGGGGTTGGGGGCTTACCTTCTTGTGCTTTGGTCCTTGTGGCTGAGGTCGTGGTTGCCTGGGTCGCCGTAGTTGGCCGGCACGGGGAGGAGCCGCCACCGTGGGCGGTGGCTCGTCACCACCTCCTTCTTCTTCTTCACCATCGTGTTCCTCCCCACCTTCGCCTCCTTCTTCTTCTGCTGCTTCATCATCCTCATCTTCCTCATCTTCTTCTCTTGTGGCCTCGTCGCCGTGTTCGTCCTCGTCGCCGGCCGCCGCCGCCGGTACGTCTTCAACCGCCGCCGGGGGAGGCCCATCCACGGCTGCTTGTTCATCGCCCAGGTCCACCACCTCGGGGGCGGCCACCCGCTGCCGTTTGTGGGCACCACCGCCTGCCATAGCCAGAGAGTGAGGGGTAGAGAGAGAGGAGGAATGAAAGAGAGAGGGTGAGTTTCGGTTAGGGCTTGCAGAAGAACAGAGGGAGTAGGACGAAGGAGGAAGAAGAAAGGGGGAAAAAAGCCTTTTGGCATTCAAAATGAAGAAACACCTTGAGGAAGGGCGTGTTTTGTGGAATTGACGCCCATCACTTTGGGCGTGTTTTGATAATAGGTGATGTTTCTTGAGGCGTTATTTCCGTGTGCATGGGGAATCAAAACCGTCGTCAGACGCATTCAATATGGGTTGATTGATGTGATGGAAGTAATAATTGCTGTTTATGATTAACGTCTGTGCTTGAGGTGTTATTTTGATGATCCGTGGCTTAGCTAAGGGCGTTACTTTTGAGATTTCAACGAATATATTTTGGGAATTTGAATCAATTCACGCCCTAGTTTAAGTCGTTATTCAGTTAACGCCCATTTGTGTAGGCGTCAAATTTGTGAGCTGGAATATTGAAAGCGGCGTATTCTGAGGCGTCCTTTTATGAATTTACAACATTCCTTGAGGCGTTATTCGCAACAGAATCACAGGTTTTGGAAGATTTGATCCGAAATACTATGAAATTGGCTCAATCAGGTATCATCATTGTTATTCATTAAAAGGGAAGATCATAGTACATTCAATGAGCCCCTTTGGACCTCAAGTGTCTCAAAGCAATAACATAAGACTTCCACTGTTCTTTATCTTCTTCCAAGATTTCAACAGGTTGATGAATCTTATTGATTTTTCACAAGGCTTGGATTGTGGTACATTCTTCTCCATCTTCATTGCTGCCAAGGTCCCGTGTCTTGATTGGAGGAAGATGAGATGGATCTTCAAATACTTGCCGTGGAAGCCCGAGTTGAGGAAGGCACCGATATGAATTGTATAGCACGAAATCTGAAGCGTCGATGAGTCTAAGGTCCGTACCGGGAGAGAACCTTGCACGGAGCTTTTGAAGTTTGAGTATTCCCGGGGCGCAAGTAAAGAGATTCTTTGGCATCACCTTGAGGTGTTCTCGCCATTCCACTCTCTTCTTGATTTGAGGAATTCGGTTCATCACCCTATTGCTTATCCCAAGTGAACCGGTCATATAAGAGAGTGGGCTCTTTGAGAAAATTCTTGAGGATTGTTGGGCCTCATCACATGGATCAAACTTGAAGTGAAGATCCACCCAACTAGAGAGTGCTAGCATGCATCCGTAGATGGGTCTTCCCATTGCTGCTGAGGTTAGCCCGCTATAGAGATAGGCTAGAATAGCCGGTCCCATTCTCTCTCCTTCCCATGGGCTCACCACGGCGCTCAACTGTGCCTCCTCTAGGAAATCCTCCATGGATGGGAATAAGAGTGCTCCTGCTAAGCATACCACGAAGGCCTTGGTCACCCGTTTGATCTCTTCTTCTTCTTTAGCTTGATCCGCCCTCTTGTACACCCATGAGGCAAGCTTTAGAAGATTAATTCCTTTAGTGACCTTGATTTGATTCACTGAGTTTGGGCTAGGTATCAATGTGGTTAATAGCTCGTGAGAAGAAATTGGTTTTGGCATGTTGGCCATCTTCTCCTCATCCCCTTGCTTCATTCTTTTCAAACCTAAGATTATCTCCAATTCTTCTAATAGGATGGTGGCTTCAAAGGTAGAGAAGAGAAAGGTATGAGTAGAAGGATGCCATATCTCTACAAGAGCTCCTATAGCTGCCCAATCAAGATGGATTTGATCATGGTGTTTAGCATGGGTAACCAGGCTCAGGAGGTGCCATCTTGCTAGGTACACCCTCATATCTGAAGAAAATTTGGAGAGAATAAGAGGCATCCACTTAATCTTTGTGAATCTCCTAGCACCTGGGACATTTGGGTAGTCCTGAAGAAGAAGGAAAGGAAAAATGGAGATATACATGAGCATACAGAAGAATATGAAGAAGAAGGAACAGAGAATCAATCTTTACCTGATTTAATGCAATACGGTTGCTGATGTGCCCGTTGATTTCAGTAAGTCTGGGAGTTGAAATCTTGGATCTTTTGATGGCTCTCTCCGTCTTTGGTATGCAGGAGGAGTCGAGCGATTGCAGTCCCTGCGAGAAGAAGAACACGAACAGAAGAAGCAGAGAATAGAAACTCTCAGAGGTTGCTTTGTTTGATTTGAGGAAGTGTCCTCCTCTTATAGAAGTCCGAAGGGTCTTAGGGCTGTTCGGAGTTGTTGCTATTAGGACTGGGTTTAGCTTTCGCGTTGGAAACGGAAGCATGTTAATTAACGCCTTCTATTGGGGCGTCGATTTAGGAATTGACGACCTGACAGAGGTCGTGTTTTGTGTAGCGCCCTTTCCAGGGTCGTCTTCTTCCTGGACTCTCGATGCATTTCACGCCCTTTGGAAGGGCGTGTTTCTTCTTTTAACGCCCTCATGACCAGGCGCCTTTCATGTTTTTGACGCCGTTCAATCCAGGCGTGAATTTATGAGCTTATGAATTTGCTTCCCTACATGCTTTGATGAACTTAAGTGCTATTATTTTGTTGGAATTATTTTTAATTTAGCACTTATGATCATGTCATGCTTTGAATTGAGGATTATTCATATTGAAATTATGGGAGGGCTAATGAACTTTCAAGTGCAGAGGATTGCAGGTTTTGAGGTGCCCGGATCACTGTTGGAGTAACATCATGTTGTTCGCATCATTACTATATGGTATTCTACGTTATTATAATATATCAAGGACCTTGTGGTTCTGATGAACCTGGAATTTGAGTTCCCCTTCATCAAAAAAAAAACAACGATAATTCCAGGAGAGTCTTGATCACACGGATAGGCCGTTGAGTCGTTGAAGGTCTGGGATGATGGTTCCACTTTCTGAGTTGATGCGCGGACAAACGGGCTTCGGCTTAGTGTCAGCTCAGAGATTTGGATTCTTGATCAAATCTAGATGGCTTAGCAATATTATCCTTGAGTATTTTATATCTTTTAGTTTATTTTAATCTTTTCTTTTAGCCCAGCATGCATCATGTAAGATTTTGAGGTTCATGATGAAAATCTTCATATTATGGTGATAATGAAAGTCACTCGTTCTTGATTGAGTTGACATGAGATATTCCACTCCAAATTGAGTACTTTATTCTCTCTGAAGCTGCTCAGGCTGGTTCCTTGAAAATGTCCCTTTGCTGGGTCTCCATCTCAATTCCCTTTATTTTCCTGCAAATCTACCTTGGTTGTAGCACGTCCACGTTGGCTGGTAACCGCTCTCCAATGGTGTCTCCCTGTCGTGCCCACGTGCACATTTTATTTACTTAGTTTAGTCTCTTTTATCCAGCAAATTGATGTTTCCTTGGAATCATTCGGAGTTGTTTCACTTTGAATCTTGGAAAGATTTCTAATGATTGGTGTCTGAGACGTGTCACATCACACCTTGGCATCTACTTATCAGTTCATTCCACTTCATTCCGCTGGTTGCACTTTCGCTTCATTTTCGTCTCACTCCCTTCCAAAGCAGACGCCAAGGCGGGGCAGCTGTAGACACGCCAAAATTGACGCTATGTTGATCAAATCTCATGTCACTATGTTGACGCCCCAAAGTGAACTTCAATACATTCATAATATGAAGTTTTTTTCTATTTTTGTGGGTTTTTGGTTTGTTCTTACATTTTTGTGATTCGCGACCTGAAGAGGGGCGTTATTTTAAAAGTGACCTTATCTAGGGCGTGTTCTAAAGAAAGGACGACCAAATATCAGGGCGTCAATTCCTGGTATTATCCGGTTTCAAAATAAATTCCAATTACTGATTGGCGTCCTTTCTCAGGGCATGTTTTCAAGTAACACCTTTATCTCAGGCGTTGTCTCATAATTTTCAAATAAAGAAAGTTTTATTTCCAAATTTAAATCCAAGAAGTGACGCCCTTGACCAGGTCGTGTTATGGAGTAACGTCTTAAGGTAGGTCGTCAATTCAAATTTGACGCCCTTTTGAAGGTCGCGTTTTATGTTTCGGTGTCGTGTTTGAGTATGCCTTTCCTGAAGAGTTCCCTGCCCTCTTTGGTCAGCTTGCTCGATTTGGGAACTAGAGTCCTGCCTTCATTGATCATTGCCCGTTCTTATCTTCCTATATTTGAGGTTATCTTTGATCTGGAACCCTATATAATGATGTGAAACGAATTAACGTCGGGCATAAAACTGACTCTTCTTTCATATTTCTCCAAATTCTTTTATCAGCCCGGTTCTGGAATCTGTGACCAGCAGCTGTTGAAGTGGCTGTAGATCGCACTCTGGAATTTTGCCGGAGGCGCGGTTGGTGCCGTTGGCTTCGTAACAGGGTAGGGATGCAGCACAATTTTTCTGAATTTTGGTTCCGCCCGAACCTGGTTGCCACGGACGACTGAGCGGGGACCCCGTTCTGGTTCTGTGTAGGGGCAGCTTCTGAACAGCGGCTTGACATGGACACCACGAGCAATCCCGAACTCCGTTTGGTGCGCAGCAGGTGGCGTTGGAATCGTGGGGACGACTACTTTCCAGCGGCACTGGTCTCGCCTCAGTCGGATGTCGGTGTGGACGTGCAGGTCCCGTTGAGTGGGGACGGGTCGGAGGAGGGGATCGGTGGACAGAATGACCCAACAGTGGTAGGAAATTGATAACTTCACACCTTGAGCTCCGATCGACGAACCGCCTTCTGTTCCTGAGAGCTGACAGAGAGGGGAGGAACTTTGCTGAACAGCTCGGAGTCGGATTCCGTCAGGGTTGGGCGTGGTGGTGGTCTTCCTCAGCTTCTGGTCGGGTTCAGGAGCCTCCTGCGCAGTCGTGGGAGATTGGCCACTGCTGATGCTCACGAACTCGGAAGAGGACGATTCCACCTCGCCTGGTCAGAAGACTCGCCAACGTACGTTTTTGATGAAGAACCCGGAAGCCGATTCTGCCTGGAACTGCTCCCAATATCGACTGCAACTCGGGCTTGATTTCTGCCTGCGAATGGAGCTGATTGAGGAGGGGGGATTAAGGGGGATGGAAGGGATTTGTGGGTTTGGGTTAAGGGAGGGGGGGGGGATGGACGTGGCTGGGGTTGCAGGGGGGTGCTTTTGGGAGGTGGGGAGGTAATGGGGTGGTGAGAGAGAGAGGAGGGAACACCCAAATTCGAAATTGGGCCTTGGGGAGATGAAAGGGTGCCTGGGAAGACGAAAGGTTGTGTGGGGAAGGGGAGAGAATGCCTAGGGAGTGGGAGTTCTACCTAGGGGAGGGGAGGGGACTTAAATGAGGGGTATAGGGAAGGGGGAGGGGTCTTAATTAGAGGTGAAAGAGAGGAGAGAGAGTGGATTCCGAATTTGGGGTGGGGATGAGAGAGAATTGGAGAGAGATAGAGAGAGAGAGAGAGAGAGAGAGAGAATTAGACGAAGGGCATCACTCACCCGTGGTTGAGGAAGGGAAGAAGTGGGCATCGCACCCGTGGAGAGGGAAGGAAGAAAAGGCACTAGCGGCCATGGGAATTGCAGGGGGGGTGAAGGGAAGAAGATAAGGGAGGGGGAAAGGTCCCCCTACGTGGGACTCACATGGGTTCCAAAAATAGATCTTCATTCACTGTTTTTCCACCGTGGGATACAAGACTCTTATATAGGCATACAAGGAAGATTAAGAGACACTTACCACTTAGTATCATGACTTCCTAGGAATACTAAAAGACACCCTATCGGAAACATCAAAATACATAATAAGACTCCTTAACACTTAATACCTTCTTATCATGATTCCCTAGGAATACTTAAAGACACCGAAAGACTAAAATACATAATAAGACTCTTTTATTGTGAATAAAATTTCATAGAGATGACCCATTAGGCCCATGTATACGGCCCAATAAAATGAGATGATTAGCATGGAATGGCCCATTTGATTGCATTTGATGAAGCTGCTTGCCGATCACTCGGAGATGCTTGTTCCGTCAAACTTCCTGACTCGGAGAAGGTTCAGCTCAGATTTTGTGTAAACTGTCGATCTCATCAAACCCACAAAGCTCGTGAATTTTGAATCTTGAACTGAGATTTCCATCATACTCCTCCGCTTGGAGGAGGTTCGACCTCGAACCTCAAAGCTCAGGATCTCGGTCCGATGGGACGGCCCGATTCCCTAAGCTCTGATACCACTTGATGTGAAACGAATTAACGTCGGGCATAAAACTGACTCTTCTTTCATATTTCTCCAAATTCTTTTATCAGCCCGGTTCTGGAATCTGTGACCAGCAGCTGTTGAAGTGGCTGTAGATCGCACTCTGGAATTTTGCCGGAGGCGCGGTTGGTGCCGTTGGCTTCGTAACAGGGTAGGGATGCAGCACAATTTTTCTGAATTTTGGTTCCGCCCGAACCTGGTTGCCACGGACGACTGAGCGGGGACCCCGTTCTGGTTCTGTGCAGGGGCAGCTTCTGAACAGCGGCTTGACATGGACACCACGAGCAATCCCGAACTCCGTTTGGTGCGCAGCAGGTGGCGTTGGAATCGTGGGGACGACTACTTTCCAGCGGCACTGGTCTCGCCTCAGTCGGATGTCGGTGTGGACGTGCAGGTCCCGTTGAGTGGGGACGGGTCGGAGGAGGGGATCGGTGGACAGAATGACCCAACAGTGGTAGGAAATTGATAACTTCACACCTTGAGCTCCGATCGACGAACCGCCTTCTGTTCCTGAGAGCTGACAGAGAGGGGAGGAACTTTGCTGAACAGCTCGGAGTCGGATTCCGTCAGGGTTGGGCGTGGTGGTGGTCTTCCTCAGCTTCTGGTCGGGTTCAGGAGCCTCCTGCGCAGTCGTGGGAGATTGGCCACTGCCGATGCTCACGAACTCGGAAGAGGACGATTCCACCTCGCCTGGTCAGAAGACTCGCCAACGTACGTTTTTGATGAAGAACCCGGAAGCCGATTCTGCCTGGAACTGCTCCCAATATCGACTGCAACTCGGGCTTGATTTCTGCCTGCGAATGGAGCTGATTGAGGAGGGGGGATTAAGGGGGATGGAAGGGATTTGTGGGTTTGGGTTAAGGGAGGGGGGGGGGGATGGACGTGGCTGGGGTTGCAGGGGGGTGCTTTTGGGAGGTGGGGAGGTAATGGGGTGGTGAGAGAGAGAGGAGGGAACACCCAAATTCGAAATTGGGCCTTGGGGAGATGAAAGGGTGCCTGGGAAGACGAAAGGTTGTGTGGGGAAGGGGAGAGAATGCCTAGGGAGTGGGAGTTCTACCTAGGGGAGGGGAGGGGACTTAAATGAGGGGTATAGGGAAGGGGGAGGGGTCTTAATTAGAGGTGAAAGAGAGGAGAGAGAGTGGATTCCGAATTTGGGGTGGGGATGAGAGAGAATTGGAGAGAGATAGAGAGAGAGAGAGAGAGAGAGAGAGAATTAGACGAAGGGCATCACTCACCCGTGGTTGAGGAAGGGAAGAAGTGGGCATCGCACCCGTGGAGAGGGAAGGAAGAAAAGGCACTAGCGGCCATGGGAATTGCAGGGGGGGTGAAGGGAAGAAGATAAGGGAGGGGGAAAGGTCCCCCTACGTGGGACTCACATGGGTTCCAAAAATAGATCTTCATTCACTGTTTTTCCACCGTGGGATACAAGACTCTTATATAGGCATACAAGGAAGATTAAGAGACACTTACCACTTAGTATCATGACTTCCTAGGAATACTAAAAGACACCCTATCGGAAACATCAAAATACATAATAAGACTCCTTAACACTTAATACCTTCTTATCATGATTCCCTAGGAATACTTAAAGACACCGAAAGACTAAAATACATAATAAGACTCTTTTATTGTGAATAAAATTTCATAGAGATGACCCATTAGGCCCATGTATACGGCCCAATAAAATGAGATGATTAGCATGGAATGGCCCATTTGATTGCATTTGATGAAGCTGCTTGCCGATCACTCGGAGATGCTTGTTCCGTCAAACTTCCTGACTCGGAGAAGGTTCAGCTCAGATTTTGTGTAAACTGTCGATCTCATCAAACCCACAAAGCTCGTGAATTTTGAATCTTGAACTGAGATTTCCATCATATAAGGTTGTCTTGATCGACCTCGTGCGAGGTTAGAGGCAGAGGCAGAGAGCAGAGAACACACAGACGCACAGAGGCTAGAACAGATTAGAGTTTACGGTGCTGGCTATTACGATCATCTTCCTCCTGTGCGGTCCCTCTCTTTGAAGGCTCTCTATCTCTTTCTTCTTCCCTGTTTCTGCGGCCACGCCGTAGCTTCCAAGTGGTTTCCTCCCCTTTACTGTTTACAGGGACAGCATAAGGGGGTCTTTCTTCTGTTCGTTTATTCTGATTCATATCATCATATCATCATCTATTGCACGGCTCCTTGCATTAGTTTAGTATCATATCTCCCTTCCTTCCCTAACTCTTCTTTAGGGGTTTTAAAACAAACAAAAAAGGTGCACATGTCATGTTTCTTTTTCATCATATGGTTTATTGGGATTGATACTACATTCCCTCGGCTGATCCACTTCCCTTTGCTTGTTTGTTTTATCTTTGTGCAAGGGTAATCAACAAGGAAAACCCCCTTCATCGGCCGGCCGATTGAAGGAGGAGGAAGGAATTCACAATCTATCCCACATCCCACTTATCACAAGGTATTCGCGATCATTTATCTTATTATTGAGGTAACCCCTCTGATGATCACTCTCCTTTATAGCACCACGTGCTTTCTTTTGTCTTTGTTATCATCTCCCCATCATTTTTATATATATCTCATATGAGTGGTTTGTTCCACTTAAGTGGATTTATCACGATCTACAGGGGCTGCCCCGCACGTAGGGCTTCTGGCCTTCGAAGACATATTCCGGCACCCGTGAATATCCGTTTTCCCCTTTTTGTAATACAATTCCCCCTCAGGGGCCCTTCTTGTATTCCCTCTTTTTTTTTTATTCAATGGAAAGGAATCTTTACACCAGTCTCATATGTGGCTTGTTCTTAACTTATCGCACCATCAATATTTCACGGCGATTTGGCAGTGGTTTCAGCGGTCCCTATGGGAATAGCCCCGTACCTAGTAGGAGAGCGTCCACCCCTTCAGAGAAAGGATGGGGAACTCGCTCCACCGCGTGACGGCCTCCGGGGGGGTGCTTTAAACCGAATTCTGTTGATGGTAGCAAACGTCCTTCTTGGCCATACGTGCTGCAAGGGAGACGGTTTGCAAGAATGTGAACGAAGAGGCTCAGAGCACTATCCGGAACGGGCGAATGGTCCATCCCGGGCAGGTTTCAAAGTTAGTCGGGGCAATGTGCCAATCGACCAGTACATGATTTCATCATCGACATTGGGTTTATATCGATGCAAAGGAGTTTTACAAGTTTCATCAGAGTAGACTTAAGGTCTAGACTGGGTAGAGGTTATCACAGGTGGGACATTAAAGGGTGCGTGATTTTCATCTGGACAGACGTAGGGTCTAAACTGGATAGGATTTCATCATTGATCAGGCGAGGTGCCGGTCGATCAATAGCTAATTCTATCATCGATATTGGGTTTATATCGATGCAAAGAAAGTGTTATAAGTTTCATCAGAATAGACAAAAGGCCTAAACTGGCAGGGTTTTAATTGGGCATGGTTTCATCACTGATTGGGCGAGGTGCCAGTCGATCAGTGGTTGGTTTCATCGTCGATATGGGGCTTATATCGATGCAAGGAGTTTCATAGGTTTCATCAGTATAGACGTAAGGTCTAAACCGGCCAGAGGATTTTATCATTGATCGGGCGAGGTGCCGGTCGATCAACGGTGGGACGTATGTAGAGGTGTAGGTCCCGTCAGGACAGACGTAAGGTCTATTCCAGCGGGTTTTATGGTGGGTGGGACTTTGCCAAGAAATACGTAGGTTTCATCAGGATAGGCGTAGGGTCTATCCTGGTAGGGTTTCATCGTTCGGGCAAGGAGCCGATCGGTCAAGGGAAGGTTTAGGAGTTTGATCAGGACAGACGTAAGGTCTGAACTGGCCAGGTTTTATCAGACTGGTGACCGGTTTTATTATTGGTGGGACATGTGAAGAGAGGGTATGTAGATTTCATCAGGGTAGATGTAAGATCTACCCCGGAAAGGCTTCATCATCGGTGGGGCATAGAGCCAGATGACCGACGGAAGGCCTCATCAGTGAAGGGGAGGTGAAGGCAACGTGCCGGTTGGCATGGAACTTCTGAATTACCACATTACCGACCCAAGCGCCCTTTCGGGTTTTCACCGGAGCCAGCCCCCTCTTGCTTTTGCCCACGCGTCCTTTTGGATTTTCACGTGGCGGGGTACCCGATTTTGCCTGCAGTGCCCTTTCGGGTTTTCACCACAGCTGGGTTTTAGCCATTTTTGCCCTTGTCCAGAATGCCTGAACAAGTCTGGCGGGGTATCTCTATTTTCACCCCCATTTCTGCATATGTACTTTTTATCGTTTTCTTTCTCTTTTGTTTTTCATTGTCTCTTCTGGGACCAGAACTTTCATCCTATGGACCATGGCGCCATATGTTTATTGTGGACACACGATCATTGATGTGGGTGTCAACATCAATGCAAAGGGAAGTAGGGTTTCATGATCTATCCAGACGAAAGGTCCGAATTGATTTAGAGGATATAGATAGCAGCTCGGACACGAGGCCGTTTGTTGAAAATATGAGTTTCATCGTTAATGTGGGGTTTAACATTAACGCAAAGGAACAGAGTTTCATGCTCTATCCAGACGGAGGGTCTGAATCGATTCACAGAGCAGTGTTGTGCTATGTCAGAGCGGAGGGAAGGTCTACCCTGGATGGGTTTTAGCGTCGATCAAGCAATGTGCCAACCGATCGATAGCAGGTTTCATCATTGGTATTGGCTCATACCAATGCAAGGATTTCATATGTTTCATCAGGATAGACGTATGGTCCAAACTGGATAGGGTTTTCATCATTGATATTGGGCGAGATGCCGATCGATCAATGGCGGGTTTCATCATTGGTATTGGGTTTGTACCAATGCGAGGATTTCATAGGTTTCATCGGGATAGACGTAAGGTCTAAACCAGACAGGTTTCATTGTTGATCGGGCAGTGTGCCAATCGATCAACAGCAGGTTTCATCATCGGTATTGGGTTTGTACCAATGCAAGGATTTCATAGGTTTCATCGGGATAGACGTAAGGTCTAAACCAGACAGGTTTTATTGTTGATCGGGCAGTGTGCCAATCGATCAACAGTAGGTTTCATCATCGGTATTGGGTTTGTACCAATGCAAGGATTTCATAGGTTTCATCGGGATAGACGTAAGGTCTAAACCAGACAGGTTTTATTGTTGATCGGGCAGTGTGCCAATCGATCAACAGCAGGTTTCATCACGGCGGGACGTAAAGAGACCTGTAGATCTAGTTGGAATAGACATAAGGTCTAAACCGGACAAGGTTTTATTGCTGATCGGGCAGTGTGCCAGTCGATCAATGGCAGGTTTCATCACGGTGAGACGTAGGATAGGTTTCAGCGGGATAGACGTAAGGTCTAAACCGGGCCGATTCTACCGTGGTGGGTCTCAGACAAAAACAAGTGGAAGTGTTTTATCAGAACAGACGGAAGGTCTATCCCGAGGTGGGCTTATTATCGAGGGAATTTTTTTTGAGCAATGCATGAAGGCTTCAATAGAATAGACGTAAGGTCCATTCCGGATGGGTTTAATCGTTGATCGGGCAAAGCGCCGGTCGATCGACGAGGAGCTTTATGGTGGTGGGTGAGGCTTTCTTTGGAATCACCACATTACCGACCCAAGCGCCCTTTCGGGTTTTCGCCGGAGCCAGCCCCCTCTTGCTTTTGCCCACGCGCCCTTTCGGGTTTTCACGTGGCGGGGTACCCGATTTTACCTACAGTGCCCTTTCGGGTTTTCACCACAGCTGGGTTTTGGGCCATTTTTGCACTTGTCCCTAATATAGGAGCAAGTCTGGCGGGGTATCTCTATTTTTAACCCCATTTTTTACTTTTTTTTTTGTTCTTTCTTCTTCCTCCACTTTCCTTCTTTTTTTTTTTAGAGGGTGACAGGTCGGAATGCCACCAGCTCAAGATGAGGGTAGCTTGGTTAGGGCGGAGTGCCACTAGACCAAGAAAGGGGTAGCTTGGCTAGGGCGGAGTGCCGCTAGACCAAGGAAGGGTAGCTCGGCTAGGGCGGAGTGCCGCTAGACCAAGAAAAGGGTAGCTTGGTTAGGGCGGAGTGCCGCTAGACCAAGGAGGGGTAGCTTGGTTAGGGCGGAGTGCCGCTAGACCAAGGAAGGGTAGCTCGGCTAGGGCGGAGTGCCACTAGACCAAGAAAGGTAGCTCGGCTAGGGCGGAGTGCCGCTAGACCAAGGAGGGGTAGCTTGGTTAGGGCAGAGTGCCGCTAGACCAAGGAAGGGTAGCTCGGCTAGGGCAGAGTGCCGCTAGACCAAGAAAGGTAGCTCGGCTAGGGCGGAGTGCCGCTAGACCAAGGAGGGGTAGCTCGGCTAAGGCGGAGTGCTTCTAGACCAAGGAGGCGCAGCTCGGCTAGGGCGGAGTGCCGCTAGACCAGGAAATGGGTGTAGCTCGGCTAGGGCGGAGTGCTGCTAGACCAAGAAAAGGGGTAGCTTGGTTAGGGCGGAGTGCCGCTAGACCAAGGAGGCGCAGCTCGGCTAGGGCGGAGTGCCGCTAGACTAGAAATGGGTATAGCTCGACTAGGGCGGAGTGCCGCTAGACCAAGAAAAGGGGTAGCTTGGTTAGGGCGGAGTGCCACTAGACGAAGAAAGGGTAGCTCGGCTAGGGCAGAGTGCCGCTAGACCAAGGAAAGGGTGTATCTTGGCTAGGGCGGAGTACCACTAGACCAAGGAAAGGGTAGACTTTGCCCGATTACTCGGGGAATGTTGGTTGTGCTGTATGATACAGCTTCAGATGCCTTCAGTTGAGTGGTGAGAATTGGATTTCCCCTTGATGGTTAACAACCACGTAGGCCCCTCCTTCGTAGACCCGCTGTATCACATAAGGACCTTCCCAATTAGCATTCAGCTTCCCTTTTGGGTTGGACGCCGTGACTTCTTTTTTCTTGACCATGATGAGGTCACCTTTCTTGAATTCTCATCCTTTTACGAGTTTGTCGAATGCAGTGGCCATGCGGGCCTGATACATTTGGATACTCTTCTGAGCTCGGAGGCGCTTCCCATCCAATTCAGCCAGTTCTTCTAGTCTTCTTTCTGCATTGGTCTGTTCGCCACGGGCCAGGCCATATTGGACCGCCACTCTGAGTGACGGGACTTCCAGCTCTAGCGGAACCACTGCCTCTGAGCCGTATACCAGCGAGTACGGCGAGCACCCTGTAGGTGTCTTGAAGACAGTGCGGTATGCCCACAGAGCTTCATACATTTTCTCTTCCCAGTCCTTCTTATTAGAACTGACGACCTTGGCCAGCAAGGTGCAGAGAGTCTTGTTAAAAGCTTCTGCCAATCCGTTTGCCTGTGGATTGTAAGGAGTGGAGGTCCTCCATTCGATCTTATATTTCTCAGCAAGTCGATAGACCTTCTGATTTCTGAAATGACTTCCATTATCGGATATTATTCGGCTGGGGATCCCGAACCGGAAGATAATGTTCCGTTTGATGAATCTGGCGACCAGTTCACCAGTCACTTCTCTTAATGCTATAGCCTCTGCCCATCGGGAGAAGTAATCTATTATGGCCAGTATATACTTATGTCCGACCGAGGAAGTCGGCAGTGGCCCGACTACATCAGTTCCCCATTGTGCAAACGGCCAACTGGGAACTGTAGGGTGCAGAGTCGTAGGAGGCCTTCTAGGCACAGTAGCATGCTCCTGGCATTTCTGGCATGATTTTGCACATTTACTGCAGTCTTCAAACATGGTGGGCCAATAGTAGCCCAGCTTCTTGATTTCTATCTTCATCTTGGGGCCAGCCTGGTGGGCACCTGCTGTCCCAGCATGTGTTTCTTTCATTGCTTGCCAGGCTTCCTCAGTGGACAGACAGCGGAGTAGAATCTTCTTGCGTGCATCTGCCATTATTCGGAACAAAATTTCATTCCTGAGTTCATAAGAATCTTTGATTCTTAGGAGTTTCATCTTTTCTTCTCTTTTCTGCGGCAGTTGTTGGTGTAGAAACCACTGCAGCAAGTGTTGTCTCCAATCAGATGCTTGTTCTGTGCTGACGGTGGCAACCTCGTCTCCTTCGGGGTACTCTTCTAGCATACTGGGGACTTGCCGCCGGTTCATAACGATAATGTTCAGTGTCTTATTTGGTGGGACTGCTAGTGAGCTGGCCAACTTTGCCAGTGCGTCAGCCTGGGCATTGTGACCACGACCCACATGCTTGAGCTCAATATGGTAGAATTTCGCCATGAGAGGCACAGCTTTTTGGTGGTAGGGATTCAGTTCTGGCTTCCGTACTTCGAACTCCCCTTGGATCTGTTTTATTATCAGCATCGAATCGCCGAATACTTGAAGCATTTGGATACCCATGTTGAGGCTTATATATAGCCCGATTATCAGAGCTTCATACTCGGCCTCATTATTGGTGCAGGGCTTGTTTATAGAACAGGAAGTATGCACGACCTCCCCTTCTGGTGATTTCAGCACAATACCGGCTCCAGCCCGTATTCTGGTCTTTCCATCGGAGTCTGTCTCTGTTCTGGATGCTCCATCAAAGAATAGTTGCCACATAACCGGCTGAGCCTGGCAGGCCTCGAGTGTCTCATCATCGGGTAACTCGGTCCCTAGCATATCATTTTCCGGCACAGGGTGCTCTGCGAAGAAATCAGCCACGGCCTGTCCTTTTATCGCCCTCTGGGGTGTATAGGTAATATCGAATTCCATCAGGATCACTTCCCATTTGCCCAACCGGCCCTTCAGTACTGGCTGAGTCAATATGTATTTGAGCGGATCTGCTGCAGATATCAATCTGACTTCATGTGACAACATATAGTGTCGGAGCTTCTTGACAGCAAAGACCAGTGCCAGGCAGGTCTTTTCTATATAGCTGTAGCTTTCTTCAGTTCTAATCAGCCTCCTACTTAGGTAGTACAAGGCTTGTTCTTTGCCTTCTTCATTTATCTGTGCCAGCATTGCCCCCAGGGAACAGTATGTGGCTGCGATGTATAGTATTAAGGGCCTGCCCTTAATTGGTGCCCCCAGCACCGGAGGGGTCTTGAGATATTCTTTCAGTTTCTCAAAGGCTTCCTGACAGCCATCGTCCCAGAGGAACGGCACATCTTTCATCATGAGCTTGTGAAAGGGGTGGCATCTCCCCGACAGATTTGATATAAATCGTCGGATATAGGCCAGATGCCCTTGCAGAGATCTCAGCTCGGACAGATTCCTTGGTGGAGGGAGCTCCTGGATAGCCTTAATCTTGGATGGGTCAATTTCAATGCCCCTATGATGGACAATAAACCCGAGGAATTTTCCACTGGACACGCCGAAGGCGCATTTCATGGGATTCATCTTGAGTTCATATTTGCGCAGCCTCTGGAATACTACCCTCAGGTCTTGCAAATGGTCCTCTTCTTTTAGTTTTTACTACCAAATCATCAATGTAGCACTCTACTTTCTTGAAGAGCAAATCATCAAAGATCTTGGTCATAGCTCTTTGGTAGGTAGCGCCGGCATTCTTAAGACCAAACAGCATCCTTTTGTAGTGGAATATCCCCTTCAGAGTGCGGAACGCAGTGTGCACTCTGTCTTCTTCAGCAATCAAGATCTGGTTATATCCGGATGACCCATCCATAAATGATAAGGCCTCATGACCAGTAGTCGCATCGATCATCACTTCAGTGATTGGTACTGGGAAGTCATCTTTCGGGCAAGCCTTATTAAGGTCCCGGAAATCAACACATATTCTGATCTGCCCATTTTTCTTTTTTACAGGCACTATGTTGGCTAACCATGTAGTATACTAATTTTCTTCAACAAAGCCTACATCAATCAGCTTGTCAACCTCTTTGTTAATCTGATTTATTAATTCAGAGCGCATTCTCCTGGAAGGCTGCTTTACAGGGCTAGCCTCTGGGTTTATTGCCAATCGGTGCTGTGCCACATCAGAACTCAGTCCCGGCATTTCATCATATGTCCATGCAAAGCAGTCTCGGAATTCTTTCAAGAACTGTATATACTGTTCCCTGGCAGCTGGCTCCAGCAGTGCACTGAGGAATGTCGGCCTTGGCTCATCTGCGGTCCCCAGATTTATTTCCACAAGATCATCGACGGTGGCCTGACCTCCATCTTCGACCTCGGGCGGGCCTTCTTGCAAGTCAATGAAGCCTCCCGGGATATAATCTTCTTCAGTTTCATGATTTTCTGTTTCATCATACTGGTCATCAGCGGGTGTTGGCTCATCATATACGCCCAATATTGTTGTATTCTGTTCAGTCTGCCCCGAGGATGTAACTGGATCAGCAGGAAACTCAAAGATGAGTCTTCCGCCCTTAGAGGCTCTTCTGATGCAGACTCCCTTGAGAGATCATCATTTTGTAGAGCCCGGACTTCTTCCAGGATGCGCTCAAACTCCAGGCATTCACTCAGCTCTTTGGCTACTTGGTCTTCATCCGGGATTCCCGTGTCAAACTTTGCTTCAGCATGGAACAGATCCTCTTCGCAATGTAGGTCTTCCCAGCACCAATCTTTCTTTGTTTCATCAGATGTCCCCGTCTCCGGCTGACTGTCTGGGGCTTCATTGTTCATTATGGATTGATAAATGATTTCTTCATCTTCCGAGGGGTACTTGTCATATCCCACCTGGGGAGGGTCTTCATGCTGGTAGGAGACAGAGATGACGTCCACTTCAGCTTCATAGTATTCTTGAAGGGTATAACCCAACCCCGGGTGCTGAGTGATCTTCCTCAGTTCCTTATCATCCCGGGGCGGATCCCATAGCTCCTAGAACGCCTTCTTTTGGGCAACAGGTTGCAGTGATGGCATCTGCATCTTATAGAACATCTGCGAAACCCATTGGGTAGTATAGTTCAAGCCCGTGATCGGCACCATCCGGTTTGCAGATTCTTCAGGGACCATGCAGTCTTGATCATCGTCTTCGACTGACTCCCCGGTGTAGAATATGATAGGAGGCTCGCAGAAGCGAGGGACTTCCATAGTCTTCAGTGGTAGCACCGTCTGGTACTCTAGGCTGGCGATGGGCTTGACTAAACCCTGCGGAACCTCCACCTGTGTGTACTTTTCTTTCATTTCTTCATCGATATCATCCGGGTGAATGCTAGGAGGGGTGATCCGAGCAAAGTCACCAGCATAAGAGATGTGAGATACCTCATGCTTTTTAACATAGCCCTTTGGTGGCGGGGGAGACCAGTTTCTTGCCTTCGTCGCCGTCTTTTTCTGGCTGACCACAGCCTCTTTCTCTTCACCCTTTTGCGACACCTCTGTGTAGTAGGATGCATCGAGCATATGGCACTCGAATACTTCGAAGGGATGCAGATCTGCAAACACCCTCTCTTCTTTTCCTTCATGGCAGTATTTAATGCACTGATGTAGCGTGGACGGCACTATCTGATATTCATGCAGCCACGGTCTCCCCAGCATGCCCTTATATGTGGTGTTGGAGTCGATTACATAGAATCATACCACGGTAGTGAGATCCCCCAATGTGAGGTTAAAATCAGCCACCCCAAGGGGCGTCTCACATTTCTGGTTGAATCCCG
The DNA here is from genome assembly GCA_022559845.1 of Amorphophallus konjac. Lineage (NCBI taxonomy): Eukaryota > Viridiplantae > Streptophyta > Magnoliopsida > Alismatales > Araceae > Amorphophallus > Amorphophallus konjac. Next base: position 496,264 of record JAHNEJ010001117.1, on the reverse strand, counting down.
CAATTTTCATGTCTCTGACCTTGGTAAGCTGAAGATCAAAGTAATATTTTTGGTAGATGCGGTATGGGAGAATGTTCACGGCAGCCCCGGGATCTATCAGTATCCTGTTCAGTGGCCGACAGTTCAGGGAGCCCCTCATATACAGTGGTCTGTTATGGCCAGAATTCGGAATCAGGATGTCATCCTCTATGAATGTAACTGACGGCCCAGAATTCACTTCTGTCAAGAGTGCTTCATATTGAGCTGGCGACTGCAAGGCATCAACAATTGCTTGGCGAGCCTCTTCACTCAGAGAGAGAATCTCCCAGATGGAGAATCTGGTAGGGAGCTTCTTTAGCATTTTCATGATCCGGCTGCCCACCCTGACATTAGACAGTCTCATTTCTTCAGCCCATCGGGGTTTAGGAGGTTCATGCGGTGCCCGTGGCCTCTGCTGACCAGTGCTGGCTTCAACCTCTGGACTGATTTCTTGGGGGGCTTCTTCTATAGCAACGGCCCCTGGTGCTGTCGGAGAGTTATCCTCCTCTTTCTCATTCTGCTTGTGGGCTACAGATGCGGACTGCTGAGGTCTCTTGCCTTTATCCGGCCCAGCCTGTATCGATTGCCCATTGTCTAGACTGGATAGAAATTCCAGAAATGTTGGAATGTGACCTCCCTTCTTTTCTTCCTGGTATAAGCTGGCAGGGGGCGGAATCTGGACACCCCGCACCTCTGGTTCAGGAATCTGGTAGGGCTGTTCCCCTCTGAACATAATGTTATGATTGGCTGGTGGTGGGCGCCCCCACCTTCTTCCGGAGCGGGTTACATGTGCTGAGGTTGAGGCCTCGGCATGGTTGGCTTCTAGCGGGGCATTTGACGTTTCGTCCTCATCATTCTCCCCGGGCGAGGTAAAGAGTGCCGACAGGGTGTTACATTGTACTGTCACGACCCTCTTTCCCTTCTTGGACTTGGGCCGTCTCTTCTTTTTCTGGGAATTTGGCTTTATTGGCCCCTGCCCCCAGAAGGGTTCAGTCTCAGCTTTTTCTTGTTCTGCCTCTGACTGCTCTTTAATTTTTAATTCTTCGAGCTGTTCCCAGAGTATACAGTCTTTCATCAGCAGGTGCCCGGGCTTTTTCTGTTCATATTCATCGAGCCCATTAATATATTGTTGTAAACGCCTGGCTGCAGGACTTACTTCCTTGTGTGTAGGTAGGGGGACCTGTCTTCTCCGTTTATGAGTGGGGATTCGGATGACAGGCCCTGTCTCAGCTGTGCGCCATACTGGCTTTACTGGAGGCGGCTCAAGTCTTGGTGTGACACCGCGGATGACTGCTCCATTGGTATTGGCTGCGGGAGTCTTCTTTCTGTTCTTTATGGGTTTCATCTGCCATCCTTCCTGATCCTTCAGCGGGGTGAGGAAGCAAGCTTCATAAGTATGCCTGGTACATTCTTCAACGGCCTCCTTAGGCAGCTGCTGGTAGATTGAAATCATATTGGCGGCCATTTTAAATGTCGGAGGCTCATGTGGACGAGGTGGCTCTACCTGGTAATCTCCCAGCTGTAGCTCGCCCTTTTTTACCATGCCTTCCATAATATCTTTGAAGACGTAGCAATCTTCAATTGCGTGCCCCAACGCATGATGATATGGACAGAACAGCGGATCACCTTTCTTTGCCGCGTCATCGGGTCTCTTTGGTTCAGGCAATGTTACCTTGTTGAACTTGTATGCCCAGTTGAATAGTGCGGCTGTCTTATCTTTCGGGAAAGAGTACGGCTTTCTCATTTTATTTCTCAGAGAGACCTTATCTTTTCTTTCTGCTATGTCTGCTGGCGGGGAAGTTTCATCTGCCCCTTCTTCCCTTTCTGTTGCTCGAAGGTTCTGAAATTGACGGTGTTGGCCTCAGAGTGCGATGGTCATCGATCATTAGATTTCCCTTTTGGCATAGTTGGAGCATTGGCCGTCGGATGCTTAGACAGGAACGTCTCGACCTCCGCCACTATATTGTTCAGCCGGTCAAATGTTATGACATCTGCACCAATCATCTTTTCCAGTACCTCTCTCCTGAGGCTCTGCTTACATATTTGCACTGCATCTTCTTGATGAGGAGGTCTTCTGCATCTCATAGCTAAGTTCCTCCACCTTTTGATGTAATCCAGTGCTGTTTCATCTTGCTTTTGCCTGGTTGCATATAGTTCTGCTATTGTAATCTCTCTTTCTGTGACGTGAAATCTGTCGCGGAACTTTCTTTGCATATCAGGCCAATCGGTCACTGACCCAGCCGGCATGCTTGAATACCATTCAAAGGCTATCCCGGTGAGGGATGAGCCGAAGAACTTAAGCAGATAAGCTTCATCAGCTGCCAAGTCACCCATGATTGTGGTATAGTAAGCTATGTGCTCCCTGGGAGAGCCCTGGCCATTAAATTTTTCAAACTTCGGCGGCTTACTAACGCCTGGCGGTAGTCTCTTAGCAGCATACTGGGGAGAATACGGTACCCTGTACACATCGTAGGTACTAGCATCATCACCAGTCTTTTCAGACAGCTTCATCTCCACAATCTTTTCAATCATCAGCTTCTGGGCTATGGCTGGATCTATGTTTTCTGGGAAGAAGTGAGCTTGTTGATGACCGTAAGGAGTTGTCATCACAGTTGCGCGCAAGGCTAGCGCGGCAGGCTACGTCTGAGATACAGAGGCTGAGCCACCGTCTGCTGCAGAACGGGTTGGCTTGGTGCTTTGCCCTTATCAGCCGGGAGAGGATTAGCTGGGATAGCCATTTCTGTTGAGCTGGCAAACTGCCCCACAGGCTCGGCTTGCTTGGAGACCGGTGTAGCTTCATGCCTCTCATTTAGCTGTCTTCTGAGAGCATTGATCTCTTGTTGATATCTTCTAAACATCATCTGGATCATGGGATCCAGGGTTGACGGGATCTGTAGATCTTCTGAAGTCCCTTCAGCGTCATCGACGAAGGGATTATCTTCATCTTCAGCTGTCACCACATTAACTGTCATAGTGGTGATCTTGCGGACTTCATCATTAGTCTTCACCTTATCTTTTGCCACCTGGCCTCTTCTTGTGACGGGGCCTGGTCTGGTTGCTAGCCTGAGCAGTTCATCTGGCTGTGTTGGTAACATATCCTGCCCTTCGACAAGCCCGGCCATATTGTAGGCAAAGATCTGCATCTTTCCCCTCTGCATGTAGACTTTCCTTCTCACCTGATCGGGGTATTCGAGCTGGTCAAAGACTGATATTCTTTCTCTAGCTTCTTCCCTATACAGGTCTTCTTTCCCATACTCGGCTCTATGACCTTCTTCATAATCATTGGAATCGGAGGAGGAGACTCCGAGCATCACTTCTTGAAGGGTTTCTTCTTCTTCTTCATCCATGGTGCCCAAAGCACGGGATAATCTTTGCTGCCCGAGGGTGGAGTTCCCCAGGTAGTGAAAGTAGTCTTGAGCCACTTGTTTCATCTCCTCTTGATTGTGCCTTCGTGGCTTTGGTTGGAGCATCAATCTTTCCTGGCTCTTCTGCTGATAAGCCAGTCTCTCCACCTGAGCAGTCAGGTGCTCGGCTCTGCAGTATTTGAATATATCGGCCTGTCTGGCATAGGCTCTTGGTCTTCTTAGAGTGGCAGCAGCGACTGGTTCGCTTATTCTCATTTCCTCTTCCTCCCTGAACCTTCTACTCCCATCTTGGCAGCAGTTGGCAGTAGCAGCATAATTCTTTCTTTCCCATCTTTTGCCCCCAGCCATGGGGTTGGTGACCGTTAGGTCTTCCTTCTGCTCATATCTTCTGCCCCTCATCCTGGGGCGAATAGTAGTCAGATTTCTTCCTTCATTCTTTTCCTCATCTCTCTTACCCCGAGCCCTGGGGTGAACAGCAACAGCATTTCTTATGTCTCTTCCTTCTTCTCTTCTGCTTCCTGCCCTGAAGCGGGCAACAATGGTATCAACAATGTTTTCTTCCTCTCGAGCTGGGACCCAGATCTGCCTGAACTTGGGCGGCTTCAGCGCCAGTGGCCTTCTATCCTCCTCTTTCATGTCGGCCCTCCTGGCGGCTAGTACCCGGAACCTGTTGGCAGTAGGCACCGTCGGGACGATCACGTCTGGCTTGACCGCCCTTGGGCAACCACTGAGGTTTACCCGGACATCTCCAATCAGCATTGTCTTTCCTGAGTTGGATATCCGATGACCCGCAGTAGTGGATCGGGCTCTCCTATCGGATCTCCTCCTTCTTCCAGCAGCAGAGGACGTGCCCCTTCTCGCCTCGTGATGGACGAAGCAGGCCACGACCTTAGGAGTATGCTGCGTCACCTGGCTCATTTTGAGGCTGGTAGCTTGCGTCAATGTCTCGACAACAGTCTTTTGCTCCTGGTTGTCAATCTCGAGCAAGTCAGTGAAGATGAGGCCCAGGCAGTTGGGCATCCCGACAGCAGGCGGCATCGATCCGAACGAAAGAGGTACCGCCAGGTAGCCTTCTCAAACATGCACATCGACCGCTTGTTGATCAAAGTGTATAGACATGATTCCAGCCGTCATCGTAGCTTCCTGAAAATAGAGAAAGCACACAAAATCAGAAATTTGAGGGGGGGCCCACTGGGCCTCCTATTTTGGCATAGAGATGAAGGGAGACTTGGTCCCACCGGGCGTGCCAGACTTGTGGACGCGGGATTTTTATTCCTCTTTATTTTATTATTATTATTTATTTATTTATTTATTTATTTATTTGGTTTGTTAGGCGTGCCAGTCACATGTGTGACGATTTCATTGTGCGCTCGACTTGACTTGGTCAGTCGATTGTGGAGTCTGAGTCGGGACCAAAAGTCTGCCATACCATAAAGGCTATGACGTTAATTACGCCCTTCCTAAGAAGGACAACCCTTGATTAAACGCCAAAATAGGAGGCCACTCGGGGCGGTAATAAAAGAAAAATAACAGTGTGTGATATTGAAGATATTATTATTCTGAGAAGGTAATTGAGCGAACGATAAGTTATTAAATCAGCATGACCCCCCCTGTGTAGGTCGTGCCGGATGGAGATAGGACACCGTCCACGCAGCGGCGGGGCGGAGCCTGGACAGTCATCGGGGACATATCCCCTTTCATGTTCCTCATCCAGCCAAAGGCCTCGCAGTATTCATATTCCCCGAAAAATCGAGCCAGACGGGAGGTGTATGACGGGCACTTCCCGGGACTTATCGGGGTTAAAATATCTATCGACATTTCGGCAGCATCTCCCCATAATCTGGATTATGCCCAGGGGAGAATAGGCTATCACCCACGGAGTGCCGGGATGAAAGCCGAGAAAAGGAGGGAGCAAACCCCCCACATTGTACATGTATGCTCTAGGGCAATGTTTGACTCTTCCCTTATAGGAGCCGGTGACACTCATGCAGTGGCAGGGCTCACCTCAGCTAAAGGGGTTGCTCATAAACCCAGTACGGATCAGTGGAACATAAGGGAGTCTGACTCCCTTTAATTTTGTCCTTGGGACAGTTCCGGTGACTCATGGACATCCCTAAGTGGGTTTGATAGAGGTGTCGGAGGCTTGATGGGTGGCGGAGTAGGCTCTCGGCGCACCTTGGACTGGCCTGGAGGTTCCCGGGGCCAAGGCAAGGAACAGAAGGGGGTTCCTGGCGCGCCCAGGAGATATGCTCTCGACGCAAGGGCCAAATGGCCAAGGGAGATATGCTCTCGGCGCAAGGGCCAAATGGCCAAGGGAGGTTGTCGGCGGGTTCAGCATGGAAGGTTCCCGGTGCGACGGGGAAAAGGCCCGGGAAGTAGGCTCTCGGCGCAAGGGTCAAATGGCCAAAGGGGGTTGTCGGCGTGAAGAGGAATCGCTCAAGGGGGGTTCCCGGCGCGCAGGGGAGAAGGCAGATGGGCTTCCCGGCGCGATGGCAAAGCAACCAAGGGGGGAATTCTCGACGCGACGGGGAAGGGTCCAGGGAGTAGACTTCTCGGCGCGATAGCAAAGCAACCAGGGGAGGGTTTCCCGGCGCGGCCAGGATACAAGGGTTCCCAGCGCGGAGGCCAGAAGGCCAGGACAGTTCTCAGCGCCTGAAGGATAGCGCCGAGAGCTGTTCATCTGATTTACTGTATGCGGGGCCGAGAGGTGTGAGGGCGCCGGGATAAGAACAGAGCTTTATGGTACTCTGTTCTTGAATCTGTTGAGGATTCAGGGATTTTCTCTGGTGATTCAGGCCAAGATAGATGGGCCTTGGGAAATCAAAGAGTTCAATTTATCAGACTAGAATTGACTTTGGCTTGGATTTCAAAGGGAAGGCCGGAGGCGGGGAGTGATTTGGGGGAAACACGGCTTAGGGTATCTCTGTCACCAGCGTTCCTGACGATCCGTGAAGATGATTTTGGTATACTCTCAATCATCTGGGGGCCAAGAGATGACTCTCTCTGGCCCCGGAGATGACTTCGGCAAAGCCGATGAGCAGGAATGCAATATCTAAAACTGAGCAGTGGCTGCTATGTATCTATGCTTTGCTTAAGAGGCCAAGGGATGGTCTTTCCCTGGCTCGGAAGCAAGCATGAGGAGCGTTCGAGAAACGGGCGAATATCGAACTGGGGGGGGATAGCATGCTATTGAGTCTTAAGAAGAAACAGAAAATATGGGGAGATAGCAATAGGGTTTCGAAGAAAATAGACAGCAGGTCTCAACGGGAGCCTGTAGTTTTCATTCATTCGAACATCACCATTACACTCACACATCAGGGGCAATACGTAAAAGAAGGTATATGTAGACTATGCCTTGCCCTAGCAAAGTAAAGTCGGCTATGATATCACAGCATACATCAAAAAAAAGGGGAAGAGACAGAAGCAATCGAAAATTAGAATAGTGAACTACAGAAAATGGGGAGGGGAGGGTAGAGCATTGACTCCTCTCCCTCCCCGTTGCCCACCTTCGATCAGGCTTCGAGACTCTTTTCTTCTTTTTTCCTTCCGCCTCTTCCTATCTCGGATCAGATTGCAGGCTCCACTCTCCTCTCCTTGTTTTCGTTTGTGGCTATCTGTTCAGGCTATCTGTCCTTCTTTTCTATCTGCTCTCTCACCCTCCCCTGCCTCTTTTCGAATGAGGGGATTTTATATCCCTCGTTGGTGTCCTCTCGGCAGGCTCGTCCCGGCGCGCCTCAACTGTAGGCGGAGCTCCCGGTGCGCGGGACTCAAGCTTCTCGGCGCCGCTTCTGGGCTTCGACACGGGGATCCTGGCGCCACTTTTATAGGCCCATTTAGGGCTTTTAAGACCTCACGTAGACTTCGGCCTTTATTGGTCCTTCAGATCTATCAGAACCCGAGAAGGCCCTCCACTGGTGACACAGCTTCTATTGAGATCATTCATAGATTTTCATCAGTCGGTAGACTGGGGTTTCATCGGCATTACCATCTGAATGACGAAAAAGTCGGACATCATCTCATCGGTATCGTCACCTGAACGGTGACAAGACCGGACATCAGCTTTAGCCTGAAAAGACTTCAGCCAAGTGACTGCTATTTCATCAGTGCCGTCGTCTGACAGACAATGGCATCAGACATCAGCTTGGCCCGGGAAAAGGCTTCAGCCGGGTAGATGGTTGACGAACTTCATCATTGATCTCTCACTATTGGTCTGATCTTCCTTTCAATTCTGTTTCTGCCCTGGCTCATTTTCAAGGTGTCAACAGGAACCCACACTTCCCCGCTCGCCCTCGTCTCCGAACAGGGTTGGTTTCTTCAAACCAACTGGGTAAGCTCTATCCCTTGCTCTCATATCAGTAGTTTGTTCATATAATACCTGTGGAATTGCTCTGTTGACGGTGAGAGAGCGCCCGACCCTGAAGCTCCCCATTTACGAGTGGTCATCGTGGGATTGTGAGGGAGCGACCTGATGCCGTTTCGGCACCTAGCCAGCCCTTTGATTGTGGGCACCGTACCCTCAGGAGGGCGACCATAGCTTTGCTGGTCCTCTACCAGCAAGGGCTTTGTTCCACTACCTCCACTCGGCATCACCGAGTCACCCGGGAATCGTGTGAGCAACGGTGGCTTGGCAACTTGCGTAATTCTCTACTCTTGTGCGTTGTGCTTGCTTGGTAAGTCCAAGGACCCTCAGTCTAGTTGCTGCATTGACAAAGTCGGTGTCACATCACACGCGATCCAGTGTGTTGATCAACCTCGGAGTGGTGGAAAGGGCAGTTCCCGTAATACGATTTGTAAGCTAGTTCTGTGGGCTCCCGGCTAGCGGTAGCATCCTACCGAGGGAGAAAACTAGCTAGATGGCCTGGCTTAGGCAAGAGTCAGTGTGTGCACACGTGGTCCGGGGCTGAGGACTTACTTCGACGGGCGTAACCCTGACGAGTTACTTGTTGTTGTAGTTCCTGTTTGGTACAGTGCGTGTCTACGACTCTACCGTGGCTTTGGCGGTACCGTAGGCGAGACACTCGTGGCGTAGTGTAAGACGTCAGTGGACGCAGCTGGCTGTTCTTCTGATGAGGAGTTGCTTCCGTCATGTGATACGTGACTCTTCGCGTTTCTTATGCGTCGTGACCTTTCCGAGTTAGCCCTCTCGTGGCCCTACTCGAGGTCAGTGTTGTGTTGCGTGCACGACGTTCTAGTCGTGTGTGTCATCCAGGATGTCTGTCGTCTGTCTAGATCTTTTCTAGACTTTTGTCTGTCCTTGCAGGTCTTCATCTTAGGCCTGGCATTGTATCTGCAGATCGGTAACTCCTGACTTTGTCAGATCAGAGTCGCCCTTCTGTCACTGCTTGGAGTAGCTTAGGGAGCCGAGTTCCTCTCGGTGGCCGTGTTCCGAGTTTTATGGCCTCGCTTTTCCCTTTTCTTTGAGCTTCCCTTGCTCTCAGCCTGTTCCCTACTTCTGATGTTCCCGTTCTTTTTACAGCTTGGTAGTGTAGCTTTTCCTAGTGTTCGAACTATTGCTGGGGAGACTGGTGAATTTCCTGTTTCTATAGGTTTGCATCAAGGTTCTGCACTAAGTCCGTATCTCTTTGCCTTAGTTATGGATGGAGTAACTAAACAATTGCATGAGGATATCCCTTGGTGTATGCTATTTGCAGACGATATTGTTTTAATTGATGAGAGTATTGATGCTCTAAATGCTAAGTTAGAGCGTTGGAGACTTGCCTTGGAGTCTAAAGGTTTTAAAATTAGTAGGAGCAAGTCAGAATTTATGCACTGTAATTTTAGTAATGGGAGAGTGGTTCAGGAAGACATGGTTCTAATTGATGGACATAACATTCCGAAGAGTAGTAGCTTTCGATACTTAGGGTCTATCATACAAGAGAATGGGGAGATTTATGATGACGTTACACATAGGATTAAGGCAGGCTGGTTAAGATGGAGAAGTGCATCAGGTGTCCTTTGTGATCGTCGTATGCCTGTGAAACTCAAAGGGAGGTTTTATAGAACGGCTGTGAGACCCGCTCTGTTATATGGTACCGAGTGTTGGGCAGTACGAAAGGAACACATCCACAAAATGTGTGTAGCAGAGATGAGGATGTTGAGATGGATGTGTGGCAAGACTAAGAAAGACAAGATTAGGAATGAGCGCATCCGTAAGGACTTAGGGATAGCTCCAATTGATAGTAAAATGAGAGAAAATATACTCAGGTGGTTTGGTCATGTGTTTCGTCGCCCTAACTCAGTGCCGGTTAAAAGATGTGATCAAATCTTAGTGGATGCTAGCAAAAGAGCTCGAGGAAGGCCTAAAATGAGATGGTGCGATGTTATTAGGAAGGACATTAGTTCATTGAGTTTAAATATGAATATTGCACTTGATAGAAATCTTTGGCAGAACAGGATTCATGTAGCCGACCCCAATTAATTGGGATAAGGCTCTGATGATGATGATGATGATGATGAGTGTAGCTTTTCCTGCTTTGCTACTATTGTTTCTTTCTGTTCTGTGTACTGCGTGTTTCTCAGCGGGGATCCGCGTGACCCCTACTGAGTCTCTGTTTGGAGACTCACCCCTACTTTTCAGGTGGGTGGCGTCGTCTCTGTTCGTGGTTCCTGGTGTGGCGCGTCTGTAGCTGCCAACGGTACTTGCGTCGGGTTTCCCCCGACCTCAGTGTACGTTCTTTTCCTGTGGCCTGTACTTGTCTTTAATTTCTTGGACTGGACTATGGTATAATTGTTAAATTGAAATTATTAATTAAAAAGTAATTTTATTTCTGCTACTTTAGCAAACCGATCTAATGAAATCTAATTGCTTACTGTACTATCTCTGTGGCTTTAATGTACTACACGATAATCCTCTTATCCCTTCGGAGCTTTACCGCTCTTGGGAGGCCTCGCGAGTTCCAAGTGGTATCAGGTGTATCCAGTAGTCCTATCGGGTATATCTGGTATCCGGGATCCGGGTCGTCACAGTTGGTATCAGAGCATTATTGTGTGAAGTACATGGGAATCCGAGATATTGCAGTATCCAGAGTCCTTAAAGTCCAGTACAGGCATTTGCTGGCTTAGGTGTTGCGATGATTTGTCACGTTGTTTTCTTCGTGTGTGGTCTTGTGCGTGCTGTTCTGGCATTGCGCAAGGTGATTTTTGTTCTCGTCAGGATGTGACGAGACGCTTCTTCCTATCGTGGTATTTGTCTCGATCTTATCGTACGTGGCAGTGTACGCCGGAAGGCTTGAATCTGTAGTACGTTGTTCGAGGTTTTGTCCGTGTGTTGTTCAGGTTGCTATTGACCTTTGGCCTTGGTCTGATGACCGTACACGTTCTCACGTTGTTTTGGTCATCCCGGCTTGAGTCTGTTCAGCTCCTAATGTGTCTCGCTTCTGTTGAAGTGCTCGATTAGATTCCGTGTTTGAGAAGTTGCTCAGGCAAGCTTGGATTTTCCATACCTGGTGAGCTTTCGTGGTTGAGCTTATTGCTTCTCGTCCCTTCTGGTGGAATCTTTTCGAGGTTTACCTTGGAATTGTTGTCTTAGTGATGCCTTTGCCCTGTGTCTGCTTAAGCGTGGACAGCTTTGTTCTGAGCCTGATCTGCTCTTTGCTATACGGTTGCTTGGCTTTGGACTCCATCATGGTGTTAAGAGCTGTCGTGTACCGTATTTGTCATGTCGTGTCAAGCGGCCGATGTATTGTGAAGGCTCATTTACCATTTTTAGGACGTGAAGGTAAGCTGAGATTAGCTTTTTCCTTGGGCCTTGTGCTGAAGCTGGTACTCCTCTTCTTTGCACTTAGGCTTCTTATGATCGATTATTTGTCATATCGGTACTCTTGGCATGTTACGTTGCGATTTTTAGAAGTAGTGATGGCGTCGAGTGTGTGCTGAGATGCTCGTATCAAGATATTCTTTGATGCCTGTGTGCGTTTTATGAGTGTGCAGCTGAAGCGTGTGGGCTGATTACCCACGGGTCGAGAGGTTTGTTCTCTCTCGATGTGACTTCATCTTGGCTTCTGTGCCGGGATGTTGCCTGTCGTCGTGCTGTTGCTGGAGTTATTCTGGTGTTGGCATTGGCATTTGTGAGTGTTGGTGAATCTGTCGGCTTTCCTTGCTGATTGAGTACCCTCTGCTCTGCATGTGTTTTCTTGGGTGTTGTGCACTCAAGGCGTGTTAGTAGTCCTTGAGGTGCGTTTCCTGAGATTGTCATTTCTCGTTGTCGTGGGTCTTTTCTTGGTGAGCAGTCTGATGCGTGACCCGTCCCTTGTGGTCATGTGTTCAGCTGTTCTTGTGCCTTGATGTGACCCTGCTTGCAGTTGTGTTCCATGGTTTTGTGTTCTATACGGAGCCAGAATCCTGCAAGTGTTGTTGTTATCGTTTTATCGCTATTTCTCTATGATTTTGTGTCTCTGCCGTGGACTGTGACCTTGTCAGTTAGCTTGTTGTACTCCCTTTCTCCCGTAGAGTTGGCATGCGACTCGATCAGAGGTAATATCTGAGTGAGGACTGACTTGATCGTGTTTTTGGTCCGGTGCTGTTATCGTTGGCATCCTGTGTGCCAGGTGTTCTCTGCCACCTTTGGCACTGGAGCCGATGATGTGGTCGAGCTGTCAGCTGAGAGGACTGTGTCTCCTTGTGTAAGCTGCTGCTTGCCGTGCCGTCGTTGTGTTCCTCAGTATCGGTTGTCTGTTGTTGTGGCAGTCATGTCTGTATTTCTGGTGAGACGTAAGCGACGTTGCCTTGTTTCGGAGGTGTCAGACTTGTGTCCACTTGTGCCGTGCTCGTGCTGTAGACTTGCTTGTCTTGAGTACTAGAGCGTGTACCTGTAATTATGGTCTGATAATGTTCCTCTGAGCCGTGCTTCTCGAGATTTATGTTGCCGTGTTCTCGGCATTGTTGTTGGCTGATGCGTAGTGTGCATAGCCATGTAGGGTTGTTCTTCCCTTGCTTCTCCATTGTTAGTCCTTAAATTTTGAGGGTGAAATTTCTTAAAGGAGGGGAGGATGTAATATCCCGGATCTTTGCTGAATCCTTAATAGGTCTTGTTGGATATTTATTGATCTTTCGGATCTGTTTCGGTGAGTTTCGGCTCGCTTTTGTGGCTTCCGAGTTGAGTTTCACGATCTATGTGAGTTTTTCTCTTGTACTAGTTACGGAACCCTACGGTCACTTTAGCTGTCAGTTCATCGACTCAAGGATGTTGCAGCGACGATGTACTCTCCAAGCTTGTCGTTTTGACTATTTTTGCGTATTTTTCTGAGATAGGGCTAAAAATCGGATTTTTCAGAAATTAGGAAAATTCCTAATTTCTTTTCTATTTCTTTTCCTTTCCTCTCTCCTCCTTCTCATTTCACGCCGCCACCTCTCTCTCTCCCGTTTCTCTCCCGTTTCGCCTTCTCGGCTCCGCATGCAGATGGAGGACCCAGGGGCGAGTGATGGGGATGCTGTGGAGTTGGCTGGGTGCCGACGGGGCGAGGATGGAGCGTTTTCGGCGCGATCCCGAACGGTGGATTCAAAGCCGACGTTTGAGCTCGCAGCGCAGTTTTTGGCGCGGTTTAGTCCCTTCGGGGCACGGTTTCTTAGGTGGAGGTAGGGTGATGGATCACCACTTCTCCCAACCCATTTTCCCTGCCATTGCACATCGTTCGGCGTGAAAACGGCTGAGTTTGGGATTGTTTAGCCTAAATCGTGATTTTCGGGTTTTGTAGGGTTCGCCAGAAAATGGCAACAATTTTTAGATCAGTTACTGTCAATGGACTCCCTAGGACGTCAGCGTTCCATAGTCACTGATTTCATTTCGTTTGGTGGTCCCGTTTGACCGCTAGGGCTCGGGAAGTCTGGAAACCCTTTTTGGGTGATTTCGTTAGAATTGCCCGTCTCTTGCGATCTGTGCGTCGTTTTGACTCCGGACGGAGTCTATGTGATTGCCAGCATGTCCATGGTTGTATCCCCTTCGTCTCGGGACGAACGGGGCGTGGAAAGGCCTCCGTTGGGCCGAACCCACTGTTTGCTCGCCGTGACGCTTGAACGGTCAGTTCCAGACCGTTCATGTATTAAGGCGGCCATCCCTGGACCGTTTATCCTTATGTCGGTTGTGGTTGTGTGGTCGCACGATAGACCGCACATCCCCTTGGGCGGTTGGTCTTGGACCGTCCATCTTATGTCGGTTTGGGTTGTGTGGTCGTATGCTGACCACATATCCCCTTGTGTGGTCGTCTGCTGACCACATATCCCTTGGGAGTTGTGCGATTAGTGACGTGAGACGAACCTCCAAGTCTGATATTTTCTTTTCTTTTCATTTTTTCCCATTTTTTCTTCTTTTCACTTTTTCTCTATTTCATTTTCTTTCCCGAATCTCTCATTTTTTTAAAAAAAAATCATCACTTTTTTTTTCAAACCTTCTCTTCCACCTCTTCTTCCATTTTTTTTTAAAGAGCATCACGAGAGAGAGAGAATAGGGTGACGTGAGAGCATGCAAGCCATGCATGCACCTAACGTACCTTCGCCACTTTCATTTTTTTTTCATTTGCTTTGTGATTCTACTACGGTGGCTAACAGAAAAATGAGAGAGAGGGAGAGGAGAATTAGATAAAACGGTAGAGTGAGAGAGAAAGTTACGGGAGAGGGGTTGTGCTGTCTCTTTTTTGTTTCATATGTGTACTAACAGAATGAAAGAGAGAGAGAGGGAGGGAAGAGAGAGAGAGAGAGAGCACCACGATGGGGAGGTTGTTTGTTTGTTTTTTTTCCTGCTACACAAGCTTCACGACAGAACGAAGAGAGAGAACGGGGTAGAGAGAGAGCATGACGGAGAGAGAGAGACGCGAGAGGTGGGGGGAGGAGACGACAATAACGGCCTGGGAACTGGTCTGACGTGCTGGAAGGCTTGCCAACATGCTCTGGGTGAGCCACCCTTATGCTAGGAGGTGGGGGCGTCGTCGTGCTCAGCCTGCTCGGAGGAGGGGGGGGAACCACGAGCCAGAGTGGTCGTTCGAGATGAGTAGCAACTACCCCCTGGCGGCCAGTGTTCGGCGAGGAGCGGTGTTTGGCGGTAGCGGTAGTAGCTAGGGACGCGACTGCAAGGGCGTGATCGCCCGACACTCGTTGCTTCCCCTTGTTCGACGGTGCGAGCTCCTCCTTGCTGCTACTGAACTGGGTGTGGTGTGGCGGCGGCGAGTAAGGGAAGGGAAGACGTCAAGCAGGCTGCTATGTAGGTGGACGGTGGTAGCGGCGACGTTGCAAGCTGTGGAGAGGGATGATGGCATGGGAGGGGCGAGCACCGCTCGGACGCAAACGATGGCTTGTGGGCGCTCGGAGCCGCTGGGAACATCGCCGACGTGGTCGCTTGCAGTGGAGATAGGCAGGAGACGTCGTGGTTGGCAGGGCGATGTCAGCGGCGGTCCTGCGGTAGTCGGACGGTAAGGGACTGGTTTCTCCGACGGGGTAGGTGCATGGCGAGGAGCAGGCCGGGGGGGGGGGGTTGCGGGTGAAGGGTGCAGTGCAAGGGAACATAGGTGGGGAGGGTAGGAGGCACCTGCGGTGCCCCTGTTCCAAACAGGGGAGCCAGTCGTGGGATTGGAGAGAGTAAGGGGGAGGGTGAAAGGGACTTGGGGGGGGGTTTTCGTGAATGGGGCTGGTTAGGAGATGCATGGGAGAGGGGGGGTGGTTTGTGACTGTTAGAAGATGGACGAAGCGGGAGGGTTTAAAGAGAGAAGTTAGAGACAGAGAGAGTGAGAAAGGAAGGGAGAGAGCACAGGATGTAGGGGGTGGCGTCTGGTGCAGGGGGGGCGTGGC
Source organism: Amorphophallus konjac (assembly GCA_022559845.1). Classification (NCBI taxonomy): domain Eukaryota; kingdom Viridiplantae; phylum Streptophyta; class Magnoliopsida; order Alismatales; family Araceae; genus Amorphophallus; species Amorphophallus konjac. The sequence goes on along the minus strand of JAHNEJ010001117.1, from coordinate 481,106 downwards.
TGCGGATCGGGTGCGGCAGCGTGTCCAGGGGAGTGACGTAGCAACAAGGGGGGCTGGGTTGTTTGGAAAGCAGTGAGGGTGGATGGAGGAGGTTTTCCACTGCACATGTGGGAATGGGAGGGTCGGTGTGGCTGCATGTGGGTCCTTGCCGTGCAGGTGAAGGGTGGTGAGGATGAGAAGGGCGGCCGATGGTGTTAGTGTTGTAGAGGAGTGAGAGGGAAGGAGGGGGTGGGGAAAGGAGGTGGGCGGTGAGTAGTGGAAGGAGGTGGTTGGGGCCGCATCTCACGACCAAAGCTTGGGCTTCTCACCCATGGACAGGGGTATCTCACCCCATCTCCTTCTCGGAGAACACACGCAAGGCTTCACACCTTATGTGGTTGGTTTCCAATAATTCTAAAACACTTTATTCTTCTTAAAAAGAGGTTACATATTTATAGACTCCACAAAGAAAATCAAAAGACACTCATTGAACTTCAACTAACACCTAACACCTAAGACTCATTATATCTCTAGTGGGAAAACTAAAAGACACTTAATAAGGACTATCACATGATGTGGATATTTTATTTCTACTACAAAAGAAAACACACATCTAGGCCCACTAACATGGCCCATTAACACAAAACTCTTAAAATAGCAAATATAGTTTGATAGTTGCCGGTGCTGCTTTGACGATCGACCGTTGCCGCTTGTCGATCCCGTGACGATTCCGTCAAACCCCTCCGCTTGGAGGAGGCTCGACCTCGAACCTCATAGCTCAGGATCCCGGTTGGATGGAGCAACCCGGTTCCCTAAGCTCTGATACCATTTGACGTGACACGAACCTCCAAGTCCGATATTTTCTTTTCTTTTCATTTTTTCCCATTTTTTCTTCTTTTCACTTTTTCTCTATTTCATTTTCTTTCCCGAATCTCTCATTTTTTAAAAAAAAATCATCACTTTTTTTTTCAAACCTTCTCTTCCACCTCTTCTTCCATTTTTTTTTAAAGAGCATCACGAGAGAGAGAATAGGGTGACGTGAGAGCATGCAAGCCATGCATGCACCTCACGTACCTTCGTCACTTTCATTTTTTTTTCATTTGCTTTGTGATTCTACTACGGTGGCTAACAGAAAAATGAGAGAGAGGGAGAGGAGAATTAGATAAAACGGTAGAGTGAGAGAGAAAGTTACGGGAGAGGGGTTGTGCTGTCTCTTTTTTTTTTCATATGTGTACTAACAGAATGAAAGAGAGAGAGAGGGAGGGAAGAGAGAGAGAGAGCACCACGATGGGGAGGTTGTTTGTTTGTTTTTTTCCTGCTACACAAGCTTCACGACAGAACGAAGAGAGAGAACGGGGTAGAGAGAGAGAGCATGACGGAGAGAGAGAGATGCGAGAGGTGGGGGGAGGGGACGACAATAACGGCCTGGGAACTGGTCCGACGTGCTGGAAGGCTTGCCAACATGCTCTGGGTGAGCCACCCTTATGCTAGGAGGTGGGGGCGTCGCCGTGCTCAGCCTGCTCGGAGGAGGGGGGGGGGAACCACGAGCCAGAGGGGTCGTTCGAGATGAGTAGCAACTACCCCCTGGCGGCCTGTGTCCGACGAGGAGCGGTGTTTGGCGGCAGTGGCAGTAGCTAGGGACGCGACTGCAAGGGTGTGATCGCCCGACGCTCGTTGCTTCCCCTTGTTCGACGGTGCGAGCTCCTCCTTGCTACTGCTGAACTGGGTGTGGTGTGGTGGCGGCGAGTAGGGGAAGGGAAGACGTCGAGCAGGCTGCTGTGTAGGTGGACGGTGGCAGCGGCGACGTTGCAAGCTGTGGAGAGGGACGATGGCATGGGAGGGGCGAGCACCGCTCGGACACAAATGATGGCTTGTGGGCGCTCGTAGCCGCTGGGAACGTCGCCGACGTGGTCGCTTGCAGTGGAGATAGGCAGGAGATGCCGTGGTTGGCAGGGCGATGTCAGCGGCGGTCCTGCGGTAGTCGACGGTAAGGGACTGGTTTCTCCGACGGGGTAGGTGCATGGCGAGGAGCAGGCCGGGGGGGGCTGCGGGTGAAGGGTGCAGTGGAAGGGAACATAGGTGGGGAGGGTAGGAGGCACCTGCGGTGCCCCTGTTCCAAACAGGGGAACCAGTCGTGGGATTGGAGAGAGTAAGGGGGAGGGTGAAAGGGACTTGGGGGGGGGGTTTCGTGAATGGGGCTGGTTAGGAGATGCATGGGAGAGGGGGGGTGGTTTATGACTGTTAGCAGATGGACGAAGCGGGAGGGTTTAAAGAGAGAAGTTAGAGAGAGAGAGAGAGTGAGAAAGGAAGGGAGAGAGCACCGGATGTAGGGGGTGGCGTCCGGTGCAGGGGGGGCGTGGCTACGGATCGGGTGCGGCAGCGTGTCCAGGGGAGTGACGTAGCAACAAGGGGGGCTGGGTTGTTTGGAAAGCAGTGAGGGTGGATGGAGGAGGTTTTCCACTGCACATGTGGGAATGGGAGGGTCGGTGTGGCTACATGTGGGTCCTTGCCGTGCAGGTGAAGGGTGGTGAGGAGGAGAAGGGCGGCCGATGGTGTTAGTGTTGCAGAGGAGTGAGAGGGAAGGAGGGGGTGGGGAAAGGAGGTGGGCGGTGAGTAGTGGAAGGAGGTGGTTGGGGCCGCATCTCACGACCAAAGCTTGGGCTTCTCACCCATGGACAGGGGTATCTCACCCCATCTCCTTCTCGGAGAACACACGCAAGGCTTCACACCTTATGTGGTTGGTTTCCAATAATTCTCAAACACTTTATTCTTCTTTAAAAGAGGTTACATATTTATAGACTCCACAAAGAAAATCAAAAGACACTCATTAAACTTCAACTAACACCTAACACCTAAGACTCATTATATCTCTAGTGGGAAGACTAAAAGACACTTAATAAAGACTATCACATGATGTTGATATTTTATTTCTACTACAAAAGAAAACACACATCTAGGCCCACTAACAAGGCCCATTAACACAAAACTCTTAAAGTAGCAAATATAGTTTGATAGTTGCCGGTGCCGCTTTGACAATCGACCGTTGCCGCTTGTCGATCCCGTGACGATTCCGTCAGTTAGGTTCAGACCGTTCATCCCGTTGTGTGGTCCAGTTCGGACCGTTTATCTAGTTGTGTGGTCCCTTTCAGACCGTCCATCCTTGTTGGTTGTTGGAGTTGTGTGGTCATTTCCGGACCGTTCAACCCCCTTGTGTGGTCTGTTCTGGACCGTTCAACCCCTTTGTGCGGTCTGTTTCGGACCGTTCAACCCCTTTGTGTGGTCAGTTTCGGACCGTCCATCCTGTTGAGTGGTCCATTCTGAACAGCTCATCCCCGATGTTTTATCGGTTGGCCGTGATGGCTTCTCCCGGTGTCGTGTTAGAGTCATTGCTCTGGTCTGGTCGACCCGGTGTGATCCAATGGTCGACATGCGACCTTGCCTGGGTCTCGATGGATTTGTCCAGCTCAAGACATGGTTCTGGACACCAAGAGGTTCGATTTGACCTCGATTTGTGTGTCCAGGTGCCTTGAGGGTGTCGGAGTTCCCCCAAGTCTCCGTACGTCCTGTCTGTTTCGCGTCGGTCGTCTACGTGAATTAGGGCGGTGTTTCTAGTGGTCCTATCCTGGACTGCTAGTGTTGGTTTGTCTGTCCGGTGGTTCCCGGGATCGGTCGGTTCGGGTGAATTGTGTGCGGTCTATTCCTTGACTGCTATAGTTTCTCCGAGTGACTTAATCTAGGACCACCAGTGTCTTTGCCTCTGGTTGCGTGGCGATTCCTCCTTGACTGCTTGGTTTACCTAGCGGCTGAGTGATGAATAGCCTACGCCAGAGAGTGGTTTACCGGTGGTTTGGTTTTCGGTATCTTGGCTTGACCTTATGGTTCGCCCATTGTCACGTGGACATCACCAGATGGCCTATGAGGGCTGTAACCGTGTTCCAAGGTGGCCAAGAGGATTTGTGCTTGCGTGTCTTTGTTGGGTTCCGGTCAACCCGGGTGACCCAGTGGTTGACGGGTGACCTTGTGTGTGTGTCTCGGCAGTTCTGTCCAGTTCGAAACTTTGGTTCTGGATGTCTCGAGGTGTCATCTTACCTCAGTCCGTGTGTCCAGGCGTGCTGAGGGTCCTCGGTGTTCCCTCAGGTCTCCGTGAGTCATTTTCTGCGGAGCGTCGTTTCCCGTGACTTAGGATTAGACCGATTGGCGGCTTATTCCGCTGTCAGTGACGATCTTGCGTTTGAGTTGTCCGACTCAAGGATCGTTACGTTGTAGGTCTAGTTACCTAGTCCTAAGTCTGTTGGCAGTAGTCGTACTGCCAGTGGTGCCTAGTAGTACGTGCGACAGTGCGTTCTAGCTTGTCTGTACCCTAGCACTTGTGTTTCTGAGTCTGGTGTCTTGTGAACCTCCTCTAGTCGTAGCCTGTCGATGCACGCGATCCAATGTGTTGACCCACCTCGGAGTGGTGGAAAGGGCAGTTCCCGTAATACGGATTGTAAGCTAGTTCCGCGGGCTCCCGGCCAGCGGTAGCGTCCTACCGAGAGAGAAAACTAGCTAGAGGGCCTGGCTTAGGCAAGAGTCAGTGTGTGCACACGTGGTCAGGGGCTGAGGACTTACGTCGACGGGCGTAACCTTGACGAGTTACTTGTTGTTGAAGTTCATGTTTGGTTCAGTGCGTGTCTGCGACTCTACCATGGCTTTGGCGGTACCGTAGGCGAGACACTCGTGGCGCAGTGTAAGATGTCAGTGGACGCAGCTGGCTGTTCTTCTGATGAGGAGGTGCTTCCGTCACGTGATACGTGACTCTTCGTGTTTCTTGTGCATCGTGACCTTTCCGAGTTAGCCCTCTCGTGGCCCTACTCCAGGTCAGTGTTGTGTTGCGTGCATGACGTTCTAGTCGTTTGTGTCGTCGAGTATGTCTATCGTCTGTCTAGATCTTTTCTAGACTTTTGTCTGTCCTTGCAGGTCTTCGTCTTAGGCCTGGCATTGTGTCGACAGATTGGTAACTCCTGACTTTGTCAGATCAGAGTCGCCCTTCTGTCGCTGCTTGGAGTAGCTTAGGGAGCCGAGTTCCTCTCGGCGGCCGTGTTCCGAGTTTTACGGCCTCGCTTTTCTCTTTTCTTTTAGCTTCCCTTGCTCTTAGCCTATTCCCTACTCCTGATGTTCCCGTTCTTTTTACAGCTTGGTAGTGTAGCTTTTCCTGCTTTGCTACTATTGTTCCTTTCTGTTTTGTGTACTGCGTGTTTCTCAGTGGGGATCCGCGTGACCCCTACTGAGTCTCTGTTTGGAGACTCACCCCTACTTTTTAGGTGGGTGGCGTCGTCTCTGTTCGTGGTTCCTAGTGTGACGCGTCTGTAGCTGCCAACGGTACATGCGTCGGGTTTCCCCCGACCTTAGTGTACGTTCTTTTCCTATGGCCTGTACTTGTCTTTAATTTCTTGGACTGGACTCTGGTATAATTGTTAAATTAAAATTGTTAATTAAAAAGTAATTTTATTTCTGCTACTTTAGCAAACCAATCTAATGAAATCTAATTGCTTACTGTACTATCTCTGTGGCTTTAATGTACTACACGATAATCCTTTTATCCCTTCGGAGCTTTATCGCTCTTGGGAGGCCTCGTGGGTTCCAAGTGGTATCAGGTGTATCCAGTAGTCCTATCGGGTATATCTGGTATCCGGGATCCGGGTCATCACAGTTGGTATCAGAGCATTGTTGTGTGAAGTAAATGGGAATCCGAGATATTGCAGTATCCAGAGTCCTTAAAGTCTAGTACATGCATTTGCTGGCTTAGGTGTTGCGATGATTTGTCGCGTTGTTTTCTTCGTATGTGGTCTTGTGCGTGCTGTTCTGGCACTGCACAAGGTGATTTTTGTTCTCGTCAGGATGTGACGAGACGCTTCTTTCTATCGTGGTATTTGTCTCGATCTTGTCGTACGTGGCAGTGTACGCCGGAAGGCTTGAATCTGTAGTACGTTGTTCGAGGTTTTGTCCGTGTGTTGTTCAGGTTGCTATTGACCTTTGGCCTTGGTCTGATGACCGTACACGTTCTCACGTCGTTTTGGTCGTCCCGGCTTGAGTCTGTTCAGCTCCTGATGTGTATCGCTTCTGTTGAAGTGCTCGATTAGATTCCGTGTTTGAGAAGTTGCTCAGGCAAGCTAGGATTTTCCATTCCTGGTGAGCTTTCGTGGTTGAGCTTATTCCTTCTCGTCCCTTCTGGTGGAATCTTTTCGAGGTTTGCCTTGGAATTGTTGTCTTAGTGATGCCTTTGCCCTGTGTCTGCTTAAGCGTGGACAGCTTTGTTCTGAGCCTGATCTGCTCTTTGCTATACGGTTGCTTGGCTTTGGACTCCATCATGGTGTTAAGAGCTGTCGCGTACCGTATTTGTCATGGCGTGTCCGGCGGCCGATGTATTGTGAAGGCTCATTTACCATTTTTAGGACGTGAAGGTAAGCTGAGATTAGCCTTTTCCTTGGGCCTTGTGCTGAAGCTGGTACTCCTCTTCTTTGCACTTAGGCTTCTTATGATCGGTTATTTGTCATATCGGTACTCTTGGCGTGTTACGTTGCGATTTTCAGAAGTTGCGATGGCGTCGAGTGTGTGTGGAGATGCGGGTACCGAGATATTCTCTGATGCCTGTGTGCATTTTATGAGTGTGCAGCTGAAGCGTGTGGGCTGATTACCCACGGGTCGAGAGGTTTGTTCTCTCTCGATGTGACTTCATCTTGGCTTCCTGTGCCTTGATGTTGCCGATCGCCGTGCTGTTGCTGGAGTTATTCTGGTGTTGGCATTGGCATTTGTGAGTGTTGGCGAATCTGTCGGCTTTCCTTGCTGATTGAGTACCCTCTGCTCTGCATGTGTTTTCTTGGGTGTTGTGCTCTCAAGGCGTGTTCGTAGTCCTTGAGGTGCGTTTCCTGAGATTGTCGTTTCTCATTGTCGTGGGTCTTTTCTTGGCGAGCAGTTTGATGCGTGACCCGTCCCTTGTGGTCGTGTGTTCACCTATTCTTGTGCCTTGATGTGACCCTGTGTCACGCCCCGATGCGGAATCTCGGGACGTACGGTTAGGGGCAAGCGAGCAATAATTCCGAACCATTGCAAACCATTGCACAAAAGGTTGGAAAGGATAATAATCAGAGTTTTATTGATAATAAAGTTGAGTACACTGGGTAGAACAACTACATCCAAATAATAAGCAAAATTCTAGAACAATCTCTCACTAATACTAAGGGTACAAACTGACTCAATAAACTAAAACTATCTCTCGATATCACTCCAGTCAATTCCCGACAAGTTCATCACCTGGAAAGAGGGGAAAAGTAGGAGTGAGCTAAACGCGCTCAGTAGATAACCACAAACAGGTTTACGTAATTAACCATTGATTTCCAATTTATATGAAATGCAGTAAATAAAGAATGACGATACGATAAAAGAAATAATGTAAAAGATATCTTGCAAGGTCAAGAAATATAACAATTTACCAAGTAATGAACAAGTAAAGTAACAGTAGATAATTTGGCCAGCAAGTATGTTACACATGTAACCAAGTAAATACGCACGAGTCAAGTAACAAGAGTTTGTCATAGACGTAACATGTCAAGTCAAGTATTCGGGTGCAATGCCTCACCCTGTCATAAACATCCCAATGGGCTCAATATCTTTTCGGGCGCTCTCCCCAGGACCAGACCGGGCCCTTATGATGCGTTGGTATTTCATTTCAATTGGATCACCGATCCCCCGTCTAGACATAGTCAATTATGGCCAATATAATCAGATGAATTTCTGTCGGGTACAAGATGTAAAGGACGACACTCGCCTCCTTTGATTCAAGAGTATAACCACGATGAAAAACCCAAAACAAGGTAGTCGTACGGCAAACACCGGGCCGTACTCACATGAGTAACGAGTCACGGGGCCAAGAATGAACGGTTGACAGTAAGCCGTTCGAGAGAGAGAAGTAAGTTCCGAAGAACGAATATACGAACCATTCGGGTCGTATTTTAAGAAATACGGTTCAAGAGAATCCGTATTAAGCATAACGATAATATCTAATTATAAGATAATTTATGCAAAATAGTCACCGGGTTGCCAATAACAATTAAACCAACCAATTTCAGTTTAATGTCCATTGATCAATTCCGGGCTCAAATATGACCGAAGATTATCCAAGGGTAATCGGTCAATTAATCAAGTTAAAACAATAGTCATGATGTAACCGTAATTTACCACGGTAAAAATGTTCTACGGTAAAAATGTAAAGTTTACCAGATGGAGTGTCCGGCTAATTGGTCAAAGACTTGCCATAAGTCGGCCAGTAATTTTCTGGTTTACAGTAATTTACAGAAATTACCTATGGTAAAGTTTAGCTATTTACCATACTTATTCAATTTATCCAAAGTTACAAGTGAATTTCAATGATTTTCACTTTAAACAATTTATCAAAATAGATATTGCAAATAACATAAATTTACTCATGTCATTATCTGTTATTTATGTGGATTGTCAATTTTTACTAATTAACATTGTTAAATGGGTCAAATAGCAAAAAAATCAGTTTTCTGGAAGTTAAACGGATGACAGTGGGCCGTTAAACCTACTGGCTGTAAAACGGTTATCATTGGGCCGTTTTATACAAGGCGGGCGGTTCTAATTGGGCCGTTTGTATAAGTCGGGCGGGCAGTTCTGAGCCGTCTAAGAGATAAAGCGGTCCGGTTGGAACCGTTAATCCCTGTAACACGGGAACAGCGAAACAGAAGCATAAATCCGGCGTTTAAGGCTTCAATTCATGCATTTGAGTACGTAAATAAATGGAAAAGCATGGTTTCTACAAGCTAACATGATGCCCTTTCATTCCATTTATCAAATTCAAGGTTTGTGCCATGGTTACCTACCTTAACCGATGAAATAAGGAAAGATGAATGGGGAAGAAGATGAACAGTAGACTTGCAGAGCTTCTTCACAGCAGCAAGAACCCTTTTGTGTTTAAGAGATGTTTAAGGGGGCTTCCTTTACTTATAGGTTTGGAAGAGGAGTGTTTAATCTTCACACACGGTTTGGTCAGAGCCGCAAAATCCTTTGCATTGTTGACAACGTGTTTCTGCCAACCAAAACACGGTTTCACGTGTTTCTCAAGGTAAGGTTAGCCTAATCTAAGCCTAATCCAAATGATTAAGGAATGGTTAACTAAGACCTCAATTTAATGTTACTAAATGATTTTTAATGAATTGGACCCAGAAGACAAAATTACTAATCAAGACATGCTCTTTCATAATATGATTTTTATGGAATTTTATCATGAGGTTTATTGTTAATCTCCCAATCTTAAGATTAAAATAATAATTTAACCCAATGTTCAACGGTTTAATCGATAGAGAGAGTTTCTGATTTTTACCGATGAAACTTCAGAAGACAAAGTTGCTAAGAAAAATACCCTCTATCAGATGTGATTTTTACAGATTTTTCTAAGGTAGTTGTATTTTCGTATGAATAGTGTTTTTCGCGTTTTTAAGTCAGGCTTAAATCACTGATTAAGCCATGTAAATGATTTTATTGGGGTCAAGTATAGAAGACCAAAGTGTTTACCATGGTCTTTACTAATTAACTACCATTTTTCAGAATTTTTATATGATAGTCAAAATTTTTACTATTTACTATTTACCACAGTCACTATTCAACATTTACTATTTACGAATTTTAATATTTGTACAGAAACTCGGGGTCTTACACCCTCCCCCACTTAAAGAATTTAGTCCTCCAAATTCACTGGACCAAAATATAATAGCTCACCTAGAATAGATCGGGATAACGCTTCCGTATGGCGTCCTCGGATTCCCATGTAGCTTTCTCTATTCCACGCCGACTCCATTGGATTTTAACCATCGGTATGGAACGATTTCGAAGTTGTTGCTCTTTCCGATCCAGAACCTTCACTGGTCTTTCTTCATAAGATAGATCCTTCTTAAATTCAAAGTCCACATGTTGAATGATGTGACTAGGGTCGTACACGTATTTCCGAAGCATAGATACATGGAATACGCTATGTACACCAGATAATTGAGGAGGTAAGGCCAATCTATAGGCGACTTCACCCACTCGATCAAGGATCTCAAATGGACCAATATACCTTGGGCTTAACTTGCCATGAATACCGAATCGACGAATACCTCTTGAAGGAGAGATTTTTAAGAACACATGCTCGCCAATTTGAAATTCCAAATCTCTTCTTCTATTATCAGCATAGCTCTTTTGCCTCGATTGAGCCACAAGTAACCGGTCTCGGATAATACGAATATTTTGTGATGACTCCGAGATAAGATCCGGTACAAGCCATTGCTTCTCGCCAACCTCATCCCAACATAATGGAGAACGACAGCTCCTTCCATACAAAGCCTCGAAAGGTGTCATCTGTATGTTGGATTGATAACTATTGTTGTAGGCGAATTCTATCAATGCTAAATGATCGCTCCAACTTCCACCGAAGTCGATCATACAAGCTCTCAACATATCTTCCACTATTTGATTAGTTCTCTCGGTCTATCCATCTGTTTGCGGATGAAATGCAGTGCTAAAATTCAGACGGGTACCAAGAGATTCTTGCAATCCTTTCCAAAAATGAGAAGTAAATCTCGGATCTCTATCGGATATAATGTTGACTGGGATACCATGAAGCCTAACCACTTCCTTTAAATATAATGCTGCCAGCACATCGACTGTCCACTTGGACTTAATAGATAAGAAATGTGCGGATTTAGTCAGTCGATCCACAATTACCCATATAGCATCATAACCACCTCGAGTCTTAGGAAGACCCAAAATGAAATCCATACCAATACTCTCCCACTTCCATTTGGGTATATCAAGTGGTTTCAATTTACCTGCCGGTCTGAAATGCTCGGCCTTTACTTGTTGACAAACAAGACATGTACTCACGAAATTTGCAATTTCCATTTTCATGTTCGGCCACCAAAATGACCTTTTCAAATCCTTGAACATCTTAGTGCCGCCCGGATGGATAGTATATTTGGATCTATGGGCTTCTTCAAGAATCCGATTCTTTATATTAGCCTCATTCGGTACACAAGTTCTACCTTGAAATAATAATCTTCCATCATCGGCTATCGAGAAATCAGGTCTGCTACTCAAGCTTTCCTTAATCTCGACTAGCTCGGAATCAATATCTTGCAATAACTTGATTTCTACCAACAATTCGGGCTTCAATTGCAACTGGGAAATCAATATCCGGTCATTATCAATATTGATATCCAGACTAGCCATTTGCTCCAGTAATTTCCATTCTTGTAACATAAGACTAGATATCTTAGCCACAGGCTTCCGACTTAAAGCATCAGCAACCACATTGCCTTTGCCCGGGTGATACTCAATAGAAAATTCGAAATCCTTTATATACTCCAACCATCTTCTTTGTCTCATGTTCAATTCCTTTTGAGAAAATAAGTATTTCAGACTTTTGTGATCCGAAAATACCGTAAATGATTCACCATATAAGTAGTGCCTCCAAATCTTCAAAGCAAATACCACGGCTGCCAATTCCAAATCATGAACTGGATAATTAACTTCATGCTTTCTTAACTGCCTAGAAGAATAGGCAATCACCTTGCCGTGCTGCATAAGCACACAGCCTAAGCCAATACCAGAAGCATCAGTGTAAATCACGAAACCACCCTCACCAGAAGGTAAGGTTAAAATAGGGGCAGTAGTCAGACAATCCTTCAGAGTCTGAAAACTCCGTTGGCATTCAATTGACCACTCAAACTTAATCTCTTTGCGGGTTAACTTCGTCAGAGGTACCGCAATCTTAGAGAAATCTTGAATAAACCTTCGATAGTAACCAGCCAGGCCAAGAAAACTCCTCACTTCAGTAACACTGGTAGGTTGTTCCCAATTCTTTACTGCTTCCACCTTCGATGGATCTACAGAAATACCATCCTTGGTAATAATATGTCCTAGAAAAGACACCTCTTGTAACCAGAAATCACACTTGCTCAACTTAGCATATAATTGGTGATCTCTCAATAATTGCAAAGCCATCCTCAGATGCTCGGCATGTTCTCTTTCACTCTTGGAATATATCAAAATATCATCTATGAATACCACAACCCATTGATCAAGGTAGGGTCAGAACACACTGTTCATTAACTGCATGAAAGCTGCCGGTGCATTCGTTAACCCAAAAGGCATAACGACAAACTCATAATGGCCATACCGGCTACAGAAAGCTGATTTATAAATATCCTCTTCTTTAATCCATAACTGGTGATATCCAGATCGAAGATCGATCTTAGAAAAATAAGAAGCTCTAGTAATCTGGTCAAATAACTCATCAATCCTTGGCAAAGGATACTTGTTCTTGACAGTCAACTGGTTAAGTTACCGATAATCGATGCATAATCTCATCGAACCATCTTTCTTCCGAACAAACAATACAGGAGCTCCCCAAGGGGAAACACTCGGGCGAATAAAACCCTTCTCGAGTAATTCCAACAATTGCTGCTTCAATTCCCGTAATTCCGCAGGAGACATGCGATAAGGGGCTTTAGAAACAGGAGACGATCCAGGAATAAGATCAATAGAGAATGTAACTTCACGCTGAGGCGGAAGTCCTGGTAACTCCTCTGGAAATACGTCTGAAAATTCTCGGACAATAGAAATGTCCTTAATCTCGATCTGCTGTTCAGGGGACGCATGAACAAAAGCCAGAAAAGCTTCGCATCCACGCCTCAATAACTTATCAGCACGAAGAGTCGAGATAAGAGAGATAGAACTAGGGTGTTTCACTCCCTTGAAGGATAATCCGGGGTGTCTAGAAAAAGACACGGAACAAGAACTACAATGAACATTGGCCTCATACCGAGCCAACCAATCCGCTCCTAGGATTACATCGTAATCCTTCATGTCCATACAAATCAAATCAGCTGGAAAATTCTGATCATTCACCATAACCTTACTAGAAGGATAGTAATGCTGAATTACTGATTTAGAACCAATAGGGGTTGATATTTCTAACGGAGAATTCAACAAAATAGGTGCCATAGCTAAAGATTTAGCAAATCTCCGTGAAATAAAAGAATGTGTTGCACCAGTATCAATTAGAACAAAAGCTGGCAAGTCGAATATAACAAGAGTACCTTCGACGAGTCCACCATCCTCGGTGATATATTTTTCCTTTGCATGAAGAGCCTGGAGCCTGCCTTGAGGCTTCTTGAAATTCAGAGGTTTTGCCGGGATAGCTTGTTCCGATAATAAAGGACAGTTGGGTATACGGTGCTCTTTGCTTCCACACCGCAGACATGCACCTAGCTTGCGCCAACAATCTTCCATCTTGTGACCAGGACGATCACAATATCGGCATACGCCCTTGAATGGAATCATAGAATCAGGTTTCTTGTCTTCTTGTCGCGGCATTTTGCCTCTCCACGAACCAGAACCAGAACTTGAACCAGAACTAGTAAAGGGTCTTTTCTTGCTCGGGTCAGTGCCAAATCCAGGTTTAACATTCTTGAGTGCCTTCGGTTGCTCTTTCTTGTTACCTTGACCACGAATCCTTTCAGTCATTTCTAAAGTATCTTCTAATATTTGTGCCTTTCTTACCATCTCAGAATATGTAGAAATTTCCAGTGGTGCAAGTTGATTGATATAATGAAGTCGAAGACCATTGAGGAAACGCTTCGCCTTCATTCTCTCAGTCGAAATAAGATGTCTTGCATAACGAGAGAGTCGTGAAAACTGAGCCTCATATTCTGATACCGATAAACTTCGCTGTTTTAAAGCTGCGAATTCTGCTCCCTTCTTTTCTTGCACGCGGTCAGAAAAATATTTATCATTGAAATATTCCTCGAATTCTTCCCACGAGACTTGTTGATCTCCGAGAGTCGGCTTAACAGACTCCCACCAAGCACGTGCATCACGTTCCAGTTGGAAAACGGATAAAAGAACACGTTCTTGGTCAGTGCATTGCATGACCTCAAAAATTCTTGCCATCTCGTCGAGCCAATTCTCGGCTTCATCGGGATCAGTTGAACCAGCGAATCTAGGCGGGTTCATTCCTCGGAAATTCCGATATAAATCACCAGTGCCATGAGCTGCGCCATGAGGTGCCGCTCCAGCTCCAGCTCCTGCCTGAGCCAGTGCATTCAAGGCTTGCGTAAGTCCTTGAACTGTACGCTGTAAATTCCTCATCTCAGCACGATTGGCTGCCATTTCTAGTTAAGTGCCTATAAAATAGTTACTCAGATTATTTATGAGAGAAGAACTTCTTAGATGAGAAGAGAAGAACTAGATAAGAAGAACATGATTATGGTTAAATAACTTAACCTAAATTTCTACCCAATTCTCACAAGGTTGTTTTCTTAAGCCTATAACCAATAAACCTATAACATTAAAGTGAAATACCTAGGACAAATTGACCTAGGCTCTGATACCAACTAAACTGTCACGCCCCGATGCGGAATCTCGGGACGTACGGTTAGGGGCAAGCGAGCAATAATTCCGAACCATTGCAAACCATTGCACAAAAGGTTGGAAAGGATAATAATCAGAGTTTTATTGATAATAAAGTTGAGTACACTGGGTAGAACAACTACATCCAAATAATAAGCAAAATACTAGAACAATCTCTCACTAATACTAAGGGTACAAACTAACTCAATAAACTAAAACTATCTCTCGATATCACTCCAGTCCATTCCCGACAAGTTCATCACCTGGAAAGAGGGAAAAAGTAGGAGTGAGCTAAACGCGCTCAGTAGATAACCACAAACAGGTTTACGTAATTAACCATTGATTTCCAATTTATATGAAATGCAGTAAATAAAGAATGACGATACGATAAAAGAAATAATGTAAAAGATATCTTGCAAGGTCAAGAAATATAACAATTTACCAAGTAATGAACAAGTAAAGTAACAGTAGATAATTTGGCCAGCAAGTATGTTACACATGTAACCAAGTAAATACGCACGAGTCAAGTAACAAGAGTTTGTCATAGACGTAACATGTCAAGTCAAGTATTCGGGTGCAATGCCTCACCCTGTCATAAACATCCCAATGGGCTCAATATCTTTTCGGGCGCTCTCCCCAGGACCAGACCGGGCCCTTATGATGCGTTGGCATTTCATTTCAATTGGATCACCGATCCCCCGTCTAGACATAGTCAATTATGGCCAATATAATCAGATGAATTTCTGTCGGGTACAAGATGTAAAGGACGACACTCGCCTCCTTTGATTCAAGAGTATAACCACGATGAAAATCTCAAAACAAGGTAGTCGTACGGCAAACACCGGGCCGTACTCACATGAGTAACGAGTCACGGGGCCAAGAATGAACGGTTGACAGTAAGCCGTTCAAGAGAGAGAAGTAAGTTCCGAAGAACGAATATACGAACCATTCGGGTCGTATTTTAAGAAATACGGTTCAAGAGAATCCGTATTAAGCATAACGATAATATCTAATTATAAGATAATTTATGCAAAATAGTCACCGGGTTGCCAATAACAATTAAACCAACCAATTTCAGTTTAATGTCCATTGATCAATTCCGGGCTCAAATATGACCGAAGATTATCCAAGGGTAATCGGTCAATTAATCAAGTTAAAACAATAGTCATGATGTAACCGTAATTTACCACGGTAAAAATGTTCTACGGTAAAAATGTAAAGTTTACCGGATGGAGTGTCCGGCTAATTGGTCAAAGACTTGCCATAAGTCGGCCAGTAATTTTCTGGTTTACAGTAATTTACAGAAATTACCTATGGTAAAGTTTAGCTATTTACCATACTTATTCAATTTATCCAAAGTTACAAGTGAATTTCAATGATTTTCACTTTAAACAATTTATCAAAATAGATATTGCAAATAACATAAATTTACTCATGTCATTATCTGTTATTTATGTGGATTGTCAATTTTTACTAATTAACATTGTTAAATGGGTCAAATAGCAAAAAAATCAGTTTTCTGGAAGTTAAACGGATGACAGTGGGCCGTTAAACCTACTGGCTGTAAAACGGTTATCATTGGGCCGTTTTATACAAGGCGGGCGGTTCTAATTGGGCCGTTTGTATAAGTCGGGCGGGCAGTTCTGAGCCGTCTAAGAGATAAAGCGGTCCGGTTGGAACCGTTAATCCCTGTAACACGGGAACAGCGAAACAGAAGCATAAATCCGGCGTTTAAGGCTTCAATTCATGCATTTGAGTACGTAAATAAATGGAAAAGCATGGTTTCTACAAGCTAACATGATGCCCTTTCATTCCATTTATCAAATTCAAGGTTTGTGCCATGGTTACCTACCTTAACCGATGAAATAAGGAAAGATGAATGGGGAAGAAGATGAACAGTAGACTTGCAGAGCTTCTTCACAGCAGCAAGAACCCTTTTGTGTTTAAGAGATGTTTAAGGGGGCTTCCTTTACTTATAGGTTTGGAAGAGGAGTGTTTAATCTTCACACACGGTTTGGTCAGAGCCGCAAAATCCTTTGCATTGTTGACAACGTGTTTCTGCCAACCAAAACACAGTTTCACGTGTTTCTCAAGGTAGGGTTAGCCTAATCTAAGCCTAATCCAAAAGATTAAGGAATGGTTAACTAAGACCTCAATTTAATGTTACTAAATGATTTTTAATGAATTGGACCCAGAAGACAAAATTACTAATCAAGACATGCTCTTTCATAATATGATTTTTATGGAATTTTATCACGAGGTTTATTGTTAATCTCCCAATCTTAAGATTAAAATAATAATTTAACCCAATGTTCAACGGTTTAGTCGATAGAGAGAGTTTCTGATTTTTACCGATGAAACTTCAGAAGACAAAGTTGCTAAGAAAAATACCCTCTATCAGATGTGATTTTTACAGATTTTTCTAAGGTAGTTGTATTTTCGTATGAATAGTATTTTTCGCGTTTTTAAGTCAGGCTTAAATCACTGATTAAGCCATGTAAATGATTTTATTAGGGTCAAGTACAGAAGACCAAAGTGTTTACCATGGTCTTTACTAATTAACTACCATTTTTCGGAATTTTTATATGATAGTCAAAAATTTTACAATTTACTATTTACCACAGTCACTATTCAACATTTACTATTTACGAATTTTAATATTTGTACAGAAACTCGGGGTCTTACACCCTGCTTGCAGTTGTGTTCCATGGTTCTGTGTTCTATACGGAGCCGGAATCCTGCAAGTGTTGTTATTATCGTTTTATAGTTGTTTCTCTATGATTTTGTGTCTCTGCCGTGGACCGTGACCTTGTCAGTTAGCTTGTTGTACTCCCTTTATCCCGTAGAGTTGGCATGCAACTCGATCAGAGGTAATATCTGAGTGAGGACTGACTTGATCGTGTTTGTGGTCCGGTGCTGTTATCGTTGGCATCTTGTGTGCCAGGTGTTCTCTGCCACCTTTGGCACTGGAGCCGATGATGTGGTCGAGCTGTCAGCTGAGAGGACTGTGTCTCCTTGTGTAAGCTGCTGCTTGCCGTGCCGTCATTGTGTTCCTCAGTATCGGTTGTCTGTTGTTGTGGCAGTCGTGTCTGTATTTCTGGTGAGACGTAAGCGACGTTGCCTTGTTTCAGAGGTGTCAGACTTATGTCCACTTGTGCCGTGCTCGTGCTGTAGACTTGCTTGTCTTGAGTACTAGAGTGTGTACCTGTAATTATGGTCTGATAATGTTCCTCTGAGCCGTGCTTCTCGAGATTTATGTTGCCGTGTTCTCGGCATTGTTGTTGGCTGATGCGTAGTGTGCGTAGCCATGTAGGGTTGTTCTTCCCTTGCTTCTCCATTGTTAGTCCTTCAATTTCGAGGATGAAATTTCTTAAAGGAGGGGAGGATGTAATATCCCGGATCTTTGCTGAATCCTTAATAGGTCTTGTTGGATATTTATTGGATCTTTCGGATCTGTTTCGGTGAGTTTCGGCTCGCTTTTGTGGCTTCCGAGTTGAGTTTCACGATCTATGTGAGTTTTTCTCTCGTACTAGTTACGGAACCCTACGGTGACTTTAGCTGTCAGTTCATCGACTCAAGGATGCTGCAGCGACGATGTACTCTCCGAGCCGGTCGTTTTGACTATTTTTACGTATTTTTCTGAGATAGGGCTAAAAATTGGATTTTTCAGAAATTAGGAAAATTCCTAATTTCTTTTCTATTTCTTTTCCTTTCCTCTCTCCTCTTCTCATTTCATGCCGCCACCTCTCTCTCTCCCGTTTCTCTCCCGTTTCACCTTCTCGGCTTCGCATGCAGATGGAGGACCCAGGGGCGAGTGCTAGGGATGCTGTGGAGCTGGCTGGGTGCCGACGGGGCGAGGATGGAGCGTTTTCGGCGCGATCCCGAACGGTGGATTCAAAGCCGACGTTTGAGCTCGCGGCGCGGTTTTTGGCGCGGTTTAGTCCCTTCGGGGCACGGTTTCTTCGGTGGAGGTAGGGTGACGGATCACCACTTCTCCCAGCCCGTTTTCCCTGCCATTGCACGTCGTTCGGCGTGAAAACGGCTGAGTTTGGGCTTGTTTAGCCTAAATCATGATTTTTGGGTTTTGTAGGGTTCGCCGAAAAATGGCAACCATTTTTAGATCAGTTACTGTCAATGGACTCTCTAGGACGTCAGCGTTCCATAGTCACTGATTTTGTTTCGTTTGGTGGTCCCGTTTGACCGCTAGGGCTCCGGGAAGTCCAGAAACCCTTTTTGGGTGATTTCGTTAGAATCGCCTGTCTCTTGCGATCTGTGCGTCGTTTTGACTCCGGACGGAGTCTATGTGATTGCCAGCAGGTCCATGGTTGTATCCCCTTCGTCTCGGGACGAACAGGGCGTGGAAAGGCCTCCGTTGGGCCGAACCCACGATTTGCTCGCCGTGACGCTTGAGCGGTCAGTTCCAGACCGTTCATGTATTAAGGCGGCCATCCCTGGACCGTTTATCCTTATGTCAGTTGTGGTTGTGTGGTCGCACGATAGACCGCACATCCCCTTGGCCTGTTGGTCTTGGACCGTCCATCTTATGTCGGTTTGGGTTGTGTGGTCATCTGCTGACCACATATCCCCTTGTGTGGTCGTCTGCTAACCACATATCCCCTGGGAGTTGTGCGGTTAGGTTCAGACCGTTCATCCCGTTGTGCGGTCCAGTTCGGACCGTTTATCTAGTTGTGTGGTCCCTTTCGAACCGTCCATCCTTGTTTGTTGTTGGAGTTGTGTGGTCAATTCTGGACCGTTCAACCCCCTTGTGTGGTCAGTTCCGGACCGTTCAACCCCTTTGTGTGGTCTGTTTCGGACCGTTCAACCCCTTTGTGTGGTCAGTTTCAGACCGTCCATCCTGTTGAGTGGTCCATTCTGAACCGCTCATCCCCGATGTTTTATCGGTTGGCCGTGATGGCTTCTCCCGGAGTCGTGTTAGAGTCATTGCTCTGGTCTGGATCGCCGTGCTGTTGCTGGAGTTATTCTGGTGTTGGCATTGGCATTTGTGAGTGTTGGTGAATCTGTCGGCTTTCCTTGCTGATTGAGTACCCTCTGCTCTGCATGTGTTTTCTTGGGTATTGTGCTCTCAAGGCGTGTTCATAGTCCTTGAGGTGCGTTTCCTGAGATTGTCATTTCTCATTGTCGTGGGTATTTTCTTGGTGAGCAGTCTGATGCGTGACCCGTCCCTTGTGGTCATGTGTTCAGCTGTTCTTGTGCCTTGATGTGACCCTGCTTGCAGTTGTGTTCCATGGTTCTATGTTCAATACGGAGCCGGAATCCTACAAGTGTTGTTGTTATCATTTTATCGCTGTTTCTCTATGATTTTGTGTCTCTACCGTGGACCGTGACCTTGTCAGTTAGCTTGTTGTACTCCCTTTCTCCCGTAGAGTTGTCATGCGACTCGATCAGAGGTAATATCTGTCTGAGGACTGACTTGATCGTGTTTGTGGTCCGGTGCGGTTATCGTTGGCATCCTGTGTGCCAGGTGTTCTCTGCCACCTTTGGCACTGGAGCCGATGATGTGGTCGAGCTGCCAGCTGAGAGGACTGTGTCTCCTTGTGTAAGATGCTACTTGCCGTGCCGTCGTTGTGTTCCTCAGTATCGGTTGTCTGTTGTTGTGGCAGTCGTGTCTGTATTTCTGGTGAGACGTAAGCGACGTTGCCTTGTTTCAGAAGTGTCAGACTTGTGTCCACTTGTGCCGTGCTCGTGCTGTAGACTTGCTTATCTTGAGTACTAGAGCGTGTACCTGTAATTATGGTCTGATAATGTTCCTCTGAGCCGTGCTTCTCGAGATTTATGTTGCCGTGTTCTCGGCATTGTTGTTGGCTGATGCATAGTGTGCATAGCCATGTAGGGTTGTTCTTCCCTTGCTTCGCCATTGTTAGTCCTTCAATTTCGAGGATGAAATTTCTTAAAGGAGGGGAGGATGTAATATCCCGGATCTTTGCTGAATCCTTAATAGGTCTTGTTGGATATTTATTGGATCTTTCGGATCTGTTTCGGTGAGTTTCGGCTTGCTTTTGTGGCTTCCGAGTTGAGTTTCACGATCTATGTGAGTTTTTCTCTCGTACTAGTTACGGAACCCTACGGTGACTTTAGTTGTCAGTTCATCGACTCAAGGATGCTGCAACGACGATGTACTCTCCGAGCCTGTCGTTTTGACTATTTTTGCGTATTTATCTGAGATAGGGCTAAAAATTGGATTTTTCAGAAATTAGGAAAATTCCTAATTTCTTTTCTATTTCTTTTCCTTTCCTCTCTCCTCCTTCTCATTTCACGCCGCCGCCACTCTCTCTCCCGTTTCACCTTCTCGACTCCGGATGCAGACGGAGGACCCAGGGGCGAGTGCTGGGGATGCTGTGAAGCTGGCTAGGTGCGCGACGGGGTAAGGATGGAGCGTTTTCGGTGCGATCTCGAACGGTGGATTCAAAGCCAACGTTTGAGCTCGCGACGCGGTTTTTGGCGCGGTTTAGTCCCTTCGGGGCACGGTTTCTTCGATGGAGGTAGGGTGACGGATCACCACTTCTCCCAGCCCATTTTCCCTGCCATTGGACGTTGTTCGGTGCAGAAACGGCTGAGTTTGGGCTTGTTTAGCCTAAATCGTGATTTTTGAGTTTTGTAGGGTTCGCCAGAAAACGGCAACTATTTTTAGATCAGTTACTGTCAATGGCCTCCCTAGGACGTCAGCGTTCCATAGTCACTGATTTCGTTTCGTTTGGTGGTCCCGTTTGACCGCTAGGGCTCTGGGAAGTCCGGAAACCCTTTTTGGGTGATTTCGTTAGAATCGCCCGTCTCTTGCGATCTGTGCGTCGTTTTGACTCCGGACGGAGTCTATGTGATTGCCAGCAGGTCCATGGTTGTATCCCCTTCATCTCGGGACGAACGTGGCATGGAAAGGCCTCCGTTGGGCCGAACCCACGGTTTGCTCGCCGTGACGCTTGAACGGTCAGTTCCAGACCGTTCATGTATTAAGGCGGTCATCCCTGGACCGTTTATCCTTATGTCAGTAGTGGTTGTGTGGTCGTACGATACACCGCACATCCCCTTGGGCTGTTGGTCTTGGACCGTCCATCTTATGTCGGTTTGGGTTGTGTGGTCATCTGTTGACCACATATCCCCTTGTGTGGTCGTCTGCTGACCACATATCCCCTGGGAGTTGTGCGGTTAGGTTCAGACCGTTCATCCCGTTGTGCGGTCCAGTTCGGACCGTTTATCTAGTTGTGTGGTCCATTTCGGACCGTCCATCCTTGTTTGTTGTTGGAGTTGTGTGGTCAGTTTCGGACCGTTCAACCCCCTTGTTTGGTCAGTTCCGGACCGTTCAACCCCTTTGTGTGGTCTGTTTCGGACCGTTCAACCCCTTTGTGTGGTCAGTTTCGGACCGTCCATCCTGTTGAGTGGTCCATTCTGAACCGCTCATCCCCGATGTTTTATCGGTTGGCCGTGATGGCTTCTCCCGGTGTCGTGTTAGAGTCATTGTTCTGGTCTGATCGACGCGGTGTGATCCAATGGTCGACATGCGACCTTGCCTGTGTCTCGATGGATTTGTCCAGCTCGAGACGTGGTTCTGGAAACCTAGAGGTTCGATTTGACCTCGGTTTGTGTGTCCAGGTGCCTTCAGGGTGTCGGAGTACCCCCAAGTCTCGTACGTCCTGTCTGTTTCGTGTCGGTCATCTACGTGAGTTAGGGCGGTGTTTCTAGTGGTCCTATCCTGGACTGCTAGTGTTGGTTTGTCTGTCCGGTGGTTCCCGGGATCAGTCGGTTCGGGTGAATTGTGTGCGGTCTATTCCTTGACTGCTATAGTTTCTCCGAGCGACTTAATCTAGGACCACCAGTGTCTTTGCCTTTGGTTGCGTGGTGATTCTTCCTTGACTGCTTGGTTTACCTAGCGGATGAGTGATGAATAGCCTACGCCAGAGAGTGGTTTACCAGTGGTTTGGTTTCCAGTATCTTGGCTTGACCTTATGGTTCGCCCATTGTCACGTGGACATCACCCGATGTCCTATGAGGGCTGTAACTGTGTTCCGAGGTGGCCAAGAGGGTTTGTGCTTGCGTGTCTTTGTTGGGTTCCGGTCAACCCGGGGTGACCCAGTGGTTGACGGGTGACCTTGTGTGTGTGTCTCGGCAGTTCTGTCCAGTCCGAGACTTTGGTTCTGGATGCCTCGAAGTGTCATCTTACCTCGGTCCGTGTGTCCAAGCGTGCTGAGGGTCCTCGGTGTTCCCTCAGGTCTCCGTGAGTCATTTTCTGGGGAGCGTCGTTTCCCGTGACTTAGGATTAGACCGATTGGCGGCTTGTTCCGCTGTCAGTGATGATCTTGCGTTTGAGTCGTCTGACTGAAGGATCGTTACGTTGTAGGTCTAGTTACCTAGTCCTAAGTCTGTTGGCAGTAGTCGTACAGCCAGTGGTGCCTAGTAGTACGTGCGACAGTGCGTTCTAGCTTGTCTGTACTCTAGCACTTGTGTTTCTGAGTCTGGTGTCTTGTGAACCTCCTCTAGTCGTAGCCTGTCGATGCACGCGATCCAGTGTGTTGACCCACCTCGGAGTGGTGGAAAGGGCAGTTCCCGTAATACGGTTTGTAAGCTAGTTCCGTGGGCTCCCGGCCAGCGGTAGCGTCCTACCGAGGGAGAAAACTAGCTAGAGGGCCTGGCTTAGGCAAGAGTCAGTGTGTGCACACGTGGTCAGGGGCTGAGGACTTACGTCGACGGGCGTAACCCTGACGAGTTACTTGTTGTTGTAGTTACTGTTTGGTTCAGTGCATGTCTGCGACTCTACCGTGGCTTTGGCGGTACCGTAGGCGAGACACTCGTGGCGCTGTGTAAGACGTCAGTGGACGCAGCTGGCTGTTCTTCTGATAAGGAGGTGCTTTCGTCACGTGATACGTGACTCTTCACGTTTCTTGTGCGTCGTGACCTTTCCGAGTTAGCCCTCTCGTGGCCCTACTCGAGGTAAGTGTTGTGTTGCGTGCACGACGTTCTAGTCATGTGTGTCGTCGAGTCTGTCTGTCGTCTATCTAGATCTTTTCTAGACTTTTGTCTGTCCTTGCAGGTCTTCGTCTTAGGCCTGGCATTGTGTCGGCAGATTGGTAACTCCTGACTTTGTCAGATCAGAGTCGCCCTTCTGTCGCTGCTTGGAGTAGCTTAGGGAGTCGAGTTCCTCTCGGTGGCCGTGTTCCGAGTTTTACGGCCTCGCTTTTCCCTTTTCTTTGAGCTTCCCTTGCTCTTAGCCTGTTCCCTACTCCTGCTGTTCCTGTTCTTTTTACAGCTTGGTAGTGTAGCTTTTCCTGCTTTGCTACTACTGTTGCTTTCTGTTCCGTGTACTGCGTGTTTCTTAGTAGGGATCCGCGTGACCCCTACTGAGTCTCTGTTTGGAGACTCACCCCTACTTTTTAGGTACGTGGCGTCGTCTCTGTTCGTGGTTCCTGGTGTGGCGCGTCTGTAGCTGCCAGCGGTACCTGCGTCGGGTTTCCCCCGACCTCAGTGTACGTTCTTTTCCTGTGGCCTGTACTTGTCTTTAATTTCTTAGACTGGACTCTGGTATAATTGTTAAATTGAAATTGTTAATTAAAAAGTAATTTTATTTCTGCTACTTTAGCAAACCGATCTAATGAAATCTAATTGCTTACTGTACTATCTTTGTGGCTTCAATATACTACACGACAATCCTTTTATCCCTTCGGAGCTTTACAGCTCTTGGGAGGCCTCGCGGGTTCCAAGTGGTATCAGGTGTATCCGGTAGTCCTATCGGGTATATCTGGTATCTGGGATCCGGGTCGTCACAATAGTCGTTTGTTTAGTGCCGGACCAACAATAGCAGTCGTATCTATTTTACTAAGTTATTTAGTAATTCCTTTTGGGTATCACCTTATTCTAGCCGATCTCAGTATAGGTGTTTTCTTATGAATTGCCATTTCAAATATTACTCCTATTGGACTTCTTATGTCAAGATATGGGTCGAATAATAAATATTCTTTTTCAGGTGGTGTACGAGCTACTGCTCAATCCATTAGTTATGAAATACCATTAACTCCATGTGTGTTATCAATATCTCTACGTGTGATTCGTTAGAACATGCACTTTTCTTTATTTTTAGGAAATGGATTAAATGTGTTGAATATATACAGTTATTTTTTTATTCATCATTCAGATTTAGGTCAATGGGTTAAACTAGATAGTCATATTAGTGAAACAAAATAACTTATAAATTCGTAGTAAGAAAATTCATTCTCATTCCCTATGTACAAGACTAAAGTGGAAGTAAACATAAGCAGTGTAAACCGTTTACCCCAAGATTGAAATTGTTTTATTAGTCTTCATGTCTTGAAGCAGGTACAAAGGATCAACTGTATGGAGTTTCAACTATAGTCTTGTACGTATTACCATATGGGAGATCGATCAAAATGAGTAGACAAGTAGGAACACCAAGGTACACAAAATATTATTAATAGAGATAATGTAAAGTCTTAAAAGAGGCATTTACGCATAAAATGAATCAAAATAAGGGATTTAAGTTGGTAGAAATGATAAAGCAGTACTTCCTTATAGGATTCCAATCTCGAGTATGCTCCTATTCACTGATTAAAGAAACGACTATCAAGAACGAATTAATCCTCTTTTTCAGAGTATCCCCTCTCTCTTCTGAGAAACAAGAATAGGAACAAAAGAAACAGAATGCAATATCAATATATGGAATGGGAAAATAATTGAATAATAAATTTTTTTTAGTTATTCTTTCTTTACTGTATCCGTGTATATGCAATTCTTACAAAAATTCATGAATTAGTGGCGAATTCTTTCTTTTTCGTAATCTAATAAAAAAAGATGGGGCGCACTGTTTATTTCTATTTACAAAAATGAGTATTTTATTATTGAAGTAATAAATTATTACTGACCAAAAAAAATTTCTTTTTAAGAGAATGCGATTAATTCAAAAGCACTTTTTTCTAGCAAACAGAATTATCTCGGTCTAATTTTGGACTCTCTCTCCAATCTATCTTTATTCTATTTATCCCAAATAGATAATTAATGTTAATACCGAACTAGTCCTTATATTTGTTTGTGGCCGTAGAGGAGCCGTATGAAACTGAGGTTTCATGTACAGTTTTGGAATAGCGACGGAAACTGTGATGTTATCGCCGACTATAATTATCTAATAGTTCAAGTATAGTTGATATAGTTGAGGCACTGTGAAAATATGGTTTTTTGGGGGTGGAATCTGTGGCATCAGCCTATAGGATTTATAGTTTTTTTAATTTCTTCTCTAGCAGAATGTGAGAGATTACCTTTTGATTTACCAGAAGCAGAGGAGGAATTAGTAGCAGGTTATCAAACCGAATATTCAGGTATCAAATACGGTTTGTTTTACGTCGCTTCTTATCTAAATTTATTAGTTTCTTCATTATTTGTAACAGTTCTTTACTTAGGGGGGTGGAATTTATCTCTTCCATACATATTTATTCCTGCATTTTTTGGAATAACTAAAATGGGGGGATCTTTGGAATGACAATTGGTATCTTCATTACATTAGCTAAAGTCTATCTGTTCCTGTTTATTCCTATCACAACAAGATGGACTTTGCCTAAGATGAGAATGGACCAACTATTAAATCTTGGATGGAAATTTCTTTTACCTATTTCTCTAGGTAATATATTATTGACAACTTCTTTCCAACTTGTTTCACTATAAATAACAGAATGCAATAACGCTATTCTAGATTCATAACCTCTTCAATCAAACAAAAGAAAGAAATTTTAATTTCTTTATTTCTTGATATATACGATATGTTTCCTATGCTGACTGGATTCATGAATTATGGTCAACAAATAGTACGAGCTGCAAGGTATATTGGTCAAGGTTTTATAATTACCTTATCTCATGCAAATCATTTACCCGTAACTATTCAATATCCTTATGAAAAATCAATCACATCGGAGCGTTTCCGGGGTTGAATCCATTTTGAATTCGATAAATGTATTGCTTGTGAAGTATGTGTTCGTGTATGCCCTATAGATCTACCCGTTGTAGATTGGAGATTAGAAGCAGATATTAAAAAGAAACAATTGCTTAATTATAGTATTGATTTTGGGGTCTATATTTTTTGTGGTAACTGTGTTGAGTATTGTCCAACAAACTGTTTATCAATGACCGAAGAATACGAACTTTCTGCTTATGATCGCCACGAATTGAATTATAATCAAATTGCATTGAGTCGATTACCAATATCAATAATTGAAGAGTACACAATTCAAACAGTTATGAATTCAACTCAAATCAACAAAATAGACAAGGATAAACCCCCTCATTCAAGGACAGTTACAAATTAGTAAGATCCTTTTTTGATTTTGATATAATATATATTAGATATATTATTGATTTGATATATATATTTGATATATTTATTTCATTTATATATATGTTTTATATTTATAATATTTATATATAATATATAATATATTTATATATTATGTAATTATATTTTATATAATTATATTATATAATTTAATATATTATAATATATTATATAATTTAATATACTATTTATAATTTAAATACTATTTAAAATTTAATGTACTATTAATATAAATATAAATTAATATAAATATAAATTAATATAAATATACTATAAACTATTATATATAATTTAATATACATTAATATAAATTAATATAAATATAACTCATTAATATTAATATAAAATTAATATACATTAATATAAATATAATTTTAATATTTATATATTTAAATAAATTAATGAATAAATAAATTGTAATTAAATAATAATAAAAATATAATATAATTAAATAAAAAATAAATATTATATAATTAAGATAAAAAAATAAATTTTATATAAATAAATTTTATATAATTAAAATATAATAATTTAAATATAAGTAAATATAAAAAATAAAAAACAATATTATAAATTAATAATAAATAATAATATAAATTAAATAAATAAATATAATATATTATAAATATATCTACATTAATCCACTACATAAATTCACACTACATTAAGATTTAATTCAATTAGGGATATAGCATATACAAGAAGAAAAAAAGGGTAACTTTTTTTTCTGGATTATTCAAAAGGGTCATATTATTTACAAAGGACCTAGACAGTCCCTGCAGGTCTCTCACCTCTTGTATGCAGATGATACTCTAGTGTTCCTGAATGCCAACAGACAAAACATAGTGGCTTTCCAAAAATTTATAAGCAGTTATGAGCAATGCTCTGGCCAAAGAGTCAATGGTGCTAAAAGCAGTTTCATTCTTTCAGATAAAGCTCCCATTTCACTCAGACAATCTGTGACGACCCAGAGCTCCGGATACCGATATACCGATAACATCGATACACCGATACCAGGAACTGGGGAAGCCACCCAAGAGGCTGATGAGGCTCGGAAGGGTTAGTGAAGTTTGTCGAGGGGATGTATAATGAATCGCAATCACAAGCGCGCATAATAGATTTAAGCAATACAATTTAGCAGGAGAGTGGAAGCAATTTCAAAATAAACAGAGTGCTAAATATATAAACTAGTCCAGAGGCACAAGAGTGCTAGTCCAAAAGTACAACTACTCGGGACATACCCCGAGAAAAGTACACAAGAAAGCTAAAAAGGCGACCCGTCTACTGTTGGCAGCTAAGAACGTTCTCCGAGCACACGGGAAATGCCGGGAGACGATGGGCGCGGCTCACCTGAAAGAAGAAGGGTGAGTCACAGCCAGACTCAGTAGGGGTCACGCGGATCCCTACCTCGTGCTAAACATGCAATCATGCAAGATTAAAGCAATTAGAGCATGTATTTAAATAAATGAACAGGCAATGACATGATAAGACTGAAAGCTGTAAATCTACTGAACAGGTATAACAGCTAATACATGCCAATAACACATAAGTCTAAACGACGAAGACTAAATCTACCAATAGAATGTGCCTCAACTAACCAAGCCACAGAGAAAAGGACAACCACAGGGAGTAGAAACCAGATGTGTCCACTGACGGCTTACACTACGTCTCAAGCACTCGCAGTCTGTAACACGATAAGCTGAGCGCGTAAACAGTACCAAACCAAGTAACTAGTCAGAGTAACACTCATCAGTGTCAGTCCAAAGCCTCTGACCACGTGTGCACACACTGACTCTCGCCTGAGCCAGGCCCTCTAGCTAGTTTTCTCCCTCGGCAGGACGCTACAGCTGGCCGGGAGCCCACGGAACTAGCTTACAAATCGTGTGACGGGAACACCCCTCCGCCATCCCCAGGCGAGTCGGCAACTCAAAGGCCTTAGGGCTACCACAGTGGCTCCATCGCAAGGAAAGAAAAGCTACTCTATTGGGATCTAAAAACATGCCATTATTTCATAAAATAACTTGAACATGGCGTATAATCATTATGGAACGCATTAAAGAATGAACATGCGGCTTTTGGAAACTAACAGGGTGTGACGGTCTACTGCCACCGCGTCACAGAGTGTAACGGTCGAGGGGTAGCGCGTTACATCCACTGTAACGCACCCCCAAACGGCCGTTACAGCCACCCGAGACTAAAACTTACGCACATTTTTTCTTTTAACGTTTTACAGAGTGTAACGCGCTCCCGGAGGCGCGTTACAACGCCCTGACGGTCGCCCGACAGGCCGTCAGGCCAACCGCCAAACCAGGCCAACCAAAGTCAAAAGGCATTTAACGGTCGGGGAGCCGACCGTTACACATCCTGTGACGCACTTAATGAGGTCCGTCACAGGACTGTAATGCGTCCCATGAGGACCGTTACGTGTGTGATGGTTCCTGGTAGGACCGTCACACCGTCTGGGTTACAGACGGGTTACGTTTGAAACCGGCTTCCCTCCCGGGCGACTGAAATCACCGGGTTGACGACGAAAACCTGTTTTCCTGCCAAACCACACACCCACAACAACAATATACTACTAAAACATTCATTTATCATGCCCACAATGGATTAAACGTGAAGAACGAAACCTAAGCACGATAAACGAGAAATATGCCACATGCACACTATAGGAGCTTAACGAGAAGAACAAGCTATAGGAAAGGCTCCTAACGAGCTCAGGATTCCATCCCCCTACCTCGTTCAAGCCGGAACGGCCGATTAGGCCACATGCACGAGAAGGGAACCACCGAGCCTCCACGCTCCGTCTCGCTCCCACGAGCCGCGAACCACGTCAAGGTGGGCGTCAACGCGCTCCACTCGACGCGAGGATTCCAACGGCGAGCTCCACGCCTCGAACCGTCGTCGTTTCGTCTTGATCCCCAAGGAGAGAGGGAGAGGCGATCGGAGGGGGAAAGAGAGGACGAGAGGGAGATCGACGAGGGGGAGAGAAAGGGAGTGGGGAAAATGGGAAAAAGAGAAAAAAGGGGGTTAATATATATATATATATATATATATATATATATATATATATAAACCTTATTTTCCCCTTTTAAAACTCAAATAATTCCCATTAAATCTTAAAAAATGCCAGAAAATTCCTAAAAATCTAGGAAAATAGCCAGAAATTCCAGAATGAATTCTAGGTCCGAACCACTAAAGATCTGCTAAGGCACGGGCCTCACAGCCCCTCCCTCCTAATAAAAATTTCACCCTCAAAATTTAAAATAGCGGATAAGGAGAAAACTGAGAAACAGAATTATACCTTACTAGAATAAGAAGGGAAAAAGCTGACGCATTTCATCTTCACGCTCCCAAGTAGACTCATTACCGGAGTGGCGCTGCCAAGCGACTCTTACCTGAGGGATAATCTTATTTCTCAACCGTTGCTCACGACGGTCTTCAATTCTAATAGGAAACTCTGGCCTAGACAAATCAGCAGTCACTTCGGGCCAAACGGAGTCATTAAGGACATGGGATGCATCAGATACATATTTCCTCAGCTGAGAGACGTGGAACACATCATGAATAGCTTGCATAGCCGCTGGTAGTTGCAGTCGATAGGCTACCTGACCCACAGCTTCAACAATAGGAAATGGGCCAACATAATGCGGACTAAGCTTTCCACGCTTCCCAAATCTGGAAACACCTTTCATCGGAGATACCTTGACAAAAATCATGTCTCCAGGCTCAAACTGTAGTGGACGTCTGCGCTGATCTGCATAGCTTTTCTGTCGACTCTGAGCTATCAACAATCTCTGCCTGACCAGACGAACCACATCAGAACATTGCTGCACCATGTCAGGTCTCGTTAAAAGTCTGTCCCCAACATCAAACCAGTTCAAGGGAGTACGACAAGGACGACCATATAGTGCTTCATAAGGAGCCATACCAATACTGGAATGAAAACTGTTATTATAAGCAAATTCAACAAGTGGCAAATGTTGACTCCACAAACCTTGCCAATATAGGCAACACGACCTCAACATATCTTCCAGAGTCTGAATAGTTCTTTCCGACTGTCCATCTGACTGCGGGTGATATGCTGAACTGAAGGCTAACTATGTGCCCAAAGCTTTCTGAAAACTGCGCCAGAAGCCGGAGGTAAACCGTGGATCACGATCTGACACAAGTGAAATAGGAATTCCATACAGTGGCACTATCTTCTGAACATAAAGCTCGGCCAACTTCTGCACATTCCAGGAGACTTTTATCGGCAATAATCTGGCAGTCTTAGTTAATCTGTCAACAAGCAACCAGATACCATCAAAACCTTGTGAAGTCCGAGGCAAACCCACCACAAAATCTGTAGTGACATGATCCCATTTCCACATTGGAATCTCTAATGGCTGAAGCAATCCACCTGACTTTTGATGTTCGACTTTAACCTGCGGACAAGTCAAGCACTTAGAAACAAACACAGTCACATCTTTCTTCATACCTGGCCACCAGAACTACTTTTTCAAATTCTGATACATCTTAGTGGTGCCTGGGTGAATAGTAAAGCGGGATCCATGGGCTTCACTCAGAACCGCATGTCTCAATGAATCATCAGCGGGAACATACATTCTGCCCTGGAAACTGACAACCAGCTCGTCATCAAATTCAACATCGAACCTTGATATAACACGAGCCAAATCAGGATCAGCTTGCTGAGCTTCTTTAATATGCTGATATAAAGCTGAACCCAAAGTTAAGGTAGCACAAACTGCTGTCTTCGGATCGGCAGGAATATCCACACTAAATGCCTCACTCGGAAGCTGTTCCCACAATTTCCATTCATGAAGCAACAGATGACTGACTTGTACCTTCCTGCTCAGAGCATCAGCCACAACATTCATTTTTCCCGACTGATAGGAGAGTGTAAAGTCATAATCTTTCATGTACTCCATCCAGCGACGCTGCCTGAGATTCAGATCTTTCTGGGAGAATATAGACTGTAAACTCTGATGATCAGTAAAAATTTGAAACTTCTCACCATACAGGTAATGTCTCCAGATCTTTAAGGCAAAAATAACTACAGCTAACTCCAGATCATGCGTGGGATAATTTTCTTCATGCTGTTTCAATTGCCGTGATGCATAAGTGATAACCTTTCCATGTTGCATCAGCACTGCACCTAAACCCACTCGAGAAGCGTCTGTGCAAACCACAAATCCACCCGAGCCGGACGGCAAAATCAACACTGGAGAAGAAGTCAAGAGCCTTTTCAATTCAACAAAGCTATCCTCACACTGATCTGACCAGACAAAATGTACATCCTTACGAGTCAGTCTAGTCATTGGTGCTGCAATCTTTGCAAAATCTTGGATGAATCTTCGGTAATACCCAGCCAAACGTAAGAAGCTTCTGATCTCGGTCACAGTTCTTGGTCTCTGCCAATTTAAAACAGCTTCAATCTTTGCAGGGTCTACTGCTACTCCGTTACCAGAAATCACGTGGCCAAGAAAATGAATCTCTCGAAGCCAAAATTCACATTTACTGAACTTCGCATAGAGCTCGTGATCTCTCAGAGTCTGTAGAACGATCCTCAAGTGCTGCACATGATCTTCCTCAGAAGCAGAGTAAATCAAAATATCATCAACAAAGATCACCACGAACTGATACAGATATGGACGGAAAACACGCTGCATTAGGTCCATGAAGGCTGCTGGAGCATTAGTCAGGCCAAATGGCATAACCAAAAATTCATAATGACCATAACGAGTGCTGAAAGCTGTCTTCTCCACATCAGATTCTCGGATCCGCAATTGAAAATAGCCAGACCGAAGGTCAATCCGCGAAAAGACAGTATCAGACTGTAACTGGTCAAACAAATCATCAATCCTGTGAAGCGGATATTTATTTTTGATAGTCACCTGATTCAGCTGTCTGTAATCAATACAAAGCCTCAGGCTTCCATCTTTCTTCTTCACAAATAATACTGGAGCACTCCACGGAGAAAAACTGGGGCGAATATAGCCTTTTCCCAGCAATTCAAGCAACTGTGCTCGCAATTCTTTGAGTTCAGCTGGAGCCATTTGGTACGATGCCTTTGCTAACGGGGCTGTACCAGGAATCAGATCAATCACCATTTCTATTTCTCGCTCTGGAGGCAAGCCTGGCAACTCGTCAGGAAACACATCAGGGAACTCACAAACAACAGGAATATCACTGATGTCCTGTCGTGGTTTCTCAACGGCAACCATAAAAGCTAAGAATCCCTGACAACCTGCACTAAGTAATCTACAGGCTCGAATAGCAGAAATAATCAAGCGAGAAGAGCGGGATCGAATACCTTGGAAAAAAATGCTGATTTCCCCTATGGCTGAAAATAGACCTTCTTCGATCTGCAGTCAACCACAGCTCCATAATGCTCCAACCAATCCATACCCAGAATGACGTCATAATCTGCCAACTGCAACGCATATAATCTCACCGGCAACTGGTGATTATTAATCATAATAGGAGATTCTTCCAAACACAGAGGCGTGATCATAAAATCTCCAGAAGGCATTTCAACATACAACTCACAGATCATTTCTGATGTCGGCTCCTCAATGCAAGCAATGAAATCCTCAGAGATAAAAGAGTGAGAAGCACCAGAATCAAATAAGACATGTGCAGAATGACCATAAAGCATAATCGTACCTTCAACTAGATGGGATGCAATTGCTTTAGCTCGAGAAATGTGAGAAACCTTGCCCTT
The DNA here is from genome assembly GCA_022559845.1 of Amorphophallus konjac. Classification (NCBI taxonomy): domain Eukaryota; kingdom Viridiplantae; phylum Streptophyta; class Magnoliopsida; order Alismatales; family Araceae; genus Amorphophallus; species Amorphophallus konjac. Next base: position 447,615 of record JAHNEJ010001117.1, on the reverse strand, counting down.
TTGCTTCTTGGATCTGGCTGAAGACTGCTGGGAAGATGCTGAAGCTTGAGAATAGAATTGCTGCTGAGGTTGAGGTACAGGAGGAGGTCTAAATTGCGACTGCTGAGGCTGCGAAAACTGAGGAGTCTGCACCGGTTTCGACCTCAACGGGTAATCTCGAATAACGTGACCAGGCTGGTCACAACGAAAACAGACAATAGGAAGAGAACACGGCTGACCCTTATGGTTGCCACCACACCTCCTACAAGTCCACGGCTGACTAATAGCAGAACTTTGACGAGTCTGGGAAGAAGGCGATGTCTACTGCTGAACAGTACCAGTACCAGATGATGGCTGCTTAAAGAACTTCTTCTTCTTCTTGAACCTATTGGACTTGGGATAGGAAGAGGAAGAAACACTACTAACATCTGGCGGAACAGAGGGAACTCCTGACACTGGTGGTCGGTAAGTCTGCGGAAACTGAACCGTTGGCTGAACCGACCCAGCTTGAGAATATCCTCCTGGTCTCGCCATCTCTAGCTCGAGTGCCACAGCTGCCTGGCACGCACCGTCAAGATCAGCCACTTGACTCGCAATCAACGGCAACTTAAGTTCAGGCCTGAGTCCTCGCAAAAACTGCTGAGTCTTCAATGCCTCATTAGCAAGCACATGGGGCGCATACTGACCCAATTCCATAAATTTGTTCCGATATTAAAGCACGGTGATATCGCCCTGAATCAATTCCATGAACTGGTACATCTTCACCATTTGTAAATAGGCAGGGTTATAGGCACGCTCGAAGGCTGCCACAAACTCTGCCCAAGTGATCTGCCGAAGGGGCCTGGAACGAAAAGTAATCTGCCACTCAGCTTTCCACCATATAATAGCTTTACCTTGGAGCTGAAACGTTGCTAACATAACATTTTTATCCTCCGCGCACTCCATAGATAGGAACACGCGCTCGATTGCATCTAGCCACTGCCTCGCTACCTCTGGGTCTGCCTGTCCGTCAAAAGCGGGCGGATTGAATAGGAGAAACTCTTTAAGAGCCTTGCCGCGACTACCAGGCGCTTCAACTTGAGGAGCAACAACTGGCGCTGGAGCAGGAACTACAGGAGGCTGAGCAGAACCACTCTCTTCTCTAGGCGCATGTCTAGGAACTCGAGGAGGTCTTCCTCGACGAGGCGGCATTTTACAACTGCCGAAAACATAAAACAACAGCAAATCCATCAATCATACAGAAAACATCCTAAGCCAGCAATAGATGACACAAAAGGACTAACTCTGGACAAGTGTAAATTCTAATTCCTTATACAAATCCTCAACTCCGCTCTGATACCAACTGTGACGACCCAGAGCTCCGGATACCGATATACCGATAACATCGATACACCGATACCAGGAACTGGGGAAGCCACCCAAGAGGCTGATGAGGCCCCTGAAAGGTTAGTGAAGTTTGTCGAGGGGATTTATAATGAATCGCAATCACAAGCGCACATAATAGATTTAAGCAATACAATTTAGCAGGAGAGCGGAAGCAATTTCAAAATAAACAGAGTGCTAAATATATAAACTAGTCCAGAGGCACAAGAGTGCTAGTCCAAAAGTACAACTACTCGGGACATACCCCGACAAAAGTACACAAGAAAGCTAAAAAGGCGACCCGTCTACTGTTGGCAGCTAAGAACATTCTCCGAGCACACGGGAAACGCCGGGAGACGATAGGCGCGGCTCACCTGAAAGAAGAAGGGTGAGTCACAGCCAGACTCAGTAGGGGTCACGCGGATCCCTACCTCGTGCTAAACATGCAATCATGCGAGATTAAAGAAATTAGAGCATGCATTTAAATAAATGAACAGGCAATGGCATGATAAGACTGAAAGCTGTAAATCTACTGAACAGGTATAACAGCTAATACATGCCAATAACACATAAGTCTAAACGACGAAAACTAAATCTACCAATAGAATGTGCCTCAACTAACCAAGCCACAGGGAAAAGGACAACCACAGGGAGTAGAAGCCAGATGCGTCCACTGACGGCTTACACTGTGTCTCAAGCACTCACAGTCTGTAACACGACAAGTTGAGCGTGTAAATAGTACCAAACCAAGTAACTAGTCAGAGTAACACTCGTCAGTGTCAGTCCAAAGCCCCTGACCACGTGTGTACACACTGACTCTCGCCTGAGCCAGGCCCTCTAGCTAGTTTTCTCCCTCGGTAGGATGCTACCGCTGGCCGGGAGCCCACGGAAATAGCTTACAAACCGTGTGACAGGAACACCCCTCTGCCATCCCCAGGCGGGTCGGCAACTCAAAGGCCTTAGGGCCACCACTGTGGCTCCATTGCAAGGAAAGAAAAGCTACTCTATTGGGATCTAAAAACATGCCATTATTTCATAAAATAACATGAACATGGCGTATAATCATTGTGGAAAGCATTAAAGAATGAACAGGCGGCTTTTGGAAACTAACAAGGGTGTGACGGTCTGCTGCCACCGCGTCACAAAGTGTAACGGTCGAGGGGTAGCGTGTTACATCCACTGTAACGCACCCCCAAACGGCCGTTACAGCCACTCGAGACTAAAACTTACGCACAGTTTTTCTTTTAACGTTTTACAGGGTGTAACGCGCCCCCTGAGGCGCGTTACAACGCCCTGACGGTCGCCCGACAGGCCGTCAGGCCAACCGCCAAACCAGGCCAACCAAAGTCAAAAGGCATGTAACGGTCGGGGAGCCGACCGTTACACATCCTGTGACGCACTTAATGAGGTCCGTCACAGGACTGTAACGCGTCCCATGAGGACCGTTACGTGTGTGACGGTTCCTGGTAGGACCGTCACACCGTCTGGGTTACAGACGGGTTACGTTTGAAACCGGCTTCCCTCCCGGGTGACTGAAATCACCGGGTAGACGACGAAAACCTGTTTTCCTGCCAAACCCCACGCCCACAACAACAATATACTACTAAAACATTCATTTATCATGCCCACAATGGATTAAACGTGAAGAATGAAACCTAAGCATGATAAACGAGAAATATGCCACATGCACACTATAGGAGCTTAACGAGAAGAACAAGCTATAGGAAAGGCTCCTAACGAGCTCAGGATTCCATCCCCCTACCTCGTTCAAGCCGGAACGGCCGATTAGGCCACATGCACGGGAAGGGAACCACCGAGCCTCCACGCTCCGTCTCGCTCCCACGAGCCGTGAACCACGTCAAGGTGGGCATCAACGCGCTCCACTCGACGCGAGGATTCCAACGGCGAGCTCCACGCCTCGAACCGCCGCCGTTTCGCCTGGATCCCCAAGGAGAGAGGGAGAGGCGATCGGAGGGGGGAAAGAGAGGACGAGAGGGAGATCGACGAGGGGGAGAGAGAGGGAGTGAGGAAAATGGGAAAAAGAGAAAAAAGGGTTAATATATATATATATATATATATAATATATATATAAACCTTACTTTCCCCTTTTAAAACTCAAATAATTCCAATTAAATCCTAAAAAATGCCGAAAAAGTTCCTAAAAATCCAGGAAAATAGTCAAAAATTCCAGAATGGATTCTAGGTCCGAACCACTAAAGATTCGCTAAGGCACGGGCCTCACACAATCCATCCGAAGCCTCACTGGGTACAAATATCAGTCTGCAAGCATACACTATCTGGGGATCCCGGTAAAGAAGGGGAGATACCTTTGCTCAGATTTCTCTTTTCTGATGGACAGGGTGCAACAAAAATTGGAAGGATGGCAGTCGAAACTTTTATCCCAAGCTAGCATATCTATATTGATTGATTCAGTCCTTTACAGTATACCAATATATCTTGCCTCAGCCTGTTTCATCCCAAATAAGGTGATCAGTTTCATTGACCGGCTATGTGCTGATTTTTTCTGGCATGGAGGAAAAGGCACCAAATGCAGACATTGGGTAGCATGGTCTAATATTCAGAGGCCAAAGTTAGAGGGAGGCCTGGGAATTAGAGATATGTAGTGTGTTCAGATTTCTTTAGCAGTCAAAACTTTATGGAATATTGTTCATGGATCTTCCCTTTGGTCGATGTATGCTAGGCGTAGATTTATCAAAAGTCATATTGCAAACTGTGTAAAACCCTTCCCTTCAGGAATGCCCTTGGCTGTATTTAGACAAGCCAAAGACATTATTATCTCTAACAGCAGATGGATTGTTTGTAATGGGGCCCATATTGACTTCCTAAGGGACAACTGGATAGGGTGTGGTCCTGTCACTAATGTTGCAAGGCATGATGAAAGGATGGACTTCAATAGTCTCCCTCTAGCTTCTGTAAGAGAGGTTTTTAGTGACACCCAACATGCTGCTCGAGGATATCTCAGTGAGGATTTTCATCTCCCCATTATTCATCTTAGCAATGAAGCTGATTGTTGTGTATGGACAGGTACTTTGAAGGGCTCCTTTTCAGTCAAATTAGCTTGCAATTTAATACGGACTAAAGTCATTTCTAGGCCTGCCTGGGCGAAGCTTTGACATTCTGCAATAGCACCAAGGGCAGCACTCTTCGTCTAGAAGTTAATCCACCGGGCAGTACCAGTGGATAGTAGGGTGGCTGAATGTGGTATTCCTATTGTATCCAAATGCAATTGCTGCTCCTCTTCCGCCCAAGAAGACCTCAACCATTTGTTCATTTTCGGAGATTTGGCCTCTGAATTGTGGGGCTAGATACAACCCCTACTTAGCAATAAGTTTCACCTCTGTGATCAGATCTCCATAAGATGCAGGAACATGTTGAATACAACTACTCTTCTCTCTGCCTTCAGCTTTGTGGGGATGTATGCAGTAATTCTGGTGATGTGGGAGATCTGGAAACAAAGGTGTGCAATCAGATTTGAGGGTTTGGCTCGAGGAACTGATTCAATAAAAAGCAAATTCAATTTTCAATAGCTCTGGCCTTGGACAAGCTGAGCTTTCGTAAGCCATTATCTCCACTTCAGTCCAGCTGTCTTGCTTCCTTTCACCTATTTCCGCGGGTCAATCTTAAGCAACCATTTTTAGTTTTCTGCAGATTGGCACCTCAGAAATTCACATTGCAGGTTGATGGGGCATCCATGGGTAACCCAGGTAGATGTGGTGGAGGTGGCTGTGTAAGAGACTCAAAGGGTAGATGGATAGTAGGCTTTGCTTTCCACTATGGCATTGGTAACAGTTTATTGGCAGAGGCTAGAGCCTTATGTGATGGGCTATCAATTGCCAAGGAAGGACGTCTAGCTTTGGGGGCTATATATTCAGACTGTGCTCTTCTAGTGGAGGCTATAAGAAAAGGAATTTCTCTTAGCTGGATGATTCTTTCATGGTGAAGGAAGATCCTAGATCTTATTCATGAAAGTGGCTGTGTGCTACTACACACCTAAAGAGAAGGCAACCAGGTTGCAGATTCCCTGGCGTCATATGCTTGCAGCATCACTGAAAATCAAATCTTTGTCCATGCAGGAGATCTCCCTCGGATGACCAAGGGAGCACTAAGAATTGATATAGCAAGGCTGCCGGCCATTCGAGTACTTTAGCTCTTTGTTCTATTGCTCCTTAGCTTTATCTTTTGACTTTCTTTATGTCCTTTGGATACGGCCAAGTTGCCCTTCTGTTCACCAGGGGGATGCCCCTTTGTTTTTGTAATTCCAGCTTAAATAAATAAAATAAAAAGGCCGCAGTTAATACCTGGGGGAATGAGAACATCCCCCCTTTTGAGGGTGGGGTGCATTCGACCAGTGCTTTAACTGTTGGTCGGTCTTTGCTAAAAAAAAAGCATATTATTTATATCTCCTTTGGATACATATCCTCCCCCACCTTTTGCTCCTCTTAGGGGTTTTAAAAGAAACCATAAGGTGTGTTCATGCCTTTGCTGCATAGATTAATTTTCATAGAGCATTGATACTACACTCATCTTTGGCTAATTCATATTTCTTTGTTGTCTTTGCTTGCTTTACAAGGGTAATCAAGATAAAAACCCCCTTCATCGACTGGCCGGTTGGAGGAGGAAGTTGAACTCACATCTCATTTGCTTTACAAGGTATTCTCCGCGATCATCCTTTCTACTTTTGAGGTAACCCCTCTAGCGATCACACTCATTAGTAGCATCACATGCACCCTTCCCTTATTATTATTTTTATCACTCGCCTTATGATGATCTTTCTTCCTTTTTAAATGTCTATATGACACCTTCACAGGAAGGTCTAAGCAGTATCCCTCGGCTAAGACCCCGGAAGGTCATGGGTGTGACGACCCGGATTCCGGATACCCGGTGCACCCGGTATAAATACCGAATACACGTGATACCACATGGGACCCGCGAGGCCTCCCAAGCGCGGGAAAGCGCCGAAGGGAAAAAGGAGTGTCGTGTAGTACATTGAAATGACAGATATAACAGCAAGCAATTAAATTTCATTAGAATAGTTTGCTAAAGTAGCAGAAATAAAATTGCATTTTCATTAATAATTCAAATTTTACAATTATACACCAGAGTCCAGTCCAAACGAAAGACAACAAGTACAGTCTGACAGAAAAGAATGGACACAGAAGTCGGGGGAAGCCCGACGTAGGTACAGCTGGCAGCTACAACAACGTGCTCCACCAGAAATAGCAGGGGCAAGCGGCGAAACCCACCTGAAAAGCAGGGGTGAGTCTCTAAACAGAAACTCAGTAGGGGTCACGCGGATCCCCACTGGAGAACGCACAGTGCAACGAAGCAACAGAAACAACGAGTGCAGCAAAGCAGGAAAAGCTACACTACAAAGCTGTAAACAGACAGAGTACATCAGGAGTAGGGAACAGGCTAAGAGCAAGGGGAGCTCAACAACAAAGAAGAGCAAGGCCGTAAAACATGGGACAACGGCCACCGAGGAGAACTCGGCACCCTAAGCTACTCCAAACGGCATCAGACGGTCAACCCCAAACTCACGCAGTAGGGTAACCCAGTCCATCGGCCAAAACAAAGGCGAAGGCAGACGCCGACGCCGAAAATATAGACAAACACGACTGGAAACGTCGTGCACACAGCCCCACGCATGACAAGAACGTCATGCAAACTATAGAACACTAACCTCGAGTACAGCCACAAGCGAGCAACTCGAAAAAGTCACAGCGCGCAAGAAAACGCCGAGAGTCACCGCACCAAGTGACAGGAGCACCCTCCTCCCAGAAGAACAGCCAGATGCGTCCACTAACGTCTTACACTACGCCACAAGTGTCATGTCACTCAAGGACAAGACACACCAAGAACCAGGTCCAAGGAACAACGACGTTCCAAGGAAACAAGGTACCACAGCACGAAACTACAGCACCATCTGCGAGTGACTAGTCAGGGCCACGCCCGTCGGCGCAAGTCCCCAGTCCCTGACCACGTGTGCACACACCGACCTCTACCTAGGTCAGGCCTCTAGCTAGTATTCCCCTCGGTAGGATGCTACCGTTGGCCGGGGCCCACGGAACTAGCTTAAAAATCGTATGTACCAAACGCAACAGGAAACACCCCTCCACCACTCCCGGTGGGTCGGCAAAAGCCTAGGGCTACAACTAGAGGAGGCTCACAAGGCACAGACTCCGAAACACAGGTGCTAAAGCACAGACAGTCTAAGAAAAGCCCTGTCTCATGCACCACAAAGCACCAAGGCAGCTAGACAACCGCCAACAGACTCAAGATCAGGCAACTAGACCTACAACGCAACGATCCTTGAGTTAGACGACTCAACGGCAAGATCGTCACAAATAGCGGAATAAGCCGCCAATCGGTCTAATCCTAAGCCAGCAAAACAACGCTCCGCAGAAAATGACACACGGAGACCTGAGGGAAACACCAAGAACCCTCAGCACACCTGGACACGCAAACCGAGGTAAGGTAACACCTCGAGGCATCCAGAAGCAGTGTCTCGAGCCGGGCACAACCTCCGAGATGCACACACACACAAGGTCACATGTCAACCACTGGGTCATACCGGGTTGGCCTGAACCCAACACAATGCTTGAACAGTAGGAAAGAGAGTCCTACCTCAAGCAAAAAGACTCATGGCCACCTCACAACGTAGTCTTAGCCCTCATAGGACGTCGGAAGACATCCATGGGACAACGGGCAGACCACAAAGCCAAGCCAAGACAAGCAGAAATCGAAACACGGAAATCGAAGCACAGGGCAAGTAACGCACCACCCCTAGACCGCTACAAGCATATGACGGTCTAGACCTGGGCCGTTACACCCAAACGATGGACAGACAACAGGCCGTCGCACATACACCACCCTAACCACTCTAAAACACAAACACACGAATCAAGGCCAAGTAACGCACAAGGCCAAGCGCGTTACAAATGAACAATGCGGTAAGGGAAACGCGTCAGAGCCAAACGACGCATGGAGGCAGGCGCGTTATTCACAACGGGCACAGCCACCCTCAACCCAGCACAAAACAACGTAAAACGGCCAAGACAGGCGCGTTATTCACAACGACGCATAGGGGCACGGCCGTTACACCATCAAACAGCACAACACCCACAACCCTCAGCCAAACAGCATGTAACGGTCCAAGAAGGACGTGTTACACACAAACGACGCATGGGGACAGGCGCGTTACAACCAACTGCACAGCCACCCACAGTCGACCAAAACGGAATGCAACGGCCAGGGGTAGGCGCGTTACACTTAAAATAACGGATGGGAACCCATCCGTCGGGGGAACCGCCTCAACGGTCAAACGTCGGTCAACTGGACAATAACGGCCAAGGCAGGGCGCGTTACTTCCACCTAACGCGCTGGGTCAAGCGCGTTAGACCAACCGACTCAACCCCAAAACAAGGCAACAACTAGCGAATTAACACGCAGACCTAGGCGCGTTATAGGGAAGCGATGCGCCACCCTAGGGCCGTCACTCACCCAGAAGCCAGAAAGCTCAAAAACCTCAGACGAAGTAGCAGTCAGTCGTAGGGCTGTTATATACAAGTGACGGCCACTGGAATGACCGTTACATCGGTCACGGCGGGAAAATAGAGGAACGGCCAAACCAGCCCGTTCCACGCCCCATACACGCCGAAGCGCAGGGGAAACAAACCCAAACGCTAAAAAATAACACTATGGTGCTAAAAACCCCACATGCAAGCTCAAAAACACAAATCCGGGCGATTTCATCAAATCCACCCAAAGTGGGTCACCGAGGTTCCCGGGGTTCTACCGGCCTCGAATGAACACCAAATGACACGAAATCAACATGGATGGGATCCTAACATCCCAACGGTCAGTTTAAAACTAACTACACCGCAAACAGTCGCTGTTTACCGGTCGGCCCTAAAAACCACAAAAATCACGGTTTAGGCAAACCAAGCCCAAACTCGACCGTTTCCTAGCCAAACGTCGTGCAATGGCAGGGAAAACGGAGAGGACGAAGTAAGGATCAGTCACCCTACCTCCACCGAAGAAACCGTGCCCCGAAAGGACTAAACCACGCCGAAAACCACTCGCGAACCGATTTCACCGGCTTTGAATCCACCGTTCGGGATCGCACCAGAATCGATCCGATCCTTGCTCTATCGCGCACCCGGCCAGCTCCATCACGTCCCCAACACGTGCCTCTAGGTCCTCCGTCTGTAGTCGGAGCCGAGGAGGCGAACGGGAGAGAAAACGGGAGAGAGAGAGAGGCGACGGCGGCGAATGAGAAGGAGGAGAGAGGAAAAGAAAAGAAAAGAAAAGAAATTAGGAAATTTTCCTAATTTCTGAAAATTCCGAAAATGCGCCGAAAATGCACAAATTCAGAAAAATACGGAAAAATAGTTGAAACGACCGGCTCAAAGAGTACATCGTCGCTGTAGCATCCACGAGTTCGAGAATTGACAAACAAACTCACCGTAGGGTTCCGTAACTAGTACGTGAGAAAAACCCACACGGCTCGTCAAACTCAACTCGGAAGCCACAAAAGCGAACCGAAACTCAACGAAACCAATCCAAAGAGATCCGAAAGATCTAGCAGGGATCCAACAAGACCTGCAAAAGATCCATCAAGATCCAGGGCATTACATCCTCCCCTCCTTTAAGAAAATTTTACCCTTGAAATTAAGGACTAGCAAAGGAGCAGCAAGGGAAGAACAACCCCACAACACAACCACGAAAACAATGCAAATCTCGAGAAACACAGCTCAGAGGAACACCGTCAGACCACCATTACAGGTACACACTCTAGCTTCTGAGACAGCAAGTCCACAACACGAGCATGGCACCAAAGTGAACACATCTGACACCTCCGAAGCAAGGCAACGTCGTTTACGTCTCACCAGGAACGGAGACACGACTGCCACAACAACCGACAACCGAGAAACACAACGGCAGCACGGCAAGCGGCAGATTATACAAGGAGACACAGTCCTCACAGCTGACAGCTCGACCACATCATCGACTCCAGTGCCAAAGGTAACAGGGAACACCTGGCACATAGGACACCAACGACAACAACAACACTGGACCACAAACACAATCAAGTCAGCACTCAGCAAGTTATCACATCTGATCGAGTCGCAAGCTAACTCCACCAGGAAAAGAGAGCACAGCAAGCCAACTGACAAGACCATGGTCCAAGATAGAGACACAAAATCATAAAGAAACAGCGCCAAAACAACAACGGCAGCACCTGCAGGATCCCGGCTCCGCACAGCACACAGAATTATGGAACACAACTGCAAGCAGGGTCACATCAAGGCACAGAAACAGCTGAGCACACGACCACACGGGAACGGGTCACGCATCAGACTGCTCACCAAGGAGAGACCCACAACAACGAGAAACGACAACAATATCGGAGAACGCACCTCAAGGACTACAAATACGCCTCAAGAGCACAACACCCAAGAAAAGACATGCAGAGTAGAGGGTACTCAATCAGCATGAATGCCGACAAATTCCCCAACACTCGCAAATGCCGATGCCAACGGCAAACGGGCAACCGACACAACATGGCACGGCCACAACAATGTCAAGGCACAGGAAGCCAAGACAAAGTCACCACGAGAAAGAACAATTCTCTCGACCGGCCAAAAACTCAAAAACACGATTCCAAACCCATGGGTAGCCAGCCCACTCACTTCCGCTGCGTACTATTACAACACACAATGCACACGGCAACAGAATAACCTCGGTAGTCACACCTCAGCACATACCAGGTGCCATCGCAATCAACAAAGATCGCAATTAACATGCCACGAGTACCGATCCCGCGGACAACCGATCACAAGGAGCCTAAGTGCAACAAGAGAAGAGCACCAGCTTCAGCACAAAGCACAAGGAAAGCATCAATCTCAGCTTACCTTCACGTCCTGAAAATGATAGATGAGCCTTCACGATACACCGGCCGCTAGACACGGCACGAGAACTACGGTACAGAGCATCTCTTAACACCTTCATGGAGTCCAAAGCTAAGCAACCGTACGACAAATGATAGATCTGGCTCAAAACAAGACTGTCCACACTTAAGCAGACATAGGACAAAGGCATCACTAAGACAGCAAATCCAAGGCAAACCTCGAAAAAGATTCCACCAGAAGGGACAGGAAGCAAGAAGCTCAACCAGCAAAGCTCACCAGGAAGGGAAATCCTAGCTCGCCTGAGCAACTTCTCCAACACGGAATCTAAACGAGCACTTCAACAGAAGCAAAACACATCAGGAGCTGAGCAAACTCAAGCTGGGACAACCAAAGCAACATAAGAACGTGCATGGTCATCACACCAACACTAAAAGTCATAAGCCACCTGAGCAAAACACTGAAAATAGCTCGAACAAGGCACTGCAGGTTCATGTCAACCGACAAACACTGTCAAGTGCAACACGATCGAGACCAATATTAAAACCGAATGAAGCACCTCGTCACATCCAGACGAGAGCAAAACCATCTAGCACAGTGCCAACCAAGCACGTACAAGACCACACATAGAAAACAACGCGATAAACCATCGCAACACCTAAGCCAGCAAGAGACTGTACTGGACCTTCACGACTCTGGAAAAACTGTATATATGAGATTCCCATGTACTTCATACAACAATGCTATGATAATTCAGACAATGAAATTCTGAACATCTCAGAACATAGCTCTGATACCAGCTGTGACGACCAGGATATACCCGGTGCACCCGGTATAAATACCGAATACACGTGATACCACATGGGACCCGCGAGGCCTCCCAAGCGCGGGAAAGCGCCGAAGGGAAAAAGGAGTGCCCTGTAGTACATTGCTTGCTGTTATATCTATCAGTTCAATGTACTACACGACACTCCTTTTTCCCTTCGGTGCTTTCCCGCGCTTGGGAGGCCTCGCGGGTCCCATGTGGTATCACGTGTATTTGGTATTTATACCGGGTGCACCGGGTATCCGGAATCCGGGTCGTCACAATGGGCGCCGATCTAAAAACATTAAGGAATTGTTTCCTTCTTCTCTTTTTTTTTTCTTTCCTTCTTCTTGTCTTTTTTTTTTTTTAGGATCACGGTAAGATCAGGTTATAAGGATATAGTAGTATTGTTGACATTGGGTTTATGCCAATGCAAAGAAATTGGGTTTATCTGGCTTAGACGGAATGTCTAAGCTGTACCTCATGGCTAAGACCTCGGAAGGCCATGGGCGTCGAGTTAAGTGGTTCATCGGTGCTGGGATCGCACCGATGCAAGGAGTTCGGGTTTCTCAGACTTCAACGAAAGGTCTAGGTCGTACCGTTCGGCTAAGACCCTAGAAGGCCATGGGTGCCGAGTTAAGTGGTTTTTCGATGCTGGGATCGCACAAATGCAAGGAGTTCTGGTTTATCCGACTTTGACAAAAGGTCTAGGTCCTCGGCTAAGACCCCGGAAGGCCATGGGTGCCAAGTTAAGTGGTTCGTCGATGCTGGGATCGCACTAATGCAAGGAGTTTGGGTTTCTCTGACTTTGACGAAAGGTCTATGTCGTACCCCTCGTCTAGGACCCCGGAAGGCCATGGGTGCCGAGTTAAGTGGTTCATCGGTACTGGGATCGCACCGACGCAAGGAGTTCAGGTTTCTCTGACTTTGATGAAAGGTCTAGGTCGTACAACTCGGCTAAGACACTGGAAGGCCATGGGTGCCGAGTTAAGTGGTTCGTCGATGCTGGGATCGCACCGACATAAGGAGTTCGGGTTTCTCTGACTTCAACGAAAGGTCTAGGTCGTATCCCTCGGCTAAGACCCCGGAAGGCCATGGGTGCCAAGTTCAGTGGTTCGTCGATGCTGGGATCGCACTGACGCAAGGAGTTTGGGTTTCTCTGACTTTGACGAAAGGTCTATGTCGTACCCATCGTCTAGGACCCCGGAAGGCCATGGGTGCTGAGTTAAGTGGTTCATCGGTACTGGGATCGCACCGACGCAAGGAGTTCAGGTTTCTTCGACTTTGATGAAAGGTCAAGGTTGTACCCCTCGGCTAAGACACTGGAAGTCCATGGGTGCCGAGTTAAGTGGTTCGTCGATGCTGGGGTCGCACCGACATCAGGAGTTCGGGTTTCTCCGACTTCAACGAAAGGTCTAGGTCGTACCCCTCGGCTAAGACCCCGGAAGGCCATGGGTGCCAAGTTAAGTGGTTCATCGATGCTGGGATCACACCGACACAAGGAGTTAGGGTTTCTCTGACTTCGACGAAAGGTCTAGGTCGTACCCCTCGGCTAAGACCCCGGAAGGCCATGGTTACCGAGTTAAGTGGTTCATCGGTGCTGGGATCGCACCGACACAAGAAGTTTAGGTTTCTCTGACTTCGATGAAAGGTTTAGGTCGTACCCCTCGACTAAGGCCCCAGAAGGCCATGGGTGCCGAGTTAAGTGGCTCATCGATGCTGGGATCGCACCGATGCACAGAGTTTGGTTTTCTCCGACCTCGACGAAAAGTCTAGGTCGTACTCCTCAGATAAGACCCCGGAAGGCCATGGGCACTGAGTTAAGTGGTTCATCGATGCTGGGATCACACCGACGCAAGGAGTTCGGGTTTCTCTGACTTAGATGAAAGGTCTAGGTCATATCCATTGGCTAAGACCCCGGGAGGCCATGGGTGCCGAGTTAAGTGGTATGGTGACTCATTACAGGAGCACTGAGATATAATCTTGTTCATTGTGGGGTATTGGTTTCAATTGATCGCCGAGTTAAGGAAGCGACGCATGGTATAACTTTCGGTGTTTCCCATTGAGGGGTGGAAATTGAACTTCTCCTCGGTGGTCGACTATGACATAAGCACCACCTTCGTAAACTTTCTAGACGACGTAAGGTCCTATCCAATTTTCATTTAATTTGCCTTTGTGATTGGCCACCATGACTTCTCCTCGCTTGACCATGACTAGGTCTCCTTTCTTGAATTCTCGCTCTTTGACGAGCTTATCAAAGGCGCGGGCCATACGGGCCTGGTAGACCTGTATGTTCGGCTGGGCTTTGAGCCGCTGACCTTCCAAATCGGAGAGCTCCTCCAGTCTTCTTTCTATATTGGTTTGGCTATCTTTGACTAATTCATGTTGGATCACAACCCACAATGAGGGTATCTCTAGTTCTATCGGGATGACTGCTTCCAAGCCGTACACCAGTGAAAAGGGTGAGAAACCTGTGGGAGTCTTGTACACGGTACGGTATGCCCACAGTGCTTCATACATCTTTTCTTCCAAATCCTTCTTGCTAGAGCTGGCCGTCTTAGCAAGAAGTGTGCATAGTGTTTTGTTGAAGGCTTCCACTAACCCGTTTGCTTGCGGGTTATACGGAGTGGATGTCCTCCAATCAATCCTGAACTTATCGTTCAGTTTGTAGAACTTCTGGTTCTAGAAGTGGCTTCCGTTGTCGGAGACAATCCGATCAGGCATGCCAAATTAGAATATGATGTTTCGACAGACAAATCTGGCCACGATTTCTCCCATCACTTCTCTTAGAGCCTCAGCCTCCGCCCATCGGGAGATGTAATTTGTTGCTGCTAGAATATATTTGCATCCTGATGAAGACCCGGGTAGTGGGCTTACAACGTTAGTGCCCCATTGAGCAAAAGGCCAGTTGGGCACTGATGGATGCAACTATATTGGGGGTCTTCTTGGGATTGCAGCATGCTGTTGGCATTTATGACATGACTTGGCATACTTGCAACATTCATCGAACATAGTGGGCTAGTAATATCCTTGCTTCTTGATTTCAATCTTCATTTTTGGCCCAGCTTGATGGGCACTAGACGATCCGACATGAACTTCCTTCATGACCGTCCAGGCCTCCTCCATAGATATACATAGAAGGAGCACCTTTCTTCTGGCATATGCCACAATCCAGAACAAGGTTCCATTCTTGACTTCATAAGAGTCTTTCATTCTGATCAATCTGATCTTTTCTTCCCTTTGCTTAGGCAATTGTTGGTGTTTAAACCATTGCATCAGAGGTTCCCTCCAGTCAGGAGAGCTTATCGCTTCTGCAGTTGCAGCTTCATAATCTTCTTCCCCTAGGTCATCCATCATGCTCGGAACCTGGCGCCTGTTTATGACTGTTATATTAAGAGATTCACTTGGCGAGATTGCTAGTGAACTTGCTAATTTTGCCAGTGCATCTGTCTGAGCATTTTGGCTTCGGCCGACATGGCCTATCTCGATGAAGTAGAATCGCCCCACGAGCTTCTTTGCCTTGGTACAATAAGGGAGTATCCCGGGCTTTCGGACATCGAATTCTCCCTGTATCTGCTTGACAATCAGCATTGAATTACCAAATACTTGCAACATCTGAATCTCCATATGGAGGGAAATCTGAAGACCAATGATCAAGGTTTCATATTCTGCTTCATTGTTCGTGCACAGCTTGTTGATCGAGCATGATGTATGCAGCACTTCTCCTTCTGAGGATTGAGGATGATGCCTGCTCCGTCCCTTATCCTTGTTTGCCCCTGTTGGGATGTCATGCCTTGAGATATGCAGTGAAATTAAGTTGGGAAGGTGAACAGCTGGCAAATAAAGCCTCAAGCAAGAATGACAATTAGAGCGCAACATTCACACATAAGAAGAGTGAATATAAGGTCATATACTCAAAAATTCTAACTTTATTGAATACTAATAATCAAGGTTTACAAATGACATGACACTTTTAATTCTAGACTCAAGAAAAAGAAAATTACATGACATGATCAACTTCACCGCCTATTACAGTGAAGGAACTTAGCTATAACAAGACTCATGGCTAGACTAGCTATGGCTTCTCTTGTTCTTCAACAACTCTCGGACCCATCACTCGAGTAGTCTGAATCCCCACTAGAATTTCCTAAAAAGATTGGAAAAGTAGAAAATGAGCACACTTGCCCAGTAGGTATCTTCGTATCAACATGAAGGTAATATTTAAGTAATTAGCAATTTAGCTCTAGAAGGTAAGATAGAAGAAATACGATTAAACACGCGATAAAACCAACGTAATAACACACGTAACAAGGTATAGACTATAGGGATATGAGAATTCATATAGAATCAGAGCATGATCAAGTAAGAATATAGCGTGGCCTTTAATGAACAAGAATGCACTAGAATGTAACGAGAATGTACTTTTCATAACTATAAAGGCTATGCACTAGAAAGTCATGTAACAAGAATGTACTAGCAAGCATGTAATTTCATAAGATAGCCTCGTGTATTTCACCCATTTATAAAAAAAGTACTCCCGGCGCAATGTGACGTCAGTGCTCATCATACCCCATGGTTTACAGTATGTTTCTGGCTATCCATCGAGGGGGCTAGTGTCGAACCCTTGGACACCATCCGTGCCCGCCCTTGCATCCTCAAGTTATAAATCAAGCTACTTCCATGAGTAATATAAATATAGGCCAATAATGTAAAGTTTAAACAATAAGTTCAAGATAGCAAATACTAAGGTAAAAATGCACCAAATAAGAACATGTGAGTTCAAGGTCGAATTAAAGACAAGGTCATGCTACGGAAGGAATCCAACAGCATAACTGTACATTCATTAATTTCCATAATTCATTAATAACATATTGAATGATGTTTGGGTTCCAGATAATCAAAAGACCACCTAGGAACAGAGTAAACTTAACCCCTTAGGTCAAACCATGGGTTAGACATGAACTGGGAGAACGCGGTCAAGTGAAGACCGTTTCTTGAAGATAGCAGTCATGTAAGGACCACTTTGAAGTAGAGTCGACACCGGAGAGAAAAAGGGGTCGACGCAACAGCACTCGCAGGAGAATACGGTCACGGACCGACCGCTACCAGAAGGACGTGGTCGCCTAAGAACCGCGACTTAGTCCAGAGTGTAGAAAACACCGGTATCACATGTAATTTTTAAACAATAGGGTTTTTAGGGTAAAATCCGCTCGGTATCCTAGTGGGAATCCCAGGCTCGCGGAGACTTACAGAGGCCTTGAAACATGATTACCTAGTCTGGTGGAAGGAATATCCGATGGAGAGAATCACAAGTCCAGGAGAGTGTGCCTATCATGTGCATGTGTAACTAATAGCAACGTACAGGAATACGTGCTATATGTGACTTATAAAATAGAAATAAGGTGAGAAAGGAACGTGCCAAATCATTAATCCAAGTGCAATCAATTCTTGGAAATTCCTTTTAAGTACAAAACTATAGTGTTTTGGCATGAAATTAGCATAAGATTTTAAAAAGTTACTAAAACATGTAAGGCATGAAATCTACCATGTTTGATGCACAATATAACCAATATCATGAATATAAAAACATAACTAGGAATAGGACCTAATTACTTAAGCTTATCATATGTTTATAAAGGCTGATATGCATTCTGTTTAGAGTTAACAAGAAGCAGAAAATAGAAAGATGAATGCGGTCTATCAAGAACTGCTTCTTGGTAATAGCAGTTGGTCTGGAACCGCCTCTTGACAGTAGTGGTTCCTGAGGAACAGCCTTCTGCCTGCAACTGGTAGAGGGTAATTAATGCTTGCTAGGCCTATCCTAGGGCAAATAATGCATGGAAACTATAAGGAATAGAAGGATAACATGTAAGAACATGTTTAGAATTTAAAAGGTGCATGAGAAGACATGAATCATGCTAAGAATCTCATCTTTTAGTTACAAGGTGCAGGGCTAATATGCAGAGAAAAGCATGCAAGCGCAGTCATGGAAAACATCAAATACTAAATGTAGAAAGCATGAAATTGCATAAGGCCAGAGGGATTTTATTCTTAACATGTTGTTTGAGCCATCATGAGATAACCTACCTCTAGAAATGCTCCTAGAGTTCAAATTTGTGACTGGAAGATGGTGCTGGTTCCTGCGCGTCCTGCGTAGAAACAGCAACTTCTCACCCTTCTATCTCCTTAACCTTTGACCTAAATTCACGAGATCTAGAGGGTGATTAGAAGATATAAAGGGGAGCAAATAATTCTAAAGGATCAACATGAAATTACCTCGGTTAGGGTTCCTAAACTTCAAGTCTTTACTGGATGGATACGCCTGTTCCTATGCATTCTATAGAGAAACATCAACTTCTGGACACTCTAACTCTCTGGTTGCTTGACCTCCTATCATGAAATTTTGAGAAGAGTTAGACAATACTAAAGAGAATAAAATCTTCTAAAGATTTAACTAGAGATGATGATGTCTTACCTTCGAACCACGTGAGCCAAAATAATGGTTCGCGCAGGTCGAATCTGGGCTCTATTTATAGAGTTTGCCTAGGGTTTGAGAGATTTGATCGATTAACGAGTCTCATTTGGGGTTAAAATCAATCCCCAAGAGTCCTAGACTTGGTTGCCATGCTAGATAGCATCGAACCATAGGGATTGGAATGGGGAAAATACCATTTTTCTACGCCTCTAACACCTCTGTTCATGGAACATAGTAGCGGTCTCAGTAGAATTGCTTTCTTGAGAATGGGGTCTCGCGATAGATCACGTTCTGGCGCTTTATCTGAAATTTTTGAATTTTTAATTTATCTTCTATTTGTCCTTTTAATTGGTATATTATCAAATTTTAATTCCACAAATTGTCCTAATTACGTCTCTAGAAGTGGGTTGGGCTAAAAGGGCTTTGAATTTGGTCTTTGGGCCCATTTGATGTGGGCTTAACCCTTTGGTTAATATAGGGCCTTTAATTATCTATAATTCCTTTAATTAGCCCATTAAGCCTATTAAATGCATAATAATTTTATTTAATCCCTGAAAAATCCTAGAAAAATTTGGGGTGTTACACTCTCCCCCACTTAAAAAGAATTTGGTCCCCAAATTCATTGCATGGGTTTTATGGAGAGTATACTTACAATCAAATAGTTTCGGGAATCTCTTACGCGTAGCTTCTTCAGTTTCCCATGTCGCCTCTTGATCAGTATTCTTATTTCATCAGACTTTTACCATGGGAATGGTTTTATTCCGAAGTTGACGCACTTCTCAATCAATTATTCTGATTGGCTTTTACATGTACGCCATATCCTTTTGAATCACCAGGTCGTCATGATTTACAATATAGAAAGGTTCATAGACGTACCTTTTTAGCATCGAGACATAGAATACATCGTGGACTCTAGCTAATTGAGGAGGCAAAGCTACCCGATATGCGACCTCGCAACCCTTTCAAGAATTTCAAAAGGGCCAATAAATCTCGGAGTGAGCTTGCCTTTAATGACGAATCTTCGAATACCTCAACCTGGAGAAA
The DNA here is from genome assembly GCA_022559845.1 of Amorphophallus konjac. Lineage (NCBI taxonomy): Eukaryota > Viridiplantae > Streptophyta > Magnoliopsida > Alismatales > Araceae > Amorphophallus > Amorphophallus konjac. Next base: position 428,021 of record JAHNEJ010001117.1, on the reverse strand, counting down.
TCTTGACAAACACATGGTCCCCCACTTGAAATTCTAGGTCTCTTCTTCTATTATCAGCATATGATTTTTGTCTATCTTGAGCCATCTGGAGTCTCTCTCTAATAAGCTTTACCTTCTCGGTAGTATCCCTGATGATTTCAGGGCCTAGAAGTTGTCTTTCCACAACTTTATTCCAACATATAGGTGAGCGGCATCATCTTCCATACAATGTCTCGAATGGAGCCATTTGAATGCTAGCTTGATAGCTATTGTTATAGGCGAATTCCACTAGAGGTAAATGGTCGTGTCAACTCTCACCGAAATCAATAACACAAGCCTAAAGCATATCTTCTACCACCTAATTTGTTCTTTCAGTTTGTCCACTTGTTTGTGGATGAAATGCAATGCTAAAGTTGAGTCGGGTCCCTAAAGAATGTTATAGACCCCTCTAGAATTGTGATGTAAACCGAGGGTCTCGATCAGAAATAATAGTAACAGGGACACCGTACAATTTGATAATTTCCTTCATACATAAGGCTGCTAATATATCCACAGACCATCGACTTTTGATAGGTAGAAAGTGTGCAGATTTAGTCAGTCGGTCTATGATCACCCATATACCATCATGTCCACCTCTTACTTTAGGTAAACCCATGATGAAATCCATCCCTATACTCTCCCATTTCCACTCGAAAATTTCCAAGGAATGTAGTTTACCAGCGGGCTTTAGATGTTCCTGTTGTGTCCCTGTGTTTTGATGATGTCAACACTATGACTTATTCTTGTGATTCATACGTGTTTGATCCTTAAGGTTCATATGTTTTTGATGCTAGCAAATGTTATTGATAATGTTAATACATGAATATCCATGAGCTCTGTGAAGACAGGTTCGAATTTGGACAAAGCAATGGCCAGATGCATGAAAATCAAGAAGCAAAGTCGACTCCGTGTTGAACTGGAGTCGACTCCGCCAAGCAAACAACACAGTAAGTTATCGCTAACAAATGGCCAGATAAGGGTGTAAAATACCGGTTAAGGGTGACAAATAGGTCCCCAAGGGTGAAAAATAGCTCTCCCGGCAGAACAGATGGTTCACAAGGTAGTTGTGTAGAAGAGGAGTCAACTCTGTCTGTCCATGGAGTCGACGTAGCAAGGATGCACTTCAAGAGAAGCGGGCAACTGAAGTCAGCACGAGATACATGTGAACAAGGCTGAAAAATGAAGATTAGTGGTGACAAATAGGTGTACAAGGGAGACAAATGGGTGATAGAGCTGAAAAATGGACGACAGAACGAAAGCTATGAAAAGTGAACAAGGAGAGTCGACTCTAGTTGCCAGTGGAGTCGACTCTAGTCACGTTGAGCTAAAGAGCTTCTTAAAGGCGACGGCTAACGAGCGATAAGGGTGACCAATAGCTCATCTTGGGTGACAAATGGCCGATAGTAGTAACAAGTAGCTTGTTAACGTTAAATATTAGGCTGAAATGGAAGGAAAGAATGAAGAGCATGAAGAAAATAGAAGAAGTGTCGACTTCGTTTACAATTGGGGTTGACTCCAGTCAAAGTGATCCAGTCAAGATTGACTTTAGTCAAAGTCAACATCAGTCAAAGTGACTCTAGCCAAGTTCCAGTCAAGTTGACTCAAGTCATGATGACCCAGTGAAAGTCAAAATCAACCCAGCTACAGTGATCCAGTCATGTTGACCTCAGTCAACTTCACTTCAAGCTAGTTCAAAACCTTCAAGCTCACAACGGTACCAAATGGAACCTGAGAGTGACAAATGGCCAGCTAACGGTGACAAATAGCGCTCAAAGGTAACAAATGAGTGCTAGCGGTGATAAATGGACAAAGGCGACGGCTGAAGGTAGGAAGAAGACAACAACGACGACGGCTCATGAGCGATAAGGGTGAAAAATACCTCTTAGGGGTGACAAATGAAGGATAAGGGTGACAAATAGGCTGTAAGGTTGTCAAATGGCCGCTAGGGGTGAAAAATGACTTGGTAAGGCTGAAAAATGGACAGGCTCGTGGGAAATGCAAGTTTCATGGTTCAGTTCAAAGGCCAATCTAATGGCACGTGATCCTAGGCCATGACAACATTCCAAATTACCCCTTATGTAGAATATTCCCATCATTACAGCTAGACCAATTGCAGAACTCCTGGAGAGGGTTTCATCCGGAAATGGGCTGTGCCTTGAGGAGAAAGAAACAAACCTATCTTGCCCTACATGAAGAGGATTGGCAGACCAATCAGAGGCCAACGTACCTTATCTCCTTCGAGCCAATCAGTGGCCAGTCTTCTTAGTATTTGAAAGCTTATGTGGATCTGGACGGTCCAAATTTTTTGCTACCAGATCAGGGACAACAAGCTTTGTACCTTGCATGCTAAAAGAGAACATTTTCTGATACAAAAGGAAAGCGTGGGAGCATGCTCAAACCCACGAAGGCATAGAAGGTTCCAATAGCAGCCGAGTTCATCAAGGAGGAGAAGAGCAAGAGAAAAGGAGAAGAAGAAGAAGAAGAGCCTAAAGCCATCTTCTGAAGATCTGAAGCAGAAATACAAGCTCTTCCTCTGCACCCGTTCTTCCTCTTGTAAGAAGAAAAGAAGCTTCGTTCACCAGCTTCCTGTGGCAAGGGAGAAGTTACCTTAAAAGGAAGCAGCCTATCTGGAAGCAGCGAAGCACGTCTTCCAGTTCTCAAACAAGGACATTTTCATTAAGCTTGAGTTTCATACATCTTGTATGAGTCTTTCTATTGTATTTTTCATTTTGAACATCTATCTGTAAGTTGTGTATCAGTGGTAAACCGTCCCTACTGGTTATACTAGGAAGACAGACTGAGCTGGTGTTCTCTATTCTGTGGTCTGGCCTTGTGTGCCATCAAGCTATGTGGCAGCGGTTCCTTGAGAGGGGATAATCTCTCTGCAAGTTGTAAGGCAGTGAGTTTTAAGCTATGTATCAGCAGTTTAGTGCACTTACACTAGGGAAGCCTCACTGGTTTTAGTGAGGGGTGGACATAGGACTCTAGGTAGAGTCCGAGCCACCTTAAAATCTTTGTGTCTGTGATTTGCATGTGTGACTATTTTTTGTTAGATGCTTGTTTAGGCTGGTTTACATATTCTTGATTGCATCTACCGTGTGAGGTTCTTTGTTAGTGTGAGGGTCATTTTTATTCCGCAGTTTTCATATTGAAAAAAGGGGGCAGATCTATTCACCCCTCCCCTCTACATCAGCCAGTCCTACACAATAGTTCCGCCTTGACTTGCTGACAAGTGAGGTGGCGAGATACAAAGTCCGCTATCTCCCTCTTCATGTTGGGCCACCAAAAATTCCTTTTTAAATCTTGGTACATCTTGGTAGTACAAGGGTGAATAGCATATTTTGCCTTATGAGCTTCTTCCATGATCAGTTTCTTAGTGTCGGCATGATCCGACACACAGATCTGATCTTTGAATAATAGCCTTCCATCGGTTGAGATAGAAAATTCCAACCATTGATCAATATCAGTCTTGATCTCTACCAGCACAGGGTCATTCTCTTGTAACTTGACTAGGTCTTCAATTAATGTAGGTTGTGACCAGATATTGGCAATCATACACCCTTCTTCTTCATCAATAACTAGATTCAAATGTGAAAAATCTTCTACAAGATAGGTCATACCTTTCCTGAGGCTTGCTAGGGTTGCCAATGGTCTCCTGCTAAGAGCATCTGCTATGGCATTTGCTTTGCCAAGATGATATTGGATAGAAAAGTTGAAGTCCTTGAGATACTCCAACCATCTTCGTTGCCTCATGTTTAACTCCTTTTGGGTGAAGAGATACTTCAGACTTTTGTGGTTCGAAAATATAGTGAACTTCTCTCCATAAAGGTAATGTCACCAGATTTTTAAGGCGAAGATAACCATAGCCAATTCCAGATCATGTACGGGGTAGTTCTCTTCGTGACGCTTCAACTACCTTGAAGCATAACAGATCACTTTTCCATGCTGCATAAGAATGCAACCAAGGCCAATGCCAGATGCATCCGTGTAGATTTCAAAGCCACCACCTTCAATAGGTAGTGCTAATACAGGGGCGGTAGTGAGATGTTCTTTAAGAGTTAGGAAACTCTCTTCGCAGTCCTCCGACCATATGAAGGGATTCTCCTTTCTTGTAAGTCGGGTCAAAAGGATAATGATTTTTAAGAAATCTTTGATGAATCGCCTATAATAGCCAGCCAGATCGATAAAACTCCTAACTTCAGATACGGTCGTTGGTCGGCTCCAGTTCTTGACAGCTTCAACTTTTGAAGGATCCACAGCGATACCTTGCTTTGAAATGATGTGGCCAAGGAAAGAGTCCTCCTTTAGCTAGAATTCACATTTGCTGAGCTTCACGTAGAGTTGATGTACTCTTAGTGTTTGCAAAGCTATCCTTAAGTGCTCTTCGTGTTCTTCCTTGGTCTTAGAATATATAAGAATATCATTGATCAATACAACCACAAATCGGTCGAGATAAGGTCTAAAAATATTATTCATGAGTTGCATGAATGCTGCAGGGGCATGAGATAACCCGAACGACATCACCACAAACTCATAATGTCCATATCTGCTCCGGACAGCAGTCTTGTAAATGTCTACATCCTTGATCTTGATTTGATGGTAACCAGATCTGAGGTAGTGATCGGGCATTGGAGCTAGGCCATTAAATGTGTGGAGTGTGTATTTGTATTAATGTATTTGGTGTGTAATGTGTGCTTGTTTTGGGTTTTATTTGAGTTTCTTTGTAATAAGGCCACGTAGGTCCAGCGGGGCCCCCCCACCATATCTCTCATTGGGGCACCTCGGTGCTAGGGCCCTTAGGGGCTGGTCCATAGTCCAAGTTGGACTTGGACCAACAGAAGAAAATTCCACTTTTACTACTTTAAAGGGGGCGCCCCCTTTTTTGTCTTCATATGTAATTTTTTTATTTTCTTTGACCATGGGAGGAGAAAATAGAATTTGACATCCCCTTGGTACCCCTCCCTAACCCTAGATCTGAGGGTAGTAGTGGTCATTTGTCTAGGGTTTCCATTTCATATAAAAGCATTATATTTCTTATTTTCCATAGATTTAATGAAGAAAAACTAGCATTTTTTGCTCAAAAGCCAAGGGCGCTACCCCCTCTCTCCTCTCCATCCCCTTTGCTTTTCAAAGACAACTTGTTTAAAAATAATACCCATTCTAGTCTACTCAGTCTAGATATCACAAAAATTGGAATGTTCAGATACTGTAAAGATCTTTCCTATTAAAATCATGGAAGAAGGTTAAGAGCTATAAATGTTTTCTATCACCTTATTTTCTAAAGAATAGTCTTTTGACTCTACAGTCTATTAAAATTAAACCGTTAGTTCATTCAAGGAGCAAATGAGATTCTTATAAAAGAAGACTTGAAATAATTAATGCTCATGACAATGAACCAATTACTAGACTGTCATCCATCCTGAGTGAAAGAAATAGACAATGAAGTGCAAAGTCAACTCAAGAGAAAATCAAAGAGAGAAGATCCATGTAAGACCCATTAATACTAAATGTACATGATGCCATGTGATAATAGCTTTAGAGAATTAGGAGAGAGTAGAAGGGTTTGTACTCAGATCATACTCCACTTAACTCCCCCTGACATCATGATGCATCGACTTTGATATGCAAAAAGCATACCTTGCACCGACCTTAACATGCAGGGAGTAGACAATGCACCGACTATGTATGCGAATGATGTGAAGATGCATCGACTATGACATGTGAAGAAACGAGGCGCACGGACTTTACATGTGGCTTAGACACAAGGTGCACCGACCTTGTATACAGAGCACTCACATTATGCATCGACTATGTGCAAGATTGTATTGACAAAGGCTTGGTGCAGAACATGCATTGAACTTAGAAGCTTACACACTGCATCGACTATATGCGAGATATGCAATTACTGATACTCTGTGCAAGAATATGCATCGACTTCAAAGCTCAACAGTGCAAGGCATGCATGTTACATTTCAACTGTGCAAAACAATTGTTCCGACATCAGAAGCTATTTATTCAATATTCAAAAACATACTAACATAGAATTATTTGTCAGGCCATTTACATTTCAATTAACGAATGAAATCATGAACCATTTTCATGCTGAAATTTACATAGCCCCTATTCTCTTCTTAGATATTTAAATCTTTCATTTCCAAGAGGCTTAGTAAAAATATCAGCAATTTATTTTTCGGTTTCAACAAAATGTAATTCAATTTCATTCTTGCTTACTACATCTCTAAGAAAATAGTGTTTGATTTCAATGTGCTTAGTCATAGAGTGATGAACAAGATTTTTGGTTAGGCAAATAGCACTAGTATTATCACATAAAACTGGAATACATCTCAAATTTATCTGATAATCTGAAAGTTGGAGCTTGATCCATAGTACCTGAGCAGAACAATTCCCTACAGCGACATATTCTACCTCTGCAGTGGACAAGACAACTGTATGTTGCTTCTTGGAAGCCCAAGATACTAGGCAACCACCTAGAAATTGTTAGTAGCCACTAGTGCTTTTCCTATCTACCCGACACCCAGCATAGTCTGCATCAGTGTATGCTAGAAGTTCTAGCTCACACTTGGCAAGGTACCAAAGCCCAAGCTCTTGGGTGTCTGATTGATACCTAAAAATCATTTTCACTGCATTAAAGTGGGACTCTTTAGGACTAGCCTGAAATCTAGCACATAAACACACTGCAAACTGTATATCAGGCCTAGATGCAGTAAGGTAAAGAAGGGATCCGATCATACCTCTATACAGCTTGTTATCAACTGTTTTACCTTTGGAGTCTTCATCAAGACTTGTTCAAATACCCATTGGTGCTACAATTTCCTTGAGGTTTTCAAATTTGAACTTCTTCAATAGGTTCCTTATGTACTTAGATTGGGTGATGAATGTTCCATCTTGGGTTTGTGTCACCTACAGTCCAAGAAATAATTTTAGCTCACCTATTGAGCTCATCTCAAATTCTTGTGTCATCAAGTCATAAATTTTTTACATATCTTCAGGTTAGTTGAGCCAAAAATAATGTCATCCACATATATTTGAACTATGAGAATGTCTGGATGGCATACCTTGGTAAACAATGTTTGGTCTATCTCACCTCTTAAGAATATCTTTTCAGTAAGGAATTTTCTAAGCATGTCATACCAAGCTCTAGGAGCTTGCTTCAAACCATAGAGAGCTTTATTCAATTTATAAACATGACTAGGGAAATCTAAACATTCAAAGCCAGGAGGTTGTCTCACAAAGACATCCCCTTTTATTTCCCCGTTTAAGAAAGCAGATTTCGCATCCATCTGCTGGAGAGTTATTCCTAGTGAGCATGCATAAGCAAGTAAAATCCTAATTGCCTCTAACCTAGCTACAGGGGAAAAAGACTCTTCGTAGTCAATTCCAAATTCTTGATTGTACCCCTGAGCTACAAGTCTGGCTTTATTCTTAACCACATTTCCCTGCTCATCAGTTTTATTTCTAAAAACCGATTTAGTCCCAATGACAGTCTCATGATCAGGAGGTGGGACTAGGTGCCACACCTTGTTCCTGTCAAACTGATTCAGCTCTTCATGCATGGCATTGATCCAATGCACATCATTTAGGGCACTGTCAATGGTCTTAGGTTCTACATGAGAAACTAATACAAAGGCATTCAATTCAGTTTGAGCTCGAAAGTAACCTCTGGTCCTAGGGAGTTCATGCAAGTTACCAATGATATTATCTACAGGATGGTCTCTAAGAAATCTAACATTGATAACGTGGTTACCTTGACCTTCATTTACCTCGCCCTGAACAACAGGCTCCTCTGCATTGTTATCTTCAGGTTCATCTTCCTGATCTGATTGGTCTACAGACTTTCCTTCCTTCAGAATCTCCATCATCTTCTTTTCTGCACAGACCATTATCAGATTTAGTCAGGGTTTCATCGAAGACTACATGTGGAGACACTTCAACAGTTTTGGAATTGAGATTGTACATGTAGCACCCCAGAAATTTAAATAGAGAATAAATAAAAATAATTATAATTATTAGTCATAGAAAATTATGAGAATTAAAATTTCGATAAAGGAAAAGTGATAATTAGCTAAAATAGTTATTTAGCCTAAATGTTAATAAATGGGCACAAATAAAGGTATAAATAAATAGTTAAGAAATAGATATTGAATATATCCCTTTATCTATTTATGGCTTAAATTGAAAATACAACTTTAAGTATTTAGAAGGAATCTCATTCCAAAAATATATTTATACATGTACAAATATATAAACTTTCGTAGGATCAAACCCGACTCTGATACCCGATGCGAATAACAAAAAATTAATAAGGTAAGAAAATAAATAAAGATATAGGAAACAAGGCTCATATGAATATGGAGTCTACTAAATAAATTAGTTAAAGCTTATATAATAATGGGCTAAGACACCTACTCATCCACACACCTTTATCCATGTATAAACATTGGGTTCGATTAGTAGACTTGGTGTAGGGGCTTAAGAACCTTGGAATGTATGTATAAATATATATAAATATAGATGTAGATTGTACATGGGCTTTGAAATGAATTAATGGGCCTTAATCGATAATAGGTTTTACACTTAATACAAAGATGAGGTCCCACGTTAAAACCCAAACCCAATTAATATTAAGGCAAAAAGGGCCCCACTAGAACTCAACATGACCCAATGTGACTCTAAAGGCCTTTATCCTAAACCCAATGTTGAGATCTTACGTAGCTTAGACGGGCTCCCTTGACTAAACATATAACAGATAAAGAACTATCACATGTTAATGACCAACCCAATATATATATATATATATAGTGGGCCTTGGTAACGCATAAGGCTGAACACATGTACAAGACCATCGCCCAACTCGGTAGAGTTAAAAAGGTGAAATGGACTCCGTTAATGGACCTTGAGACTCTGAATGGGGAAAAGAACTAGGGCACGAAATGGCTTTTTAGGGTGTATATATATAAATACTATTATTATAAGGTTTTAAGTCATGCCCTTTCATGTTCGAAGCATTGAATGAGAGATTGAGGTTTTAGTCGAACTAGGGAAGGTGGCTGTGAATAAGGGATATGATCAAAACGAGGGAATTTAAATCTTAGTAGGATGCATACTTTGGCTAGGATTAGTAAGGCTTGAGAGTATTATAAATATGAACCCCGCGATGGCAAGGCGCTAATGCTGCTACTGCCGTTCGAATGCTCGTGCTGAGGGTGCGTCATCCTCGTCTTCCTCCATGGGCGAGTGCAGCTACTGAAGTTGCGGTTGCTGCCGTTGACAGAAGAACTACCGCAGTCGTTGCTGTGGCAAAGCTTCTTCTTCCTCTCTTTCCTCTGTTGTGTGCTGTGCGTGGAAGAGGGTTTCTTCCCCCCTTATTCTTCCTCCTCTACTGCGAGCGGCTGACGTTGTTCCGGTAGTGAAGAAGAAGAAGAAGAAGAAAGGGCTTCTTCCCCTACCCTTGGACGTGCTACTTCGTTCTTCATCTGTTAGAGCAAACAGAGGTAGGCAATCTCCCAAGCATAATTATAAAACAACTAGCAAGCTAGATGTATAGAACATGTAGGTTATCTCAAGTTTCGTAGCCCAAACAATATGAATCATGATTATAGTTCACACATGTAGTCTTCGCTGAGTTTGAAGAAGTTCTGCATTTTTTTGTAAATAGCGACCCTCATCAGGGCGCTAATTCCTTTTGACGCCCATCAAGACAATCGTCAATTTCCATTTGATTTAATAATTTCACATGTTAAAAATTTAATAATTATGTAACCAATAATTTGATTTAATGCATAAATAGAGTTTTAGAATCCTGCTATTTTTCTTGACCTATCCATATATATATTGTCATAAAAATATTCATATTGGAAAAGTGCTACTGTTCATAGTGGAATTCTGGGAAAAATAAAAATGACGACTTGATGTATGTCGTTTCTTCTGAAAATGACGCCACTGTTAAGGGCGCTATAAGTATAAAGGGTGATAGCCAACATGTCGTCATTTGATTAAATTCCGAAATTTGATGAACGAACAATCGTCAATTATATAAATGTTAGTTATGAGTTTTAGCATTAATAGTTGTTCATGGGTATCGGAGTATCCTTTGGCCATGAAAATTTATGGGCGTACTATTGGAGTGGAGACCGAGGTAGTGAATGTAGTTGCACCATTTTTTGTGCCCCCTATCTCAAGATCCCCCGTCTCTCGACGAAAAATTATTTTGAACGTCTGGTTAGGTAGAGTTTTTCGAGCCGGTCATTTCGGTATATTATAAGCTCGATTCCGACGTGGTTAAGTCGGGAAATGAGAGGACTAAAGCATTGACACAATTTGACAAATTTTGAAAATGACAACATGTGTATAGTCATCCAATCCTTTTGACAACGTACAAAAGGGTCGTCAAGTTATATATATATATATCTATATATGTATATATCTTGTAATTATAGCTTTAAAAATTCATATCTATTAAAATAAGTAACAGAAAATTATAAAAAATTTATATTTAGAATCCTTGTATTTTTCTCCTAATTATCTTATTTTCTATTTCTTTAAATTATTTTAAATAAATCAATGTGTCTTGGAATGTATGTTTTTGAAAATTTTTAATTAAATAGATATAAATGTAAATTCTTGTTAAATAAATTCAGTTAAAAATCATACAATTAACGTCCCTCCAAGAGGACGCTAATTAATAAATGACGCCACCCATGGGCGTCAAATAATATAAGTTTATTTAATTATAGTTAATTATAGAATTGGATGGATATGAATTCTATAATTAACGCATCCATGTTCTCGCCGTTTTCTTCCGATTATGACTCATACCTTGGGTCTTTTGGCACTTTCATCTCACGTCCGTAGATGGAGTCCATGTTTCATGATTGGTTCACGTTATACACTCAACTCTCGGTGACATACGAACCCTCCGTTGGACATTCCGTTCCTTCGGACTAGCAAGTTAGTCATTGGGACCTCCGTAAGTCTCCTCGTAACCTTGGATTCCCTCAAGGCCGACTGAGCTGGTTGTACCTAATCACCCAGAATTTCAGAATGTCATGGTTTTCATCTGGTTTATTGATATATCATCCTTATTACAAGTTCTGTCCTTGAACTCTATGTTCCATGAAATCTATCTTAATGTTCCTACATGCTTAATCCTTGAAATTCTTGGCCATTAATATGGAATTAGTCTAGACTAAATGTCAGGGGCTATGGGTCCCACTACAATGACATTTTAAATGCTACGGGTCCTGATCTGACCCTATTGGGCGAGGCAAAGTCCAAACATTACCGGTATATGATGATCGGGTGCTGGCATTCACCAACTCGGTTATTGGCATTTAGGGGCAATCATACAGTCGTGAGAACTCCTAAGTGTGCGACCAAATACTAACTAGTGCTATTTCCATGAGGGGCGGTCATATCGTCGTGATTTTTCCCTTAGTGCATTGGCCAATCCTATGTAGTGCTAGATGTGCAAACGCTTTCGTGATAGTGATGATCGGGAGTAATTACCATCATAGTGCATCTTTCCACAACTTATTGTTCATCATGAAAAGATATTGAATTGCCTTATTGGAGGGGTTATCATATTGTCGTGATATTCCCTTAGTGTCTTGGCAATCCTCCACAGTGCTAGTTACATGAAAGCTCTCATGATAATGTCGTCATAGAGAGAATATTGTGCTAGTTTCATTAACCACCCTCGTGATATTGTTCGTCATAGAGGGATGATAGTTATTGTTTCCTCATTATGAGAAGTACTTGATGTTCTGACATGAAAGTTCTTGCTATACTCTCTTGATTGTCATTGTCCTTAGTCTTCATGAGGTTATCTAGCATCTTGCTTACTCGTTTGTTTATTATAGATCTTGAATTTATCTCGTGTTATTATAGTTCTCGATTTCTATATCTCGCATGACCTGCATGAGCATGTTAAACTATAATTGACTTAAAGTTAGCTTGGAGCATGAGATATTAAGTCCTACTGAGCGTTCGCTCACCCTACGTTTTCCAATATTTTTCAGGTAATGACCTTAGTGATGACGAGACCGAACATGATGGGCAAGGGCAAGAGTGAAGAGAACTCTGACATCTAGATGAACCGTCTAGTCTGGTTATCTTGCGTCTTATGTCTCCTTATAATTTTTTCTTATTGAGTCTTTTCGTTTATTATGGGCCCGAATATGTAAAGAACTTATATTTGAAATGAAATTTATTATTTGTCCAAATTGTGTTTTGTGGAAATGGCTATACTCTGATTGACATGACTGTTTAACTGCCACATTCCGAGCAAACGACACGTTCCGCTGCTATCGGTTCAGGGCGTGACAGAAGGTGGTATCAGAGCCTAAGCTTTCTAAATCCCTAGGCCATTTAGTCCAAGTCTTAGATTGAGTTCTCCTTGTCAGTTATCCTATAGGAACCCTGTGAGATTTGGGTAGAGCTTTGGGGTTAAATGATAAAATATGTTACATTCGCGTTAGATACCTGCCGAGATATGCATATCATTAATCCAAACCTTATTCTTGTAGGCTAGAATGGCCGCTAAGAGAGCTCAGTGGAGAGAGATGCAACGCACTGTCCAGGGTTTAACGCAAGCTTTGCAACAAGTTGCATAAGGTGGAGCACGGCATGGAGCCGGGGATTTGCATTGGAAGTTCCAAAAGATAAATCCCCCTAAGTTTAGTGGGTCGACTGAGCCGGATGAAGCGGAGAATTGGGTGCAAGAAATAGAGAGGACCTTTAAGGTAATGCAATGCACCGATGAAGAGAAGGTACTATTAGGAACATATCAATTAGAGAAGGATGCCCGAATATGGTGGGGATCCGTGGAAGCAATCTTGCCTAACAAGCAAGTTACATGGGACAAATTCTTAGAACACTTTAATGAAAAGTATTTCTCGGAAAGAATTCGCGAGAAGAAAGCTATGGAATTTACGGCTTTGAAGCAACGTAGTCTGTCCGTCCCCGAGTATGAGGCGAGGTTTTTTAGATTGGCACGATATGCACCACACTTGGTTTGCACGGAAAAAATGAGAGCAAAGAGATTTATGAATGGCTTGAAGGTGGAACTTAAACCTCAACTAGCTCCACTAGAAATTCAAACATATACGGAGATGGTTAGAAAAGCTCAACTCTTGGAAGATGCTATGGATATGATGGAAAGAATCAAAGGAAAGGTCGCCAAGAAGGACTTACCAAATGGACCCAAGAACAAGGAAAACATGAACGACAAGAAGAGATTTAATGAAGGCAACAAATTCTATGAAAATAAGAAACCCCGGAATAAAGATCGACAAATTGTTCCGGCCAAGGGGAAATGCGAGCATTGCAAGAAGGGGAGGCACAATCCGGACGAGTGTTGGTATAAACTTGAAAAATGTATCCATTGTGGAAGTAGAGATCACAAAATTACTCGACGTCCACTCTTAAAGGAAGAAGCACCACAAGTAACGGAAGGTAACCCTATAAACCTATCTCATCTAAAACTTGCATGAATCGGATATGACCTTAAGTACTTAACATGATATGTGAATGATCTAGCCAGAATACATGCTTTAGATATGGTGATCTTACCCCACTAATTTTGGAAAGAAATCCTGTGAATTTGGGGACCAAATTCTTTTAAGTGGGGGAGGGTGTAGCACCCCAAAAATTTAAATAGAGAATAAATAAAAATATTTATAATTATTAGTCATAGAAAATTATGAGAATTAAAATTTTGATAAAGGAAAAGTGATAATTAGCTAAAATAGTTATTTAGCCTAAATGTTAATAAATGGGCACAAATAAAGGTATAAATAAATAGTTAAGAAATAGATATTGAATATATCACTTTATCTATTTATGGCTTAAATTGAAAATACAACTTTAAGTATTTAGAAGGAATCTCATTCCAAAAATATATTTATACACGTACAAATATATAAACTTTCATAGGATCAAACCCGACTCTGATACCCGATGCGAATAACAAAAAATTAATAAGGTAAGAAAATAAATAAAGATATAGGAAACAAGGCTCATATGAATATGGAGTCTACTAAATAAATTAGTTAAAGCTTATATAATAATGGACTAAGACACCTACTCACCCACAAACCTTTATCCATGTATAAACATTGGGTTCGATTAGTAGACTTGGTGTAGGGGCTTAAGAACCTTGGAATGTATGTATTGATGCTCGCTCGACAGTCGTTGTTAAAATTGCCGTGCCACACAAATTTCAAATATTTATAACCGCACTCACTCACTTATGGATTTGAAAACATGAGTATAATGGTAAGTACGGGTCGATCCCACGGGGAAGGAATTTGGTTATTTTTCTTAGTTGGAAAATATTCTTGTGTTTTGAAAAATCAATTGTTGGATCTTGGAGTGCGATTATGAAAACTTAAATTGGAAAACATAATAGAATTCAAGTGAAAATAGGGGTTGGAAGAAAATGCATAACTTCAAATATAGACAGAATGAGAAGAAGTGTAAAACATGAAAGTTGTAGAGAATTGAAAAAGGAAGAACTTTTATGAAGGACACAGAAACAGAAAATGAAAGGAAGATAAGGAAAAACTTGAAAAACTATGACGTATTGGTTCGGATGAACAGTAATTGACAGAAAACCAGCACCTTGAAAACTTAATTCTAAAGCTCAAAAGAAGAAAAATTTGACAAAGTGCAAGAAGAATAAAACTTAGATATACAAGAGAGGAACAACTCGTATGAAGAACTCAGAGTTATTTGAGGACTAGAAAGACTTCAAAATGAATGAATGGAAGAAGGTATCACCACGGATGAACAGTAAATGCACAGGACAGCACTTAAGAAAATGGGTATTAACTCTATGAATTTGGACGAATTTGAAGAAATGCTAAACAGAGAAGTTGAAGAAAACTGAAAAAGGAACAACTTTTGTGAAGAAAGCAAATTGAAATGAAGATTACAACCATGCGAAATAAGGCTAAGAACAGGCTGAATTCAAAAATGAAACTTTTATTGAAATAAGAACAGCTTACAACTTTGACTTCAAAAGCTTTGAAAATACAACTTGATGCACTCAACAAATTCAGAAATGTAAAGAACAACTTACATTACAAATGACCAAAGCTAGCTCTCCCTCCCTTGCAACCTTGCCATCTTGCTAATTCTACTTGCTAACTAACTTCCTAACTTCTCATTCAAGACCAATGCACCCTTTATATAGGGGTTACAAAAACACTCCAAACAAGTGTACCCAATTTTAGCCTAAAATGGTAGGCAGGTAGGTTCTGCCCACTTTACCATTTTTTTCGGATTTTTTTGAATTTGTTTGGCATTTTTTTGGCCTTTTTCTTCTTCTCTTTCTCTTATTCTCTTTCTGCGGGCGCAACGCGCCGACCGGTTCGGCCGGGTTCGGCCGCCCGCCCGTGGGCCCGCGTGCGCCCGCTCCAGCTGCCAGCCGCCACGTGTTCGCGCGTGGTGCACGCGCCTGCCCCGCCTTCGTCGCCGTCAGCTCGCGCGCCACGAGCCGCTCCGGCCCCTGCCGCGTGTCCAGGCTCCGCCCGCCTTCGCCACAACCGAGCCACGACCCCCCCCGCCTGCATTCGCCTTCGCGCCTCGTCGCCCGTGCCGGGCGGCGAAGGCGGGGGCGGGGCGTGTTTAAATTTTTAAACTTTTTTTTTCGTTATATATATATATATATATATATCTAGTATATAGTTAGAAAATTCTTAAAAAATATCAAATAATTTTATTTTTTTCTTCTATTTTTTTTTCTTATTTTTTTAAACAAATCCTCAAGCTTTTGGCTCATTCAAAATATAATTTTTATTTTCTTTTATTTTCTTTTTCTTGGAGTTTCCTCGAACTGCGTGCCTGTAAAATACGTAAAAATTATCATAAAAATTTATTTAATTTCAGAAAATTAAACGTTTGATACAAAATCAACAATAAGTGTGAGAAGTGTATATTGATCATAATTTAAGCTCATAAATATGTGAATAATGATGAATTAACAAGGAAAACTACACACTTATCACACCCCCCAACTTACTCATTGCTAGTCCCTTAGCAATGCACACAATGAAAAAATTTAGGACTAACAAGAGTTTAAAGATATTCATGCTTCATTTCTAGATCATCTTTCCTAGAATTAACTAAAGATCAGGAATCTGGAATAATTACTACAGACTAGCCTTATATCAGAAATTCAGGTACATGATCAAGAATTCTAATCAAAATTCAGTAGCACTTGTGCGTGTGGAATACTAAATTCACAATAGAGACAATTGCGTCCCCCATTTGCTATTCAGAACAAATGCCTTTCAATTCTGCATTTCTTAATCAGAGCTTTAAGCACACTAGCTTTTTGTCTGCCTTATTGCTTTTGTCCCATTTGGGATAACTATATATATATATTTTTTTCTTTTCTACTTTCTTTTTCCCCCTTTTTTTTTCTTTACACACATGATGCTGCACTACCCTTCACTGTTTTACACGAACCTCAACACGTCTTAGGTGAAGTAGGCCCGGTTCCACAGATCCAAGTTCCCTTTTCCTTTTGACGCGAACCTCAACACGTCTTAGGTGAAGTAGGCCCGGTTACTCAGAATCGGAGCATTTTTCATGGTGCTTTATTTTTTTTTTCATACTTTTGTATGGCAGAAAGCTTATAACAAATCTCCTTTTTCAAAAGTGCAGAATATCAGACAGTATATCTAAAATAGCAGAAGGCTTGTCCTTCTTGTTTCATTAGCGTGCATCGTGATTTTATTTTTTCGAAAGTGCATCTGAACTTTAAAGAGATTCTTAAATCAATTTTTTCATGGCTAGAGTAAATAAATTATCCAACATCCTTTTCCCAGTTGTTTCTATTCAGAATCACTTTTCATGCGACATGAATCAAGAAATTCAACTCGGGGAAAACTGTTGTTTAACATGACAGTTCAAGAAAGTAAGAAAAATTTTTGTTGAAGTTTTTTAGATTTTTGAATTTTTGACATTTATCTCCATATCTCCCCCCCCAACTTAAATGACATTGTCCTCAATGGCATAAACAGTAGAAAGATCAGAGGACATGTAAAGAGATAATATAGTTGGGATGGAAGGATACAACCTGATGGGTCGGGCGAAGTGATGAGGGCTTCATTGCGTTGTGGCCTGAAAACTGTAAAAGAAACACACTAAAACAAATCATCAAATCACAAAAACCGTGGGTGGCCTCCCAAGAAGCCATTTATTTGCACACCAAACTGTGAAAACGTTGGGCTGCCTCCCAAAAAGCGCTAAATTTAACGTCTTCAGCCAGACGCACTGTAGCTCAACAACCAACAAGTTGATTTTAAAATGAGCCACCAAAGAATTTTATCCTTTCCAAAATTATCTTTTTCATGCCCTGAAGAAAATGAATGTGGTTGGTGAATGCAAGGGCGAGATAGAGATCGAGATGGAGGCATCACAAACGGACCACCCCAATCAGAGAATAGAGGAGGAACATTGAGAAAAATCATGTCATCAATTATGAAATGTTCTTCCTTAGAGGCTATGGAATCATCATGTAGAGCAAGAGTAGACCAGTCGGTTGGAAGAACTTCAAAAGAATCACCGTGGTCAAGAATTGGCATAAGCTCTATCCTCTCCTCTAGATTGAAAGTATCATGCGGTACATTCAAATCATTCAATTCCTCATTTACCCCAACTTCATTATTCAGATCCATCTTCACTTCTTCTTCCTTCCCATCTTCAAAGATAATTTCATCAAAGTCATGTCCCATCTCCACTTCTTCTCCATTCCCATCTTCAAAGAGAAGTTCATCATGGTCGGGGAGAGACTTGTGACGAGGTTCAATATATTCATCCTCTCCCCCTAACTGAAGATCATCCACCTCTCTTGCATTTCCCTCATGTTGACAAGCAAGCACTGGCTCTTCAAATCCCTTTGTAGGAGGGGGAATATGATCATTCATCAATTCATCACCGTCATGAATTTCATTGCCATCAAATTCTTCAATCTCCTCAGATTGTCTAGGTTCCTCATTCAAATCATTTTGACAAGATCTCTCCATAATTCCTTCATCTTCTAAATTAAGATTAATCAGAGGGTAATGCTCTTGGGGAATCATAGAGTGATCATAGTCAGTGGGAAGGACTTGATGAGGATTAGGTTCAGAGGAATTAAAGAATTGCTCTTCCTCCATGGTTTTGACTTCCTCAGTAAGCCTATTGATGTGCTGTTGGAGGGATTGACTATGGAGAAGTAACTGAATGAATTGATCATCAGAGGCATTAGGTGTGGGTGGAAGAGATGAATCGTAATGATTTGTCTGTTGGGCTAGGTCATAATGGTCATCAGAGGTTTTGGCCCAAATACGATTTTCATCATTCCCTTCTTCTCCCCCCGACGACTCAAGATCATCATACTCCTCTTCACAAATGGAGTGGGGTTTAGGCTCCTCAGGCTGCTCTTCCGTTACTTCCTCCGCATAAGGCGCTTCCATGATTCCCTCAAAATCAATAGTGATATAAGTGGTAGATTGTGGGATCATAGGTTGAGCATATAGACTTTTATCATTATAACATCCAAGAAGTTGGTCCTCAAGACTTGTGGAGTTGTTAGGCATTGGATCCACTTCCGTTTCTATGATGTTTTCAGCAATCCTACTCACTTGGGCCTCAAAGTTTTGCAGTTGTTCCTGAAAGGCTTGTTGTTGAGTCTGGAAGAGCCGTGTCAATTTATCAAGCATCTCCTCCTTATGTAAATCTGTGTATAGAGGAGATAGATAAGTGGGCTGAGAGTCAGATTGTGATGGATAGTAATTTGAAGGACACTCAGTCTGAAAATCAGGAGGGTGTATTGGTTGCCCTCCATAATAGGGTTGATCATAAGAATGGACTTGATTGTAAGGATCATCGGAATATGAATCCCAATCAGAAAAGTGTGGGTTTGAAGGACTTTGAATGGGGTCTTGATAGGATGCCCAAGAGGATGATTGTTGATTTTCCCACCGAGGATATGAAGTTGTTTGAGAAAAATTGGTGGAAAAATTTGATGGAAATTGGTATGACTCTTGGGTGACAGATGAATTGTAAACCCCATTGTGGAAGAGTGAAGAAGTTTGATGATAAGGAGTAAATGAAGAGTTGGAATTCACATAGCCCGCATAATGAAACATCAAAGAATCTATTATTGGGCCTGAACAAAATTAGATGTGGAAATGAAAAAGACCCAAGAAAGAGTAATGATTTTTCACTAATTTTTTTTTTATGTTTTGATTTTATTGTTTTTTTTTATGCAAAGATAAACAAGTTAGCACACAAATGACCCTAATGACCTAGATGTGACCTGGACCTATAAATAGGGTTTCACAAAATGATTAACGTGAGACTTAAGTTTATCCTCAATATGACCACCAGCCAGGTAAGGGGTGGGGAAGTGGGAGGTTCCCCCTACTTTCGTAGGGACCTTATTATGCCAAACCACTAACCCTCTTAAAGCGTTTGCTGTCCGACCGTCTTGCCTTAGGCACCGGTTTTCATATGAGGATAAACCTAAATAACACAAGAATCACAGTGTGATCCTAGGGCCAACGTTTACTGACTTTTATTTATGGCGGAGGTCATGCGAAGATGCAAGAGAAATGTGGTTTGTGGGCTAAGGGAGGGTGATGAAATCCCCACCTTATCTTATTAGGGGTGTTGCCCTTAAAGTATTTTGAAATGAAAATGCACACCACAATTTCAAACAAGGGGTTCTTTATGCAAAATGAATGCCAGAATATGGTGAGTAGAACGTACCTTGCGCCTCGCGATCTTCAAAATGCAATGCAGAAATTAAACAAAGACAAATTCTAAGCTAAATGATGCATGACCTAGAGCATGAAAGTGTAGTTTCTACTCTTGCAATGAGGTCTTTTATTTGGTACAAATGAAGATTTTTTTGTTTTTGTTTTTAGTTAATGAACCTAACTAACCAGCATGAAAATTTTTCTTTTGTAATGATTGTTTTTTTATTTTTATAGAGTTTTCAAGAAATTTTTAGATTTTTGTAAAAAATTTCAGAAAGTGGAAAGATAGAACCTGTTTCTTAATTTCAGCCCTTTAGCACTGCTGTCGGGCTTTCAACAACGTTTCATATCCTTGGAATTTCAGATTCGATCTTCCTCTTTCTTTGATTTTCAATTTTTTTTTATTTTCCTGCACAAGTAAAGAAAGCAAAAATCAATATACAAATATACAAAGTAAACACAAGAGTATCCAACTATGAAAAGTATCTCCATCCCCGGCAACGGCGCCAAAAATTTGATGCTCGCTCGACAGTCGTTGTTAAAATTGCCGTGCCACACAAATTTCAAATATTTATAACCGCACTCACTCACTTATGGATTTGAAAACATGAGTATAATGGTAAGTACGGGTCGATCCCACGGGGAAGGAATTTGATTATTTTTCTTAGTTGGAAAATATTCTTGTGTTTTGAAAAATCAATTGTTGGATCTTGGAGTGCGATTATGAAAACTTAAATTAGAAAACATAACAGAATTCAAGTGAAAATAGGGGTTGGAAGAAAATGCATAACTTCAAATATAGACAGAATGAGAAGAAGTGTAAAACATGAAAGTTGTAGAGAATTGAAAAAGGAAGAACTTTTATGAAGGACACAGAAACAGAAAATGAAAGGAAGATAAGGAAAAACTTGAAAAACTATGACCTATTGGTTCGGATGAACAGTAATTGACAGAAAACCAGCACCTTGAAAACTTAATTCTAAAGCTCAAAAGAAGAAAAATTTGACAAAGTGCAAGAAGAATAAAACTTAGATATACAAGAGAGGAACAACTCTTATGAAGAACTCAGAGTTATTTGAGGACTAGAAAGACTTCAAAATGAATGAATGGAAGAAGGTATCACCACGGATGAACAGTAAATGCACAGGACAGCACTTAAGAAAATGGGTATTAACTCTATGAATTTGGACGAATTTGAAGAAATGCTAAACAGAGAAGTTGAAGAAAACTGAAAAAGGAACAACTTTTGTGAAGAAAACAAATTGAAATGAAGATTACAACCATGCGAAATAAGGCTAAGAACAGGCTGAATTCAAAAATGAAACTTTTATTGAAATAAGAACAACTTACAACTTTGACTTCAAAAGCTTTGAAAATACAACTTGATGCACTCAACAACTTCAGAAATGTAAAGAACAACTTACATTACAAATGACCAAAGCTAGCTCTCCCTCCCTTGCAACCTTGCCATCTTGCTAATTCTACTTGCTAACTAACTTCCTAACTTCTCATTCAAGACCAATGCACCCTTTATATAGGGGTTACAAAAACACTCCAAACAAGTGTACCCAATTTTAGCCTAAAATGGTAGGCAGGTAGGTTCTGCCCACTTTACCATTTTTTTCGGATTTTTCTGAATTTGTTTGGCATTTTTTTGGCCTTTTTCTTCTTCTCTTTCTCTTATTCTCTTTCTGCGGGCGCAACGTGCCGACCGGTTCGGCCGGGTTCGGCCGCCCGCCCGTGGGCCCGCGTGCGCCCGCTCCAGCTGCCAGCCACCACGTGTTCGCGCGTGGTGCACGCGCCTGCCCCGCCTTCGTCGCCGTCAGCTCGCGCGCCACGAGCCGCTCCGGCCCCTGCCGCGTGTCCGGGCTCCGCCCGCCTTCGCCACAACCGAGCCACGACCCCCCCCCCGCCCGCATTCGCCTTCGCGCCTCGTCGCCCGTGCCGGGCGACGAAGGCGGGGGCGGGGCGGGTTTAAATTTTTAAACTTTTTTTTTCGTTATATATATATATATATATCTAGTATATAGTTAGAAAATTCTTAAAAAATATCAAATAATTTTATTTTTTCTTCTAATTTTTTTTCTTATTTTTTTAAACAAATCCTCAAGCTTTTGGCTCATTCAAAATATAATTTTTATTTTCTTTTATTTTCTTTTTCTTGGAGTTTCCTCGAACTGCGTGCCTACAAAATACGTAAAAATTATCATAAAAATTTATTTAATTTCAGAAAATTAAACGTTTGATACAAAATCAATAATAAGTGTGAGAAGTGTATATTGATCATAATTTAAGCTCATAAATATGTGAATAATGATGAATTAACAAGGAAAACTACACACTTATCATGTATAAATATATATAAATATAGATGTAGATTGTACATGGGCTTTGAAATGAATTAATGGGCTTTAACCGATAATAGGTTTTACACTTAATACAAAGATGAGGTCCCACGTTAAAACCCAAACCCAATTAATATTAAGGCAAAAAGGGCCCCACTAGAACTCAACATGACCCAATGTGTGGTGAGGACACGCGCCGCATCACTCGACGGAGCACACGGAGCACGCCAACATCTCTTTGGCTAGGCGACTACGGCATCTATTAGTGGATCTTCCTTCTCATTTGAGGCCATGTTGGGCCTAGGTTTGGTCCCTGCGTGGACACGTTATCTAGTTCTTTATATTATCAGACTATGTGTAGAGGGAGTAGTGGGATGTCTTCTTTTATTATTGGGCTTGGCCTTGGCCCATAATTGGTTGGTTTAGGGTTAGGGTTTGGGGCGCATCCCTCATCCCTCATCCTGGGTGGCTGCGCCACCTTCCCCCCCTTGCCCCCTCCACTTGCCTTTTTGGGCGCCCCCCTTGCCCCATTCCATCTCCCTCCCCTTTCCCCCTTGGGCGCCCCCTCCCTTTGATCCCTCCTTGATTGGAGGAGGGATGGCCGCACCCCCCCTTGAATGGGGAAGGGCTGGGTCGCACCCCCCTTCCATTTGCGCCCCCCCCTCCATGTGGCAAGGGTGAAACCCTAGCTTTCCCCCCCGATATAAAGGCTTGTAATTTTTCTTTTGGAATAATTGAATGAAATTGAAAGAGCATTTGCTGAAGGTGGCTGCGCCCCCTCCTCTGTTCCTCCTTGCTCCTGCGACGGGAGCAAACCCGGGGTGTGACTCCCCATCCCTCGGTGCGACGCCGAGGGCCCCTTTCTCTTCTATCCCTTCTCAAGTTCTAGTTCGGTGCGCCCGGACTTCTCCTCCAAGAGCAGCGACGATCACCCCCTGTTTGTGAAGACCTTGGGTTACCAGCCCATTTTTGGGTGATTTTTCTGCGAGTCGCCAACGCGTGCGAGGTGGTTTCGCCTCATTTGGAGATCGGCATCACCCGTGGCGATTTTCTTCGTGAGCACGCGCAGGACCCCCTCTCCCTGCGAGCCAGGTTCTGTCCGCCCCCTTGAAAAAATCGCACAGAACGGACGTCTGCGAGTTTGGACGTGGGATCTTCACCGGTCGTACCTCTCTTCGTCCTCTGTCCAACGCCGCCGACCTCGCCTCGTTCCGACGTCCGAGCTGTTCGTGGCGTCCATTCCCGTGAGGTCGCGCAGGTCTGCCCTGTCCACCCGGCGCCAGGACCACCGGCGGATTCCAGAGCCTACTGCTCTCAGCCACGACCAGATCTGATCGAACCCTTCGATCGAGACCTGCTGCTCTGCGTCCTCTTCGTCCTCCAACAAGCGGAGCTCCGTTCGCCCTTCGGATCTAATTCTTCTTAATTTTCCCGCTCGAGCGCGCAGTTCTGGGAGCAGGATCCAGTCGCAACTTGCAGGTGCGCCCCCGGCTTCCACGGACGGAATCTGCACGCCCAATTTGGCCGAGACTTCCTCCCGTGACCCAGCTACGCGCCATCACTGACGGCGCCTCATTCGGACGCCGGATCAGGTCGTGGGATCTTTCACCGCCGAGTCACGCATTGCTGCGAATCTGCCGACCACTGTTCGGATCCTCCTCGCGGCCAACCCTTCACCGAGTGCTGCCCGTCAGCCCATACATTGGCAGCCCCGGATCTCTTTGTGTAGCCTGTTATCTCCCTGCGAGGAGTGGGCATTTGTGGTTGGGTTGTACTATTGTTCATCCTTGTGTATCGGGGTTGTCGATCTCGGCCGGGGTTCCTTCCCCACGCCTAGGCGTGGAGGTACGTGCGAAGCTCCTCACTGTTAGCATTTTGCTTTACTAGTATACTTTCTAGCATGCCACGTGAAGTGCGTATAAGTTTCTAGCTATTTTTCTATTCACCGCGTGGTTGAGAGTTGAGAGCACCCATTCCGTGGCCCTAGTCGAGCGCCGAGCTCGGACTAGATTCCCATAGACGCACGGCGGTTCCTTAGCCGCTGAGATCCCCGCTCTTCCCTCATAGGGACGGTCGTTAGGCTTGGATTTCTTGTTGAGAGACGCCTCCACCCGGAGGAACGGCACGGAGGTCAGCCGCCCGGCTTACCTTTGGCGTGCGAGTGCTGGCCGCACTTGTTGCATTCGTAGGTCTTAGCCCATTTCAGTCCTGTCCCGCATCAAATTGGTATCGGAGCTTAGGGAACCAGTTTGTTCTAACAAATTGGGGTCTTAGGTCATTTGACTCTTTAGGTTGTCTAGGGTGCATTGAGTCTCTTAGTTCATCTAGGTAACCCACCATTGCATTGTAATGTTAGGTTTGTGTTTAGTTTGAGTTTTATCCTTGTCTCGTTGAGTCTTGCATGTCCGGCTCCCCGTCAGCCCCATGGTGGTTCCGCGTGCCCACGTGTCAGATTGGTCATCCCTGTTGGCCCGATTCGACGCTCTTATGGCACGACCCTTGCCCTTGGGTGTCACCCCTACCACTCAATCGTCGGGAGGCCCGATCCCTATACCGATGACCGAGTCATTTCAGCGCCCTGTCAAGTCCGTGGCCATCCTACCTAATGGGTTGCATACGGAGATCGACTTCATCAGTAGGGTTCCATCCAATCATGTCTCACAGGACATTGTTGAGTCTCTCTCTAAGACTGGGGAGATTGTTCTCCACGATGGCTTAGCTTTTGTCGAGTTTCAACGGTGGTTTGGCCCCGTTCAATATTACGATGGTGCATGGTGCAAGATCAGCACACTTGCTGGTCCATGCATCATCTTAGGGCAAACTTGGTTGGAGGAGAGAAGAGCGACCATCGACCTGGATAGGAGGACCTGCACCTTACACCCATCTCACCTTCCAGGCGAGTTCATCTTCCACGACGGCGTTGCACCGACCACCTCCGTGTCGCTAGCCGCCCCACCTGTGTTAGTTCAAGTGACTTACGAGGCTGAACAGGAGTTGTCCAAGGAGTACCTAGCTGAGGTAGAGGAGTTAGGGAGTGAATCCATGGAGCTCCCAGTCGTGCCTATACCTATGGAGGTAGGGGCTGACACTCTCAGCCTAGCACCCTTGTTAGAGAGCCAAGGTCCCACCCACTTCATAGAGGACTCATTTTCCTCACTTGAGGACGAGGCTTCACCTTTTGACCCTCATCTAGGGCCTTTCTTGTCTCCTGAGGGCAAACTTGTCATTGGAGAGTCTCTAGCTAGCTGGTTAAGGAAGGGCCTAATTCTAGATGCTCCGATCCCTTGCTACCCATCCATGGAGCCAGCCCTCCCAATAGTACCCCTTAACTCCTTTCACACCACTTTTCGGTCCTTCTGCTTTCTTGAAAATGTGAAGGGCTTCCTTAGGAGTTTAGATTGTCAATGGGAGTTGACATATATGTTGACCTTAGGGTCTGACCAACCCTATAGTCATAGCTTTACACTCCCTGCTATGGGGTCTATTACCTCGGTCTACACCATAGGACATATCACCTCCGAGGTCCTTTTATTCTTTCCCATACCCGTGGAGGTTGATTTTGTCCCCTCTTATGGTATCACGGTCCTGAGGG
Source organism: Amorphophallus konjac (assembly GCA_022559845.1). Lineage (NCBI taxonomy): Eukaryota > Viridiplantae > Streptophyta > Magnoliopsida > Alismatales > Araceae > Amorphophallus > Amorphophallus konjac. The sequence goes on along the minus strand of JAHNEJ010001117.1, from coordinate 402,294 downwards.
AGGAACCTAGCTTTCCTTGCCTCCCTCATGAGCCCCTTGCCCCATACATTAGAGCGCCTGAAGGTGATCATCTGCACCCGGGCGAATGTCGCACATGGGCAAGTATAGTGAAGGGACCGGTCGGGAGGGGTCATCATTTCTTTGATCCATTCGATCCCCTCCCTAGTGAGCCTCTCGACTCATATTCTCTTCCCCACCTAGTCGAGGAGGTATATCATCACACCCAATCCAAACCTGCTAGCCAACACCTCACCTTGCATACTTCCAGACGTCAGAGTTTAGGAGGCCAGGGACACATGTCTCACTCTCATGTTTCTCCATGTCCCTCATCATATAGGGGTAATGTCATGAGTGAGTTTGGGCAATCTAGTCCCCATGAGTCTACCACATTCAGTAAGACACCCATGCATGATAGATACAACTTTGGTTGTCCAGATCCTCCCCGTGTTGACCAATCATGTAGGAGTCATAGGCATGCTAGGTCTATGTTTGGATGTCCAGACCACCACTGCATTCACATAGGTATGAGTCAACACAGCTAGTTCGGAGTCTGCATCATCACCACCTCGAGGCCAGCAACGCACGTTATAAGGAGTTAGCTGAGGCGCATCGATGCACCCGTGAGTTCCGAGAAGGAGAGTACGTCATGATCAGGGTCAGACCTGAACGGTTTCCTTCGGGGGCCGTGAAGAAACTCCAGGCCCGCGATGCTGGACCCTTTCGAGTCTTGAAGCGAATCGGGTCGAATGCGTATGAGATTGAGCTGCCAGATGACTATGGGATCTGTTCGACGTTCAATGTCTCAGATCTGGTGGCATATCGGGATCCCGCGGTGATTCCCAGTGAGCTTTTTGGGCCCTCCCCTCCTGTTGAGAGTATTACACCTTTCGAGCGTCCACCTCTTCCAGCCCCATTACAGACACGCGAGCATATAGATTGTATACTGGATGAGCAGGTGACCACGACCAGGAGCGGAGCCTACCAACGCTTCCTAGTGCGTTGGAGAGGGCGCCCTGCGACAGACGACGCCTGGATCACACGTGGAGAGCTGGAGAGGATCGACCCGGACCTGCTGGAGCGCTACCTGAGCGACCGTGACCCTTAGTCGACGGGGTCGAGTTCTTCCCACCCGGGGAGAATTGGTGAGGACACGCGCCGCATCACTCGGCGGAGCACACGGAGCACGCCAACATCTCTTTGGCTAGGCGACTACGGCATCTATTAGTGGATCTTCCTTCTCATTTGAGGCCATGTTGGGCCTAGGTTTGGTCCCTGCGTGGACACGTTATCTTGTTCTTTATATTATCAGACTATGTGTAAAGGGAGTAGTGGGCTGTCTTCTTTTATTATTGGGCTTGGCCTTGGCCCATAATTGGTTGGTTTAGGGTTAGGGTTTGGGGCGCATCCCTCATCCCTCATCCTGGGTGGCTGCGCCACCTTCCCCCCCTTGCCCCCTCCACTTGCTTTTTTGGGCGCCCCCCTTGCCCCATTCCATCTCCCTCCCCTTTCCCCCTTGGGCGCCCCCTCCCTTTGATCCCTCCTTGATTGGAGGAGGGATGGCCGCACCCCCCCTTGAATGGGGAAGGGCTGGGTCGCACCCCCCTTCCATTTGCGCCCCCCCCTCCATGTGGCAAGGGTGAAACCCTAGCTTTCCCCCCCGATATAAAGGCTTGTAATTTTTCTTTTGGAATAATTGAATGAAATTGAAAGAGCATTTGCTGAAGGTGGCTGCGCCCCCTCCTCTGTTCCTCCTTGCTCCTGCGACAGGAGCAAACCCGGGGTGTGACTCCCCATCCCTCGGTGGGACGTCGAGGGCTCCTTTCTCTTCTATCCCTTCTCAAGTTCTAGTTCGGTGCGCCCGGACTTCTCCTCCAAGAGCAGCGACGATCACCCCCTGTTCGGTAAGACCTTGGGCGACCAGCCCATTTTTGGGTGATTCTTCTGTGAGTCGCCAACGCGTGCGAGGTGGTTTCGCCTCATTTGGAGATCGGCATCACCCATGGCGATTTTCTTCGTGAGCACGCGCAGGACCCCCTCTCCCTGCGAGCCAGGTTCTGTCCGCCCCCTTGCAAAAATCCCACAGGATGGACGTCTGCGAGTTTGGACGTGGAATCTTCACCGGTCGTACCTCTCTTCGTCTTCTGTCCAACGCCGCCGACCTCGCCTCGTTCCGACGTCCGAGCTGTTCGTGGCGTCCATTCCCGTGAGGTCGCGCAGGTCTGCCCTGTCCACCCGGCGCCAGGACCACCGGCGGATTCCAGAGCCTACGGCTCTCAGCCACGACCAGATCTGATCGAACCCTTCGATCGGGACCTGCTGCTCTGCGTCCTCTTCGTCCTCCAACAAGCGGAGCTCCGTTCGCCCTTCGGATCTAATTCTTCTTAATTTTCCCGCTCGAGCGCGCAGTTCTGGGAGTAGGATCCAGTTGCAACTTGCAGGTGCGCCCCCGGCTTCCACGGACGGAATCTGCACGCCCACTTTGGCCGAGACTTCCTCCCGTGACCCAGCTACGCGCCATCGCTGACGGCGCCTCATTCTGACGCCGGATCAGGTCGTGGGAGCTTTCACCGCCGAGTCACGCATTGCTGCGAATCTGCCGACCACTGTTCGGATCCTCCTCGCGGCCAACCCTTCACCGAGTGCTACCCGTCAGCCCGTACATCGGCAGCCCCGGATCTCTTTGTGTAGCCTGTTATCTCCCTGCGAGGAGTGGGCATTTGTGGTTGGGTTGTACTATTGTTCGTCCTTGTGTATCGGGGTTGTCGATCTCGGCCGGGGTTCCTTCCCCACGCCTAGGCGTGGAGGTACGTGCGAAGCTCCTCACTGTTGGCATTTTGCTTTACTAGTATACTTTCTAGCATGCCGCGTGAAGTGCGTATAAGTTCCTAGTTATTTTGCTATTCACCGCGTGGTTGAGAGTTGAGAGCACCCATTCCGTGGCCCTAGTCGAGCGCCGAGCTCGGACTAGATTCCCATAGATGCACGGCGGCTTCTTAGTCGCTGAGATCCCCGCGCTTCCCTCATAGGGACGGTCGTTGGGCTTGGATTTCTTGTTGAGAGACGCATCCACCCGGAGGAACGGCACGGAGGTCAGCCGCCCGGCGTACCTTTGGCGTGCGAGTGCTGGCCGCACTTGTTGCATTCGTAGGTCTTAGCCCATTTCAGTCCTGTCCCGCATCAATGTGACTCTAAAGGCCTTTATCCTAAACCCAATGTTGAGATCTTACGTAGCTTAGACGGGCTCCCTTGACTAAACATATAACAGATAAAGAACTATCACATGTTAATGACCAACCCAATATATATATATATAGTGGGCCTTGGTAACGCATAAGGCTGAACACATGTACAAGACCATCGCCCAACTCGGTAGAGTTAAAAAGGTGAAATGGACTCTGTTAATGAACCTTGAGATTCTGAATGGGGAAAAGAACTAGGGCACGAAATGGCTTTTTAGGGTGTATATATATAAATACTATTATTATAAGGTTTTAAGTCATGCCCTTTCATGTTCGAAGCATTGAATTAGAGATTGGGGTTTTAGTCGAACTAGGGAAGGTGGCTGTGAATAAGGGATATGATCAAAACAAGGGAATTTAAATCTTAGTAGGATGCATACTTTGGCTAGGATTAGTAAGGCTTGAGAGTATTATAAATATGAACCCCGCGATGGCAAGGCGCTAATGCTGCTACTGCCGTTCGAATGCTCGTGCTAAGGGTGCGTCATCCTCGTCTTCCTCCATGGGCGAGTGCAGCTACTGAAGTTGCAGTTGCTGCCATTGACAGAAGAACTACCGCAGTCGTTGCTGTGGCAAAGCTTCTTCTTCCTCTCTTTCCTCTGTTGTGTACTGTGCGTGGAAGAGGGTTTCTTCCCCCCTTATTCTTCCTCCTCTACTGCGAGCGACTGACGTTGTTCCGGTAGTGAAGAAGAAGAAGAAGAAAGGGCTTCTTCCCCTACCGTTGGACGTGCTACTTCGTTCTTCATCTGTTAGAGCAAACAGAGGTAGGCAATCTCCCAAGCATAATTATAAAACAACTAGCATGCTAGATGTATAGAACATGTATGTTATCTCAAGTTTCATAGCCCAAACAATATGAATCATGATTATAGTTCACACATGTAGTCTTCGCTGAGTTTGAAGAAGTTCTGCAATTTTTTTAAATAGCGACCCTCATCAGGGCGCTAATTCCTTTTGACGCCTATCAAAACAGTCGTCAATTTCCATTTGATTTAATAATTTCACATGTTAAAAATTTAATAATTATGTAACCAATAATCTGATTTAATGCATAAATAGAGTTTTGGAATCTTGCTATTTTTCTTGATCTATCCATATATATATTGTCATAAAAATATTCATATTGGAAAAGTGCTACTGTTCATAGTGGAATTCTGGGAAAAATAAAAATGACGACTTGATGTATGTCGTTTCTTCTGAAAATGACGCCACTGTTAAGGGCGCTATAAGTATAAAGGGTGACAGCCACCATGTCGTCATTTGATTAAATTCTGAAATTTGATGAACGAACAGTCGTCAATTGTATAAATATTAGTTATGAGTTTTAGCATTAATAGTTGTTCATGGGTATCGGAGTATCCTTTGGCCATGAAAATTTATGGGCGTACTATTAGAGTGGAGACCGAGATAGTGAAAGTGGTTGCACCATTTTTAGTGCCCCCTATCTCAAGATCCCCCGTCTCTCGACGAAAAATTATTTTGAACGTCTGGTTAGGTAGAGTTTTTCGAGCCAGTCATTTCGGTATATTATAAGCTCGATTCCGACGTGGTTAAGTCTGGAAACAAGAGGACTAAAGCATTGGCACAATTTGACAAATTTTGAAAATGACGACATGTGTATAGTCGTCCAATCCTTTTGACGACGTACAAAAGGGTCATCAAATTATATATATATATCTATATATGTATATATCTTGTAATTATAGCTTTAAAAATTCATATATATTAAAATAAGCAACAGAAAATTATAAAAAATATATATTTAGAATCTTGTATTTTTCTCCTAATTATCTTATTTTCTATTTACTTAAATTATTTTAAATAAATCAATGTGTCTTGGAATATATGTTTTTGAAAATTTTCAATTAAATAGATATAAATGTAAATTCTTGTTAAAAAAATTCAGTTAAAAATCATACAATTAACGTCCCTCTAAGAGGACGCTAATTAATAAATGACGCCACCCATGGGCGTCAAATAATATAAGTTTATTTAATTATAGCTAATTATAGAATTGGATGGACATGAATTCTATAATTAACACATCCATGTTCTCGCCATTTTCTTCCGATTATGACTCATACCTTGGGTCTTTTGGCACTTTCATCTCACGTCCGTAGATGGAGTCCATGTTTCATGATTGGTTCACGTTATACACTCAACTCTCGGTGACATACGAGCCCTCCGTTGGACATTCCGTTCCTTCGGATTGGCAAGTTAGTCATTGGGACCTCCGTAAGTCTCCTCGTAACCTTGGATTCCCTCAAGGCCGACTGAGCTGGTTGTACCTAATCACCCAGAATTCCAGAATGTCATGGTTTTTATCTGGTTTATTGATATATCATCCTTATTACAAGTTCTGTCCTTGAACTCTATGTTCCATGAAATCTATCTTAATGTTCCTACATGCTTGATCCTTGAAATTCTTGGCCATTAATATGGAATTAGTCTAGACTAAATGTCAGGGGCTATGGGTCCCACTAAAATGACATTTTAAATGCTACGGGTCCTGATCTGACCCTATTGGGCGAGGCAAAGTCCAAACGTTACCGGTATACGATGATCGGGTGCTGGCATTCACCAACTCGGTTATTGGCATTTAGGGGCAATGATACAGTCGTGAGAACTCCTAAGTGTGCGACCAAATACTAACTAGTGCTATTTCCATGAGGGGCGGTCATATCGTCGTGATTTTCCCCTTAGTGCATTGGCCAATCCTATGTAGTGCTAGATGTGCAAACACTTTCGTGATAGTGATGATCGGGAGTAATTGCCATCATAGTGCATCTTTCCACAAGTTATTATTCATCATGAAAAGATCTTGAATTACCTTATTGGAGGGGTTATCATATTGTCGTGATATTCCCTTAGTGTCTTGGCAATCCTCCACAGTGCTAGTTACGTGAAAGCTCTCATGATAATGTCGTCATAGAGAGAATATTGTGCTAGTTTCATTAACCACCCTCGTGATATTGTTCATCATAGAGGGGTGATAGTTATTGTTTCCTCATTATGAGAAGTACTTGATGTTCTGACATGAAAGTTCTTGCTATACTCTCTTGATTGTCATTGTCCTTAGTCTTCATGAGGTTATCTAGCATCTTGCTTACTTATTTGTTTATTATAGATCTTGAATTTATCTCGTGTTATTATAGTTCTCAATTTCTATATCTCGCATGACCTGCATGAGCATGTTAAACTGTAATTGACTTAAAGCTAGCTTGGAGCATGAGATATTAAGACCTACTGAGCGTTCGCTCACCCTGCGTTTTCCAATATTTTTCAGGTAATGACCTTAGTGATGACGAGACCAAACATGATGGGCAAGGGCAAGAGTGAAGAGAACTCTGACATCTAGATGAACCGTCTAGTCTGGTTATCTTGCGTCTTATGTCTCCTTATAGTTTTTCCTTATTGAGTCTTTTCGTTTATTATGGGCCCGAATATGTAAAGAACTTATATTTGAAATGAAATTTGTTATTTGTCCAAACTGTATTTTTTGGAAATGGCTATACTCTTATTGACATGACTGTTTAACTGCCACGTTCCGAGCAAACGACACGTTCTGCTGCTATCGGTTCGGGGCGTGACAGTACACCCTATATGCACTAGTAGTTTCAGAATATCCTAAGAAAATTCTTGGATCACTTTTAGGTTCAAACTTATCAAAGTCTCTTTTATCATTTACATGAATAAAACACCTACAGACAAAGGCCTTGAAGTAAGCAAGTGAAGGTTTCTTACCCTTGAGGATTTCATATGGAGTTTTCTGGGTAAACGGTCTTACCATGGCTGTGTTAATTACATGGCATGCAATATTGACTGCCTCTGCCCAAAACTTCCTTGGTAGGCTACCTTCCACTAGCAGTGTACGGGCCATCTCCACAAGAGTCCTGTTCCTCCTTTCCACTACTCCATTTTGCTCTGGTGTTCTAGGGGAGGAGAACCGATGAGTGATGCCATTGTCCCTGCAAAACTCATCAAATTGTGAGTTTTCAAACTCACTGCCATGATCAGATAAAATATTTTCAATTGATTTTTCATTTTTCTGTTTGATTTTCAAATAGAACTTCTAAAATTTTGTGAATGCCTCATTTTTATGAGTAAGGAAAAATACCCAAGTAAACCTAGAAAAGTCATCAACAAGTACATATCCATATCTCCTACCTGATAAGCTGATAGATCTTGTGGGTCCAAAAAGGTCCATATGAATCAACTCATAAGGTTTGGAGGACATGTTCTCAGTTCTAGATTTAAATGACTTTCTACTTTGCTTGGACTATGTGCATGCATCACAAACTTTATTTTCCTTTTTTAATGAAATTTCAGGGAGTCCTCTAACCATGCTATTTTTATTCAATTTATGCAAAACAATATAGCTTGCATGGCCTAATCTAGTATGCCACAAATATGCTAAATCATCTTTATTTACAGTGAGGCACAGATTAGAGTGAGCGATGTCGTCTAAATCTGCCAAGTAGATGTTATTTACTCTTTTTCCAAAAAACTTAACTGCATTGGAATCAGGTTCAAAAATTTTACAATTATGAGAATCAAAGACTACCTTATATCCTTTATCACATAGCTGGCTGATACTAAGTAAATTATATGCAAGACCATCAACCAACAACACTTCCTCAATACAGCAGGTAGTACACTTACCTATCTTACCTGATCCGATGATTTTACCCTTTGTATTTCTTCCGAAGGTGACAAGGCCTCCATTCTTCTCAGTCAGCATGCAAAATTTAGCCTTGTCTACTGTCATATGCCTGGAGTAGCAGCTATCCAGGTACCACAAGTTGTGCTTGGCTGCCAGGCATACCTGCAATCACCATTACGGAGAAAAGTTTGGAACCCAAAAGTGTTTGGGCTCTAGAGCAGATGCAGAGCTATTCAAACAAGACAACAAATCCCTTGGAATCCACATCTGTTTAAACGTTGTTTGTTTGGTGGATGTTTCAGCATTCTTTTTATTATTTCTCTTATTTTCAGCATTGACAAATTGAGTGTTTCCTTTCTTCTTATGTGTCATGGCACCATGGTTATTAGCAGTGTGAGTTTGTTTGTGCCAGTGCCTAGGCTAATGAGCATTCAGAAAATTGTGGCCAGTGTTGGTTCTAGGCTGACCGAAAGGAGTTTGTCTGCTAGGAGCCCATGTCCTAGACTTCCTAACCCAGTTCACGATTTTAGGTCTGTAATTCTGAGTCAGATATAGATGAAATTCGGACATCCCTTAAATTCTATTCCATCCATACTTATGGATATGATGTGACTATGCATTATAATGGGTGTGATAGGTCTGGACTCTGGGTTGGTAGAACTGACTCGATTGACCCCTAATCTGAGCCCTTCCCCGAGGAGTGGGACAGTGTGTACTAACATTGCTGGACTCATCAACTTTCTGCTTACCCTTGTCTTTGGCACGGGGTATTTTGGAATTAGCATTTTTAACTGTAGAGTTTCCACAGTTCATCTTAATAAGAGGTCTCTTCTCCTTTTCGACCACAAATGAAATTATTTTCAGTTCAAAGCTTTTATTGGCTGTTGGATTAAAGTCGAGACCTTCTTTTCTGAAATTAAATTTAGACCCCAACAGAGCATTCAAATTTTCTATTCCTTGGGTCATGTTTTCAATGATTTTCTATTTGTCATCATTATCTTTTTCATGTTTTTCTATCGTTTTCTTCAATTCATCATTAACACACAAAACATCATCATACTCCTCATTTACCATTTTCATTTCATTCTCACATTTCTGCAATTTAAGTTTCAATTCATCAATGTCATTTTTCAGCATTTCATTTTCTTCTCTAGCATCAGTCAAGGCAATTTTCATGTCATCAGATTCACCACAGATTTTCTTTAGTATATCATTCTCAGTTTCAAGATAGGCAACTCTATTAGACAGAGTAGTGTCATTCATGAGAGAATTAACTTTCTTCCTTAATTGTCTATTTTCTTTTCTAATGTCATCAGCTTTATCTAACAAATCGCCATATGCATCCTCCCAATCAGCAATAGTGTAATGTTCAAAAGGAGAGGATACCTCATCAGCTTCTTCTTCATTGTCACCATCTTTAGCCATCAGGCAGATTGGCTTTTCTTCATCTTCACTTTCTGAGGTACAGCTCAAGGTGCCCTCGTCCTCATCGCTCCAGGTACTCACCATGGCTTTCCTATTAGGATTCTTCTTCTTGGCTTTCTCCTTAAACTTCTGGAGCCCCGGGCAGTCTGCCTTCATGTGGCCCGCCTTTCTGGAGTGATAGCAAACAGTAGTATCAATTTTCGTTGCAGGATTAGATTTATAACTGGTTTGCCTTCGGCCACCATACTGTCTTCTGCTGAAATTTCTTCCTTCCTTTTTCAGAAACCTTCTGAACTTTCTGGTCAGCATTGCTAATTGATCTCCTTCGAACTCTGACCCAGAGAGATTAAGATCGCTTGATGATCCACTGTGACTGGATCGACTAGAACTAGCCTTCAGTGCTATAGGCTTCTTCTTCTTCTCCAGCTCTTCGGCGTTGGGCAGATTCATCTCGTAAGTCATCAATGAACCAATAAGCTCGTCTACCTTGGTGTTCTGAAGATCTATGGACTCTTCAATCACAGTTGCTTTGCTGTGCCAAATCGGAGTCAGAGATCGCAGTATCTTCCTTACTATCTCATAATCAGAATAAGTTTTTCCCAAGCTTCTTAGACCATTGGTAATTATCGTGAGGTGTGCGTACATCGCTATAATGGTCTCGCTAGGCTTCATTTTGAAAGCTTCATATTCTGAGACCAGCAGATTCGCCTTGGTCTCCCTCACCTGTGAGGTTCCTTCGTATATAACCTCTAGTTTATCCCACTTCTCCTTCGCAGTCGTGCATGACGAAATTCTGGAGAACTCTGTGGGGTGAAGAGCACTCTGAATTGCGTTGATGGCGCTCCAGTTGAGAGTGGACTTCCCGATTTCCTCTCTCGTCCAAACATCTTCGTTTGGGTGCAGCTCAAACGGTCCTTTGCTTACCACCTTCCAGATTTCATAGTCCTTCACCCTCAGAAAGACTTGCATACGGTTCTTCCAGTATGCGTAGTTAGATCCATCGAAGTATGGGGGCTTGGTGGTGGAATGTCCCTCAACAATCATCCCTCTAGCGTCCATGGTCGTTTCCTCTTTAAGATGTTGATCATTGAAAAAGAGTTAGGCTCTGATATCAACTGAAGAGTGATCTAGAGGGGACTGAATAGATCAATCACCCAATCAACTTTACTACAGCAGCTAATATTGCGGAATTAAAACAAGCTACTGCAGGATGGTTTGAAAGCACTCAATCGCCACCAAAATATAACTAATCAAGTAGATCAGTCCTTTTGCGATCCTAAACAACCATCTACTGAGTGATGAACTGAATACAACAATGAACACAAGTCACAAAGCAATCGCACAGTAGACAAGGAGTTTTAGGTGGTTCAACCTCAATCCAGAGGTCTACATCCACCCCACACTAAAACCAGAGTGTTGCTTCACTACTGACTCACAACTTGCCGCTGATCCACAGCTTCGGGGATGAATCCCTACAACCCCGCTGAGCTTCACAGCTTGCCATCCAGAGGAATCTTCCTTTGCAACTGCTAAGGATTACAGCTTAACCTCTGCTGACGCACAGCTTGAACAAGAGTTTCAAAAATGAAATGAAGCAAAGCAAAATCAGAAAACTCAAACGAGAATGTAGCTCAACAACAAGCAAGATCAGCTCCGATTCTGAACCTGGAGACTGATGATAGACACTATCTGAAATTCTTCTCTCCAAGCTCTCTTCCTTTTCTCTCTACTCAGATCTGCTCCTATCAATCTGGATCGGGCTTGCTCTTGTTCTCACTTAGCTTTTTCTCTCAATATTATGCTAAACTCTTCTGCCTCGATCTCTCTTCTCTCGAACGAGCATCTCCTTATTCATAGGCAGCAGCAGAGAGATAGGGCGCGTGCTCACCACGGTTCCCGCCCAATTGCCTTATCCAGATCTGACATTTCTAGACCACGTGGCAGCATCCCAACTTAACTACTTTCAATGTGTCATGATCCTGGCACATCTTCCATTCTTGGATCACGTGCCTATCTTAACTTCCTCGAACAAGTATCCTATCAAAGTATCAAACTCAATGTCAGCTTATGATAGTTTTATAAGAGATAAAGAGATTGCACGGAGTTGAAATATAGTTAGAACTGAAGTGCACTGACTCAACATAGCATTTGATTATATGTGCACGGACTTAATGTACATGCAGCACACATATGCACAGACCTTCTTCGCTGTGCGATAGAGATGTGCACAGACTCTTCTAAACATAAAGCGTGACATGCACAGACATATTATGCAGCATGCCTTGACTTGCACAGACTCACGACTTACAGACTACTCATGCATAGACAAGCCAACGAAGTGTGTACAGACTTTATGTGCACGGTGCAAGAGTTGCACCGACTTGATGGTGTGCGGTAGTGATTGTTACACCGACCTGGTCGAGTGCAGCACCGATGATTGCACAGACTTGATGTCCCCTGGATGCAAGTATGCACATACCTTGTTTGCATGAGACGCACATATGCACCGACTTAGTCACGTACAACAACGAAGATTGCACCGACTTAACTAGTGCACTGACCTAGATATGGACTAACAGAGACATGCATCGAGGTCCCATGAATGTAAGGCAGAACGTGCACCGACTGTGTACAAGCGTGCAGCATCAAAAGCTGTAATGACCTCATACTACCTAAGGCAAGACATGCACCGAGTATATATATATATATATATATATATATATATATATATATATATATCTGTGTGTGTGTGTGTGTGTGTGTGTGTGTGTGTATGCATAGACCTGAATGTTGCATGGACATTGTATAGCACAAGACAAAACGTGCACAGACCTTATTCAGTTGAAATGCAACATATGCACAGACTCAATACAGAGTGAATTTAGTGTTGCACCGACTCTATTCTATCCACAGATTAAGTATGAAGATGTAGATAGCATTTTCATGAAAAACTGACAAATGAAATTCATCAAAATACACACATCATCATATCAAGATAAAGTTGACAAAGTCAACACTTTAGTCAACCAGGTCAAGCTAGACTGTTGCCATCACTCAAAACTATTCATCATGTTGCCAATCATTTAAAATAATTCAGCCCAAAGCAGTACACATACTGCTTATCAATCCAGAGGAGATTCAACATTCTCCCCCATCATATCATCTTAGAGGAGTCCCAAAATGCCCCCCGTTCCATTTAAAACCCCCTATCTACACAATCTGTCCCTGTGTATATCTGTGTTCCAGCAGCCCACCACTTCACAAATTTGATCCCCTTTTGATGCGGGACGAGACCACGGACACGACAAGCTCGTGATTGCCCCTTGACGAGGGAAGCGTCGGATGTGCGCGGTTGAGAAACCGACAATGAGCTAGGGTGATCGGCTCTCTTTTGTGCCCGGATCGGGTCACGGGACGATCACGTACTCTCTCGTAGCAGCGGTAATGAACATATAAAGCGAGCTAGATATCCCTACACATGCTCTCTAGCAGCAGCATGAACAAATATATATGAAGTAAGCAAAATGCCGAGAAGGGAGCGAATGCGATACCTCCACGCGCTCGGCGTGGGGACGACGGACCCGGCCGAAACTCGTACTCCCGGGATAAATATTACACAATGATGACAGCAATGAAATATCACCCACTCCACGTAGGGAGGTAAAGGGCTACACAATGGGGTCCGGGAGGACCGAATTCGGGTTGACGGGCGGCTTCTCGCGCTGTTTCGGCAACACCCGAACACGTGACGGTGGGGCCCACGTGCTGTCCGGAGGGGCCGTGTGGGACCCGGTGACACCGCTGTAGTGGAGGATGCCTGGAAGGACACTCCCTGGAGTGGGGGCACGCTGGTTCGCCGGCCGGAGGCCGGGCGGCTCCGATCGGCACCGGTCAGAATAACCGGCCACGGGCTGCAACTTCTGGTTTTCAGCGCACGTCTCGGCGAGAACGGGCGCTGCGATCAGCCCCGATGTCGGATCGACACGAGACTAGCGCCGTTGGAAAGCTAACTTCAAATCCTTCAATATAGGCTTGGAGATCTGTCCTGGATATGCACAGATCTGGACGTATGGAATTTCCAAGTTCCTGTTGTACAGTTCCTGAAATCTCAGGTCAGCAAAGAACTTTCCTGTGGATTGCCTTTGACTGCGAGGTAGACGTCCGAATCTGGGGTTGTGTTCTTCAGAAAAGTTGTGAGAAATCAAGTTACAAAACCAGGACTATTTTTGGATCTGGAGTTGGAGGTGGTGGTGATTTGTTATGATTTCAGAAGTGGAGAGTGGTCAGATCTGGGATCTGACAGACAACACTGTAGTTGAGGAAGAACACGAATTTCTAAAAATAGATATAAGGCTGATAAAAAAGTAAGAAACTTTGTGGATGTAGGGGGTGATATACAGAACTCCCAGTAAAATTGGGAGGGTTTGGACAAATCCAAAAGATGGCCGGAGGTGGGAAATACAGGGCTGCTGTCACTGTAGACAGAGACAAAACAGAACTAGGAATGAAAGATGCACAAAAATGGGAAAATACTAAACGATTGAATTTGGGCGTGAAAATTTAGGTGGAGCTTGGGATACAAGGGAAGAACACACCATAAAACTTGCAGCTTGAGATCGTCACGTGGTGGAGAGAAGATATTCGGACAAGAAGCCTCTATCCAGGATGGACAGAACACCGAAGGCGGCTCCGCGGCGGCGTGATGGCGGCACGAACGGCGGCGGCGGTGACACCGATGATCACTGGAGGTGGGGGGAAGGAGATATCACTCTAGAATGGGTGTTGGGGATGAATAAACCAGGGGGAGAGAGAGGAGAGGTTGAAATTCTCCAAGAGAGGGGTTCTTGCACAATAATTTTTTCACTTTCATTAATATTCAAATGGAAAATACAAGTATTTATATGCCTCCAATCTAATCCAATCTCCACCATTGGATCTAGGGATGGGGAATGAATGGCCTAGATTAAATGTGACCAACAAATACAAAAAAAATAAAATAACCCAAGTGGGAGACAAGCTTGACATGGTAGGTAGCCTACCTTAGACGTTTTACTCCCTTTGTCTACCCATGTGGCATTTGACATTCAACCCTTCTAGATGGCCACCTAGGATGGTTGACCAGCCCCACATAGGTGACATGGACCAATGGGAAAGGGCTGAGGGCCCCCTTGATGGTCCTACTGTATAATTGCATAAAGATCCACACAATCCATGGGAATGACTCCTTGACTTATAAAGCCTTACATTTGCGTACATACTTTCCCAATGATATAAACACAAACTAAAAGGACATAAATGCAAAAGAAAAAGTACATGCTCGGCGTCGATTCCCATCAACTCTCCCCGGGTGGGAGGAACTCGACCCCGTCGAGTAGGGGTATGGATGCTCGAGTACTCCGGCGGATCCGTCACCGTGCCAAGTAACGCGGGTACACTCCACTCCGAGTGATCGTCACCTGCTCATTCCATATATACTCGATATGCGCGGACTGCTATGGGCCGAAGGTGGACACTCCGGGTGGGGCACTCTCAAAAGGGATGGAAGCAGCTCGAAGACTGACTAGGAATCACCGCTGAGTCCCTGTAGGTGACTGATCCGGGTGTAGATATGGAACCGATCCCATACTCATCGAGTGAGTCCAATCGCCTCTTACTCATAAGAGAATGACAACGAGCTGACACAAGACACATGCAGACTCACCATGCACTAACACACAAATGCAAACCACACAAATAAGAAACAGACTCATGCATGACTCTAGACAAATCTATGGTTAGTCCGACCCGTACATGGATGACGGCGGGCCAGGACACCCGAATGTGTGCCATGCATGCATTTGACGTAACCGGAGGTGGGTGGCATGTGGTACACCTAAATGTCCAAGTATGACCCAGTCATGCATGGACGGCCCTTTAGATTTAGGAGACTTGAGTGGGCTAGGAAAGCCGGGTGTGGAAGAGCCGGGTGTAGGTGTATCGTGGACGGGTTTGGTGGGTATGGAGGACCCGACCCGTAGGAAAGGGGTATGAAGGTGGACTTCCCCGAAGAAGTGAAAGGAATATGAAGGGTCTAGGGATCCACTAGGGAAGGGGTCAAAGGGATCAAAGAAGGTATGACCCCTTATGGTGGGTTCCAACATGACATGGTCCCAACTTTGGAATTCATAGTCACCGTCATACATTATGATCGGTGGGACGACGGACATGTGTAGAAAATAGGATTCCTCCCTTGGACAAAAGGGAACGAAGTCGGACTCGGCCGGCATCGGGAGGAATAGAAGAATCTCCGTGGTGACACACCCAATGGTGCACTCGGAGGTAATGGACCCGAAGGCCGGATGGGTGAAGCTAAGACTAGCGGGTTGGTCAAAGCCTCGGGCCAGTAGGTGCGTCAACTTCCATTGCGTGTCTAATCCCATAATAAGGTCATCCAATGTATCAATATGGTGACTAGACCGAAAGGTAGTGTGGAAGGAGTTGACGGGCACTATAGGTAAGGTGGGGTCCATAGAAGGGTAAGGATGTGGGACCAAGCCATCCTTGAGCCAACTAAGAAGTGGCTCGGCTATGTATAGCGTACCCGTAAGAAACACGGGTGGCTCGGGATGGACATCCTCTAAATGTGGCTCCTCGAAGGGAGGGTGGCTCCCATGATGGGTGGCTAGAGGGGTGGGCTCCAGGAGAGGTGGCAAGCATGAATCCGAAGGTGGAGTGGGCCACTGGGGTTGGGTGGCGGGAAAGACGAGGGTGCTCGATTGAGCCCTATCCTTAAGGATGATCTTGCCAGGTAGGTAAGGTGGGTATAAGGTGCAAGTACTTTTGCCCCAGTCAAGATTAGCCTTTCTTTCTCCTAACCACGTTTGCCCTAAAATGATGCATGGACCAGCAAGTGTGCCGATCCTGCACCATGCACCATCGGTGTAAAGAACGGAGCCGACCTTCCTATAGAACTCAACACAAGCAAAATCACCATCACGGATAATCTCGCCTGTCTTGGAGAGAGACTCCACGATATCAAAAGTAACCCAATTATCTGACTCCCTATCGGTGAAATGGAGTTCCGTTGTGGACCCATTAGGTAGAGTGGCTTTAGAAACGATATAGGGTCGGGCTAGGAAGGCCTTGGCTTGGGCCACCAGAGATGACCACTTGGACGCATGGCCTTGGGGAACGACCATGGATAGCGGACATGGACATGCATACACACGGAGACAAGACACTAGACCGACTAATGCAAAGGTTGGGATGCATGCACACTAAGGACAAGACACCAAGACTCGGTACGTGGCGGAGTTAATCGATCCGAAGATCACTCGCGCAAGTGTGCGGCCTTCCCGATAGGCGTATCCTAACGTTCAGACAACACATTTTTATATACCGATTAATGGTATGCAAATGCAACTCCAAAGACTGACTTAGACACTTAGACTTAAATGACACTCTTTTTTTTTTTGGTTTGGACACCCTAGACGCAACCTGGCTTTGATACCAAATTGATGCGGGACGAGACCACGGACACGACAAGCTCGTGATTGCCCCTTAACGAGGGAAGCGTCGGATGTGCGCGGTTGAGAAACCGACAATGAGCTAGGGTGATCGGCTCTCATTTGTGCCCGGATCGGGTCATGGGACGGTCACGTACTCTCTCGCAGCAGCGGTAATGAACATATAAAGCGAGCTAGATATCTCTACACATGCTCTCTAGCAGCGGCATAAACAAATATATATGAAGTAAGCAAAATGCCGAGAAGGGAGCGAATGCGATACCTCCACACGCTCGGCGTGGGGACGACGGACCCGGTCGAAACTCGTACTCCCGGGATAAATATTACATAATGATGACAGCAATGAAATATCTCCCACTCCACACAGGGAGGTAAAGGGCTACACAATGGGGTCCGGAGGACCGAATTCGGGTTGACGGGTGGCTTCTCGCGCTGTTTCGGCAACACCCGAACACGTGACGGTGGGACCCACGTGCTGTCCGGAGGGGCCGTGTGGGACCCGATGACACCGCTATAGTGGAGAATGCCTGGAAGGGCGCTCCCTGGAGTGGGGGCGCCCTCTGGCCGGCTCCGATTGGCACCGGTCGGAATAACCGGTCACGGGCTGTAACTTCTGGTTTTCAGCACGCGTCTCGGTGAGAACGGGCGCTGCGATCAGCCCCGATGTCGGATCGACACGAGACTGGCGCCGTTGGAAAGCTAACTTCAAATCCTTCAATATAGGCCTGGAGATCTGTCCTGGATATGCACGGATCTGCACTTATGGAATTTCCAAGTTCCTGTTGTACAGTTCCTGAAATCTCAGGTCAGCAGAGAACGTTCCTGTGGATTGCCTTTGACCGTGAGGTAGACGTCCGAATCTGGGGTTGTGTTCTTCAGAAAAGTTGTGGGAAATCAAGTTACGAAACCAGGACTATTTTTGGATCTGAATTTGGAGGTGGTGGTGATTTGTTCTAATTTTGGAAGTGGAGGGTGGTCGGATCAGGGATCTGACTGACAACACTGTAGCTGAGGAAGAACACAAATTTCTAAAAATAGATAGAAGGCTAATAACAAATTAAGAACATTTGTGGATGTAGGGGGTGATGGACAGAACTCCCAGTAAAATTGGGAGGGTTTGGACAAATAAAAAGATGGCCGGAGGTGGGAAACACAGGGCTGCTGTCACTGTAGACAGAGACAAAACAGAACTAGGAATGAAAGATGCACGAAAATGGGAAAATACTAAACGATGGAATTTGGGCGTGAAAATTTAGGTGGAGCTTGGGATACAAGGGAAGAACACACCATAAAACTTGCAGCTTGAGATCGTCACGTGGTGGAGAGCAGATATTCGGATAAGAAGCCTCTATCCAGGATGGACAGAACACCGAAGGCGGCTCCGCGGCGGCGTGATGGCGGCACGAACGGCGGCGGCGGCGGCACCGATGATCACCGGAGGTGGGGGGAAGGAGATATCACTCTAGAATGGGGGTTGGGGATGAAGAAACCAGGGGGAGAGAGAGGAGAGGTCAAAATTCTCCATGAGAGGGGTTCTTGCACAATGATTTTTTCACTTTCATTAATATTCAAATGAAAAATACAAGTATTTATATGCCTCCAATCTAATCCAATCTCCACCATTGGATCTAGGGATGGGGAATGAATGGCCTAGATTAAATGTGACCAACACACACACAAAAAATAAAATAACCCAAGTGGGAGACAAGCTTGACATGGTAGGTAGCCTACCTTAGACTTTTTACTCCCTTTGTCTACCCATGTGGCATTTGACATTCAACCCTTCTAGATGGCCACCTAAGATGGTTGACCAGCCCCACATAGGTGACATGGACCAATGGGAAAGGGCAGAGGGCCCCCTTGTTGGTCCTACTGTATAATTGCATAAAAACCCACACAATCCATGGGAATGACTTCTTGACTTATAAAGCCTTACATTTGCGTACATACTTTCCCAAGGATATAAACACAAACTAAAAGGACATAAATGCAAAAGAAAAAGTACATGCTCGGCGTCGATTCCCATCAACTCTCCCCGGGTGGGAGGAACTCGACCCCGTCGAGTAGGGGTATGGATGCTCGAGTACTCCGGCGGATCCGTCACCGTGCCAAGTAACGCGGGTACACTCCACTCCGAGTGATCGTCACCTGCTCATTCCATATATACTCGATATGCGCAGACTGCTATGGGCCGAAGGTGGACACTCCGGGTGGGGCACTCTCAAAAGGGAAGGAAGCAGCTCGAAGACTGACTAGGAATCACCGCTGAGTCCCTATAGGTGACTGATCCGGGTGTAGATATGGAACCGATCCCATACTCATCGAGTGAGTCCAATCGCCTCTTACTCATAAGAGAATGACAACGAGCTGACAAAAGACACATGCAGACTCACCATGTACTAACATACAAATGTAAACCACACAAATAAGAAATAGACTCATGCATGACTCTAGACAAATCTATGGTTAGTCCGACCCGTACATGGATGACAGCGGGCCAGGACACCCGAATGTGTGCCATGCATGCATTTGACGTAACCGGAGGTGGGTGGCATGGGGTACACCTAAATGTCCAAGTATGACCCAGTCATGCATGGACGGCCCTTTAGATTTAGGAGACTTGAGTGGGCTAGGAAAGCCGGGTGTGGAAGAGCCGGGTGTAGGTGTATCGTGGACGGGCTTGGTGGGTATGGAGGACCCGACCCGTAGGAAAGGGGTATGAAGGTGGACTTCCCCGAAGAAGTGAAGGGAATATGAAGGGTCTAGGGATCCACTAGGGAAGGGGTCAAAGGGATCAAAGAAGGTATGACCCCTTATGGTGGGTTCCAACATGACATGGTCCTAACTTTGGAATTCATAGTCACCGTCATACATTATGATCGATGGGATGACGGACATGTGTAGAAAATAGGATTCCTCCCTTGGACAAAAGGGAACGAAGTCGGACTCGGTCGGCATCGGGAGGAATAGAAGAATCTCCGTGGTGACACACCCCATGGTGCACTCAGAGGTAATGGACCCGAAGGCCGGATGGGTGAAGCTAAGACTAGCGGGTTGGTCAAAGCCTCGGGCCAATAGGTGCGTCAACTTCCATTGCGTGTCTAATCCATAATAAGGTCATCCAATGTATCAATATGGTGACTAGACCGAAAGGTAGTGTGGAAGGAGTTGACGGGCACTCTAGGTAAGGTGGGGTCCATAGAAGGGTAAGGACGTGGGACCAAGCCATCCTTGAGCCAACTAAGAAGTGGCACGGCTATGTATAGCGTACCCGTAAGAAACACGGGTGGCTCGGGATGGACATCCACTAAATGTGGCTCCTCGAAGTGAGGGTGGCTCCCATGATGGGTGGCTAGAGGGGTGGGCTCCAGGAGAGGTGGCAAGCATGAATTCGAAGGTGGAGTGGGCCACTGGGGTTGGGTGGCGGGAAAGACGAGGGTGCTCGATTGAGCCCTATCCTTAATGATGATCTTGCCAGGTAGGTAAGGTGGGTATAAGGTGCAAGTCCTTTTGCCCCAGTCAAGATTAGCCTTTCTTTCTCCTAACCACGTTTGCCCTAAAATGATGCATGGACCAGCAAGTGTGCCGATCCTGCACCATGCACCATCGGTGTAAAGAACGGAGCCGACCTTCCTATAGAACTCAACACAAGC
The DNA here is from genome assembly GCA_022559845.1 of Amorphophallus konjac. Taxonomy (NCBI): domain Eukaryota; kingdom Viridiplantae; phylum Streptophyta; class Magnoliopsida; order Alismatales; family Araceae; genus Amorphophallus; species Amorphophallus konjac. The sequence goes on along the minus strand of JAHNEJ010001117.1, from coordinate 381,809 downwards.
AAAATCACCATCACGGATAATCTCGCCTGTCTTGGAGAGAGACTCCACGATATCAAAAGTAACCCAATTATCTGACTCCCTATCGGTGAAATGGAGTTCCGTTGTGGACCCATTAGGTAGAGTGGCATTAGAAATGATAGAGGGTCGGGCTAAGAAGGCCTTGGCTTGGGCCACCAGAGATGACCACTTGGACGCATGGCCTTGGGGAACGGCCATGGATAGCGGACATGGACATGCATACACACCGAGACAAGACACTAGACCGACTAATGCAAAGGTTGGGATGCATGCACACTAAGGACAAGACACCAAGACTCGGTACGTGGCGGATTTAATCGATCCAAAGATCACTTGCGCAAGTGTGCGGCCTTCCCGATAGGCGTAACCTAACGTTCGGACAACACCTTTTTATATACCGATTAATGGTATGCAAATGCAACTCCTAAGACCGACTTAGACACTTAGACTTAAATGACACTCTTTTTTTTTGGTTTGGACACCCTAGACTCAACCTGGCTCTGATACCAAATTGATGCGGGATGAGACCCCGGACACGACAAGCTCGTGATTGCCCCTTAACGAGGGAAGCGTCGGATGTGCGCGGTTAAGAAACCGGCAATGAGCTAGGGTGATCGGCTCTCTTTTGTGCCCGGATCGGGTCACGGGTCGGTAATGAACATATAAAGCGAGCTAGATATCCCTACACATGCTCTCTAGCAGCGGCATAAACAAATATATATGAAGTAAGCAAAATGCCGAGAAGGGAGCGAATGCGATACCTCCACGCGCTCGGCGTGGGGACGACGGACCCGGCCGAAACTCGTACTCCCGGGATAAATATTACACAGTGATGACAGCAATGAAATATCACCCACTCCACGCAGGGAGGTAAAGGGCTACACAATGGGGTCCGGGAGGACCGAATTCGGGTTGACGGGCGGCTTCTCGCGCTGTTTCGGTAACACCCGAACATGTGACGGTGGGGCCCACGTGCTGTCCGGAGGGGCCGTGTGGGACCCGGTGACACCGCTGTAGTGGAGGATGCCTGGAAGGGCGCTCCCTGGAGTGGGGGCGCGCTGGTTCACCGGCCGGAGGCCGGGCGGCTCCGATCGGCACCGGTCGGAATAACCGGCCACGGGCTGCAACTTCTGGTTTTCAGCGCGCGTTTCGGCGAGAACGGGCGCTGCGATCAGCCCCGATGTCGGATCGACACGAGACTGGCACCGTTGGAAAGCTAACTTCAAATCCTTCAATATAGTTTTAGAGATCTGTCCTGGATATGCACGAATCTGGACTTATAGAATTTCTAAGTTCCTGTTGTACAATTCCTGAAATCTCAGGTCAGCAGAGAACGTTCCTGTGGATTTCCTTTGACCGCGAGGTAGACGTCCGAATCTGGGGTTGTGTTCTTCAGAAAAGTTGTGGGAAATCAAGTTACAAAACTAGGACTATTTTTGGATCTGAATTTGGAGGTGGTGGTGATTTGTTCTAATTTTGGAAGTGGAGAGTGGTCGGATCTGAGATCTGACTGACAACACTGTAGCTGAGGAAGAACACGAATTTCTAAAAATAGATAGAAGGCTGATAAAACATTAAGAAAATTTGTGGATGTAAGGGGTGATGGGCAGAACTCCCAGTAAAATTGGGAGGGTTTGGACAAATAAAAAGATGGTCAGAGGTGGGAAACACAGGGCTGCTGTCACTGTAGACAGAGACAAAACAGAACTAGGAATGAAAGATGCACGAAAATGGGAAAATACTAAACGATGGAATTTAGGCGTGAAAATTTAGGTGGAGCTTGGGATACAAGGGAAGAACACACGATAAAACTTGCAGCTTTAGATCATCATGTGGTGGAGAGCAGATATTCGGACAAGAAGCCTCTATCCAGGATGGACAGAACACCGAAGGCGGCTCCGCGGCGGCGTGATGGTGGCACGAACGGCGGCGGCGGCGGCACCGATGATCACCGGAGGTGGGGGGAAGGAGATATCACTCTAGAATGGGGGTTGGGGATGTAGAAACCAGGGGGAGAGGGAGGAGAGGTCGAAATTCTCCAAGAGAGGGGTTCTTGCACAATGATTTTTTCACTTTCATTAATATTCAAATGGAAAATACAAGTATTTATATGCCTCCAATCTAATCCAATCTCCACCATTGGATCTAGGGATGAGGAATGAATGGCCTAGATTAAATGTGACCAACACACACAAAAAAAATAAAATAACCGAAGTGGGAGACAAGCTTGACATGGTAGGTAGCCTACCTTAGACTTTTTACTCCCTTTGTCTACCCATGTGGCATTTGACATTCAACCCTTCTAGATGGCCACCTAGGATGGTTGACCAGCCCCACATAGGTGACATGGACCAATGGGAAAGGGCAGAGGGCCCCCATGCTGGTCCTACTGTATAATTGCATAAAAACCCACACAATTCATGGGAATGACTCCTTGACTTATAAAGCCTTACATTTGCGTACATACTTTCCCAAGGATATAAACACAAACTAAAAGGACATAAAAGCAAAAGAAAAAGTACATGCTCGGCGTCGATTCCCATCACCTTTCCAATTTCAGATCTAGCTAAATTTGGCCTGGAACTTCTGTCCACCAAAACACCTTTCCCAATTTTTTTCATGATTTTAGGAGTTTGTTTATCCCACTTTAAAAACCTCTACAAAAATCAGATTCTGTTCCATCCTCTGTAGTCCAGATCTGACCACCCCCACCATAAAATCCATCCCACCACATAAATCACCTCAAAAAATTACCAAACAAATTGTGCGTCACCCTCACATCCCCCTATTTCATCCATAAAATTTTCAAGTCCCAATTCCACCGTTTGCCCTTCGGTCAAACCACGTTTTTAGGCATATCCTAATCTGCCCAGTATTTCCTGAGATAGAAAATCTACCTGTTCTAAATTCCACCAAGGAGGATACAGAGATAGGAAAATTCCTGTAACACTAGATGGTCGTAGATCTACAAGAAAGCTTCGCAATGGCGCTGGTTTCGCGTCGATCCGACGACGGAGCTGATCACAATAATTATTTCCGCAGAGTCGCCTAGTGTTGAAACAGCAGAACATGTTCGGGACAGCAAGCTGTAGCACCGAGTAACAATGCGTCGGAACTGTCGAAGCTGCCCAAAAAGCCACCCATCAACCCGAACTTGATACTCCCAGGTCGCCATTGTAACCCTTGACGTCCCTGTGTGGAGTGGGCAGTGAAATTCATTTCTGTAAATTATTGATAATTGTTTGTACAGGGAGTACGAGTCTTGGCCGAGGTCACCTTCCCCACGCCCGGAGCGTAGAGGTATTGTTTTTGATCCCTCACTTGGCGTTTTGCTTACTTTGTATATTTCTCTATGCCACTACTTGCATGTGTTAGGTTAACTAGCTCATTTCAATTGTAATCACCGCTGCGAGAATGAGTGAGTGTGACCCGTCCCGTGACTCGATCCGAGCACGGAAGAGCCAAATACCCTTGACTCATTGCCAGTTTCTCAACCGCATACATCCGCATGCTTCCCTCGCTAGGGACGTCCGCGAGTTTGCCTAGAGTCTCAGGTTCGAGTCCAAATTGGCATCGAGTCGCGTCCCGTCCCGCATCAAATTGGTATCAGAGAAGGTTGAGTCTAGGGTAGTCTGTCCAAGGTGTCACATTGCATCTCTATATCCGGTATATCAAAAAGGTGCTCCCGGAAAGATAGGTTACGCATATTGGGAAGGTAGCACACTTGCGTGAGTGCGATCTTCGGATCAAACCTCTGCCACGTACCGAATATTGGAGTCTAGGTCGTCCTTCATTTCACCTTGGTCGGTGCATTCCAACCCCTTGTCCATTGCATGCCCACTCATAGGGGCACCCAATACTCACCACCACCACCACCACCTATGGCAGATCCCCGAGTCCACAGTCCCGATGAGCCATCTGTGGCCGACATGTTCCGAACACTTATGGAAAAGATTGATGGGTTGAGTACACGAGTGGATAAGTTGGATGGGTTGAGTACGCGTGTAGATGGTCTAGGCACACGCTTGGAAGAGAGAATGAAGGCCTTAGAGGATCGGGCCGAAGAGTCGGATCAATCTTTTCATGGTCTGGTAGGGAGAGTCACCATCCTAGAGAGAGACCTGGTTGAGGCGCACCCCGCGCTGACAAATGGTCAACAGGAGCCGGTTCAGCAACCTGCTGCTCCAAGGGCTCAAGGGGTAGATGATAGGTGGCGTCGAGTCCTCGAGGTGGAGGACCATGAGTCCGATAACAAAAATAGGGGTGATAGTCATGACCGTCGTGTCCCACGGCGGAATCATGATTTAGATGAGGACGAGCGGACCCTCATGATCGTTCATGCGAACCATCCCACTTTTGACAGGTCCTTAGATCTGAAAGTCTATTTAGATTGGGAGGCCGGCATGGACTGGTACTTCGATTGGTTCGATATGACGGGCCGCCGAAGAGTCCGATTCGTGACCATGAAGCTGATGGGACAGGCACAAACCTATTGGAAGAACATAGAGAGCTTGTTGTTTCATCATCAGGAGCCCTAGGTTGAGACATAGGGTGAGATGAAGGTCAAGCATCGACAAAAGTACCTTCCTGCCACATACCCTCAGCGACTCATCGATAGGTGGCAGAGTCTCAGCCAGGGAGATCGGTCCATCTCCGAGTACATTGCTGAATTTGATGAGTATTTTCTACGATGTGGCGTCTCGAAGGAGAGCTCCATGCCTATTTCCCGCTTCCAATGTGGTTTGCGGCCGCACTACCAGTATGAGCTTTTTCGCCGCAATACTACTACTTTGGAAGAGGCATATCAGGTTACTCTAGAGTTGGAGTAGTTCAAGGCAGAGTTCTAGCCTGTCCAACGATTGGGACCCATCATGGGGTTGAGCCTTGTAGCTCTTCGGGCCCATATCAAAGGGCTCCCATGGCTCGACCCCCAGAGCCCGCCCATCAGGAGCCACCCGCCCCATGGCCTCGCCCTCCCCCACCGCGGGATGTTCTACCTCAACCCCAACAATCTACACCCATTGCCCGACCCCAGGCACCCACACCACCTACTCGTCCACTGGTGCCTGCACCCCCAGTCCGTCGGGAGGATAAGGGCAAGGGACCACTTATCCGGGAGACTAGTGGGTCACGTCAGCAGTGTTATCGCTACCAAGGGTTCGGCCACTTTGTAGGCCAGTGTCCCAATCATACATCACTAGCCATTGGGGACACACGAGTCAGAGGAGCCTCACTATCAGGGCTTGTGTCAGTCAGTTATGAGGCCGAGCAGGACCGAGCTGACGAGTTCTTTCGTGATGAGGAAGATGTCCAAGGGGATCCTCCAGACCTCGAAGGTGCTCAGTAGCCAGTGTACTGCATTATGTATGAGTCTAGGGTCATGTGTGAGTCTTTGTTTCATACAGTCTGTTGTGATTCTACATACATCGAGTCGAGTCGGTCTATTGCAAACTCACGATGTTAGTCTCTTTCGAGTGTGAGGCAAGTCGGATCTCATGCGTACGTTGTGGACTTGCCTAACGAATAGGGGATCATCTCTACCTTTCAATGTCTCAGATATAGTCACCTACAGGGACCTAGCGGTGATTCCTAGTGAGTCTTTGAGCCGTCTCCTCCCCTTGTGAGTGACCCCAACCCAGAGTGTCCACCACTAGCCTCATTCCCACAGCAGCGTGAGCATAAAGAACATATACGGGATGAGCATGTAACTATTACTCGGAGTGGAGCATACCCGCGCTACCTGGTACGGTGGAGCGCACGACCCACATCTGATGACACGAGGACCACCTGGGCGGAGCTACGGAGGATGGGTCGAGATCCGCAGGAGCGACTAGCTACACCCCTTACTCAATGGGGTCGAGTTCTTTCCACCTAGGGAGAATTGATGGGGCATCAGAGCTAGGCCATTAAATGTGTGGAGTGTGCATTTGTATTAATGTATTTGGCATGTAATGTGTGCTTGTTTTAGATTTTATTTGGGTTTCTTTGTAATAAGGCCACGTAGGTCCAGCGGGCCCCCCACCCTTTGTCCCATTGGGCCACCTAGGTGCTAGGGCCCTAGGGGCTGGTCCATGGTCCAAGTTGGACTTGGACCAAAAGAAGAAAATTCCATTTTTACTACTTTAAAGGGGGCGCCCCCTTCTTTGTCTTCATATGTAATTTTTTTATTTTCTTTGACCATGGGAGGAGAAAATAGAATTTGACATCCCCTTGGTATCCCTCCCTAACCCTAGATCTGAGAGTAGTAGTGGTCATTTGTCTGGGGTTTCCATTTCATAAAATAGCATTGCATTTCTTATTTTCCATAGATTTAATGAAGAAAAACCAGCATTTTTTACTCAAGAGCCAAGGGCGCAGCCCCCTCTCTCCTCTCCATCCCCTTTGCAGCTAAGAAAGCAGCCCTTCTGAGGTGCGAAGCCTCCTTATCAAGTTCATCTCTGAGTGAGAAGCTCAGCACCGCCGCCGTCGCCGCCGCCGACATCGAGCCACCGTCGCACCACCACCGCCATACCGTCTCGGTTCTATCCACCGCCATCCAATAGCCTGAAGCCAGAATTTTATATTCCAATCCATAGATCTGATCGAGCTCAAAATTAGAGGGTGAGTTCTCTACCTTGTTCCCACTCTCCACAAAAATTTTCAAGTCGATCCATTTTTGTTTGCTCACCGTTCCATTTAAAATCCCCATGTCTACACAATCTGTCCCTGTGCAGATCTGTGTTCCAGCAGCCCACCACTTTACCGATTTGATCCCCTTTCCAATTTCATATCTTGCTAAAATTTGGCCTAGAACTTCTGTCCACCAAAACCCCTTTACAGTTTTTTTTCATGATTTTAGGAGTTTGTTTACCCCACTTAAAAAACCTCTGCAAAAATCAGATTATGTTGTGTCCTCTTGATGTGACACCACTAGGGGAATGCAGCAAAGAGACGAGGGCCCTCGGGCCTACTCCGCAAACATAATCAATTTTGAGCACGGGGTTGCGTAAATCGCCGAATCACCGTTGCGCACACGAACCCGAGGTGACTCGGTGATGCCGAGTGGAGGTGGTGGATCAAGACCCTGGCTGGTCGAGGGCCAGCAGGGCTAAGGTTGCCCTCCCGAGGGTACAATGCCCACAACTAAGGGGCTGGCCGGGTGCCAAGTGGGGCACTGGGTCACTCTCTCTCACAAACCACGGTGACCACACGGAAGTGGAACACTCCGGGGTCGGGCGCTCTCTCTCACTACCAGCGGAGCAATTTCTTAGATATTAAAGGAACAAATACTGGTAATGGGAGCAAGGTTTAGAGCTTACCTGGTTGGTTTGAAGAAACCAACCCCGTTCGGAGACGAGGGCGAGCGGGGGAGTGTGGGTTCCCCGCACACTGCGTCGGTGTAGCTTCCCCTGTTCAAATAGTACATGCACTACTCCCCACGCAGGGGGGTTGGACTAGGGGAGGGGGAGAATAGGGTTACACTCAAACACTATCTCCTCACAGGGAGGGGCGGTAAGCCAGCCAGGCGGGGTGGGAGGTGAGGCGAGGACGGAGCCGATTAGCCACTTCGAGGTTCTGTCCGCCTGTTCTGCCTGTTGATAGGTACTCGTTCTTCGATCTCCCGAGGGCACTCCCGAACTCGAACACTGGCGAGACCAGAGCCGAAACGTCGCTGGTTGGTCCTGGATGTGGCCTGAATTTTTTCGGGACGTTGGGGTGCCACTGTCGGCGGTGGGGGAGGCTGGACCGATGCTGCTTGACTCTGGTTTGGACTGAGTCCAGAGTGTAGCAGCAGGTTGGTGATGCTACCACGATCGCTCCCAAGATCCGATCAAGGAGGGACCAGGACGTTCACGGGCGTGGTCGAGTCTTCTTCGTTCAGCAACAAAGAGTGGCCCCAGACGAGGTCGGGGTCGAGAGATATGTCCAGAAGAGTGAGAGGGGGTCTAGACGGAGCCTAACTGCTTGGCCTGCAACCTTGGAGTAGAAAAATCAGAACGAATTGCTCCGGGCTTTAATCGGCGTCCCGCTGGATGCGTTGGATAGGCGACTGGTTGAACTCCACCCTGGCCAAGTGGCACGCCAAGAGGAGCTCTGGTGTGGGCGCTATAGTTTCTGAACTGTAGCTCTGGTCCCTGCTCAAGCCCCAGTTGTGCCATCGGACAAAATTGAGCCTCCTGGGTGGATCCGAACTCGGATGGGGGCGAAATCACCTCGCATACGAAGCTAGCTGGGAGAGCTTTCCATCGATGTATGGTACACTTCCAGGAACGCCGGGATGAGGGCGGGGCTGATGCTGCAACAGGAGGGCGGTTCTACAGATCTGCAGTTGCTCACTGGTATATAGAAAATGGGGGTGGGGAAAGGGGATTCTTGGTGGTGGGTTAGGGCTTTGGGAGGAGAGGCTGTTGCAGGTGGGGGTTCTGGTGTTTGGGGAGGGAAGGGACGATGGAGGGTGGAGTGGTATCAGGGGGGGAGGGGGAGTGGTGGCGTGGGGGTCTAGGGATTAGAGAGGGGCTTGGTGGAGGTGGGGTTCGGCCAAGGGCCAAGAGAGGGGGGGTAAGGGGGTTGGGTTCGCAGCCAGGTGGGGGGAAATGGGATTCAAATCCCCTAGGGGATGTGAATAGGTGTGTGGGGAAGAGGGATGGGTGCTTGGGGAAGAGGGAAGGGTGCTAGGGAAGTGGGAGGGTTGCCTTGGAATATGAAGGGTTGTATGGGGAAGGGGAAAGGTTGCTTGGGGAGTGGTGGGAGTAAAGGGGAGTTGATGGGTCTTGGGAAGATGAAAGGTTGGGAGGGCTGATGTGGATGGTGAGGTGGAGGAGAGAGAGGGTTGGTCAACCTAGAGAGAGAGGGGGGAGGAGAGAGAAAGAGAGGAGATTCACTCAAGAGGAACACAATTCTTGTGTGGAAATTTTTCATTCAATATTTCATTACCTTCTCCAAGTGGGGTTGGGGTCCTATTTAGAGGGATCCCAACATTTACAAAAAGTCCCTAACATAAGTGCTAATAACAGATCACCAAGAGAGGTGGGGAAGGGGGAGGGCGCCCCTGGGCCAGGCCCACCTAATTGGGCCCATAAGCCACTCTAACCCATCATGATGAACACAAACTTAGGTAAATGACATAATAACCTAGGGACTCGACTCAAAACAAAGGGAAAATTACATCAAAATGACTCAAATAAAAGGGAAAAATACACCAAGATGACCTAAAAAGCTAGCCCAAGTGTCGAAGCGGACCCGTCCAGTCATGGAGCTGCATCCTACCCATCTCCGGGAGGGAGAGAGGTGCCGAGCCCGAGGGAATCATGGGTGATGTCCTCATCACCTCTGCAGTCCAGATCTGACCACCCCCACCATAAAATCCATCCCACCACCTAAATCACCTCAAAAAAACACCAAACAAATTGTGCGTCACCCACAAATCCTCTTATTTCATCCATAAAATTTTCAAGTCCCAATTCCACTGTTTGCCCTTCGGTCAAACCACGTTTTCAGGCAGATCCTAGTCTGCCCGATATTTCCTGAGATAGAAAACCTACCTGTTCTAAATTCCACCAAGGAGGATACAGAGATAGGAAAATTCCTGTAACACCAGATGGTTATCGATCTGCAAGATAGCTTCGTAACGGCGCTGGTTTCGTGTCGATCCGACGACGGAGCTGATCGCAGTAATTATTTTTGCCGAGTCGTGCAGTGCTGAAACAACAGAACAGGTTCGGGACAGCAAGCTGTAGCACCGAGTAGTAGCGCGTCAGAACCGTCGAGGCTACCCAAAAAGCCGCCCGTTAACCCGAACTTGATACTTTCGGGTCGCCATTGTAACCCTTTACCTCTCTGCATGGAGTGGACAATGAAATTCATTTTTGTAAATTATTGATAATTGTTTGTACCAGGAGTACGAGTCTTGGCCGGGGTCGCCTTCCCCACACCCGGAGCGTGGAGGTATCGTTTCCGCTCCCTCACTCGGCATTTTGCTTACTTTGTATATTTCTATATGGCGCTGCTTGCATGTGTTAGGTTAACTAGCTCATTTCAATTGTAATCACCGCTGCGAGAGTGAGTGAGTGTGACCCGTCCCGTGACTCGATCCGAGCACGGAAGAGCCAAATACCCTTTACTCATTGCCGGTTTCTCAACCGCGCACATCTGCACGCTTCCCTCGCTAGGGACGTCCGCGAGTTTGCCTAGAGTCTCAGGTTCGGGTCCAAATTGGCGTCGAGTCGTGTCCCGTCCCGCATCAGGTCGATCTTAGAGAAATATTCCGCTCTGGAGATCTGGTCGAACAGCTCATCGATACGCGGCAGTGGATATTTATTCTTGATGGTAAGTTGATTTAATTGTTGGTAATCAATGCATAGCCTGAGGGATCCGTCCTTCTTCCTGACGAACAAGACCGGCGCACCCCAAGGGGATGTGCTGGGTCGAATGAAGCTCTTGTCTAATAACTCATAAAGTTACTTCTTCAATTCCTTGAGTTACGTAGGGGACATCCTGTAGGAAGCTATTGAAACAGGTGTTGCTCCATGAATGAGTTCAATAGAGAAGTTTACTTCCCCTTCGGGAAGTAAACCAGGCAAGTCGGATGGAAAGACATCGGGGAACTCTCTTACTATAGGGATTTCTTCTAAGATGATTTCCTTGGTCTCGGTAATGATTACGGAAGTAAAGAAAGCTTCACAACCTTGCGAAATGAGTTTGCAGGGGTGAAGAGAAGAAATGAGAATAGGATACTTCCCATACTTGATGCCAAGGAAAGAAAATCGTGGAAGATCTGGTTTGTGGAAAAAGATTCTCCTATTACGACAGTTGATATCGACATAGTGGTCAATAAGCCAATCTACGCCTAGGATAGCATCATAGCCTTCCATAGCTAGGCATACGAGATTCGCGGGAAGATTATGGTCTTCAATTATTAACTCACTGTGTGGGTAGTGGGTTGTGAGTTTGGTTCTGGGACCTAAGGGTGTTGTGCTTGCTAGATCTGAAGGTAGAGGAACAAGTGAAATCGGTAAAGTTTTTACAAAAGCAATAGATATAAACGAATGAGAAGCACCAATATCAAATAACACAAAAGCAGGATGGGAATATATTTGAATGGTACCTTCCATCAACCCATCATTCTTGGGTGCTTCTTCGTCATGTACGACATTAAGATGATCCTGCTGCCTACGCCCGCCATTAGAAGTTTGTTCTTTTTTTTCTCTAAAGCTCTAGTCATCTATTGGCTTTAGGGAGAGTGCACCCCCTACCAGAGGAAGGGAATGGACCCACTCCACCACAAGCACAATAGATGCTGAAATTTTATTAAACTTCCAAATGGCTTATGTACAATGAGGCGGCGCCTTTACAATGCAGAAGGAGACCAAGCTATTAGGTCTCTAAATACAGAAAGAATACAAAAATCTATACAAAATGCCTACGAATATTGGGAACAGCAGCTGCATCCGCCCGCACATAAGCTCTAGCTTGGGCTGGTAACTCACCAAGTGAATGGAAGTCCTTATTCCGGCCCATCAAAATGGCATGTGAAGCAAGATAGTCCGCTACTTGATTAATCTCTCTAAAGGAGTGAGCAATAGGGCAATTGCACCAAGCAAATAGTTTCTTTAATGCAGGCCACCACGGCAGAAGACTCCAAGGTGGATTCATCTGTCTGGATAGAAGATCCACCAACATCTGTGAATCTGAGAAGATGATTGATACAGAGATGGAATGCTGCCTCAGCAAGCGCAGAGCATCTAGAAGAGCTCTCCCCTCTGCTAACAGGGAAGTACCATACCCATAAAAATAATAGAAACCCAGAATAAAGTTGCCATGTGTGTCCCTTATACAACCACCCCCTCCTGCAAGGCCTGGATCCCCCTTACATGCCCCATCCACATTTAAAGAAAATTTTGCCACTGGAGGAGTCCATCTAACTATTGATATAACCGGCCTTTTTGATTTCACTTCAATGCCAAACTCACTAATTATATTCCTGTAGCTGGAGTGAACAGAATTTTTAAAAACCATAGAGAGCATGATCTGTTTAATATCAGCCAATATGTTATCAGCCACCCTTGGCATATCAGGGGCACAGCCCTCAAACCTAACTGAACATCTAGTTTTCCATATCTCCCAGGAAACAAGCAAAACCACCAGCCGAGCAATAAAACCTTTAGGGGAAGCAATACTGAACCCAGTGGTAAAGGAATTCAGCCAGCAACAGAAGTTTGTTCTTTCATAAGAGGGCAATCTGGCATTCGGTGCTCCCGACTCCTACAACATAAACTAGGGCCGAGATGCTTCCAGCATTCTTCATCCGAGTGACCGAATTTCTCACAGAACAAGCAAGGTGTCATGACTTGCTTCTCCTCCTCCTTGACCTTCTTGTTCTTGCCGTTCCCGTTGCCATTACGGGACTACTTGTTGTCATTTGTTTTGTAGGATCCGTTGATGTTGAACCTTTCTTCCTTTCGTCCTTTCTTCTCGTACTTGCGGCCAGAGTCTTCGCCCTTGCCCTTGTATTTCTTGATTTTTTCACGGTCCTCTTACATAGATGCGCCCGGTGGACCATTTCTGTATAGTTCCAGATATTTTGTGGACCGAGTTGTTTAACGAAGACGGCCCTTAGGCCATCCATGAAAGGATTAGCTTTAAGAATCTCCGTAGCCACTAGGTGTGGAGCATAAGGGGCCAGACGAGAGAATTGGAGCTCGTACTCCGCCACAGACAACATACCTTACCTTCAAGAGGCAAATTCCACAGCCTTCCTCTCCTTAACATGCTCAGAGAAATATTTCTCTCGGAAGAGTTCAAGAAAATTCTCTCAAGTGAGTTGCACATTTTGCAGATGAGCAGAGGTGGCCTTCCACCAAGTACGCGTATCCTTATTGAGTTGAAACGCGACGAGTAAGACCTTCTCTTAGTCCGAGCATTTTATGCCGTTGAAGATTCGGTCCATCTCATCGATCCAATTTTCCACTTCGTCTGGATTTGATGATCTAGAGAACTGCAGAGGATTCATACTCTGGAAGTTCATGTGTAAATCACCGACGCCTGCCCTCGTGCTTGCCCTCACACCTGTTTGGGCCACAGTTTGGAGTGCCCGGGTAAGACCCGCAATAGTCTGTTGCATCGCCTCCCAATTCGCACGATTCGCGACCATTGTGAATGAGGTGCCTTAGAAAAGAAACACTTAGTTATTTCCTTAGAATTTAGGAAGATCTACCTAAAAATTAATTTCTAAATAACTATCTCATTCCGGGCTCTATCCAATCTCATATGGGTTTGGAATTTCTTCCTAGTTCATAGGTATGGGTCCTTAAACCTTGGACTTAGCCTATGACATGACATTTTCCTAGGACTTACTTATGCCTAAGCTCTGATCCCACTTTAACTGTCACGCCCCAAGATATGCAGCGGAATTAAGTCGGGAACGTGAATAGCCGGCAAATAAAGTCTCAAGTGAGAATGACAATCAGAGCGCTAACATTCACACATAAGAAGAGAGCATACAAGGTCATATACTCAAAAATTCAAACTTTATTGAATAATAATAATCAAAGTTTACAAATGACAGGACTCTTTTAATTCTAGCCTCAAGAAAAAGAAAATTACATGACAAGATCAACTTCACCGCCTATTACAGTGAAGGAACTTAGCTATAACAAGACTCATGGCTAGACTAGCTATGGCCTCTCTTGTTCTTCAATCACTCTCAGACCCATCACTCGAGTAGTCCAAATCCCCGCTAGAATTTTCTGAAAAGATTGAAAAATTAGGGAATAAGCACACTTGCCCAGTAGGTATCTTCGGATCAACATGAAGGTAATATTTAAGTAATTAGCAATTTAGCTCTAGAAGGTAAGATAGAAGAAATATGATGAAACACGCGATAAAACTAATGTAATAACACAAGTAACAAGGTAAAGACTATAGAGATACGAGAATTCATGTAGAATGAGAGCATGATCAAGTAAGAATATAACCTGGCCTTTAATGAACGAGAATGTACTAGAATGTAACGAGAATGTACTTTTCATAACCATAAATGCTGTGCACTAGAAAGTCATGTAACAAGAATATACTAGCAACCATGTAATTTCATAAGATAGCCTCGTGGATTTCACTCGTTTATAAAAAAAGTACTCCCGATGCAATGCAACGTCAGTGCTCATCATACCCCATGGTTTACAGTATGTTTTTGGCCATCCACCGAGGGGGCTAGGGTCGAGCCCTTGGACACCATCCGTGCCCACCCTTACATCTTCAAGTTATAAATCAAGCTACTTCCACGAGTATTATAAATGTAAGCCAATAATGTAAAGTTCAAACAATAAGTTCATGATAGCAAATACAAAGGTAAGAATGCACCAAATAAGAACATGTGAGTTCAAGGTCGAATTAAAGACAAGGTCATGCTACGGAAGTTGTCCGGCAACATAACGGTACATTCATTAATTTCCATAATTCATTAATAACTTATTCAATAAGGTTTGAGTTCCAGATAATCAAAAGACCACCTAGGAACATAGTAGACTTAACCCCTTAGGTCAAACCATGGGTTAGACATGAATTGGGAGAACACGGTCAAGTGAAGACCGTTTCTTGAAGATAGCGGTCATGCAAGGACCACTTTTAAGTAGAGTCGACACTAGAGAGAAAAATGGGTTGACGCAGTAGCACTCGCAGGAGAACGCGGTCACGGACCGACCGCTACCAGAAGGACGCAGTTGCTTGAGAACCGCGACTTAGTCCAGAGTGCAGAAAGCATCGGTATCACATTTGCTTTCTAAACAATAGGGTTTTTAAGGTACAACCCGCTCGGCGTCGTAGTGGGAATCCCAGGCTCGCAGAGACTTACGGAGGCCTTGAAACATGATTACCAACTCTGGTGGAAGGAATATCCAACGGAGAGGATCACAAGTCCAAGAGAGTGTGCCTATCATGTGCATATGTAACTAATAGCAACTTACCGGAATACGAACTATATGTGACTTATAAAACAGAAATAAGGTGAGAAAGGAACGTGCCAAAATATAAATCCAAGTGCATTCAATTCTTGGAAATTCCTTTAAGTACAAAACTATAGTGTTTTGGCATGAAATTAGCATAAGATTTAAAATAATTACTAAAACATGTAAGGTATGAAATCTACCATGTTTGATGCACAATATAACCAATATCATGAATATAAGGACATAACTAGGAATAGGACCTAATTACATAAGCTTATCATATGTTTATAAAGGTTGATATGCGTTCTGTTTAGAGTTAACAGGATGCAGAAAATGGAAAGACGAACGCGGTCTATCAAGAACTACTTCTTGGTAATAGCGATTGGTCTGGAACCGCATCTTGACAGTAGCGGTTCCTGAGGAACCGCCTTCTGCCTGTAACAGACAAAGAGTAATTAATGCTTGCTAGGCCTATTCTAGGGCAAATAATGCATGGAAACTATAAGGAATAAAAGGATAACATGTAAGAACATGTTTAGAACGAAAAAGGTGCATGAGAAGACATGAATCATGCAAAAAATCTCATCTTTTAGTTACAAGGTGGAGGGCTAATATGCAGAGAAATGCATGCAAGCACAGTCATGGGAAAACATCAAAAACTAAATGTAGAAAGCATGAAATTGCACAAGGTAAGAGGCCTTTTATTCTTAACACGTTGTTTGAGCCATCATGAGATAACCTACCTCTGGGAACGCTCCTAGAGTTTGAATTTCTAACTATAAGATGGTGCTGGTTCCTACGCATCCTGCGTAGAAACAACAACTTCTTGCCCTTCTATCTCCTTAACCTCCTGACCTAAATTCATGAAATCTAGAGGGTAATTAGAAGATATAAAGAGGAGCAAATAATTCTACAGGATCACCCTGAAATTACCTCGGTTAGGGTTCCTAAACTTTGAGTCTTTACGGGACAGATACGCTTGTTCCTGTGCATTCTGCAGAGAAATAACAACTTCTAGACGCTCTAACTCTCTAGTTGCTTGACCTCCTATCATGAAATTTAGAGAGGAGTTAGATAATACTAAAGAGAATAAAATATTCTAAAGACTAAACCTGAGATGATGACGTCTTACCTTCGAACCACGTGAGCCAAAACAAGGGTTTACGCAGGTCGAATCTGGGCTCTATTTATAGAGTTTGCCTAGGGTTTGAGGGATTTGATTGATTAACGAGTCCCAATTTGGGTTAAAATCAATCCCCAAGAGTCCAAGACTAGGTTGCCATGCCAGATAGTATCAAACCATAGGGATTGGAATGGGAAAAATCTCATTTTTTATGCCTCTGACACCTCCGTTCACGGAACATAGTAGCGGTCTCGGTAGAACCACTTTCTTGAGAACGCAGTCTCGCGATAGACCGCGTTTTGGCACTTTATCCAAAATTTTTGGATTTTTAATTTATCTTTTATTTATCCTCCTAATTGATTTATTATCCAATTTCAATTTAATAAATTACCCTAATTACGTCTCTAGAAGTGGGCTTGGGCTAAAAGGGCTTTGAATATGGCCTTTGGGCCCATTTTAAGCAGGCTTAACCCTTTAGTTAATATAGGGCCTTTAATTATCTATAATTTTTTAATTAGCCCATTAATCCTTTTAAATGCTTAATAATTTCATTTAATCCTTGAAAAATCCTAGAAAAAATAGGGGTGTTACATGGGATGTTTCCGTTCTGGATGCCCCGTAAAAATACAGCTGCCACACAACCTGACGGACATGATCGACTTCTAGTGTTTCATCTTTCGGAAGCTCCATGATTAGAGGGGAATCTTCAGGCATAGGGTGTGCTGCAAAGAAATCTGCTATTGCCTGGCCTTTATTGGCCTTTTGCGGCACATATGTAATATCAAATTCCATCAAAATGACGGCCCCATTTACCCAGTCGCCCTTTCAGTGCTGGCTGGGACAAAAGGTACTTGACCGGATCAGCTCTTGATATCAGCTGTTGTGACGACCCAGCATCCGGATACCGGGAAAACCCAATACCACTTGGATCCTGAGAGGCCTCCCAAGAGCTGTAAGGCTCCGAAGGGAAAGAAAGGTGGGTGTGGAGTCCATGGAACTTCCAGATAAAGCAGTAAAGAATTAATTACTATGATCAGGATTGCTAAATTAGCATAAATAAAATTACATTTTCAATTAAATAATTAAAGCCACAGAGTCCAGTCCAAAGAAAAGTACAGTCCACAGGAAAGAGAAACGTACTCTCATGTCTGGGAAGCCCGACACTGGCAAAGCTGGCAACTAAAAATCACTGCACTGTACCTCGAACCACGAGGAAGAACAGCTACACCTGAAAAGTCAGGGGTGAGCCTCGTCTCACTAGCTCAGTAGGGGTCCCATAGATCCCCACCACAAAACAAAAGTGGTAACAACAGTGCTAAACAACAGCAACAGGAACAGTAACAAAAACAACAAGAGTAACAGCCGTAACCACAATAGTCGAGAAAACTACGGTTGAGCCGCAACTACTCCTAACGGCAATAGAAAGGTGAACCCCGATCTCACAAAGTCGGGAGTTGTCGATCCATCGATAAATTACAAAATCCATATTGTGAAGGCCTATAGAACAGACAAAGGCCCTACAAAGAGCTACACAGTCTAAAGGTATGGTCATGACTCCGCTGTCGTGCACCTACACTGTCTACGGGTAGAAACACAATAACTCTCTACCGGCACCCTAGACCTTGGTGTCGAAAGGACACAAAACCACGAATTAAGACAATCACAAGTCACAGAGGCTCACAGTACACGAGAACCACAAGAACCACAAGAATTATGTGTCATGTGACAGAAGCACCTCCTCACTAGAAGAAAAATCAAATGCGTCCACTAACGTCTTACACTGCGCCTCGGGTATCTGCCACTCGCCTTGAACACGGTAACTGAGATACCGTACAAGTAACCAAGGAACAACAGTAATGAGTGACTAGTCAGGGTCATGCCTGTCACGCCCTGAGATAGAAGTACAACAGAAGATATTCGGGAACGTGAGCAGTCGACAAGAGAAGCCTCAAGTGATAATAACAATCAGAGCGCTAATCATTCACACATAGAAGTGAACACGAGAGGGTATAATCCAAAAACCTTGACTTTATTGAATCATAATGAGAAGTTTACAAAGACACTCTGACTAACTAGACTCAAGGAAAATGAAAATTACATAAGTGACTCTTGACTAGACTAATTACGGCTTCTTTCGAACCATCAATCACTCTCGGATCAATCACTTGAACAATCAGAATCTGACCCGCTAGAATATCCTGAAAAGATTTGAAAAGTAGGGTATGAGCACACTTGCCTAGTGGGTATCTTTGTATCAATATGAAGGCAATGTTTAAGTCATTAGCATTTTGCCCTAGAAATAATGATAAATGAAATATGGTAAAACATGCGGTATAAACCAAAGTAACACAAGTAGCAAGACGTAGATAATAGATATAGGAATGTTCATGAAGAATGATAATATGATCAAGCAAGATAGAATGTGACCTTTCACGAATGAGAATGTACAAGCACTTAACGAGAACGCACTTTTCATAACTAGAAAAGTCATGTATCACGCAAGAATGTAATTTCACTAGATGCCCTCGTAGATTTCACTTATTTATAAAAGAAAGTACTCCCAGCACAATGCGACGCCAATGTTCATCATACCCTATGGTTTATAACATGTTTCCAGCAATCAGCCGAGGGGGATAGAGTCGAGCCCTTGGACACAATCAGTGCCCGATCTACATCTTCATGTTATAAATCCAGCTACGTCCACGAGTATAACAATAAAGTCCAACCAATAATGTAACAAAATAATAAGCTCATGATAACAATGTCAAGGTGAGAACGTACCAAATATGATTTTGAGAGTTCAAAGAAGAATTTAAGACAAGGTCACGCTACGAGAGAATTCCAGCAACATAACGGTGCATTCATTAACTTCCATAATTCATTTATAACTTATTGAGTAAAGTGTTAGGTTCTAGATAATCAATAGACCATCTAGGAGCATAGGAGAATCAACCCTTAGGTCAAACCTCGGGTTAAGAACAACTGAGATAGAAACGGCCATGCCAGGGTCATTTCTTGAAAATAGCGGTCATAGCTGGGCCGCTTCTATGATATAGCGGTCAAGGGAAGAACCATTACTTGACTATGGCGGTCTCTGGATGGCCGCTAATTGACATTGGCAGTCTCCTGAGGGCCGTTACAAGCCAGGACACAGAAAAATGTCGGTAAAGTGCTTTCTAGACAATTGGGCTTTGAGGGTATAACCAGCTCGGCATCCTAGTGGGAGTCCCAAGCTCGCGGAGATTTACAGATGCCTTGAAACAAGATCACCTTGTCCGGTAGAAGGAATATCTAACGGAGAGGATCACATGTCCAAGAGAGTGTGCCTATCAAGTGTAAGAGTGTATCTAATGACATCGTACAAGAATACGTGTCATGTACTTAAGAAAGACTTAGACGAGAGTGAAGCGAGATAAACAACGATCAAATATCATCAACGGACAAGTCTCATAAGCACATGAACTTTAACTTTAATACAAGAGTATATGCTTTTGGCATGAAATTAACATAGAATTAATATAAGTGTATAAAGCATGTAAGCCATGATACCTAGCATAATGGATGCACAATATAACCATTAATATGAATCCTTGGTCAAAACTAGGAATACAACCTAAATAACTAGGCTTAACATATGATAAATAGGGCAAATCTGCAATATGTTTGGAGTTAACAAAGTGCAGACAACAAAAACCAAATAGCGGTCATAAGAGGACCATATCTTGATGTTAGCGGTCTATCGCAGGGCCGCTATATAATGACGGCGGTCTCAGAGAGACCGTTTCTTGTCTGTAGCAGACAGAAGTAAAACCGAGGTACAGGGCTAATTTCTAGGAGAATTTATGCATGAAACTTATGAAGACTAGAAGGGTAAAGCATGCTAACATGTTTTGATCGACTAGGATGCATGACTGGGCATGAAATAAATAGGAATTATCATCTTTGGTTAAGGGGTATAAGGATAACATGTTGTAAGAGTCATGCATGCGCAGTCATAGAAAACCATGAAATACACTCTATATAAGGCATGAAATCACATGAAACAAGAGGGCTTTTACTCCTAATATGATAATTTAGCCTTTTCATGAGATAACCTACCTTTGATTCGATCCCTAGACTTTGAATTTCTGACTAGAAGTCGACCCTAGTTTCTACACGTCCTATGCTAAACCAGCAACTTCTTGTCCCTCGTTCTCCTCAACCACTTGACCTAGAACTGTGAAATTTAGAGGGTAGGTAGAAGATACGAAGGGGAACAATAAGTTCCAAAGGATTAACTTCTAAATACCTCGACTAGGGCTTATAATCTCTAGGCCTTTACTGGACTGCCACTCTAGTTCCTGTGCGAATTGTAGCGAATTAGCAACTTGTAGGGCTTATAACTCTCCAACGGCGTGTCCACCTAGCACGAGATTCTGAGGGGAGTTAGACAAAAATAAGGAGAACAAATTATTCTAAAGGATTAACCTGAGATAATGTCTCCTTACCTTCAAAATAGGCTAGCCAACATTAGGGTTCACATGGGTCGAAGTTAGGGTCTATTTATAGGGTTTTGAGTTAAGGCTGAGGATTTGATCGAGTTGAGAGTCCTAATTAGGGGTAGGATCGATCCCCATGAGTCCTAGACATGTTTACATGTCTACACATTTTGATCCATGAGGATTTGGATGTCAAAGTTCCAAGCTTTCCACGCTTCTTCCATTCACGGAATCAAAAGGAATTAGCGGTCATGGAGGGACCGCTAGAATGTAGTGGCGGTCTCGCGATAGGTCGCCATTTGGCGTTAAATCTAAAACATTTGGATTTTCCTATTATATCTTATTTATCTCCTAATTGGTGTATATATCTAATTTTAAATCCATAAATTACCCAATTTATGGTTCTATTAGGTGGGCTTGCGCCCAAGGTCATGGAATTAAGCTTATGGGCCTACTTTAAGTGTGCCTAATTAATTGGTTATTATTCGGGCTTTTCATAAGAATTCATTTAACCCAAAATTCATTTAATAACCCATTAGTCTTTCTTAAGTGCTTAATAATTCATTTTAATTTGAGAAAATTTCTAGATAAATCCCAGAAAATTCATAGAAAATTTGGGGTGTTACAACGCCCATCTGTGCTAGTCCAACGCCCCTGACCACGTGTGCATACACAAGCTCAATGTCTTGAGCCAGGCCTCTAGCTAGTTTTTCCCTCTCGTCAAACTCTAATGGCTAGACAAATGGGCCCACGGCAACCAGCCTACAAACCATCTTTACCGGGAACTGTCCCGCCACCACTCCCAGGTGGGCAGACATATGAAAGTGTCATCAGGCTACGACTAGTGGAGGCTCACTAGACACAGAGACTCTAAAACAGAAACACTGAAGTACAGACAGGCTAACGCGTACCTGTCACAAGAACCACGGAACACAATGCCGCACATAACTGCCAGACTCAGGACATCCAACTAGACTCACCAGAACCACGGGTCAAGATCGCTGCACAAAGCAGTAATAATCCGCCAATCAGCCAAGTCCATAAGTCACAAACTACGATAAAACACATGGAAATGACACACAATAGTCGGATCCACATTATTAATAATGAGTCCTTGGCCCTTAGCCGCTCATCGAACTCACAATTTCGCATAACACAAAACACGGAACATGAGGGATCACCAAAGCCCTGAACCATATAGGCATGCAAACCGAGATAACACGATACCACCAAGCATCCAAAACACAGTCTCGATCCCCACGGGATAGCCGAGACACTCACGAGGTCACGTGTCAACCATTGGGTCACAACCGCATTGACCGGAGACCATAATGACTCTTGAAACAACATGGGCACACTACTCGATATTATAGCACTTCCGATCACCCAATAACACAGTCACAGCCCTCACAAGACGTCCAAGACATCCACGAGACTAAGGGCTAACCAAGGGGTCGAAGCCAAGCTACTCAAAAGCCAAACCGATGAAAAAAAACACTCTGGGCAGGTGGCGGTCATCTCCCTGGCCGCTAGCAGATAGCCCAGGCAAATGGCGGTCATACCTTGGCTGCTACTTGATATCCCATCCAAGTGGCGGTCTTAGCAGGGCCGCTACTTGCAGGACCTGAACAGGCAGGAGACGGTCTGCCCAAGGTCGCCTGTCGAAGGTGGCGATCCTGGCAAGGCCCCCATCTCCAAACTGCCCCGAAAAACTCACGATAAGCCATCTTGGTTGCAGTCCACCCTTGACCGTCACTTCAGAAGGCCGTCATTCGCAAGGCCGCAACTAGGAACCGACCTAAGCTGACTTAGAAACCAAATGGCGGTTGCCCAAGGGCCGCCACTACCAAGTTGTGGTCGGTCGCAAGATCGTAACCCAAAACTGACATAAAACCCTTAAGAACCAGATGGCGGTCTCCCAAGGACCGTTTCTCATAGATGGCGGTCCTCCCAGGGCCGCCTTATCAAGAAGTGGTCTCTGGTACGATCGCTACTTCGCTCCAGTGCAAAAATCATAGAACCTCGTAAAACCTGATCTATCCACGCCCCAATTGTCCCAGAACAACGAGGAAACAACCATAGATAGATGCCAACCTTCCACAAGCCGGAAGGGGCCAAACAAACCACAAAATGACTAAGAAATGGGCAATTTCCTAAAATCAACCCAAAACGGCTCACATGGGCATCAGGCCTCAATCCGACCCCAAATCGCGAGCAAATACAGCCAAACTGATGGGAATCGAATCCTGACAAGCTGGGGGTTCAAGTTTTACCATTTAAACTAAAAACCATCGCCTAGAACGTCGATTTCGACTTACACCCCTGAAACATGCATTTTCCCTTAAAAATGAAAAACCCGCTCAAACTCACGCTAATCGGCACAAAATTCAAGGGAAACACGAAACAAGAGGTAAAGAATCCATCCCCCTACCTCTACCGATGATCTCTCGAGCTGAAAGAGCCCAAAACATCACACAAACCCTGCCAAGGCTTCGAATCCACAAATGGGATCGTGCGAAGCCACCGTCTCGATCCACGTGCCACCTACGCCACTCGTCGTCTCCACAGTTCCTTCACCTCGTCTAGCACCTCCTTTGTCAGCCGTCCGGAGCAGAGGGGAAGAGGGAGAGCACGGTGGGAGAGAGAGAGAGAGTGAAACGTGAGTGAGGGAGAGAGGAGAGAGGGTGAGGGTTAAAAAGAAATGAAAATAAGAAATTACAAATATTTTTGAAATCTAATTTTTGGCATGAAATTCCATAAAATCAAAAAAAATATGAAAAAATTATCTCTGTGATCCTCGGATTGAGCACAACGCACCTGCAGCGTCCCAGAGTCTCTAAACGCAATGATTCACTCTCATGGGGTTCCGTAAACTATACAGGGGAAAAACCCGAGTGGATCGTAAAACACGATTCGGGACCCACAAAAGCGCTCCGAAAGCTCTCCGATTCCGATCAGAAGGATCCAGGGTATTACATCTATACTTCATGCGAGAGCATGTAATGCATCATCTTCTTGACGGCAAAGACCAAGGCAAGGTAAACTTTCTCGATTAGGGTGTATTTTCCTTCCACCCCGACCATCTTCGACTGAGGTAATAAAGCGCTTGCTCCTTCCCCTCGTCATTGTTCTGGGCCAGCATCGCCCCCAGTGAATATTCGGTGGCGGCTATGTAGAGAATCAACTGCCGCCCTTTGACAGGTTCCCCCACCACTGGGGGGTCTTCAGATATTCCTTCACTTGGTCAAAAGCCTTTTGGCATTCTTGATTCCAACCGAATGGTGTATCTTTCATCATTAGCTTATGGAATGGCTGACATCTACTGGACATGTTGGAGATGAACCTGCGGATATAGGCTAATCAGCCGTGCAATGATCGCAGTTCCGTTAGGTACTTCTAAGGCGGCAACTCCTGAATGGCTTTTATCTTGGAGGGTTCTATTTCAATTCCTTTATATCGGACAATGAAGCCCAGAAATTTCTCACTGAAAATGCCGAGGGCGCACTTCAACGGGTTCATCTTCAGCTCGTATTGTCGGAGCCTTTGGAATATAACCCAGAGGTCACTCAGGTGATCTTCTTTCTTCCTGGTCTTGATGACCAAATCGTCGATGTAGCATTCGACCTTGTCGTAGAGTAGTTCTTCAAATATTCTTGTCATCACCCTGATAAGTGGCACCGGCATTTTTTAGGCTGAAAGGCATCCTTTTATAGTGGAATATCCCCTTGGGTGATCGGAAAGCTTTATGAATTCTGTCATGCTCGGCTATCCATATCTGGTTGGACCAGGACGACCCGTCCATGAAGGATAGAGCTTTGTGGCTAGTAGTGGCATGAATCATGACTTTAGTGATGGGCACTGGGAAATCATCCTTCGGGCACACTTTGTTTAGGTCCCGAAAGTCTACACATATTTTGATCTGGCCATTCTTTTTTTTGACAGGCACAATGTTGGCCAGCCAAGTGGTGTATTGGTTTTCTGCTACGAAGTCATTGTCCATGAGCTTGTCGACCTCCTTACAAAACTGGCTTCTCAGTTCCGGCCTCATTCGTCGGGGAGACTACTTCACTGGTTCAGCCTTGGGGTCGATGGCCAATACATGTTGAGCAATTTTAGGGCTGAGGCCTGGCATTTCTTTATATTTCCAAGCAAAATAGTCTCGGAACTCCTAGAGGAGCTGTATATATCGCTTTCTTTCTTTTGGGAGAAGGAGGGCGCTAAGGATGGTTGGCCTAGGCTCATCTACCGTGTGGAGGTTTACTTCGATCAGCTCATTAACGGTGGCCTGGCCGCCATCTTCTATTTCTGGAGGAGTTGACTACAGATCGATGAAGCCTTCATCATCTTCTTCAACTTCGAGGACATTATAGGTGTCCCTTTGCTTCGCCCTGCCATGCAATGTGGCATTACAAGATTCTTCTTCTGGCAATTGGATCAGTGTTGGCACCGGCAATACAATTTCTAGGCAGTTTGGATGCTGGCCCATGGGTGGATCACTCCTAGGGGTAGTAAGGAGTCATTCAGCTTCTCGCCCCCGTGGAGCACTATTAGAAGTCGTGATGACATCTGCTTCAATCGAGTCCAACGTTTGCAGGGGACATTGGCGTTCAGCCCTTCGTGCATCCTTGTATGTGGTTTCGAGGTATCTCTTGGCATAGATATGTAACGACCCAGTTTCCCAGATATCGGAGACCCAATACCCTAAGACCCAGGGACGCCACCCAAGAGCTGATGAGGCCCCGAAAGGGTTGGAATAGAGGATGTGGGTGCATAAAGATCTACAATCAGATGCACATTTTTAAAGAAATAATTACATTAAGTAGAAGCAAAATTTACACTACCAGAGTTTCATAATTATACATTAGTCCAGAAGTATATAGCACAAGTCCATAATTATACAAGAGCCAAAAGAGAACAACTACACGGGGCATACCCCAGATTGGACCACGCTGGCACTACGACTGGCCACCAAAACCACGCAAGAAACCAGACAACTGCTGCGCCTCACCTGAAAAATAAAGGGTGAGTCTCATTTCATTGACTTAGTAGGGGTCCCGTAGATCCCGACCTTGCAGCTAAAAAGTGCAAGAGAAATAGTTAATCACAAAGGAATAACTAACTGGCATGCAACTTTAACAATTAAAGGAAGCTGTACAGGAATATCAATTTAAAGAAGACAGCTAATATGAATAGTTCATGCTAATTAACACATAATTACACATAAGAATCATTTGTTCACCATTGGAGTCAAATTTCCATAGACCAAGTGACAAGAGAAAGAAAAATCACTAGAAGAAAGACCAGATGCGTCCACTGACGACTTATACTGCGTCTCGGGTGTCTCCCACTCACCTCAAACATGGTAACTGAGAAACCATAATTGTAACCAAAGGCAAGGACTAGTCAGGGTCACGGTCGTCAGCGCAAGTCCACACCCCCGACCATGTGTGCACACATAAGCTCAATGCCTTGCACTAGGCCTCTAGCTAGTTATCACCCCAATAGAACGCTACTGCAAAGCAAGGGGGCCCACGGAAACTAGCCTAAAAATTGTACACTGGGACTACCTCGCCACCTCTCCTCGGTGGGCCGACTCTGAGGGTCGTCGGGCTACGACTAGTGGGTCAGTCACAAAGGAAAGAGAAGCTGACTCAATATGGATTATAACTATACATTTCAAACCTTTATAGCATGTAAAGATACTAAAGGTATGACCCCAAACACACGGCTAAACAACCACCGCAGACAAACCTGCTGGGGTACCCTAGCGGTCCTCATTGGGCCGCTAAAGAACATTAGCGGACCTCACTAGACCGCCAACGGGACAGTAGCGGTCACTCGTGCGATCATTACCCCTCCACTGCCTCAACTTCACAAAAAATGGTCTCATAGAGGCCGTTAAGCCAGCCTAAAGGTTCGGTGGGGACTGCTTAGACCATGGTAGTGGTCCGGTGGTGACCGCTTCCATTCTGGACAGTGCGAAAAATGCCCTATTCGTTATAAACCCCTCCAAACTCGTTCAAAACGAGGGGATTACATGAGTTTAACATGTTTGAACCTGTCATACACCATTTTTACATGCTTTTAACACCAAAAACATAAAGTACAATGCACATGATAATGAATTCATAAGGGTTTAAAACAAAGACAACTCCCATGCATTCTTTGAATCAAAGTAACCATTCTATCATGCATTTCACCACTCTAATGCATAGAAAAACACGCAAAAGTGAAGTGGAATCCATCCCCTTACATGGAATCACGAAAGGACGCCGTTCTTCACGCTAAACCCGTCTCCCACGATGGAGAAAAACCACCACCACACGAGCCCACGTTCATGGCCACACGAGCACGCCACCGTCGCCCTGAACTCACTGGAGTCTTCTCCTCCAAGCCGCCCTCGGCCGGGTGGAGTTGCACGCGAGAGAACAACAGGGGAGGGGGGGGACAGTGCGTGGGAAGGGAGAGGGAACCGTAGATTCCCCAACGTGGGTGAAAAATGGGTTTAACATATATATTTTTTTGTTTTAAAACACCAAATTGCAAAAAGGGATTAAAAGAATCAAAATTATGCTAATACCCCTCCATTTTCTATAATTCATTATATAAATGGATTTATCATGCATTACTCATACAAAAAAGCCCACACAAAAATACCCAAATTTGTGAACAAATTCCGAGTTATAAATACGATAAGAATCCGTAATCCACGTGTCTTACAGTCCCTCCCTCCTAATAAAAATTTTGTCCTCGAAATTTGAAGGAAACATTAGGAAGGAAAAGGAGAGACAAACTTACTCAAACAGATACGGGAACTGCAAACGCATCTCATCCTCGCATTCCCATGTATCCTCATTACCGGAGTGGCGCTGCGACACTACTTTAACCAGCGGAATGACCTTGTTTTTCAATCGCTGCTCACGACGATCCTCAATACGTATTGAGAATTCTGGCATAGATAGATCCGCCGCCAGTTAAGGCCACACAAAATCATCGAGTATGTGCGATGCATCCGGCACATATTTCCTCGACATAGAAACATGAAATACATCATGGATCATTCCCATCATCGATGGAAATTGAAGACGATAAGCCACTTGGCCCACATGCTCCAAGATAGGCAACATACCAATATACCGGGGACTAAGCTTACTACGCTTGTTGAATCTCACAACACCTTTCATAGGAGATATTCTCACAAAAACAAAATCCCCTAGCTCAAATTGCAATGGTCTTCTACGTCGATCGGCATAACTCTTCTGTCGACTTTGAGCTGTCAATAGTCTCTGCCTGATCACACGAACCACATCGACACACTGCTGCACAAGATCCGGTCCTACCAGCAACTGATCACCGACCTCAAACCAGTCTAATGGTGTACGACAAGGCTGACCATACAATGCTTCATACGGTGCCATACCGATGCTAGAGTGGTAGCTATTGTTATAAGCAAACTCTACCAATGACAAATGCTGGCTCCGCGAGTCCTCCCAGTCTAGACAACAAGATCGCAACATATCCTCTAAAGTCTGAATGGTCCTCTCAGACTGACCATCAGATTGAGGATGATATGCTGAACTGAATGCCAAATCCGTACCCAACGCTTTTTGGAAGCTTCGCCAAAAACCAGAAGTAAAGCGCGGGTCACGGTCTGATACAATAGATATGGGAATTCCATGCAATGGTACAATCTTTTCAACATAAAGCCTGGCCAATCTTTGAACATTCCACTTTACCTTAATCGGCAACAATCTAGCTGTTTTAATCAAACGATCAACCAACAGCCAAATGCCATCAAATCCTTCAGGGGTTTGAGGCAAACCCACGACAAAGTTAGTAGTCACATGATCCCATTTCCACATCAGAATTTCCAAAGGTTGAAGCATACCTCAGGGTCTTTGATGCTCAGCTTTTATCTGTTGACATGTCAAACATTTAGCCACGAAGTCTGCCACATCCTTCTTCATACCTGGCCACCAAAATTGCCTTTTCACATTATTATACATCTTCATGGTTCCAGGATGAATAGTATAGCAGGATCCATGTGCTTCATGCAAGATAGCATCACACAAAGAATCTTCAGCTGGAACATAGATTCAACCTTTGAATCTCACCACTGCATCATCACAGAATTCCACATCTGGCATAGTCACAATACGAGACAACTCAGAATCTGCCTGTTGTGCTTCCCTGATCTTCCGATAAATAGCTGGAGTCACCACTAGACTAGCAAGAATAGCTGTCATCGGATCACGGGGAATTTTAAATCTGAAAGTCTCCCTTGGAACCTGCTCCCATAACTTTCATTCTCGCATCATCAAGTGACTGATCTACACTTTTCTTCTCAATGCATCTGCCACAACATTCATCTTGCCAGGTTGATATGATATAGTAAAATCATAATCTTTCATATACTCCATCCACCTGCGCTGATGAAGATTCATGTCTTTTTGAGAGTAGACATATTTCAAGCTTTGATGATCGGTGAAAATCTCAAATTTCTTACCATACAAATAATGCCTCTAAATTTTAAGTGCAAAAATCATTCCTGCCAACTCTAGGTCATGAGTGGGATAATTTTCTTCATGCTGCTTCAATTGTCGGGATGCATAAGCTACAACCCTGCCATGTTGTCACGCCCCGAGCACGGAAGATACCCGGGTCGTGGCCAGCTTATATAGAACCATTCAATCAGAGCAGTATACATATATTTTTTTGACAAAAGACAGAGTGCGCAAATTATCTAAATCATAACTAAGATTAAATTCCCAAATAATACCAATGTCCAAGATGACAATTCTACAATAACCAAATGGTGATAATTCTAATCCATGACATTCCTTATTCAAATCTAAATACTGGGCTACAAGCCTTAACAAGTTCAGTCAACTAAACTGATATAACTAGAAATACATAAAAGGACTCAAGAAAATCAAAAGACACGACTAGCTGGCAGTAGATGATCGGTGACTCTAGCACTCTTCACTCGGTCTCATTCCCATTCATAGTGGATGTCGCTATCCGAATTTCTGAAAATGTTAGGAAGCAACTGGATGAGCGAATCGCTCAGTAGGAATTACATCTCAAGTTCGAGTAATCTTTAAGTGATTTACAGGTTACATGTATTACCAGTATAGCTACGCATGATGTACAAGTAAGAAAATCAGGTATACAGGTAAATCTATGCATGATGAACAATAAGAAGTCAAGAACTGTATAAGGAGAGTATCACGTGATTTCAAGTATTTGTCAAGCAGGATATCAAGAACTTATAGATGTTGATGCCACTTTTCGGGCAAGCAAGAACTCATGTACAAGTAAGATCAAGTAAGAGTCATGTTCAAGCAAGTAAAATTCGTGTTCAAGCAAGTAATATCAAGTACGTGTCAATAGAATTGGCTATTTCAATCAAGCAAGTATTTTGCCCTTTTTCGGGCCACGCAAGTCAAGTATTCCCATTCCGGGCCACGCAAGTCAAGTCAAGCAAGTAGAGAGAGTAAGTGTGGAGTGTCTCAAGTCAAGCAAGTCAAGCAAGTACTTCGGTGCAATGCCAAACACCGTGGTCAATAAACTCCATGGGCACAAGTACCTTCGGGTGCTCCTCCTAGGACCAGACCGGGCCATATATGCACAGCATTTCATGTATTACTTTTGACATCCACTCTCATTTATAGCCAATATAGAATTTCAAGGGTTGCCATTGTAGGATATACACAAGGTAGATTTTCATGGAATGGAGTTCAAGGACTCATAATATGCAGGAAAATGAATTAGGGTTGTGTCGGTACAAACACGAGACAAATAAGGAATCAGGAATTTGAACGAAACAGCTGACAGACTGAATTGGCGCCTGGGGGTTACCCCTACTTTCAGGCAATTCGCTACTGGGGGTTACCCAGTCTTTCATGCAATTGGCGTGTGAGGGTCAGGGTATGTTCCAGTCAATTGGTGCCTAGGGGTTAGCCCCTCTTTCAAGCAATTGGCGTCTGGGGGTTGGCTATTCTTTCAAAGTTTTCATTTTCAGAAAAAATATATATATATAGTGGAATTGGCGCCCCTCGAGAGTGACTTCATTTAATTGAAGTCTTCTCGGGGTGACTTCATTTAATTGAAGTCTCCTCGGGGTGACTTCATTTAATTGAAGTCTTCTAGGGGTGTCGCTATTCAATGAATTGAAGTCATGGCTTGGGACGTCAATTGAACTTAGGTGATTTACACTGGGTAGGTACATTCTGTTACTCAAAACACTATTCATACCGTAAAAGTTTCTCAGAAACAGAAAGCAAGGATATGAGCAGGTAGAGAAAATTCTCGGGAGTTCAAAATCATGCTCATGCAAAATTGTTAGATTTTGATTCCATAGATATAAAATTTCTAATGCAGTGTTTATATTTTTTTTCAAAAATAGAATTGGCGCCTCCTCAAGGTGACTTCATTTAATTAAGTCTCCTGGGGTGTCGCTAATTGATGTAAGGGCTTCTGGTGAATGGCGCCCCTCTGTAGTGTCTTCAATTAATTGAAGTCACTACGGAGAGTCACCAATTGAGCCTGAGTCATGCTTCGCATCAGAGAGGTACGTTCTGAGATACAAGTTATTGTTCATATTTTTAGAGTTTCTCCGAATCAAGAATGAAGGACATGGACAGGTAGAGAAAAATATCAGGATCACAGAAATGTATTCATGCAAGAATTTATGGTTTAGTTCAATATATATAGATTTTTGAATGTGTTGATTAATAACTTCTGGAAATTTCTGGAAATTGAATTGACGACACTTCATAGTGTCTTCAATTAAATGGCGCCCTGGCTTGGGGCACCTCTTCAGGAATTGGCGCCCTGGCTGGGGGCGCTATTCACCTGAGGGCTGGACTTTCTGGGTTTTTAAACTATGTACGTATCTATTGTAACAGAGGTTATATACTAGGGCTAAAACATGATTATTTGAGGCTGTAAAAACTAGTATGATAGGATATGTTCAAATCCAGTAAAATCAGTATAACAGACTATGTAACAGACATGTAAAAACTGATGTAACAAGCTATAGTTGGTTTAAGTAAAACCCGTGTAACATGCTATAGATATGTTATACTTAAAACTCGTGTAACATGCTGTAGGAACAGGCTGCATGGCATGACATACGGAGTATACTAGCATGTTGTGTTATCCTATTTTAGCTACGGGTTGGGCTAGATCTTGAGAAAACCTACCTTTTGGAGGAGTATACGTGGTACAAATGAAAGAATAAGAAATCCAGGATGAAGCCACACGTTCTCCGCCGCCGTAAAGCTCCAACAGTAGGACGTAGAGTGTAAGAAGGACGCTCCTTCACGTCTTTCGAGGGAAAGAAGGAAGTATCCCTTCTACGAGCAGCACTGATGATGGCAGTAGCCTCTGCCAGTGCTACGGAGGGGAATAGTTTTAGGAAATCTAGTTGCCAACGTAAAGCATGGGTTTATTGCCTTGCGTGTCCGGTTGAGAAATAAGATCCTAGACATGGTGCTTTTCCAGCTAAATGAGGTTGTTCGTGCCTCAACCTTCTAGAAGCGCAGATGAAATGACGCCCTTGTAAGGGGACGTCCATTAATTGGGTGATCCTATTCTTGTAAATGATGCCTCTGCATGAGGGCGTCCATTAATCTGGGTGGCCCTACTCCTGAGAATGACGTCCTTGCAAGAGGGCGTCCGTTTTAGACAAAACTACAACTTTTACGTGTTGGCCTTCATGGTGTATATATATATATTAATACTATAGTGGGATGGTGGCCCCAAGGGAAAATGGTGCCTTCTGTGGAGACTTCATTTTGGTGAATGGCGACCTGGGAACGGGGCGTCCATTCCCTTTGTGTTGGAAAAGGAAACCCCACTTACGTACTACCCATGTGTTGGCATAAAGTAAAGTTGACTTGTAGATTTATATAATAGTTCTCATAAGTTATGGTTCTTTATATGAGGCCTTCATGTAGGATTCTTTAGGAAGAAGTTTAAATTTTCTCAATTGCTTTATCGGGGTGCTACACCCTCCCCCACTTAAAAGAATTTGGTCCCCAAATTCAACTGTATATACGGAGATAGGAAGGGTGCGAAGTACTTACAGACTAGAATAACTCCGAAACTAGCTCCGAAACCTCTTTCTCATTGACTCCTCAGTTTCCCATGTAGCTTCTTGTTCTAAGCATCGATTCCATTGGATTTTCACCATAGGGATCGTCTTGTTCCTTTGAACTCGAACTTCTTGATCGAGGATCTTCATTGGCTTTTGCTCGTAGGTAAGGTCCTTCTATATCACTAAGATATTGTGGTCAATGACATGGAAAGGATCATGCATGTATTTCTTCAGCATAGAAACATGGAATATGTTGTGCACTCCTGATAGTTGCGGAGGTAGGGCGATGCGATAAGCCACCTCGCCTACTCTTTCCAGCACTTCGAATGGACCAATAAACCTTGGTGTTAGTTTGCCCTTAACACCGAATCTTCTAATACCTCGGTCGGGAGATACCTTGAGAAAAACATGATCTCTGACTTGAAATTCAGATCTCATCTTCTGTTGTCAGTATAGATTTCTTCCTGGACTGTGCTATCTTTAGCCTTTCTCGAATAAGGTGTATCTTCTCGGTTGAATCTCTTACCATATCTGGGCCTAGAATTATTTTTCACCAACTTCATCCCAGCATATTGGAGATCGGCAACTCCTGCCATACAGTGCCTCAAAAGGTGCCATTTGTATACTGGCTTGATAGCTATTATTATATGCAAACTCGGCTAGGGGTAAGTGGTCATGCCAGCTTCCGTCGAAGTCTATAATGCATGCTCTCAACATATCTTCCACAACTTGTTTGTCCGTTCCATTTGTCCATCTGTCTGGGGATGGAAAGCAGTGCTGAAGTTGAGTTTCATCCCCAGAGAGTGTTGTAGACTTTTCTAAAAATGAGAGGTAAAGCGTGGGTCTCGGTCGGATACAATTGACATCGGGACTCCATGCAATCTAACCATCTCCTTAATATACAGGGCAGCAAGTACATCGACTGACCATCGGCTTTTGATGGGTAAGAAATGGGCCGATTTAGTTAGACGATCGATGATTACCCATATTCCATCATATCCGCCCCTAGACTTGGGCAAACCCATGATAAAGTCCATGCCAATATCTTCCCACTTCCACTTGGGAATATCTAGCGGATGCAATTTTCCAGCGGGTTTCTGATGTTCTGCCTTCACTTGTTGACATGTCAGGCAGCGAGATACGAAGTCCGCTACCTCCCTTTTCATATTAGGCCACCAGAAAGTTCTTTTCAAGTCTTGGTACATCTTAGTGGCTCTAGGGTGGATCGTGTACCTCGATCGATGAGCTTCTTCAAGAATCTTCTTCTTCAATTCGGGACAGTCGGGCACACATGTCCGTTCATGAAATAGCAATCTACCATCGGGTGCCAGCTTGAAATCAAGTCTCTCGTCCAGCTTGCTTTTTATCTCCACTAGTGCGGGATCTTCTTCTTGAAGCTTCTTAATTTCAGGTAGCAAATCTGGATGTAGACTCATATGAGATAGAATAATACACCTATTCTTCTCATCTGTATTGATATTGAGCTCAGAGAATTTCTCTAGCAACTTCCATTCTTGCATCATACAGTTGGCCAAAATTCCTCTTGGCTTTCGACTAAGGGCATCAGCTACAGAATTACCCTTACCAGGATGGTATTGTATAGTGAAGTCGAAATCCTTGAGATATTCGAGCTAGCACCTTTGTCGCATGTTTAACTCCTTTTGGGAGAATAAATACTTGAGGCTTTTGTGATCGGAGTATACAGTGAATTGTTCTCCGTAGAGATAGTGTCTCCAGATCATCAAGGCAAACACCACCGCATCCAGCTCTAAATCATGCACCGGGTAGTTCTCTTCATGTTTCTTCAATTATCGGGAAGAGTATGCAATGACTCTTCCATTTTGCATCAATACACACCCGAGGCCAATACCAGAAGCATCGGTATATACCTCGTATTTCTCTTTTTCAATTGATAATGATAAGACTGGAGTAGAGGTTAAGAGATCCTTCAAAGCTTAGAAACTCTTTTCACAGTCTTCATTCCACTCATAAGGTACTTCCTTGTAGGTTAACCTGGTGAGATGAACAACAATCTTGGAGAAGTTCTTGATAAAATGCTGCTAGTAACCAACTAGGCCCAAGAAGCTTCGAATCTCCGTTGCATTTGTTGGTCGCTCCCAATTCTTCATGGCTTCGACCTTTGATGGGTCCACTGAAATTCCATTCTTCAAAATTATATGGCCCAAGAAGGATACTTCCTCGAGCCAGAACTTGCACTTGCTAAATTTGGTATATAATTTGTTTTCTCTCAATATCTGCAACGCCTTCTTGAGTTGTTCTTCATGGTCTTCTTCAGACTTTGAATAAATCAAAATATCATCGATAAAGACCACAATAAATTGGTCTAAGTAGGGCCTGAATATGCTGTTCATTAACTGCATAAAAGTTGCGGGGGCATTCGTTAGTCCGAAAGGCATAACAGTAAATTCGTAATGCCCATACCTGCTCCGGAAATAGTTTTATGAATGTCTTCTTCTTTGATCTTCAGTTGGTGGTAACCAGAACGAAGATCAATCTTGGAGAAATATGTAGCTCCAGATAATTGATCAAACAGCTCGTCAATTCTCGGCAGCGGGTACTTGTTCTTGATTGTAAGGTGATTTAGCTGCCGATAATCAATGCATAGTCTCATCGATCCGTCCTTCTTTTTGACGAACAACACGGGTGCTCCCCATGGGGAAGTACTTGGCCTGATGAAACACTTTTTCAATAATTCCATTAGTTGCTCTTTTAGCTCTTTCAGCTCAGCAGGGGACATTCTATACGGTGCCTTGGAAACAGGACCAGCACCAGGGACAAGGTCGATCATGAACGATACTTCCCTTTCCGGGGGTAAGCCGGGCAATTCTTCTGGAAAAACGTCGGGAAAATCTCGAATTACACGGATATCTTCAAGTTTAATCTCCTCAACTTCCGTGGCAATCACGAATGCTATGAAAGCCATACATCCTTTACTCATAAGTTTACTAGCTCGGAGGGTTGATATAAGAGGTGATCTACTTGGTGGGCTAGTGTAAACAAGCTCTAGGAAATCCACGAAAGTTACCTTGCCATGCCGGCAATCTATAGTTGCTTGGTGTGTGGATAACCAGTCGGCTCCTAGTATGACATCATAACCCTTGATATCTAGGCATATCAGGTCAGCAGGTAAATTGTTTCCTTTAATCATCACTTCGCAGTTTGGATAGTGATAAGTGATATCAGACTCATTCCCAAGAGCTGTAGATATGACCAAATCTAACAGTTCAGGTTTCTTAGAAAATGAAGCAGCAAATTTCTTGGAAACGAATGCATGAGTTGCTCCGGTATCAAATAAAACTTGAGCAGTTTTAGAACAAATAGTTAGAGTACCTTCCACAATTCCACCTTCTGTGGCTTCCGTCTCGTGGAGAGCTTGCAAACGGCCTTGCTTCTTTGGTGGGAGCTTCTCATCTTTAATGGCTTGCTCAGTCATCAATGGGAAATTAGGGATTCGGTGCTCTCGGCTCCCACATCGGAGACAGGCTCCTAGTTTCCTCCAGCATTCCTCAGTCTTGTGGCCGGGTTTGTCACAGTATTTGCAAACTTCCTTAGAAGGTGTTGTGGTAGAGAATGGCTTGTTATTCTCTGAAACTTCTTTCCCTTGGAGGACTCCCCTCCATTGAAGAACCGCTTCTTGTTGAATGATGATTTGAAATTTCCCGGGCTTGTGACAGGTTCCTTCTTGTCCCTTCCTCGGATCCTTTCAGATAATTCGGTGGTGTCTTCTAGCAATTGGGCACGCCGAACCATCTCTGAATAGTCTTGGATGTCCATCGGTGCAAGTTATGTAATATAGTGGGGCCGAAACCCGTTGAGGAACCTTTTAGCCTTCATCTTTTCTGTACACACCAAGTGGGGTGCATACTTGGATAGTCTTGAAAACTGGGCCTCATACTCGGCCACTTTCAAGCCTCGTTGTTTTAGTGCGACAAATTCTATAGCCTTCTTTTCCTGGATATGGTCGGGGAAGTACTTGTTGTTGAAATGCTCCGCGAATTCATCTCATGTGACATGGTCTTCTGGCAATGTGGATTCTACGGTTTCCCACCAACATCGAGCGTCCCGCTCTAGTTGGAATATAGCCAGTAGAAGCTTCTGCTCGTCCGTGCATTGCATCACACGACAAATTCGTTCCATTTCCTTTAACCAATTTTTGGCATCCTCGGGGTCAGATGAACCTGTGAATCTTGGTGGGTTCATGTTACGAAAACACCTGTGGAGATCACCGACTCCACGGTTAGCATCGCCTTGCGCCACTTGCTGTAGCGCCTGTTTAAGGCCTTGCACGGTGCGCTGCATCTCGCACCATTGTGCTCTTTCAGCAGCCATGACCCTACAAAAGGGTTTAAGCATAATAAAGATCGGGTTTTATTTTAATGTAAAAAGTCAATGTAGGACTTAACCCATGGCTCTATCCATCTCACCGAGTAAGGTATAAACCTATCCTTAGACTTGGGTTTTTCCTAGATTTCAATCATGACTTCTAATTTCTTGACTTCTTATTCCTTCTAATTTTATAACCTCTTATTTCCTAGGAAATTGAAATCCTAGGATCTAATACCACGAAGGCTGTCACGCCCCGAGCGCGGAAGATACCCGAGGTCGTGGTAAGCTTATATAGAACTATTCAATCAGAGCAGTCTACATATATATTTTTTTGACAAAAGATAGAGTGTGCAATTTATCTAAATCATAACCAATAATTTATTTCCAATATGATACTAATGTCCAAGATGACAATTATCTAAATAACCAAAAAGGTGGAAATTCTAATCCATGACATTCCTTATTCGAATCTAAATACTAGGCTACAAGCCTTAACAAGTTTCAGTCAACTAAACTGATATAGCTAGAAATACATAAAAGGACTCAAGAAAATCAAAAGACACGACTAGCTGACAGTAGATGATCGGTGACTCTAGCACTCTTCACTCGGTCTCATTCCCATTTAGGTGGATGTCGCTATCGAATTACCTGAAAATGTTAGGAAGCAACTGGATGAGTGAATCGCTCAGTAGGAATTACATCTCAAGTTCGAGCAATCTTTAAGTGATTTACAGGTTACATGTATTACCAGTATAGCTATGCATGATGTACAAGTAAGAAAATCAGGTATACGGTAAATCTATGCATGATGAACAATAAGAGATCAAGAACGTATAAGGAGAGTATCGCATGATTTCAAGTGTTTGTCAAGCAGGATATCAAGAACTTATAGATGTTGATGCCACTTTTCGGGCAAGCAAGAACTCATGTACAAGCAAATAAGAGTCATGTTCAAGCAAGTAAAATTCATGTTCAAGCAAGTAATATCAAGTACGTGTCAATAGAATTGGCTATTTCAATCAAGCAAGTATTTTACCCTTTTTTAGGCCACGCAAGTCAAGTATCGCCCGTTCCAGGCCACGCAAGTCAAGTCAAGCAAGTAGAGAGAGTAAGTGTGGAGTGTCTCAAGTCAAGCAAGTACTTCGGTACAATGCCAAACACCGTGGTCAATAAACTCCCATGTGCACAAGTACCTCCGGGCGCTCCTCCCAGGACCCGACCAGGCCCTATATGCACAACATTTCGTGTATTACTTTTGACATCCACTCTCATTTATAGCCAATATAGAATTTCAAGGGTTGCCATTGTAGGATATACACAAGGTAGATTTTCATGGAATGGAGTTTAAGGACTCCTAATATGCAGGAAAATGAATTAGTGTTGTGTCGGTACAAACACGAGACAAATCAGGAATCAGGAATTTGAATGAAACAACTGATAGACTAAATTGGCACCGGGGGGTTACCCCTACTTTCAGGCAATTGGTGGCTGGGGGTTACCCAATCTTTCATGCAATTGGTGTCTGAGGGTCAGGGTATGTTTCAGTCA
This sequence comes from Amorphophallus konjac, assembly GCA_022559845.1. Classification (NCBI taxonomy): domain Eukaryota; kingdom Viridiplantae; phylum Streptophyta; class Magnoliopsida; order Alismatales; family Araceae; genus Amorphophallus; species Amorphophallus konjac. The sequence continues at coordinate 343,271 of JAHNEJ010001117.1, read as the reverse complement.
ATTTACGCCTGGGGGTTAGCCCCTCTTTCATGCAATTGGCATCTGGGGGTTGGCTATTCTTTCAAAGTTTTCATTTTTTAGAATATATATATATATAGTGGAATTGGCGTCCCTCCAGAGTGACTTCATTTAATTGAAGTCTCATCGGGGTGACTTCATTTAATTGAAGTCTCCTCGGGGTGACTTCCTTTAATTGAAGTCTTCCCGGGGTGTCACTATTCAATGAATTGAAGTCATGGCTTGGGACGTCAATTGAATTTAGGTGATTTACACCAGGCAGGTACATTCTATGACTCAAAACACTATTCATACAGTAAAAGTTTCTCGAAAATAAGAAGCAAGGATATGAATGGGTAGAGAAAATTCTTGGGAGTTCAGAATCATGCTCATGCAAAATTGTTGGGTTTTAGTTCCAGAGATATAAAATTTCTAATGCGATGTTTATTATTTTTTCTAAAAATAGAATTGGCGCCTCCTCAAGGTGAATTAATTTAATTGATGTCTCTTGGGGTGTCGCTAATTGATGTGAGGGCTTCTGGTGAATGGCGCCCCTCTGCAGTGTCTTCAATTAATTGAAGTCACTGCGGAGAGTCACCAATTGAGCCTGAGTCATGCTTCGCATCAGAGAGGTACGTTCTGAGATACAAGTTACTATTCATATTTTCAGAGTTTCTCTGAATCAAGAATGAAGGACATGGACAGGTAGAGAAAAATATCAGGATCACATAAATGTATTCATGCAAGACTTTTATGGTTTAGTTCAATATATATAGATTTTTGAATGTGTTGATTAATAACTTCTGGAAATTTCTGGAAATTGAATTGACGACACTTCATAGTGTCTTTAATTAAATGGTGCCTTGGCTTGGGGCGCCTCTTCAGGAATTGGCGACCTGGCTGGGGGCGCTATTCACCTGAGGGCTGGACTTTCAGGGTTTTTAAAATATGTACGTATCTATTGTAAAAGAGGTTATATACTAGGGCTAAAACATGATTATTTGAGGCTGTAAAAACTAGTATGATAGGATATGTTCAAATCCAGTAAAATCAGTATAACAGACTATGTAACAGACATGTAAAAACTAATGTAACAAGCTATAGTTGGTTTAAGTAAAACCCGTGTAACATGCTATAGAATATGTTATACTTAAAACCCGTGTAACATGCTATAGGAACAGGCTGCATGGCATGACATACGGAGTATACAAGCATGTTGTATTGTCCTATTTTAGCTACGGGTTGGGCTAGATCTTGAGAAAACCTACCTTTTGGTGTGATTACGTGGTACAGATGAAAGAATAAGAAATCCAAGGATGAAGCCACACGTTCTCCGCCGCCGTAAAGCTCCAGCAACAAGACGTAGAGTGTAAGAAGGACGCTCCTTCACGTCTTTCGAGGGAAAGAAAGGAAGTATCCCTTTCTGCGAGTAGCACTGATGATGGCAGTAGCCTCTGCCAGTGCTACGGAGGGAATTAGTTATAGGAAATCTAGTTGCCAACGCAAAGCATTGGTTTATTACCTTAGGGGTCTGGTTGGGGAACAAGATCCTAGACATGGTGATTTGCCAGCTAAATGAGGTTGTTCGTGCCTCAACCTTCTAGAAGCGCAGATGAAATGATGCCCTTGTAAGGCGACGTCTATTAATTGGGTGATCCTATTCCTGTAAATGATGCCTCTGCATGAGGGCGTCCATTAATCTGGGTGGCCCTATTCATGAGAATGACGTCCTTGCAAGAGGGCGTCCATTTAAGACAAAATTGTGACTTTCACGTGTTGGCCTTCATGGTGTATATATATATATATATATTAATACTATAGTGGGATGGTGGCCCCAAGGGAAAATGTCACCTTCTGTGGATACTTCATTTTGGTGAATGGCGACCTGGTAAAGGGGCGCCCATTCCCTTTGTGTTGGAAAAGGAAACCCCACTTACGCACTACCCATGTGTTGGCATAAAGTAAAGTTGGCTTGTAGATATATATAATAGTCCTCATAAGATAATGGTTCTTTATATGAGGCCTTCATGTTGGATTCTTTAGGAAGAAGTTTTAAATTTTCTCAATTGCTTTATCGGGGGTGCTATACATGTTGCATCAATACTGCACCCAAACCCACTCGAGACGCATCCGTACACACAACAAATCCACCAGAAGTAGAAGGCAAAACAAGTACTGGGTAAGTCGTGAGTACCCTCTTCAATTCATTGAAACTCTACTCACAATCCTCATACCACATGAATGGCACATTTTTTCGAGTCAGCTTAGTCATAGGTGCTGTAATTCATTCAAAGTCCTGAATAAACCACTTATAGTAACCTGCAAGACCCAAGAAACTCCTGATCTCTGTCACAGATCTCGGTCTCTGCCACTGGAGGACGTCCTCAATCTTGGCTGGGTCAACTGCAGTTCCTTCACCAGAAATCACATGGCCTAGAAAATAGATTTCTTGAAGCCAAAACTCACATTTACTGAATTTTGCATAAAGCTGATGATCTCGCAAAGTCTACAATACAATTCTCAAATGTTGTGCATGCTCTTCCTTAGAAGCAGAATAAATCAAGATATCATCCACAAAGACCACCACAAACTGGTCCAAATATGGACGAAACACCCGATGCATCATATCCTTGAAAGCTGTAGGTGCATTGGTTAACTTAAATGGTATAACCAAAAACTCATAGTGACCATACCTCGTACTAAAAGTAGTCTTCTCCACGTCAGATTCCATGATCCGCAATTCATAATAGCCAGATCGGAGATCAATCCGGGAAAAGACACGAGCTAACTGAATCTGGTCGAATAAATCATCGATCTTGGGCAGAGGGTATTTGTTCTTGATAGTCACCTGATTCAATTGCCTGTAATCAATACATAGCTTTAGGCTTCCATATTTCTTTTTCACAAATAACATAGAGCACACTATGGGGAGAAGCTAGGACGGATGTAGCCCTTTTCCAGCAATTCTTGCAATTGTGCCCTCAATTTCGTGAGTTCTGCAGAAGCCATGCGGTAAGGTGCTTTTGACAAAGGCACCGTACCTGGATTTACTTCGATCACAAACTCAATTTCTCGCTGTAGTGGTAAGCCTAGTAACTCATCAGGGAAAACATCAGAAAATTCACAACCTACATGAATATCATCAATGTCCTGCTGTGGTGTCTCAACAACAACCACAGAAGCAAGAAATCCCTGACAACCAGCATCAAGTAGCCTACATGCTCGAATAGCAGAAATAAGCAAGTGAGAAGAACGAGATCGAATACCTTGAAAATAGAATGCTGATCCCCTAGATGGCTGCAAGTAAATCTTCTTAGCTTTGCAATCAACCACTGCTCCATAATCTTCTAGCCAATCCATGCCAAGAATGACATCATAATCCACCAACTGCAAGGCATTCAATCTAGCAGACAACTGCTGATTCCCAATTACCACTGGGGCCTTATCAAGATAGAAGGGAGTAAACATAATTTCTCCCATAGGCAGTTCCACAATCAACTCACAAGATAATTCTGAAGTCGGCTCCTCAATGCAAGCAACAAAGTTCTCAGAAATAAATGAATGAGAAGCACCAGAATCAAATAAAACATGTGCGGCTTGACCATAAATCATAACAGTACCTTCCACTAAATGAGCTGCAACCGCCTCAGAATGAGTCATATGCATAACTCTTCCATGAGATTTCTTTCTGCCCGTAGTAGATTGATGTGATGATGCATGTGCCTATGAAAACTGCTGTGGTGGTGGAGGTCGGAACTACTGTGGCTGTGAAAACTGAGCAGGTTGCTTAAGCCTTGATGGATAGTCACGGGCCACGTGTCCAACCAGATCACACCGGTAACAAACCACTGGCATCGTACACTGTCTACCTAGATGGCTTTCACCTCATCTGGGACATGCTCGAGGCTGATTCCCTGCCGCTGAGAAGGTGCAGGTTGTTGCACACTGCTAGTTGAAGTCTGTCGATCTTGCCACTTCTTTTGCTTCCTGAACATTTACCTAAACTTTGATCTCAAAGAAGGTGAATCACTGGCAGAAGCAGTAGAAGATGGCACCCCTGGCACACTCGGCTGACCACTCGGCTACTGTTGCTGCCCACTTTGCTACATTGCCCCCGCTTAGGTCTGCCCTTGAGTTATTTCCATATCTAACTCTAATGCCGCCGCTGCTTGACAAGCCCTGTCCAAATCTGCCACACTAGTCATAATAAGAGGCTGCCTCAATTCTGGCCTCAAACCTCACAGAAATTGTCGAGTCTTCAGCCCTTCATCTGCCATGATATGTGGAGCATACCGGCCCAATTCCATAAATTTTGTGCGATACTGCAAGATTGTCATATCACCTTGGACCAACTCCATGAACTGATACATCTTGTCCATTTTGAGATAAGTCAGACTATAAGTACGCTCAAAAGAAGAGACAAACTCTCGCCAGCTAATCAATCGAAGAGGACGAACTTGAAAAGTCATTTCCCATTCTGAAGTCCACCAAGCAAGCGCCGCCCCTTGCAACTAAAAAGTAGCCAAAATTACCTTTTCATCCTCGGCGCACTCCATAGAGCAGAAAACTCGCTCAGTAGCATCCAGCCATGCCCTTGTCGCATCAGGATCAGGCTGTCCTTCAAACTGAGGTGGGTGAAACAAGAGAAACTCCTTCAAGGCTCAGCCACGACCACCTTGAGAAGACATGCCTTCACCAACATCAGGATAAGCACGGCCTTGGCCTCTAACATTCACTGGAGGAGGCGATGAATCACTCTCTTCTCCTTGAACATCCATAGGCCCTCTGGTTTGGAAACACGTCCTTTGCCTCGGCGCCATAGGCTCTAAAACACTAGAGAGAACACAGATAACAAAATTTAGGAGTAATTGCAGAAAACAACGTAAGCTAGAAATTAGTGGTACCTAGACTTGTGCTGGACTATTGTAATTCTAGGTCTTTGTACACCACCATAAGACCATGCTTTGATACCAACTATAACGACCCAGTTTCCTGGATATCGGAGACTTGATACCCTAAGACCTGGGGACGCCACCCAAGAGCTGATGAGGCCCCGAAAGGGTTAGAAAAGAGGTTGTGGGTGCATAAAGATCTAAAATCACACGCGCATTTTTAAAGAAATAATTCCAATAATTAGAAGCAAAATTTACACAACCAGAGTTTTATAATTATACATTAGTCCAGAAGTATATAGCACAAGTCCATAATTAAACAAGAGGCAAAAGAGAACAACTATACGGGGCATACCCCGGAGTGGACCACGCTTGCACTATGACTGGCCGCCAAAACCATGCGGGAAACTAGACGACTATTGCGCCTCACCTGAAAAATAAAGGGCGAGTCTCATTTCTTTGACTCAATAGGGGTCCCGCAGATCCCTACCTCGCAGCTAAAAAGTGCAAGAGAAATAATTAATTATAAAGTAATAATTAACTGGCATGCAACTTTAACAATTAAAGGAAGCTGTACAGGAATAGCAATTTAAAGAAGACAGCTAATATGAATAATTCATGCTAATTAACACATAATTACACATAAGAATCATTTGTTCACCATTGGAGTCAAATTTCCACATACCAAGTGACAAGAGAAAGAAAAACCACTAGAAGAAAGACCAGACGACTCCACTAACGACTTATACTGCGTCTCAGGTGTCTCCCACTCACCTCGAACATTGTAACTGAGGCACCGTAACTGTAACCAAAGATAAGGACTAGTCAGGGTCATGGTAGTCAGCGCAAGTCCATACCCCCGACCACGTGTGCACACACAAGCTCAATGCCTTGAACTAGGCCTCTAGCTAGTTTTCCCACTAGTAGGATACTACTGCAAAACAAGGGAGCCCACGGAAATTAGCCTAAAATCATACACCGGGAGTGCCCCGCCACCTCTCCTCGGTGGGCCGACTCTGAGGGTCGTCGGGCTACGACTAGTGGGTTAGTCACAAAGGAAAGAGAAGCTGACTCAATATGGATTATAACTATACATTTCAAACCTTTATAGCAGGTAAAGATACTAAAGGTACGACCCCAAACACACGACTAAACAACCACGGCTTAAAAACCTGCTGGGGTACCCTAACGGTCCACATTGGGCCGTTAAAGGACATTAGCGGTCCTCACTAGACTGCCAAAGGGATAGTAGTGGTCACTCATGCGACCGTTACCCCTCCACCGCCTCAACTTCACGAAAAATGGTCTCATGGAGGCCGTTAAGGCAGCCTAACGGTTCAGTGGGGACCGCTTAGACCATGGTAGCGGTCCGGTGGTGACCGCTACCTTTTTGGACGGTGCAAAAAATGACCTATTCATTCTAAACCCCTCCCAACTCGTTCAAAATGAGGGGATTACATGAGTTTAACCTGTTTGAACCTATCATACACCATTTTTACATGCTTTTAACACCAAAAACATAAAGTACAATGCCCATGATAATCAATTCCTAAGGGTTTAAAACAAAGACAACTCCCATGCATTCTTTGAATCAAAGTAACCATTCTATCATGCATTTCACCACTCTAATGCATAGAAAAACATGCAAAAGTGAAGTGGAATCCATCCCCCTAATTGGAATCACGAAAGGATGCCGTTCTTCACGCTAAACCCATCTCCCACGATGGAGAAAAACCACCACCACACGAGCCCGCCTTCACGGCCACACGAGCATGCCACCATCACCCCGAACTCGCCAGAGTCTTCTCCTCCAAGCTGCCCTCGGCCGGGTGGAGTTGCACGCGAGAGAACAATGGGGGAGAGGGGGGGGCGGTTCATGGGAAGGGAGAGGGAATCGTGGGTTCCCCAACGTTGGTGAAAAATGGGTTAAACATATATTTTTTTTCTTTTAAAACCCCAAATTGCAAAAAGGGATTAAAAGAACCAAAATTATGCTAATACCCCTCCATTTTCTGTAATATATTATATAAATGGATTTATCATGCATTACTCATACAAAAAAGGCCACACAAAATTTACCCAAATTCGTGGAAAATTTCTGAGTAATAAATCCGATAAGAATCCGTAATCCACGGGTCTTACAAGAGAGCTGCAAGATTTCCTCACGGTCTTCTTGATAATCATCGTAGACAACCTCTACGGGGGCTTCACCCACGGGGGTGGAGTAGGAGACCATGTTTGCTTTGTAGCATCTTTGATCGGCCGAGCTGGTGCCCTCTGCGATTATGGGAGCGGAGCTATTCGCTTCCCATTTTGAGATCGACATTTGCCACCTAGACAACTGCTTCTTGGTTTGAGGCTCTGTTAGCTCGGCTTCTAATGCATCTGTGGGGGTCCTATTGTGGACTGAGACCATATAGACTCCACTTTTATGAACGCCTGATTCATGTTGGCGCGGTGGGTTCACTTTATATTCCCTCGTTCGCCCTTCTTGATCAGGCCTTGAGCAATATCTTTGAATACATAACAATCTTCAATAAGATGGCCCAGTACCTGATGATAGGGGTAGAATCGAGGGTCATCACTTCTTCTAGCATCCTCCGGCCTCTTGGGTTCTGGCAGAGTAACCTTACCATAGTGGCAAGCCCATTCAAAGATCCCCCGAGTTTTATCCCTTGAGAAGGAATAAGGCTTCTGCATCTTCTCCCGCAATGAAGGGATTCATTCCACCGACTGACTAGTCGAAGGACCGGATGCCTCCTTTGCCTTCCCTCTCGAGTGCACGAAAGCACTAAAGTTGGTGCTTGGGGATTGATTCTCCCATTCTACCATGGAAACGGCTGGGTGGTGCTTCGACAGTTGAGCTTCTATATCGGCTGCTTTTACGCTCAAGTGATCAAAGGACTGGAACTTGACGCCAGCTATCCTTTGGAAAATTTCTTGTTTCAGACTTCATTTGCAAACCTCGATAGAGGCTTCGTGGCCTAGAGGAGGCTCGCATCTTTCATGGAGGTCCCTCCACCTCTTAATGTAACCCATGGTGGATTCATTGCCTTTCTTCCATTGGCTGTATAGTTCAGCCTTAGTTACAGGAGAGTACCCCGGGTTTGTGGATCTACCTTGCCAGAGGAGGATGCCCCCAGTTAAATTAGACAAAAGTTTGGTCATTTCGGCCAACTGTGCCTTCAATATCTTGATCTCCTACTGCTGCTCATAGCATACTACAAGCATAACAAGGTTGTATTGGGAGAAATCCGGAGCATGGCTTGGACTACTACCTTCCGTTCCAACATCGGGCGGGGGTGGCAGCACCCCGTCACCACGACTATCTGGGACCGGCCCCTCAAAAGTGGATGGGACCATCCCTATATCTCTGCTTGGAAGTGGGTTCTAATGGAACACTTCTTCATCTTGGGTTTTGCCGGTCGGAGGCATATGTTGCTCCTGGCTCTTGGCTTCTTGTATATCTGGATCTTCTGGAGGTTCTCTACCGGTGGAAGCAGAGATTGATATCCTGTCTGCTTCATAGAATTCTTCTATTGAGAAACCCAAGCTAGGGTGTTGGGTAATCTGTAGTAGTTCTTTATCCAAGTTGGGTGGGTACCACAACTTCTTGAACATCTGATTTTGACTTTCAGTCTGGAAGAAGGGAAGTTGTTGCCTCCTGACCATCTTCACCATTTTATTGGATATATCCAGAAGCCCCATGATTGGGGTGACTGGGTCATGAATTTCTTTAGGGAATCTGCAATTGTCATCCCCTTTCACCGTCTATTTATTAGCCATGTAGAATATTGTGGGTTGACCCTCAGGATTGGGCACCTCCAAAATCCTCATTAATTCGACTGTATGATAGTCTATATCTGTGAGGGGCTTTGTGATCCCTCGAGGGATTTTCACGTAACCCAGCAAATCCTCGAGCTCTTGTATCTCCGGCTCGGGGTGAATATTGGATGGAATTGCCCGAACCACCCCTTCGACATTGAAAATGTGCGACACCTCCTGCGGAGCCACATAGTCGGGCGGCGACGGAGAGAACCAGTGGTTGTCTTCTACTATCTTCTTCCCTTTGCTTTGAGCTTGCTGGGGAATCTGCTTCAGCTTCTATATGTAGAGTGATGCATCCAGCATATGGCATTCAAACACCTCAAAGGGGTGTAAGTTTGCAAATATTCTTTCTTCTTTTTCATCCCGGGAGTACTTGATGCATTGGTGCAAAGTAGAAGACACCACCCGGTTTTGATGCAGCCAGGGTCGGCCCAGCAATATTTTGTATGAGGTATCGGAGTTGATGACGTGGAACTGCACCTTAGTGGTGAAGTCTCCCAGCGACACTCGAACTCCGCCATGCCCATTGGGACTTCAAACTTCTGGTTGAATCCAGCTATCTTCATGTCCCTAACCTCGATCAGGTGCACATTGAAATAATACTTCTTGTAGACACAGTGAGGGAGTATGCTCACTGGTGCCCCTCGGTCAATTAGGATCCTATTTATAGGCTAGCCATTCAACTGCCCCCTCATATACAAGGGTCTATTGTGGCTGGCCAACGACAGGAGCATATCTTCTTCGGTGAAGGTAATGGCTGTCCCCGAATGCATCTCGGTGAAGCAACTCTCATAGTATGCTGGGGTTTGCACAGCTACAATGACAGCCTGCCTGGTTTCTTCGTCTAGGGAGAGTATCTCCCATACACTGAATCTTGTCGGGATCCTTTTCAATAGCCTCATTATCCTGTTACCGGCTCTGACATTGGCCAGCATGGCTTCTTTGGCTTTGATGTGCTTGCCATGCTTTGGTGCCAGAGGAGTCAGCAGAGAAGATAGTTTGTCTTCCTCTTTGGGAGCCGCCCGATCCCCACATACTTGGTCGGCTGATTCCTTTGTCTACACGAGTTTAGCCAAAAGGGCAATGCCCTCATTATCTTTGTTTTCTGGGGATGGCGCTTCGGAGGCTGAGGCAGAATAGTTTTTGGCTTTTGATTTGGCCTACTGGCTTGGCTGTTTGCCCTTCTGTGTAGGCAGAAATTCAGCGAATGGGGGAACCACTTCGCCGGTTGTATCTTTAGGGTAGAGGCCCGATGGAGGTGGGACTCTTATGCCTTTCACTTCAAGTTTGGGGATTTGATAAGGTAGTTCACCCCTGAATATGATATTATGATTGGCTGAGGGCAACCATCCCCATCTCCTCCAAGATCTGGTGGCATGCTCGAAAGTAGAAGCTCCGGCTTGATTTGCTTCGGCTGGCGTGAAGCATATTTCTTCATCCTCCTCTTCGGAGTTTTGGGCTATGTTGAACAAAGCCGACAAGGTATTGCAGGACACAATGCTACAATTTCTTTTATTCTTCTACTTCTTTTTTTTCTTCTCCTTCAAAGTAGGTGGCTGCCCTTGGGGAGGTTCATCCCATATTCCTGGTTCTTCTGCTTCGACTTCGGCTTCTTCGGCCAACCCCAGGGATTCAAAATGCTCCCAAGGGACATATTCTTTTAGTTGCACGGGCTAGATCTTGGGTTGTTCATATTCCTCCAACCCATCAATGATCGCCTATAGTCATTTGACTACCGGGCTGGCTTGTATGTGCATTCACAACGGGAGATGTTTCTTCTTGTTATTGATTGGCCTTCGGAGGACCAATTGAGGAGTGGTTTCGTACCAGACCGGGGTTACAACCTGCGGTGGTAGCTGAGGTGTGACACCATGAATTTGAACTCCCGGGGTAGGGTGGGATGCTAACTTTCTTCTTGTCTTCTTTGGCACCCTCTGCTAATTTCCCTGGTCCTTTGCAGGGGACGAATGCCTCGTAGGTGTGCTTGGTACAAGTTCTGCCACCTCTTCGGGCAATTATTGATATAAGGATATCATATTGGCCGTGGCCCCCATCACAGGCATCTCGTGACGGCGTGGTGGGTCCACCTTGTGTTCCACCATTTGAATCTCTCCCTTCTTGATCATGCCTTCAATGATGTCTTTGAACACATAGCAATCTTTGATGGTGTGCCCGAGCATCTGATGATACAGGCAGTATCGAGGATTATCCTTCATGTTGGCATCGTCGGGTCTCTTCAGCTCTGGGAGAGTAATTTTGTTGTATCTTGTGGGCCATTCAAAGAGGACCCGGGTCTTCTCCTTTGGGAGGGAATAAATTCTCTTCATTCTGGATCGCAAGGAGGCGCTTTCTTGTTGTTCAGCCGGCTTGGCACGAGGAGTGTTGGTGACTCTATTATCCTTGTTCTTCTACTACTTGAAGTCCTTAAAATCAACTTTGTTGACTTCTTTGGGCGTGGGTCGCTTATCAGTTGACTTTGCCTTCTGGCTTAAGGCAGCTGGGGTGGAAGAGTATCTGGAGAGGAAGGCCTCGAATTCCTCCACCACGTTGTTGAATCGGTCGAATGACCTGATCTCCATCCCGATCATCCATTGGAGGACTTCCCGCTTTAGATTCTGCTTGCAGATCTAGACCGCATCTTCTTGATGTGGCAGATTCCTGCACCTCATGCTGAGGTTTCGCCATCTCTTGATGTATTCCAGAGCAATTTCATCATTCCTCTGCCTGGTTGCATAGAGTTCAGCCACGGTGACCTCCCTTTCGGTGACGTAGAACTGCTCCCGGAACTTTCTTCGCATATTCGGCCAGTCACTAATGGACCCTGCCGACAGATTCGAGTACCATTCGAAGGCGAGCCCCGTGAGTGAGGACCCGAAGAACTTTAGTAGGTGCAATTCATCGGTCGCCAAATCGCCCATCACATTGATGTAATAGGCTATGTGTTCCTGCGATGTACCTTGGCCATTTAATTTGTCGAATTTTGACGGCTTGTTGACGCCGGGAGGCAATCTTTTAGCCGCATGATGGATAGGGTAAGGCATCTTTTACACATCAAACGAGGTATATTCCTTGGTGTTTCGATCGTCTAGCTTCATCTCGATCATTTGTTCAATCATCAGCTTGTTCGCCATTGCTAGGTCCACTGGCTCTAGGTAGAAATGAGCCGGCTGGCTTTGTGGCCTTGCCAACACCATTGCATGAGGTACCATGATGATGCCTTGGTGTTGAAGAGCGGGAGGTAGTATTGGCGCCATGCCCCCAGTGTAGTTAAGAATTGGCTGAGAAGCCGTCATTTGCGGTGAGCCTTCGAATTCCTCAGCACCATGCCAAGATGTTTCCGGAGGGGCTTCGACCTACTTCGAGGCAGAAGCATGCATGGCCAATTCGCTCACTTGCCTCTTCAGAGCTTCAATCTCCTGATGATATGCTTGAAGTAGCATCATCATCGCCAGATCGGGGGTGGATGGGCTAGGAACTTGGCCTCCCCGTTCCAACAGAATATCTGGGGAATGGGTTCGCGTTTCTCCTTCATCTTCAGTAGTAATCACGTTCGCTGCCATGGCAACCGCATCTAAGCTTGTTTCACCAGTGAGGGCTTGTATTACCTCGGCCGCGGCTCTCCCTCTCCTAGTGACGGGACCCGACCTTTCGGCAATCCTGGCCACTTCTTCATGGTCCTCGAGGAGGGCCCCGTAGTGACCAGCCACACCGGCCACATTGCAGGTGTAAATCTACAGCTTCTTGTTTCTTCGGGTCACTTTCCAGGTTGACTGTCCAGGGAAAGTTAACCTGTCAAACACCGAGACCCTTGGTGTAGTACCCCAGAATTTATATATATAATTTTTAAATTATAAAATAGTTTTCTAGAAATTATAAAGGCCTAAATAAATTAATGAATCATTATTGGATTAATAAGTCATTATAAGGCTCAATTAGGCTAATTAGTTAACCTAGCCTATCTAATTATTATCTAAAAGGTTAATGGACTAAGCCAATTAAGTTTGGCCCATATTCTAGAAGGGTAATTGGCTTATTCACGTATTTTAAGGATAAATACTAATTATATAAGATAATTATATGGATAAACGAATAAAAGAGTTTTATCAAATTGAAACTCTATATACATTGAATGTAACGGTCTATCGAGCGACCGCCACAGTCATGTAACGCACCTAGACACGACCGTTACATCCTGCAGATTCTATAAGGTGAGGAAATTGTAAAAAGATTAGAACTTTGAAATCCTACCTACAAGAGATCAACGTAGGGAAGCTTATAACATTGCTAAGGACTCTTAGGGATTAGGTTCTGGCAGATTAAGGACTATAGAATCGATCTAATCTCCAAACCCTAGCCAAAACCCTATAAATAGGGCCTAGTTCTGAACTGAGCGACCCTTACTTTTGGCTCGTGAAGAATCAAGATAAGGAGTCATAAATTCGGGTAAGTTCTTTAGAAGCTTTTGTTTAGTATACTTTAGACTAATGGTACTCCAAATTTCATGCTAGGAGATCAAGCAACTAAGGAGATAGAAGCTTCCAAAGTGGCTGATTCAACCTTAGCAACCTAGGAATCTGAACGTAAGTCCCCTGAAGATCAGGACATTAGGACGTCTAAACGAGGTAATTAGAACTCAATCCTTTAGAACTTTTTGTTCTCAATAGTTTCATCTTCTTACCCTCAAAATTTCACATCCTTAGGTCAATAGGCTGAGGAAATAGAGCAGATTGAAGTTGCTGATTGATCACAAGAAGTACAAGGGTCTAAGGGTAGCACCTAGCATTAAATTCGAAGTTGGAAGGTCTTAAAAGAGGTAGGTTATCTCATGATTGGCAAAAATAACTTGTTTAAAAGGCCTCTAATTGTGCTTGATTTCATGCATTATAGACTACGAATTTCATGATTTCATAGTTTTATACATTCATGCATTTCTTAGCCCTAAATGGAAATTTAAAAGATATTATCCTGTCTATTCACTAAACCTATGCATATAGTTGGCCTATGAATCGTTATCATGACTAGGACATTGGTAAAATGTTGATTTCCAGGCATGTTATGTTTTCATAAACCTTCACTTTAGTTTACTGCCAACAGGTTCTCTGACGCACTAACGTAAGACCATCACATGCATGTAACGGCCTTACGATAGGCCGTCACAACCTGTTATGCTTTTATTTGTTCTATTGTCTCTGACGTACCCTAGTAGGAGCATTACACCACTGTAACGGTCCCTCGATAAACCGTCACACACTATAACGCGCCTATCCTAGACCATCAGACACTTGTGTTCTGTCAGCCCAAGGCAGAATAATAACCAGTTAAGTTTATTTATAAATAAGCTTAGATAGCTAAGTTTGGACCTATTATCATGACTTTGAGTTTAGTTTCTGATTCATAATCAAATTGCATGATTAATGTGTCTTAGGTTATTTTAAGCTGTGCTAATTTCATTGGCTAAAACTCTATAGTTTTGTATTCTAAATCATGATTTTCCAAAGTTGTATTGACGGAGTTTTATCTTGGTTTCATAATGTTACACATTCTTTCCTGTCTATAGAGTCATTTCTTTAAGTATATTACACATATTTCGGTATGTTGTCTATTAGTTCACTTTGCACTATAGGAACACTATTCTTGGACATGAGGACCTCTCTATTGGATATTCCTTCCAATAGACTAGGAAATCTTATTTCAAGGCCTCCGTAATTCTCCGCGAGCCTGGGATTCCCACTAGGGCGCCGAGTTGGTTGTACCATTAAAGCCCATTGATTAGATAACACTATCGATGATTTTGGTTATCAGTGATGTAACGGGTCTATGTTGGACCGTCAGGCACAAGTAACGGCCCAATATACGACTGTCACATTCCACTGAGTCCGATTTCTTGGTTCTGGATTCAGACTAATGTAACGGCCCAATACTGGAGCGTCACATCATGTAACGGCCCAATACATGACTGTCATACTGCTTGAGTATTTTAACCCAAGGTGGACCAAGGGTTGATATTCCAAGGTTCTAGATAGACTCTTGATGATCTAGAACTTATCATATTGATCAAGAAACCTAATATAATGAATGGAAGATAAAGAACGTATCGTTATGCTGTCGATTTATTTCCATAAGCATAATCTTGCTTAAGTAATTCTTGATTTCTCATGATTCTTATTGAAGCATTCATTCATTAAATTATTGTTATCATGAGCTTATTTGAACTCATTATATTCTTCGCCATACTTTATTGTTACATGCGTCAAAAAAGCTTGATTTATACTTGAAGATGCGATCAAGCACTGATTGTGTTCAAGGGCTCTATGCTAGTCCCCTCGGCTGATTGTCGGAAACATACTATTTTATAAACCATGGGGTATGATGCTACTGGCGTCGCATTGCGCTGGAGTACTTTCTCTATAAATAAGTGAAAATCCACGGCACGACATGACATTCTTGTACATGACTTTCTTGCTTGATATTCCACAGAAATTCACGAAGTACTTGCTCATAAGTAAAAGATACTAGAGTGATGATTATGTGACTTGCTAGGACATTCTCGATACATTCTTGTTCATGAAAGGCCAATATCATGTTCTTGTTACGTTCTTGCTAGTTCGTACTTGCTCTCATTCTAACTTACATGATCATCTTGTTACTTTGGTTTAATCGCATGATTGATCACATTCGCATGATTTTTATCTTATTCATTAGAGCTAAATTATTAATTACTTTAATAGTGCCTTCATGTTGATGCGAAGATACCTACTGGGCAAGTGTGCTCATTACCTATTTCCAAACTTTTCAGGAGATGGAAGTGATTCGAATTTGGATTCGGGTTATACAAGTAGCGGGTCCGAGAGCGAATGAAAGTATTGTCAAGACGAGAGTGAAGACTTAGGAAGTCTAAATTGTTTAGATTGAGTCTATGTAATTTTCCTAATTCTTGAGTCTAGTGCATAATGGAAATTGAATTAGTGGTTGTACTTGATTATTTTGAAATAAAGTTGGAGTTTGAGTAATATTGTGCAATTGCATTTATGTGTGTGCTTGTCTTGCGCTCTGATCATTTTTGCTCGCAAGAGGCTTACCATGCCTACTGTTTGCGCTCGCCGAGTTAGTCTTCCGCTGTAATAAAGGCTCGGGGCGTGACAGTTAAGTTGGTATCAGAGCCTAAGTCTCAAGACTTAGAAAGAAGAATCATGTCATAGGATAAGTCCAAGGTTTAAGGACCCTTACCTATGAACTAAGGAAGAAATTCGATACCCGTGTGAGAATTGGGTAGAGCCCGAGATAAGATAATTAATTAGCTTTAAGATTATTTCTCCCAATTTTATGAGAAATAACACGTTGTTATTTTTCTCCCAGGTACCTCATTTTACAAATGGCTCATCGTGTAGATTGGGATGGTATGCAACAAACAGTAGCCGGCCTTACTCAGGCATTGCAAACCATAGCGCAAGGTGGCACAGGGGCAAGGGCTGGTGACCTACATCACAATTTTTGAAGTTTAAATCCTCCGTGATTCTATGGTTCGTCTAATCCCGACGAGGTAGAAAACTGGATAGACGAAATGAATCGTATATTTGATGTCATCCAATGCGCCGATCAGGAGAAGGTGCGTCTCGCAACCTTTCAACTCAACAAAGATGCTCGCACATGGTGGAAGTCGGTTCCGGCACCTCCGGCCAATGGACCTCATACATGGGATGGTTTTCTTACCTTGTTCCGTGCCAAGTACTTTTCTGAGCACGTAAAGAAATGAAAGGCTATGGAGTTCACCGCTCTTCGGCAAGGAATGAAGACGGTTGCTGAATATAAACTGCAATTCTCATGGCTTGCACCTTACGCACCGCATCTTATCAGCACCGATCTAGTCAAGGCAAATTGGTTTATGGACGGGTTACGACTCGGTTTCATTCAGCAGCTCGAGACCCAAAACATCCGTACTTATGTGGAGATGGTTCAGCGAGCGTACCTATGTGAAAGGACCTTAGAGAAGTTCGAAAAATTGAAAGGGAAAGGAGAAGAATCTAGCCAACGTTATGTAATACCCCAAATTCTTTTAGAAATTTAATTAGAAATTATTTGAATTTATTTGAATTAATGGGAATTAATTCATAGAATAAGTCAAATTTCGACTATTTTATAAAAATCCATAAAAATCATATTCTTGTAGAATCAATTACGTTTAACAATTTTTTCTTCTGTGGCCAACCCTAATAAAATCATTAACTAGGCCGAATTAGTGGGATTAGTCAAATTTTCACACCTACCTAGCCAAATTCGTGCTCAATGTTAACCACACATTAAAATCCTCAATTCGAGCTCATTCCTTAACCAAATGAGCCCAAACCAGAGGCAAATGAAAGGTATTAAAGAGAGGATCATTTCCCCTTTCACAATGCCACAAAAATTTTAACTTATGGGAAGCATTTGGTCGCGCATGGGCTAGGTCAACACTTGCAGCGTCGGGTCGAACACTCCACTTCAAGGGATGATTTCTCCCTTCCTGGAAGGATCCAGAACGAGTATGACCTATTAAAAGAAAGCCCTATATGTCTATTTTTATTTGGGAGCAGTGGTGGTCGCAGAGGATTCTGATCTAGTGAGATCTCTCGCGTTTATTGGAGGAGTGTCCGAGTTCGAGGGTTTTTCTTAGGCCCTCTTCCTTCCTTCGATTGAGGTAGGTAATCTTGGCCAAAACATGCAAGTAAATATACCATTTTGTTCCTCTCTTAGTTGGCTTTCCATTGGTAGTAAAAGCCCCAAATTCTATTAGGTGTGGAGGGAGATCTCGTGGAAATAGTGAATGGCTGTCTAACGGGCATTCTTCGTTCTAACTTCTAAATCTCTCTTCGATTCAAGTAGATGATAACAGACCCAACTCTAATTAATGTATTGTTGTGCCCCTGTGTGGTTTTGATGATGGCTGACACACCATGAGTCACACTGAGGTGTGCTAATTAATTTAGATGACTGTTTGACTGCTTAAATATCTGATTGTTTGCTTGAATAGCTAATTCATGAATATGGCTAGATTGGGTTAACGTAGTGGCTAATTGTTCATGCAGTGCGTTGACACAGTTGGAGATTGGGTTGACGCATTGGCTGTCTGTTCACTAGCTGCGTTGACGCTACAAGGACACTGCGTTGACGCAGTAGTTGCTGGTTTACTTGCTGCGTTGACGCAGTGGAACATCTGGGTTGACGCCATGCTGCTTTGTCTACTTTTTGTTGCTCATTAAGTCTTAAAGTCTGTACAGGGTAGTTCATGCATCACCCTATTTGCCAAGTGTATACATCAGTCAGCATTGCATCTTGTTCATGAAGTCTATACATCCACCGTCTATGTTAAGCTTCAAAGTCTGTTCATCCGATCTTCTCATTTGTCTTGAAGTCCATACATTGGTGGCTAAGTATATACATTGTCTCTTTTACCTACGTTGCTTGAAACAAAGTCTCTACAATGCTGGATGTTCATGTCTGCATATTGGTGCTTTTCCCTACGTTCTGGCCAAGTCTACAGCCGCATGCTTACCTTCGTTCCAAGCCAAAGTCTGCACATTGGCCAAGTCTACACATCGGCCTGTGGCCTACTTAGCTGAAGTCTGTACAGCGTCCGTTGAATAGAGTTCTTGAAGTCTGTACATCGGACTGTTTCAGAAAGTCTATACATTGTGGCCTTGAACTTTGAAGTCTGTACACTCCTTATTTCAAAGTCTGTACATTGTTGCCTTGAAGCCGTTCCAAGTCTATACAACACCCAAGTCTGTACAGCGTGAACAGTGCGTCTTCTTCTCCAACTCTATACATCGCTCGCTCTATCAGCCTTTCATCACAGAGTCTGTACACTGGTTTTCACGAGAAGTCTATACACTGGTCTTCACTTGATGTCTGTACATTGGCTCAGACTTACCAAGTCTGTACACTGCCTTTGGGTTCTGTGCTTTTAGTGCGTTGACGCACTTGGCTGACTACATAGACGCAATTGTGCGTCTTTCGCTTTCTGTCTTGTTCACTGCGTCGACGCTGACACAGGATGCGTTGACGCATTGGCCAGTTGCCAAGGGCGTGAGCATCTCGCTTGAGGAGCTGAGGCGACGCTGCACGATGGAAGCGTTGACGCCTTGGGCTGATGTCCTCACGAAGTCTGTACACTCAGTTAAACTTTCAAGTCTATACATCATCTGATACTATTTTTCAACTGATTACCTGACAGGATTAATGGATGAGGTTATTAAGACTGGCACGTGATCCTAGAGGCTGAGATGCTGACACATGGACCACTGAAGCTTGGGCAGGAATCGAAAAGAGCATAAGCCCTAGCTGCCTGCTGCTGGTATATATATGGAGACTCCTCCATCGGCTGAGAGTGATTGAAACGAAGAGAGCCATCGAGAAAAGCTGAAGAGCAGAGAGTGCGTCCACGATATAGAGAATAGAGAAGAAGAAGAAAAGAAGTGAGAAGAAGGAGAAGGTTGAAGCAGTAAGAAGAAGAAGAAAGAAAGAAGAAAAGAAGTGAGAAGAAGGAGAAGGCTGAAGCAGTGAGAAGAAGAAGAAGAAAGAAAGAAGAAAAGAAGTGAGAAGAAGGAGAAGGCTGAAGCAGTGAGAATAAGAAGAAGAAAGAAAGAAGAAGAAGAAGAAAAGAGAGT
The DNA here is from genome assembly GCA_022559845.1 of Amorphophallus konjac. NCBI lineage: Eukaryota > Viridiplantae > Streptophyta > Magnoliopsida > Alismatales > Araceae > Amorphophallus > Amorphophallus konjac. The sequence goes on along the minus strand of JAHNEJ010001117.1, from coordinate 323,911 downwards.
TCGTGCTGGGAGAAAGAGTGAAGCAGAAGAAGAAGTTCCTGCTGGACGGTGGATCAAATCCAGGCCAGCCAGCTCCTGCGAGAGCCACATTTGATTTTATCTTTTCAGCTTTCTGTTGCTGCGTTTTTGTTTTTCCTTTGAACTATTCACTTACTGTTCTTCCGATCCTCTAGTGTGAGGTCGGGTTCCCTCCGGTGTGGAGGAAGAGAGACTTGCGTCTCTGGTTGCCTTTGACTGGGTGTCATTGGTTGTTTCCCTCCGGTTGGGAGGAAGAGAGGTCCGAGACCTCTAGTTTGCAGGTGACTTGGTGTCACTTGTGTTTCCCTCTGGGTTTCAGAGGAAGAGAGACTTGGGTCTCTAGGTTCCCCTCCGATTTGGAGGCAGGGAGGTTTGGTCCTCCGGTTCTGGGCTTGTGGGTAGCAAGTCCAGGGGTTCCCTCCGGGTCTGGAGGAAGAGAGACCGTGTGTCTCTGGTTTCCAAGTGGCTGGGAGTCACTTGGGGTGTCCCTCCGGTTGGGAGGAAGAGGGGAGGTTGTTCCCCTGGTCAAGCTGTTTGGCAGCATTTGTTGCAGACTGAGTCTGCTGTGCTAGTGTTACTAGTGGAAGCCTCACTTCGGTTGGGAGTGAGGGGTGGACGTAGGTCTTTGGACCGAACCACCTAAAAATCCTTGTGCAGTGGTTTGTTTGATTGCCTGCTTCCGCTAGATGCATGCTAGGACCGTGATTTAATTGATTATCTATATCCTAGAGTTTAATTGAGTTTGCATATCTTATGTTTGATCAATTGTCCACTGATCTTGTGTTATCATCTCATGCGAATTTTAAATTGGGTAGAATTCTTTGAAAGATCCATTCACCCCCCCTCTGGATCTATGTTTATCAATCGCACCTAGCTAACAATTGGTATCAGAGCGGTTACTGCTTCAAGATCCAACGATCTGCAGTGATCCCAGTGCTTCTCGGTGCTTATTCCGGTTTGCTGCTCCTTGATTTTTTTTAATTGATCATAGCCTACAAATGGCTCTTCCACTGGTTTTCAATGGGTCTAACTTTGATTCATGGTTCAGTAGTTTGCGTAACTACGTCAATCTAGATAATCCCGATTTGTGGAAGTTAATTACTCATGGTCCTCATAGGTTACCACGAAAAGAGTCCAAATGGACTGATTGTCATAGATCAATGCATAGAGAAAATCAGAAAGCTATAAATCTGATAAAAGCACCCATTAACAAGGCCTTACACTTTTGCATTCATGATTGCAGGTCTGCTAGGGATATTCTGGACAAGATGAAACTAACTTGCAGAATAGGGAAGGAAAACTGCATGATGGCTGATGGGAGCGACCATAGCAGCAGCCACAGTGATAACGAAGAGAACGAAGTTCAGGTAAATCCCTTTGCGGACTATACCTTAGATGATTGGGTTGATGCTTATTCCAAGCTGTTAAGATCTAGCAATAAATTGAGCAAGAAAAATAGATCTATGAAAAAACGGTTAGATAGGTTTGAGAATTCTAAACTTACTGGTGAGGACAGTGATACTCTGAAAACTGAAAATCAGATATTTAGAAGACAGCTGACTGATCTTGATTCTATTACTTCAGATCTGGAATATCTGAAATCTGAAAATGCTAGACTCAAAAAACAAACTGAGGAATCTGGATCTAAATCAGTGAGCCTTGAAAATGAAAATATATTGATTTCTGAAACTTTGGAGACTGTAAGAATAGAAAACTCAGAACTTCAGAAAAGGCTTGAAAATCTTCAATCTGAAGATGAACAAGAAGTGTTTAGTGAATGTCAGACCTCCTTAAGTGTTTTGAAATTTGATGATGAAATCCTGGAACAAAATGGTAAAATGAGACAGGAGATCTGCAAGCTAAAACAGTTAAATACAGCTATGTCTGAGAGACTTATCACTCTTGAAAAAGGGAAGAGTGTTAGCCTGGATAGCTCTGATGAGCTAATGAAAGCTGGACAGGAAATTGAAAGTCTTAGGACTGTTAATCAAATGTTGAAAGAATATGTTGTTTGCTGTAAAAAGAAAGCTGATGAATATGAAATCCATGTATCAAAGCTTGGATCAGAAGTTACAGAATTGAGGAAATCTCTTGAGAAATTTGTCAGTGGAAAAGAAAATCTTGATAAAATTCTTGGATCTAAAGTGAATCTCCGAAGAGAGGGTTTGGGCTACAAACCAATAAATAAAAAGAGCTTTGAAAGTAAGCTACAAACTTCATTCGTGAGTAGCTCTAAGTCTGGCAGGACATCGAATGTGCCTATTTTTGAATTTAGTGCTAAGAAGAATCAAAATTCCACTGATAGCCCTAAGTCTGAAAAACAAGTTCAAAAACAGAAAAAGACTGTTCATGCTCAGAACAAAGATTCAAGGAACTCTCATGATAAAACTGAGAATGCTGTGCCTAAATTGAACAAACACATTCATGCAAATAAAAAGAAAATTTCATGCCATTACTGTCATAGGTTTGGTCACTTAATGCATGAATGTAAATTGATGGAACAGGATGATATGACTGCTAGGAACCTTCATGATAGAAATCCTTCATTCCAGAAAAAGAAAATTGAATGTTTTCACTGTGGTAAATTAGGACACACAGTTGCATAATGCTGGTTTGCAAATGATAAGAAAACATCTCATTCATATCATGGTAAATCTCCTGCAAGCCAACATGGTCCTAATAAGAACAAATTTGTTTTTAAAGATAAGGTCATTACATGCTTTGAGTGTGGAAAGACAGGCCACAGGGCCATTGAATGCTGGCTGAGGGCTGGTGGAAGAAATTCTAGTTCATGCTTTCACTGTGGCAAGATGGGCCACATTGCAGCCAATTGTTGGCATGCTCAGGGAAGGAAGTTTAACAATAAATCTGGTAAATTCTCTGTCAATAGAAATATTTCTGATAGAAATGAATTTGTTTTTGAAAGGAAAACACTTGCATGTTTTGAATGTGGGAAGCCAGGTCATAGAGCTGCTAACTGTTGGCTGGCTTATGTTGGTAAGCAGAATCTTAATTCTGTTAACAGAAAATTTCATGCAAATGCACATAGAACTCATGCTAATCAGAATGTGCATAAAACAAATCTGGAATCTGCTGCCTCTTGCTATTATTGTGGTGTATTGGGTCATTCAATGAATAATTACCATCTGATGAGATCTGATGACCTAAATGCGAAAAGGTTGTTTGGAAGACCTACCAAAGGTGTCACTATTAACCAAGCAGGACCCAAGACTGTTTGGGTACCTGCCCATGCAAGATAGTGTGCTAACTTGCAGGTGTGCCTTGGAAGCTGAAGAATAAAAAGGGGGAAATAAACTAAGGCACCCAAGTTGATAAAACCCCATTCAGGTAAATTTCTCAAATCTGTTCAAATGAAATTTATGGTTGATCTGATAAGTCATAGTTTCATGCATACATGCTTTTTGTTTGGTTTGACTCTTGCATTGAGCTTTGTGGGCTTTCTTGTTTGTACTTTGAGCTGAGTGCATATATGAGTATTGCCTAATCATGCACTTGACACACTATCATTGAAAATGCCGAAAAGATAGATTGAATGCATACATTTAGGGGGAGCATTACTCATACATCTGAAAGCACTCAACTGTTTTTAGATTTACTGCATAGCATGTTAAATCTGTTGTTGCATAGTCATTCATCATCTACATTGTCTGCATGACATATAGGATGATTCAGTGTTTTTAGTTAGAGGGAATCATTGCATAGCATATCACTTCTTTGAAAAATCAAAAAAAAAAGGGAAGGGAAATCTCACTGCATATAGATAGGGGGAGCATGCTTAAACCGTTCAGTTGTGGTTTTATCTGAACTCTTCCTATCCACCTACTTGATTCATATTGTCAATTCTATAGTGTTAGTGATTCCATCACGAAAGTGGTATCAAAAGATCCTTCTTGACTGCTTCTGAAGTTGTTCAAAATCTGAATTTATACTTTATAGGCACCTGTCTGTCTCTCCTGAATCTGCTGAAGGAGAGCTTCACTTCTTTTCAGTCATCCTTGAACTTCTATGCTCAAGAGCAGCTCCTTTGCTACAATTTTTCAGAATCCATGCTGTTTGTTGAATATTCTCACTTGAATTACTAAGCTGAGATATGAAGTAAATCTTCAGCCTGAATACTACTTCATAAAAGTTAAAACATCTTCAATGAGGAACCTTCCATTATACATGCTTAAGAACATTTGTTAATTGGAACTGGTTTAAGTCTTATGTACTCCTATTTGGACACAAGGAACTTGGAAATATCTGATTCAATATCTTAATAAACTTTAACTGTCTGCTTCATGTAAATTCATGTAAGAGCTTCTGACATCTGAAAAGTTGATATCCTTGTCTATGTTGACTGAGATATATAGTGTATGTGTTTTTTTTCTTAAACACTTAACTTGTTCTGAATCATGGACAGAGCAATAACTGTGGTTACTGAGAAACCTGTCCAAAGGATTGTGTCATGAAGTACCATGGTTAACTCTGCTTAAAGAGATGATTGAAAATACTGTGAAAATTTGGCAGAGCAATGGCATTGTTGTATTGAGTAACTGGGGATTCTGGCCTCTAATCAAGGTGTATCCTCATGCCAAAGATACTTCAAATGCTACCTCTGTTCTCCAAAATGGGAGAAGCAATACGGTTGTCACACTGAAAAATTGGGGTTTCGGTCCTCTGATCAAGGTGTCTCCCCATGTCAAAAGGTGTTGATAAACTAAAATTGTTCATTTAAAAAGAAAATTATGAACAAGTGTAAATCAAATTCTGAAAGAACAATGTAAAATTCTGTTGCAGTCTCTTATGTATCTCCTAAAACTGTCATGGAAAGTAAACTAAGTAAGATGGAAGTTGGTTGAACTAGAATTTTATATGAGCTTGTAGTTCCTTTTTATTAAGAGCTGATTCAGATATGAGTACAATTCTTTTTGAAAAACTTGTTTACATCATTCTTAAACCATATCTGAAAATCAAGGTTTCATAAGCTTTTATAATGGAGGACTCTAGAACTTAAAAATTATGTTCTATGAAGTTAGTATCTTGCTGAAAAGTTCAATATATCAATTTTCACTAACTGATGAATCTGCTCATCCTATGGCTCTTTATCCCTGTGTTTTGATTCAGTGGTATTAGACTGGTTGTCATTCTTAAGAAGCACTCCTCTCAGCTTACCATGTGTACTTGCAGTTTTTGGATAACCAGAGTTCATCCTTGTGGATTTCTCTTGCATTATAGATCATAAGAGCAAGATTCTCTGATCTGTTTGAGAGACTATTTGCATAAGGGGACAATGTGATAGATTGTCTGATCATGTTGTGTGTCTGCATTAGCTCTATATCTTCTGCCATGTCAAAGGGGGAGTATTTGTTGCATATGCATCACTGCATAAGTTGTTTAACTAAGGGGGAGAATTGATTTAATTGCTTCTGATATTGTGTTGTCCTTATCTGCTGAACTATGTTGAGTGTCTCATATGGCATCTCTGGATTATTCGTTTTGCTAAAGTAAAAGGGGCAGATTAGTCAAAAGGGGGAACTTTTATTTCACTCTTTTTATACAGTCTTATTCTTTCCTCTTCAACTCATGTCTTTTTGCTGTAGGCAAAGGGGGAGAAGAATCTAATCTGAGTCAGTGTAACTCATAGTGTTGCCATCATCAAAAAGGGGGAGATTGTTGTGCCTCTGTGTGGTTTTGATGATGGCTGACACACCATGAGTCACACTGAGGTGTGCTAATTAATTTAGATGACTGTTTGACTGCTTAAATATCTGATTGTTTGCTTGAATAGCTAATTCATGAATATGGCTAGATTGGGTTAACGTACTGGCTAATTGTTCATGCAGTGCGTTGACGCAGTTGGAGATTAGGTTGACGCATTGGCTGTCTATTCACTAGCTGCGTTGACGCTACAAGGACACTGCGTTGACGCAGTAGTTGCTGGTTTACTTGCTGCGTTGACGCAGTGGAACAACTGGGTTGACGCCATGCTGCTTTGTCTACTTTTTGTTGCTCATTAAGTCTTAAAGTCTGTACAGGGTAGTTCATGCATCACCCTATTTGCCAAGTGTATACATCAGTCAGCATTGCATCTTGTTCATGAAGTCTATACATCCACCATCTATGTTAAGCTTCAAAGTCTGTTCATCCGATCTTCTCATTTGTGTTGAAGTCCATACATTGGTGGCTAAGTATATACATTGTCTCTTTTACCTACGTTGCTTGAAACGAAGTCTCTACAATGCTGGATGTTCATGTCTGCACATTGGTGCTTTTCCCTACGTTCTGGCCAAGTCTACAGCCTCATCCTTACCTTCGTTCCAAGCCAAAGTCTGCACATTGGCCAAGTCTACACATCGGCCTGTGGCCTACTTAGCTGAAGTCTGTACAGCGTCCGTTGTCTAGAGTTCTTGAAGTCTGTACATCGGACTGTTTCATAAAGTCTATACATCGTGGCCTTGAACTTTGAAGTCTATACACTCCTTATTTCAAAGTCTGTACATTGTTGCCTTGAAGCCGTTCCAAGTCTATACAACGCCCAAGTCTGTACAGCGTGAACATTGCGTCTTCTTGTCCAACTCTATACATCGCTCGCTCTATCAGCCTTTCATCACAGAGTCTGTACACTGGTTTTCACGAGAAGTCTATACACTGGTCTTCACTTGATGTCTGTACATTGGCTCAGACTTACCAAGTCTGTACACTGCCTTTGGGTTCTGTGCTTTTAGTGCGTTGACGCACTTGGCTGACTGCGTAGATGCAATTGTGCGTCTTTCGCTTTCTATCTTGTTCACTGCGTCGACGATGACACAGGATGCGTTGACGCATTGGCCAGTTGCCAAGGGCATGAGCATCTCGCTTGAGGAGCTGAGGCGACGCTGCACGATGGAAGCGTTGACGCCTTGGGCTGATGTCCTCACGAAGTCTGTACACTCAGTTAAACTTTCAAGTCTATACATCATCTGATACTATTTTTCAACTGATTACCTGACAGGATTAATGGACGAGGTTATTAAGACTGGCACGTGATCCTAGAGGCTGAGATGCTGACACGTGGACCACTGAAGCTTGGGCGGGAATCGAAAAGAGCATAAGCCCTAGCTGTGTGCTGCTGGTATATATATGGAGACTCCTCCATCGGCTGATTGTGATTGAAACGAAGAGAGCCATCGAGAAAAGCTGAAGAGCAGAGAGTGCGTCCACGATATAGAGAATAGAGAAGAAGAAGAAAATAAGTGAGAAGAAGGAGAAGGCTGAAGCAGTAAGAAGAAGAAGAAAGAAAGAAGAAAAGAAGTGAGAAGAAGGAGAAGGCTGAAGCAGTGAGAAGAAGAAGAAGAAAAGAGAGTTCATGCTGGGAGAAAGAGTGAAGCAGAAGAAGAAGTTCCTGCTGGACGGTGGATCAAATCCAGGCCAGCCAGCTCCTGCGAGAGCCACATTTAATTTTATCTTTTCAGCTTTCTGTTGCTACGTTTTTGTTTTTCCTTTGAACTATTCACTTACTGTTCTTCCGATCATCTAGTGTGAGGTCGGGTTCCCTCCGGTGTGGAGGAAGAGAGACTTGCGTCTCTGGTTGCCTTTGACTGGGTGTCATTGGTTGTTTCCCTCCGGTTGGGAGGAAGAGAGGTTCGAGACCTCTAGTTTGCAGGTGACTTGGTGTCACTTGTGTTTCCCTTTGGGTTTCAGAGGAAGAGAGACTTGGGTCTCTAGGTTCCCCTCCGGTTTGGAGGAAGGGAGGTTTGGTCCTCCGGTTCTGGGCTTGTGGGTAGCAAGTCCAGGGGTTCCCTCTAGGTCTGGAGGAAGAGAGACCGTGTGTCTCTGGTTTCCAAGTGGCTGGGAGTCACTTGGGGTGTCCCTCCGGTTGGGAGGAAGACGGGAGGTTGTTCCCCTGGTCAAGCTGTTTGGCAGCATTTGTTGCAGACTGAGTCTGCTGTGCTAGTGTTACTAGTGGAAGCCTCACTTCGGTTGGGAGTGAGGGGTGGACGTAGGTCTTTGGACCGAACCACCTAAAAATCCTTGTGCAGTGGTTTGTTTGATTGCCTGCTTCCGCTAGATGCATGCTAGGACCGTGATTTAATTGATTATCTATATCCTAGAGTTTAATTGAGTTTGCATATCTTATGTTTGATCAATTGTCCACTGATCTTGTGTTATCATCTCATGCGAATTTTAAATTGGGTAGAATTCTTTGAAAGATCCATTCACCCCCCCTCTGGATCTATGTTTATCAATCGCACCTAGCTAACAATTGGTATCAGAGCGGTTACTGCTTCAAGATCCAACGATCTGCAGTGATCCCAGTGCTTCTCGGTGCTTATTCCGGTTTGCTGCTCCTTGATTTTTTTTAATTGATCATAGCCTACAAATGGCTCTTCCACTGGTTTTCAATGGGTCTAACTTTGATTCATGGTTCAGTAGTTTGCGTAACTACGTCAATCTAGATAATCCCGATTTGTGGAAGTTAATTACTCATGGTCCTCATAGGTTACCACGAAAAGAGTCCAAATGGACTGATTGTCATAGATCAATGCATAGAGAAAATCAGAAAGCTATAAATCTGATAAAAGCACCCATTAACAAGGCCTTACACTTTTGCATTCATGATTGCAGGTCTGCTAGGGATATTCTGGACAAGATGAAACTAACTTGCAGAATAGGGAAGGAAAACTGCATGATGGCTGATGGGAGCGACCATAGCAGCAGCCACAGTGATAACGAAGAGAACGAAGTTCAGGTAAATCCCTTTGCGGACTATACCTTAGATGATTGGGTTGATGCTTATTCCAAGCTGTTAAGATCTAGCAATAAATTGAGCAAGAAAAATAGATCTATGAAAAAACGGTTAGATAGGTTTGAGAATTCTAAACTTACTGGTGAGGACAGTGATACTCTGAAAACTGAAAATCAGATATTTAGAAGACAGCTGACTGATCTTGATTCTATTACTTCAGATCTGGAATATCTGAAATCTGAAAATGCTAGACTCAAAAAAAAAACTGAGGAATCTGGATCTAAATCAGTGAGCCTTGAAAATGAAAATATATTGATTTCTGAAACTTTGGAGACTGTAAGAATAGAAAACTCAGAACTTCAGAAAAGGCTTGAAAATCTTCAATCTGAAGATGAACAAGAAGTGTTTAGTGAATGTCAGACCTCCTTAAGTGTTTTGAAATTTGATGATGAAATCCTGGAACAAAATGGTAAAATGAGACAGGAGATCTGCAAGCTAAAACAGTTAAATACAGCTATGTCTGAGAGACTTATCACTCTTGAAAAAGGGAAGAGTGTTAGCCTGGATAGCTCTGATGAGCTAATGAAAGCTGGACAGGAAATTGAAAGTCTTAGGACTGTTAATCAAATGTTGAAAGAATATGTTGTTTGCTGTAAAAAGAAAGCTGATGAATATGAAATCCATGTATCAAAGCTTGGATCAGAAGTTACAGAATTGAGGAAATCTCTTGAGAAATTTGTCAGTGGAAAAGAAAATCTTGATAAAATTCTTGGATCTAAAGTGAATCTCCGAAGAGAGGGTTTGGGCTACAAACCAATAAATAAAAAGAGCTTTGAAAGTAAGCTACAAACTTCATTCGTGAGTAGCTCTAAGTCTGGCAGGACATCGAATGTGCCTATTTTTGAATTTAGTGCTAAGAAGAATCAAAATTCCACTGATAGCCCTAAGTCTGAAAAACAAGTTCAAAAACAGAAAAAGACTGTTCATGTTCAGAACAAAGATTCAAGGAACTCTCATGATAAAACTGAGAATGCTGTGCCTAAATTGAACAAACACATTCATGCAAATAAAAAGAAAATTTCATGCCATTACTGTCATAGGTTTGGTCACTTAATGCATGAATGTAAATTGATGGAACAGGATGATATGACTGCTAGGAACCTTCATGATAGAAATCTTTCATTCCAGAAAAAGAAAATTGAATGTTTTCACTGTGGTAAATTAGGACACATAGTTGCATAATGCTGGTTTGCAAATGATAAGAAAACATCTCATTCATATCATGGTAAATCTCCTGCAAGCCAACATGGTCCTAATAAGAACAAATTTGTTTTTAAAGATAAGGTCATTACATGCTTTGAGTGTGGAAAGACAGGCCACAGGGCCATTGAATGCTGGCTGAGGGCTGGTGGAAGAAATTCTAGTTCATGCTTTCACTGTGGCAAGATGGGCCACATTGCAGCCAATTGTTGGCATGCTCAGGGAAGGAAGTTTAACAATAAATCTGGTAAATTCTCTGTCAATAGAAATATTTCTGATAGAAATGAATTTGTTTTTGAAAGGAAAACACTTGCATGTTTTGAATGTGGGAAGCCAGGTCATAGAGCTGCTAACCGTGGAAGCCTCACTCCGGTTGGGAGTGAGGGGTGGACGTAGGTCTTTAGACCGAACCACCTAAAAATCCTTGTGCAGTGGTTTGTTTGATTGCCTGCTTCCACTAGATGCATGCTAGGACCGTGATTTAATTGATTATCTATATCCTAGAGTTTAATTGAGTTTGCATATCTTGTGTTTAATCAATTGTCCACTGATCTTGTGTTATCATCTCATGCGAATTTTAAATTGGGTAGAATTCTTTGAAAGATCCATTCACCCCCCCTCTGGATCTGTGTTTATCAATCGCACCTAGCTAACATGTATATGGTTGTAATCATCAACATGTTATCTATCTTTTGGCGTAGAAAGTCTCAATTTTTATAGACCGTGCTTAGAGAATTTCGTGTTTGATTAGAAGCATGCTAAGACTAGGTTTTTAAGTGTTCTTCCTAGATATGTTGTGATTTCGATTGGTTTTCTGGTGAATTTAGCATTCCAAACCCTTGTAATATGACCCTAGTATGTCCATCAAGAACCTAGGGGCATGGGGTTAAGATCTCAGCCCAATTAGACCCCAATTGGGTGAGATCCGGCGGTTTCCGGACGTCTCATTCGCGTCTGCGAACCCGGGGGTCGACCCATTGGGTCGACCCATACACAGATAGTCTGTCTGTGCAGGGGGTCGACCCATGGGGTCGACCCAAACACAGACAGAAGTCTGTCTGTGCAGGGGTCGACCCATTGGGTCGACCCATACACAGGCAGACCCCTGCTTTTCCAGGGGTCGACCCAATGGGTCGACCCATATGCTGTCAGACCTGATAGGCTTGTTTTTGGCCCGAGGATCGATCCGGACCGTGAGGGGATCGACCCATTCAAGCCTAGCCCAATTGAAAACCATATTTTGAGGAACCAATGACCCATACATGCAACCCTATGATCTCAAATTAAGCCCGGTGTTCCTCAATCCAAAATTGAAGAACAATGATCCCTGCACTCAATCAAAGTGTATAACCATTCCAATTACTATATCCACTTCAACGCACAAATGGTTAATTAGAAACCCATATAATAAAATGGTAATTTTGAAAGTAAATTGTTGTCATGTATTACTGTCTATTGTCATTATTGGCTTGTTCTAGTATCTTGAGTTACCATCTTGTAATTAACTTATCTCTTGAAATTGAGATTATAATAATTCACGAATCAAGGTATTTTGAAATGGCTGTTAGGAAATTAATTAAAAGCCCTTATACCCCGGTAGAATAGACTAATAGCACACTAACAATCTATATGGCATTACGGCCATTAAGCCTAAATTGCTGTCCCTTAGTACGATTCTACCCGGACACTCTATCCGGCGAGTTAGAATCCGGCATTTTGAGACCCGTATGACCCGGCTACAACCTGGAAATTTGTGACCAAATCACTGAGTTATAAGTCACGGATCAACTTGGGCTAATCAGCACATGAGCAGCCCATAGTTGACCGCTTGTCTCCATGAACGGTCTAGTGTGGTCTGTATAAGTATCGTAATTGTGTTTTAAGGTCACGTACTGCTTACTTACCTGAACGACACACTGTCAACCGTTCATTCTTGACCTCGTGGACTGAGATTTGGTCCAGTTCTTGTAATGCGCCCAGTAGTAGCCGTATGTCCTGTCAAACGGCCCAGAAGTTACCGTATACCAAGTTTTTAAGTTAATGAATCCTAGGACATGTTAGTCCTTAAATCTCATACTTTTGACAGAAATTCTCTAATTAATTGTCCATTAAACTTGATTAAATGTTGTTGGGTCTCGTAGTGCAGGAACACGGATCTAGAGGGGGGGTGAATAGATCCTACTAATAAAACTATGTCCAATTAAAACTCAACTAGCACACAACGGAATATACAAGATTGAGAATTTAATCTAAACAGGTTTAAACTAGATTCACTCAATCTCATCGAGCTCACACGATAGCACAAATAGATAGGATAGAGAACACACAATCACAATAATCAAACCACAAGACACGGGAATTTTTAAGGTGGTTCGGGACCACGACGGGCTCCCTACGTCCACCCCTCACCAAACCGGTGAGGCTTCACTACATGCTACAAAAGTAGCAACACGGGGACGAAACCCAACACACACACACTGCTTTCGCAGCAAACCACACACACGAGGCCTTGCCTCAACCAGCTGCCACAGCAGCACACACACACACACACACACTAGGGAACACACCCCAAACAAATTCCTCACACGGAGTCACAACTCCGTCCACACACACGTAGGACAATGCCTACTCAACCACACGGGAGAAAGCTCCCAACAACAACACACGCGGATATACTCCGCACACATATAACAACGCACACATATAACAACGCACACACTCGGAGATCCCCTTCTCCAAACACCCACACAAGGTATTATCTCAAATGTATATGAATCAAAACATATATATGCTATGACCTCCCAACGAATCCTATAGATGAAAACTAGAAGTATGCATCAAGTATAAGGCTCCCCCTTCTTCAGCACAATCTGATTCTCCTTGCTCGTTGACGGATGATCATGATTTAGACATCATCTTCTTCGTCTCCTCGAGATGCACTTCTTTACCTTCTTCTAATTTCTTCTCCACCTGAAAGAACAGATAGAAATGATAAGCTCCAAATCAAGCCTATTACATCATAGAATTGATTAGCCTCATAAACCCCTCTACTGTCATCCTTGTGGTACCACTCTTCCTTCTTCTTCTGCAAGAGAAAAGAAAGCATTAGTTCATCTTATTGCTTAGGATGAAAAACATAGCACTAATAAGATAGCAATCAATAGATGAACAAATGAACATGTATGTATATATATATTGCACCTCATAGATAATCATTCAACACCTTGAGCAATCTCAAACAAAAACACAGAAGTGAAAGATCAAGACAACTCCCTCAGATTTCCGATGAAGTGCTTCTGCAGGATGAGGAACCGTTCTTGAAGAAAAATGATCGATTCTTGCATAGATGATGCTTGTATCTTGATTCTCCTCGTTGCTTCCAGTAGAGGATCGATTAGGGACTTGAATCCACGTTCTTCCCTTCACATATAAGCTCAAAATAAGGTGGAAGAAGGCTTGGGAGCTTCAACTCCGAACCTGCATACACAAGGGTTAGCAAAACACCCAAAAATCGGATCTCACCCCTCTCCTCAGGGTTTGTGACCCAAAGAGAAGTATATATATGATTAGAATGGTCAAGAGACAACCCTTGGACAAGACCCACAAGTTATGGAGTGATTAGGAGAAGTTGGACTCAGATTGGAAGACTTTTGGGGCAAGAAAACGGCGGTCAAAAAGGGCGACTGGAGGTCGGAACTGAAGGGGTCGACCCTTGGGGTCGACCCTCGGGCATAAAGAGGCCAAACAGAACAAATTTTGTGTTCTGTTTTACAGGGGTCGACCCTTAGGGTCGACCCTCGGGTTTCCACAATTCAATGGGTCGACCCCAAGGGTCGACCCTTGGGTTTCCAGAACAGAACACATTTTGGTTCTGGTTCACAGGGGTCGACCCCAAGGGTCGACCCTTTCTTGAGGGGTCGACCCTAAGGGTCGACCCTTTCAGGCAGCTTCACAAAAATCAGCTCTGCGCGCTTCGGCGACAGGAATTAATACTCCTAGCTCCGAACACCGATCGAAGCAAGACTGGAGGCGTTGGAAAGAGGACTCCCAGAGCTACAACATATAATTTTAGAGGGGAGATCCAACGGTTGGATTGAAAATGGTGAAGACTGTAAAATAGTTTGAGTTTAAAAAATAACTAAAACCTCCATCAAATCAATGAGAAATAATTGATTAAATGTTACCATAATCCTATGACGATCCACCATGATTTTTCATCCTGAAAAATATGATAAAGCAAAATGTTAGATCAAGATCAAAATCTATGGGTCATGCATTAACATATGGAGCTCGTTTTAAGGCCGAGACCCAAATGACATGAAGTATGAACATGAGAGCACTTGCATGAGACACATAAATACTTTGATGACATTTTCATCTTAAGATCCTCATATGAGTTCCAAATTCAGTTCAGAGCAACACTTACCTCGTTGTTTTATCTGAGTTCACATTTCTTGTTGATTGGTTGAGTCATTCATACACATAGTCATGAAACTCCAAATATCATTCACCATAGCATGATTGTATAGATTTGGAATTCAAACAAATAGTAAGGAGCCAATGTATATGCAATGTTTGTGCTAACCTCAAAGCACGTATGAGCCTTATAGAATCACAATGCATCCACATGATGATATCCCAATAGAAACAGTTTGTATTCATCGCCACAACCATTGTAAACTTCATAGTGAGAGGATAATGAGTTCAAGCACATGAAGACATGAATAAGCATTCACGCACAAGGCCAAGCATTCACTCATTTTGTAATCATCAAAATCACATACACAACAATCTCCCCCATTTTGATGATGACAAAATATTTATCCTATAATGCTCTCTCATAAAACTCTCTCTCCCCCTTTGACAGAATCAGAAATGGGGATCATGATGGGGGATGCAAGATGACATGATATGCATGAACTAATTGCAAAACTATTGTATACCAATTGTTGAAATTGGAAATGCAAATGTTGACAATATGGTCATGTAGTATGCAAGATGACAATACGATATGCAAATGCTCACAAGTTGCAGCAATTGGAAATGGCATATGGCATGACAATGATGAGCAAGCCAACAAACACTCAAACACCCAGAAAAAAGTATTGACTTATTCAAGTCCTGATGAGTTGGGCAGATAAGATCATATGTAAAGCTCCCCCTTTGACATTGACACAATAGATGACTGACTTTGATTTTTAAATGTTTGATTTTTAGTTTTCTTGTGAAATGCATGAAACAGGATGTATGAAAGAGATGAGACATGAAATGCATACAATGTAATCAAGCAGATATCTATAGATACATGTAACAAAACTCTTTCACAAGAAGTGATACCAATTGAATTACAGTGTGGGGATAGGTGTAAGAAAAGTGCAAGTGAGTCATTAAGTTCAGAATACTCATGATTACACCTAGAGGATTGTGCATATAAATAGGAGAAGACGTACAGTAGGTCAAGCAGTTAATCAAATTTTCAAAATACATATCAAATAAATTACCATGTGCAAGTGCGTAACATGAGAATGAAGTTTAGCCATATGGATAACCAGATTTTCAAGTAAACACAATAGGAAGTGTACAAACTGCATTTCAAGCTAGAGAACAGCGTATTGGAGGCTTCGCTCTACCTCATCAAATTATCATCAATAATTTTCACACTGACAATTTGAATTTTTCTAAGAAGGATCATGTTCAAATAATTCTTTTTTACACGAGAAGACACATGGAGCTCATGCCAGAATCCCCGGTTACTCAGAATACTGAACCTTGTCACCTCATTTGAACAGAGATACTTTAGTCAACACTTTTCAGAAATGAACCACATCACGTCTCAGGTGACATGTGCCCAGTTTACTCAGTGAGACTTAGCATTGCTCTGCCTTTCATATCAACAATTTTTTTTGTATGTGGAGGCAGGTAACTTTTTCCTCAACTGTCTCTTATCATCCATGCAGCAAGTTGAATTACTTTAGAGTGTGAAATGAAATTCCTATATCCTTATGAACAACACTCAATTCCACATTAAAGTGCATGAAGTGTACGAATTTGATTTAACATGTATGGAGAAAATTTAACTTAGTACAAGATAGTGTAGCTCCCCCTATGTAAATGCAATAAGCATGAAATGCTCCCCCTTAGAGTTTTACACGAAGCACACTTGTTAAGACTCAGATGCAACATTATTTATCAATGAAGTATATGGTCTTAGAAGTTTCAAGGAAGGGGTTGAATAGCATATAATAACATGCAAGCATACAATAGAGATATGCATATGCAATGCAAAATGAAAAGATATGCAATCTCAGTTCTAGAAATGTTGACTCCAAGGATATGAGATCAATTGTTGGAAGTATTCATTTTGGCATTTATGCAACATGAAATGTGTAAAATGATGCATTTCAAAATATGCACTTTATGTATGCTGAAAATGCCAACTATGCAACAAGACACACTATATGCACCCAATGCAACTAATGTATGATACACATTACCAATTGTTCAAATGTGAGGACACAATTTTATTCTGAAAAGAGAATTCAGAAAATTCATTCAAATCATCAAAATCATCACATACGAACTTTTCTTGAAAATAGTTGTGCTTTTATCCAAAAAGATGCGTGGCACATTGGTAAAGACCATGGAACATTGATCAGCTTCAGTCCTCAAGATGTGCAGCCACTAACACAATATCATCATATTGAGAGAATGGAAAAATATCATTTTCAATATTTTCAGCATGTAAATCTCCCCCATAATCAATGCATGATTTCAGAAAATTCATTTAAGTTGGATGCCATATGCATAGATGATTCATGGTACCAGGCGGAGGCACATCCTCACGCATGGTGATAGCTTTCAGACAGGCTTGACATGCCCTTCCACATGTCACTATTTTATATACCATGTTATCGTTGAAATGACGATCAGAAACAAATGTATTCTCATTTGACATCGGGGTTTTAGCAAAAGACATTCAATGGCTACACTCTCATATATACTGCTCAGATGTTTCAATACCATTCAGCCAAGCATTCATTATCCACATTATCAAGAACAACCAAGGGGTATCCAAACCTTCACAATCACTGTCTTTCAAGTTATGGCATTAACATCAAGACCATAGAACTTCAGCCAAACACTTTATTTTCTCACCTTTGCCTTGTGTTACCTTTATTGACATCTTCAAATTCTTTGCTTTATTTTGGTTGAGTAATCTTCATCAACATGCTCCAAATCTCAATAGAAGTAGAATAACTTTGGCATTGAAGTCTTTCTAACCTCCTTTCTTTCTCTCCTGCAAGAAATAGAATGATATTAGCCAAAAGAAATGGAAGCAGATCAAATCTTGCATTGAAGTCCTCTTGAGCTCCTTTCTTTCTCTCCATGATTTCAAAGGTTGATGGTCATTATCAAACCTGCACTGAAAAGAGCTCAATTCATGTCAATCTCAATTCAATACAAGTGAGAAAACAATTTCACTATTTTTCTTCCACAAGACAATCTCTTATGAGCTGCAAGTCTGTATGATGAATTGTAAATATCAATACAAGTTATTGACTCAAGCTGTCACGAGTTCAAAACTAATCTCAGAAATTTCAGGTTTAGTCCAACATGTGTAAAGAGTCAAGTCTATGCATATAAGGCATATGAAACACATAAGACTGCCTCTACAATCAAATTAGTATCAATTCAAGGACAACCCATGTTTACCAAAGCATTGCTCCAAGGACTGGCCAAGTCGACTTAGAGCCTTCCCCTTGGCCTTAAGGCAATCCTGCAACAAAGTTCTCATTTGGTTGTTTTGAGTACCCAAACCTTCTTGGGTCCCGGATGGTTAGTTGCACCTCTAGAGGGTGCCTTCCACAGTTTTTAGACATGCATATCATCAAAATGCATTAAAGAGCAATCATACATGGTATGTCCAAACTCACCACAATAATGACAACAACCAAGAGACTTCAGATTTTTCTTGAAGGAATGAGCATGAAATTTTTGTGGGTTTGAACAGATGTTCTCATTTTTTAAATCAAAGTAATTGTTCATCATGTGACCAAACCTTCCACAATGAAAACAGTTCAATGTAGCAAATATCTCAAATGGTCTTTTTCCATGAGCATGAGAGTTATCAAGAGTTCTTTTTATTTTTAAAAGCTTTCTTGACTTCGTGAAGCCATTCATTTTCTTGCATGCATCTAGATCTTCAGATTTCATCAAAAAGCAATCATGCATCATATGACCAAGTTCACCACAATAAAAACATGAGATTTTCATTGTGGATGCATGTGTGTGTGTAACATGATTTTTCTTAGCATTCATCGTGACACCAACAACACTTTTAGCCTTTTGATGCAAGTTTTGTTTCTTTTCCAGATTTGCATTTGATTTCTTTGTTGTTTGAGCAGCAGTTTGATTTGGAGACCCATTTGATGTGCTGGCTATGTTTGTATGGATAAAAGATGTATAGACTTTATTTTCAAAATTCTTTTTGTTCACAGGATTATAGCCCAGCCCCTCTCTTTGGAAATTCACCTTAGTTCCCAATATCTTGTTCAGATTTTCTTCCCCATTTACAAACTTAGACAAAGAAGCTTTCAGATCAAGAATTTCTTTTTCAAGAGATGAAATGTGCAATTCCTAGGAAATGATCTCATTGTCACAAGAAATGACTTTTTCATTCAATTGGGCATTGATGGTTTGGTAGATTTCCATCTTTTGTTCTAACACATACATCTTGTCAAATTCATCAATAACCAAACTTTTCCCTTTTTCAAAAGCAAGTAATTTTTTAGACATGGTTGTGTTTAGATGTTTCAATTCTTCATTTTCAGATTTTAACAATGCATTTCCTTTTTCAAGTTTTTCATTTTCATTTGCAAGTTTATCATTCATAATCAATTCATTGCAAATATCATGATCAATAGAGTTTAACTCCATTTTGTTTCTTAGATCTTTTTCAATTTTCTCCAATTGATTGATTTTGTTCTTGAGGGCAACATTCTCATTTCTCAAACAAGCAATGGTTTCTTTGTGACATTCAACATCATGCACTAAGATTTCAGTCAAGTTATCAAGCTCAGAATATTTATCACAAGAACCATTTTCATGGACCAAGTTTTCAGATTTCTTTTTCAATTTTCTATTTTCTGACTTGACTTTCTTATATTATTTTTCCAACTCATCATAAGCTTCAACAAGATCATCAAGAGTAAATTCTTCAGAATCTGAATTTACCACTTCTGCACTTTTGTCACTTTATTGATCAGCATCATCAGCCATGAGACATTTTTGTCTTTCCTTTTCTTGAGCTTTGATCAACCGGTCCATAAGCTCCTTTGCCGTCCTACATGAAGACACAAATGGATACTTGTTAGTACTTACATAAGCTTTCAATAAACTCAAAGCAGTAACATTGTCATGGTGCATCATTTTATCCTAATTAGACCACTTGGTCTCATCTAGAGGTAATGTGTGTGGACCATGATAAATCAATTTCCAAAGACTAAGATTAGTAGAATTGATCACCACACACAATTTACCTAGCCATGAATCAAAATCTGAACCAGTGAAGATTGGCAGACAATTCATTGAGATATGTTCAGAAAAATTCATGATTGTAGAATGCACTAGGATCACTCTGTAGATCGCAGGATCTAGGGACAACAGAGCCTCGCTCTGATACCAATTGTTGGGTCCCGTAGTGCAGAAACACGGATCTAGAGGGAGGGTGAATAGATCCTACTAATAAAACTATGTCCAATCAAAACTCAACTAGCACACAACGGAATATACAAGATTGAGAATTTAATCTAAACATGTTTAAACTAGATTCACTCAATCTCACCGAGCTCACACGATAGCACAAATAGATAGGATAGAGAACACACAATCACAATAATCAAACCACAAGACACGGGAATTTTTAAGGTGGTTCGGGACCACGACGGGCTCCCTACGTCCACCCCTCACCAAACCGGTGAGGCTTCACTACACGCTACAAAAGTAGCAACACAGGGATGAACCCCAACACACACACACTGCTTTCGCAGCAAACCACACACACGAGGCCTTGCCTCAACCTGCTGCCACAGCAGCACACACACACACACACACACTAGGGAACACACCCCAAACAAATTCCTCACACGGAGTCACAACTCCATCCACACACACGTAGGACAATGCCTACTCAACCACACGGGAGAAAGCTCCCAACAACAACACACGCGGATATACTCCGAACACATATAACAACGCACACATATAACAACGTACACACTCGGAGATCCCCTTCTCCAAACACCCACACAAGGTATTATCTCAAATGTATATGAATCAAAACATATATATGCTATGACCTCCCAACGAATTCTATAGATGAAAACTAGAAGTATGCATCAAGTATAAGGCTCCCCCTTCTTCAGCACAATCTGATTCTCCTTGCTCGTTGACAGATGATCATGATTTAGACATCATCTTCTTCGTCTCCTCGAGATGCACTTCTTTACCTTCTTCTAATTTCTTCTCCACCTGAAAGAACAGATAGAAATGATAAGCTCCAAATCAAGCCTATTACATCATATAATTGATTAGCCTCATAAACCCCTCTACTCTCATCCTTGTGGTACCACTCTTCCTTCTTCTTCTGCAAGAGAAAAGAAAGCATTAGTTCATCTTATTACTTAGGATGAAAAACATAGCACTAATAAGATAGCAATCAATAGATGAACAAATGAACATGTATGTATATATATATTGCACCTCATAGATAATCATTCAACACCTTGAGCAATCTCAAACAAAAACACAGAAGTGAAAGATCAAGACAACTCCCTTAGATTTCCGATGAAGAGCTTCTGCAGGATGAGGAACCGTTCTTGAAGAAAAATGATCGATTCTTGCATAGATGATGCTTGTATCTTGATTCTCCTCGTTGCTTCCAGTAGAGGATCGATTAGGGACTTGAATCCACGTTCTTCCCTTCACATATAAGCTCAAAACAAGGTGGAAGAAGGCTTGGGAGCTTCAACTCCGAACCTGCATACACAAGGGTTAGCAAAACACCCAAAAATCGGATCTCACCCCTCTCCTTAGGGTTTGTGACCAAAGAGAAGTATATATATGATTAGAATGGTCAAGAGACAACCCTTGGACAAGACCAACAAGTTATGGAGTGATTAGGAGAAGTTGGACTCAGATTGGAAGACTTTTGGGGCAAGAAAACGGCGGTCAAAAAGGGCAGCTGGAGGTCGGAACTGAAGGGGTCGACCCTTGGGGACGACCCTCGGGCATAAAGAGGCCAAACAGAACAAATTTTGTGTTCTGTTTTACAGTGGTCGACCCTTAGGGTCGACCCTCGGGTTTCCAGAATTCAATGGGTCGACCCTTGGGTTTCCAGAACCCAAACAGAACACATTTTGGTTCTAGTTCACAGGGGTCGACCCCAAGGGTCGACCCTTTCTTGAGGGGTCGACCCTAAGGGTCGACCCTTTCAGGCAGCTTCACAAAAATCAGCTCTGCGCGCTTCGGCGATAGAAATTAATACTCCTAGCTCCGAACTCCGATCGAAGCAAGACTGGAGGCGTTGGAAAGAAGACTCCCAGAGCTACAACATATAATTTTAGAGGGGAGATCCAACGGTTGGTTTGAAAATGGTGAAGACTGTAAGACAGTTTGAGTTTAAAAAATAACTAAAACCTCCATCAAATCAATGGGAAATGATTGATTAAATGTTACCATAATCCTATGAAGATCCACCATGATTTTTCATCCTGAAAAATATGATAAAGCAAAATGTTAGATCAAGATCAAAATCTATGGGTCATGCATTAACATATGGAGGTCGTTTTGAGGCCGAGACCCAAATGACATGAAGTATGAACATGAGAGCACTTGCATGAGACACATAAATGCTTTGATGACATTTTCATCTTAAGATCCTCATATGAGTTCCAAATTCAGTTCAGAGCAACACTTACCTCATTGTTTTATCTAAGTTCACATTTCTTGTTGATTGGTTGAGTCATTCATACACATAGTCATGAAACTCCAAATATCATTCACCATAGCATGATTGTATAGATTTGGAATTCAAACAAATAGTAAGGAGCCAATGTATATGCAATGTTTGTTCTAACCTCAAAGCACATATGAGCCTTATAGAATCACAATGCATCCACATGATGATATCCTAATAGAAACAGTTTGTATTCATCGCCACAACCATTGTAAACTTCATAGTGTGAGGATAATGAGTTCAAGCACATGAAGACATGAATAAGCATTCACGCACAAGGCCAAGCATTCACTCATTTTGTAATCATCAAAATCACATACACAACAAATGTCTAGACAAAACTTGGGATCTTAGATCCAACAAATCAATGCCAACGCATCATAAGGGTCCGGTCTGTTCCTGGGGAGAGCGCCCGAAAAGTACTTGTGTCCATGGAAGTTTGTAATGACATGGTGAAGCATTGCATCGAGTGCATGATCTGCGTGACGTCTACGATAGAAAATCTCTTGTTATACTTGTTACATTATCGTGCTTGACTTGATGTTTAACATACTTGCTTGTTGGCCAGTTCTATATTTCAATTTCCTATTGAACATTCTTGTACTTGATATTCTTGTTAATTCTTGTCATCATATATTTTTTGACCTTACAAGATCTTATATTACGTTGTTTTATTATCTCGTCAGATATTTCTTTTCTTGTCACTGCATATGAAAATGTAACTAATCGGTTAATCATGTAAACTCGCCTGTTACTATCTACTGAGCATTAGCTCATATAGTTATTTTTTCCCCTTTCCAGGCTATTCAGGTGACGATGCACATACTGAAGGGGAGGGACAGGAGTGATACCCTTGAGTGTACCTGTTAGTAGATGCCGAGTTGGCATAGTTATTTACATTAGTTACTCCTTAGTGTTGTGATAGCACTTTATTTACCTTTTGGGAGTCAGTTATTTTATTAGAATCAGTTTGGAAGTTATGGTTGATCATGTTTAAGCATTGATGGTTATTGTAATAAAATTTGGAGTCTTTCTTGATCAATAGAAGTACTTCTTTCCATAGCACCTGTACGATTGTTTAGTTTAGCATATTAAAATTATCTCTAGCTAGTTTCTAACTGTGCGTCCCGATATTCCGCGTTGGGGCGTGACAGTTTAGTTGGTATCAGAGCCCTAGGTTAAATATTCCTAGGTTTCCCTAAAAGTTCTAGGTTTTTCAAGTTCTAGGGTTCTAAATGTTATCATAGGACCCCTAACCTTGTTAAAGTCTAAGGACCTGACCTGGTGAGATTGCGTAGAAACTTGGGTTAAGTTCATATCTTAATCGTGTTATTATCTATTTTTAATGAACCTAAGTAATCTATTCAACGTGTAGGCCTTTGCAATGGCAACTGATCGTGCGGAATGGAGGAACTTGCAGCGTACGGTTCAAGGCCTTACTCAGGCCTTGCAATAAGCGGCCCAAGCAGGAGCTGCACACCATGGCACTGGTGATTTATATCGAAACTTTCGGGGAATGAATCCGCTGAGATTTGGTGGCTCGAATGATCCTGATGAAGCTGAGCACTGGCTGGATGAGATGGGAAGGATATTCAAAGTAATGCAGTGCAGCAATCAATAACGTGTCCTTCTATCAACTTTTCAACTTGAACGAGATGCAAGAACATGGTGGGAATCAGTAAAGGCGACTCTCGGTGATCAGCAAGTCACATGGGAGGAGTTCGAGGAGTTCTTCGATGGCAAATATTTTTCTGATAGAGTGCAAGAGAAGAAGGCAACGGAGTTCGTGGCTTTGAAGCAGCGAAGTCTATCCGTGGCAGAATATGAAGCTCAGTTTTCTCGGCTTTCTCGTTATGCTACTCACTTAATATCCACCGAGAAAATGAAGGCTAAGCGCTTTCTTAATGGACTGAGGTTGCATTATATCAATCAATTGGCACCAATGGAGATCTCAACCTATTCTGAGATGGTGAGGAAAGCTCAAGTCCTAGAAGATACTCTAGAAATGACGGAGAGAATCCGTGGAAAAGGCACAAAGAAGGAACAACCTACGGGTTCCGGGAATATCAAACCCGGGTATGGCAAGAAGAGGCCTATTAGTGGGCCTGGTTCGTGGAGTGGTTCTGGATCATGGAAGGGTAAGATGCCGAAGCATGAAGACAAGAAGCCTGGCCCTATTGTTCCATTCAAGGGCGTGTGCAAGTTTTGTGATCGTCCAGGTCACAAGATGGAGGAGTGCTGGCGCAAGCTGGGCGCCTGTTTGCGATGTGGAAGTAAGGAGCATTGTATCCCTAACTGTCCTCTTTTATCGGAATAAGCTACCCCGGCAAAACCTCAAGGCATCAAAAGGCCGCAAGGGAAGCTCGAATCTTTGCACACAGATGAAGCAGGAACCGCGGTGGACTCGTCGAAGGTACTCTTATTATACTCGACAAGCCAGCATTTGTTCTTTTTGATACTGGTGCCACACATTCATTTATTTCTCAGAGATTTGCTAAGTCTTTAGCTGTGGAATCTGTTTTGATGAATTCTCCGTTAGAAATCTCAACGCCTATTGGTTCTAGATTGGCAATTCAGTATTTCTATCCTTCTAGTAAGGTTATGATTGATCAACAGAATTTACAATATGATTTAGTTTGCATGGACATGAAGGATTATGATGTAATCCTAGGAGCAGATTGGTTAGCTAGATATGAGGTAGGTGTTCACTGCAGTTCTAGCTCTGTGTCTTTTACTAGGCACCCGAGACTTTCTTTTGTGGGAGTTAAGCACCATAACTCCGTATCACTTATCTCGGCTCTTCGAGCTGATAAGCTGATGAGACGAGGATGCGAGGCTTTTATAGCCTTTGTCTGTGCAACCCCTGAGCAGCAGATTGAGATTAAGGACATTTCTGTTGTCCAAAACTTTCGTGATGTCTTTCCAAAGGAACTACCATGACTTCCGCCTGAGCGGGAAGTTATCTTCTCTATTGATCTCATTCCTGGTACATCTCCTATTTTCAAGGCTCATTATCGTATGTCTCCTGCGGAACTGAGAGAATTAAAGCAACAGTTGATGGAATTGCTCGAGAAGGGTTTCATTCGTCCAAGTACTTCCCCTTGGGGAGCCCCTGTATTATTCGTCCGAAAGAAAGATGGTTCGATGAGGTTGTGCATCGATTATCGGCAATTGAACCAGCAGACTGTCAAGAACAAATATCCATTGCCGAGGATTGACGAATTATTTGACCAGATAGCGGGAGCTCAGTATTTTTCTAAGATCGATCTTCGATCTGGATATCATCAGTTGCAGATCAAGGAAGAGGATATCTATAAAACAGCTTTCCACAGTAGGTATGGTCATTTTGAATTTGTCGTTATGCCTTTTGGTCTAACGAATGCACCAGCAGCTTTCATGCAGTTGATAAATAATGTATTTCGGCCCGATCTTGATCAATGGGTCGTGGTATTCATTGATGACATCCCGATTTATTCCAAGAATGAAGAGGAGCATGCTGAACATCTGAGGATGGCATTACAACTATTGAGAGATCATCAGCTATATGTCAAGTTCAGTAAGTGTGAGTTCTGGCTACAAGAGGTGTGCTTTCTTAGACATGTCATCACAAAGGAAGGAATTTCTGTTGATCCTTCTAAGGTAGAGGCAGTGAAGAATTGGGATCAGTCTACCAGTGTGACTGAAGTTAGAAGTTTCCTAGGCCTGGCAGGCTATTACCGGAGATTTATCCAAGATTTCTCTAAGATTGCGGTACTTATGACAAGATTAACCCGCAAGGAGAACAAATTTGATTGGTCAGAAGATTGCCAGCAAAGCTTTCAGACTTTGAAGGAATGTTTAACTACTGCACCTGTATTGACTTTACCTTCTGGTGAAGGAGGTTTTGTCATATACATTGATTCTTCAGGTATTGGTTTAGGCTGTGTACTCATGCAGCATGGGAAAGTGATTGCCTATTCTTCTAGGCAGTTGAGGAAGCATGAAGAGAATTATCCTGTTCATAATTTGCAGTAGTCGTGTTTACTTTGAAGATATGGAGGCATTACTTGTATGAAGAAACATTCACAGTGTTTTCAGATCATAAGAGTCTGAAATATTTATTTTCTCAGAAGGAACTCAATATGAGGCAAAGAAGATGGTTGGAGTACTTGAAGGACTTCGACTTCTCGATTAAGTATCATCCTGGAAAAGGCAATGTTGTGGCAGATGCATTAAGCCAGAAGCCTGTAGCTAGATTGTCAAGTCTCATGTTACAAGAGTGGAAGCTACTGGAACAATTAGCTAGTCTGGATCTGAATATTGACAATGATCGGGTTATGATTGCATAGATTCAACTTAAGCCCGAATTGTTGATGGAAATCAAATCTTTGCAAGATAATGATCCCGAGCTAGTAGAGATCAAGGGAAGCTTGAGCAGCAGACCTGACTTCACGATGGCTGACAATGGAAGATTATTATTCCAGGGTAGAACTTGTGTACCTGATGAAGCTGGAATAAAGAACAAGATTCTGGAGGAAGCTCATAGATCCAAATACACCATTCATCTTGGAGGCACTAAAATGTTCAAGGATTTGAAGAGATCCTTTTGGTGGCCGAATATGAAAAGGGAAGTTGCAGACTTCGTGAGTAGATGCTTGGTTTGTTAGTAAGTCAAGGCTGAACATTTCAGACCAGTAGGAAAGTTGAAATCACTCGACATATCCCAATGGAAGTGGGAAAGCATTGGCATGGACTTCATTATGGGTCTACCTAGGACTCGTGGTGGATTGGATGCAATGTGGGTGATTGTCGATCGATTAACAAAGTCAGCTCATTTCTTACCCATTAAGTCCAAATGGACAGTTGATGTATTGGCTGCTTTGTATTTGAAGGAAGTGTTAAGGCTCCATGGTATACCAGTCAGCATTGTGTCTGATAGAGATCCCAGGTTTACTTCATATTTCTGGAAGGGACTACAAGCGTCTTTGGGTACTCGTCTGAATTTCAGTACTGCCTTTCATCCACAGACAGATGGACAGACTGAAAGAACCAACCAGATAGTGGAAGATATGCTTAGAGCCTGCATGATCGATTTTGGAGGCAGTTGGAGTGAGCATTTGGCTTTGATTGAATTCGCCTACAATAACAGTTATCAATCCAGCATTCAAATGGCTCCTTTTAAAGCATTGTATGGAAGAAGCTGTCGATCCCCATTGTGTTAGGACGAGGTAGGTGAGAAGTAATGGCTTGGACCGGATCTTATTTCAGAATCATCACAGAACATCCGTATTATCCGAGACCGGTTACAAGTGGCTCAATTAAGATAGAAGAGTTATGCCGACAATAGAAGAAGGGCATTGGAATTTCAAGTTGGCGAGCATGTATTTCTGAAAGTCTCTCCTACAAGAGGGATTCGAAGATTTGGCATTCATGGCAAGCTGAGTCCGAGATATATTGGTCCGTTTGAGATTCTGGATAGAGTGGGAGAGGTTGCTTACAGATTGGCATTACCGCCTCAATTGTCAGGCGTACACAATGTTTTCCACGTGTCTATGTTACGAAAATATGTGTACGACCCCACTCATATCATTCAGCATGTGAATTTTGAATTGAAGGAAGATTTGACCTATGAAGATAGATCTATCAAGATTCTGGATCGGAAGCAACAGCAACTCCGGAATAGTTCCATACCTATGGTCAAAATTCAGTGGAGTCGGCGTGGAGCTGAGGAAGCTACTTGCGAGTCTGAAGATACTATGCGGAAGCGGTATCCTGACTTATTCTAGGTGAGCTAGTCTTTCCCTATCTCTATATTAAAGTGCAGTGAATTTGGAGGACCAAATTCTTTTAGTGGGGGAGGGTGTAATACCCCAAATTCTTTTAGAAATTTAATTAGAAATTATTTGAATTTATTTGAATTAATGGGAATTAATTCATAGAATAAGTTACATTTTGACTATTTTATAAAAATCCATAAAAATCATATTCTTGTAGAATCAATTACGTTTAACAATTTTTTCTTCTGTGGCCAACCCTAATAAAATCATTAACTAGGCCGAATTAGTGGGATTAGTCAAATTTTCACACCTACCTAGCCAAATTCGTGCTCAATGTTAACCCCACATTAAAATCCTCAATTCGAGCTCATTATTTAACCAAGTGAGCCCAAAACAGGGGCAAATGAAAGATATTAAAAAGAGGATCATTTCCCCTTTCACAATGCCATGAAAATTTTAACTTATGGGAAGCATTTGGTCGCGCATGGGCTAGGTCAACACTTGCAGCGGCGGGTCGAACACTCCACTTCAAGGGACGATTTCTCCCTTCCTGGAAGGATCCAAAACGAGTATGACCTATTAAAAGAAAGCCCTATGTGTCTATTTTCATTTGGGAGCAGTGGTGGTCGCAGAGGATTCCGATCTAGTGAGATCTCTTGCGTTTATTGGAGGAGTGTCCGAGTTCCCAGGTTTTTCTTAGGCCCTCTTCCTTCCTTCGATTGAGGTAGGTAATCTTGGCCAAAACATGCAAGTAAATATACCATTTTGTTCCTCTCTTAGTTGGCTTTCCATTGGTACTAAAAGCCCATAATTCTATTTGGTGTGGAGGGAGATCTCGTGGAAATAGTGAACGGCTGTCAAACGGGCATTCTTCGTTCTAACTTCTAAATCTCTCTTCGATTCAGGTAGATGCTAATAGACCCAACTCTAATTAATATATATGGTTGTAATCATCAGCATTTTATCTGTCTTTTGGCGTAGAAAGCCCCAATTTTTATAGACCATACTTAGAGAATTTCGTGTTTGATTAGAAGCATGCTAAGACTAGGTTTTTAAGTGTTCTTCCTAGATAGGTTGTGATTTCGATTGGTTTTCCGGTGAATTTAGTGTTCCAAACCCTTGTAATATGACCCTAGTATGTCCATCAAGAACCTAGGGGCATGGGGTTAAGATATCAGCCCAATTAGACCCCAATTGGGTGAGATCCGGCGGTTTCCAAAAGCCTCGTTCGCGTCTGCGAACCCGGGGGTCGACCCATACACAGATAGTTTGTCTGTGCAGGGGGTCGACCCATGGGGTCGACCCACACATAGAAAGAAGTCTGTCTGTGCAGGGGTCGACCCATACACAGGCAGACCCCTGGTTTTCCAGGGGTCGACGCAATGGGTCGACCCATATGCTGTCAGACCTGATAGGCTTGTTTTTGGCCCGAGGATCGATCCGGACCGTTAGGGGATCGACCCATTCAAGCCTAGTCCAATTAAAAACCATATTTTGAGGAACCAATGACCCATACATGTAACCCTATGAGATCAAATTAAGCCCGGTGTTCCTCAATCCAAAATTGAAGAACAATGATCCCTGCACTCAATCAAAGTGTATAACCATTCCAATTACTATCTCCACTTCAACGCACAAATGGTTAATTAGAAACCCATATAATAAAATGGTAATTTTGAAAGTATATTGCTGTCATGTATTACTGTCTATTGTCATTATTGGCTTGTTTTAGTATCTTGAGTTACCATCTTGTAATTAACTTATCTCTTGAAATTGAGATTATAATAAATCACGAATCAAGGTATTTTGAAATGGCTGTTAGGAAATCAATTAAAAGCCCTTATACCCCGGTAGAATAGACTAATAGCACACTAACAATCTATGTGGCATTACGGCCATTAAGCCTAAATTACTGTCCCTTAGTACGATTCTACCTGGACACTCTATCCGGCGAGTTAGAATCCGCCATTTTGAGACCCGTATGACCCGGCTACAACCTGGAAATTCGTGACCAAATCACTGAGTTATAAGTCACGAATCAACTTGGGCTAATCAGCACATGAGCAGCCCATAGTTGACCGCTTGTCTCCATGAACGGTCTAGTGTGGTCCGCATAAGTATCGTAATTGTGTCTTAAGGTCACGTACTGCTTACTTACCTGAACGGCACACTGTCAACCGTTCATTCTTGGCCTCGTGGACTGAGATTTGGTCCAGTTCTTGTAATGCGGCCAGTAGTAGCCGTATGTCCTGTCAAACGGCCCAGAAGTGACCGTATACCGAGTTTTTAAGTTAATGAATCCTAGGACATGTTAGTCCTTAAATCTCGTACTTTTGACAGAAATTCCTCTGATTAATTGCCCATTAAACTTGATTAAATGTCTAGACAAAACTTGGGATCTTGGATCCAACAAATCAATGCCAACGCATCATAAGGGCCCGGTCTGGTCCTAGGGAGTGCGCTCGAAAAGTACTTGTGCCCATGGGAGTTTGTAATGACATGGTGAGGCATTGCACCGAGTGCATGATCAGCGTGACGTCTACGACAGAAAATCTCTTGTTATACTTGTTACATTATCGTGCTTGACTTGATGTTTAACATACTTGCTTGTTGGCCAATTCTATATTTCAATTTCCTATTGAACATTCTTGTACTTGATATTCTTGTTAATTCTTGTCATCATATATTTCTTGACCTTGCAAGATCTTATATTACGCTATTTTATCATCTCGTCAGATATTTCTTTTCTTGTCACTCCATATGAAAATGTAACTAATCAGTTAATCATGTAAACTCGCCTGTTACTATCTACTGAGCGTTAGCTCATATAGTTATTTTTCCCCCTTTCCAGGCTATTCAGGTGACGATGCACATACTGAAGGGGAGGGACAAGAGTGATACCCTTGAGTGTACCTGTTAGTAGATGCCGAGTTGGCATAGTTGTTTACATTAGTTACTCCTTAGTGTTGTGATAGCACTTTATTTACCTTTTGGGAGTCAGTTATTGTATTAGAATCGGTTTGGAAGTTATGGTTGATCGTGTTTAAGCATTGATGGTTATTGTAATAAAACTTGGAGTCTTTCTTGATCAATAGAAGTACTTCTTTCCATAGCACCTGTACGATTGTTTAGTTTAGCATATTAATATTATCTCTAGCTAGTTTCTAACTATACGTCCCGATATTCCGCGTTGGGGCGTGACACGTTCTGATCGGCGTTATAAGAAAGAGAAATTCAGCATCACGGAGCCTTACAAAGTCCGTGATAGTAAGAAGAGATCCAGGAATGGGAATGATGGAAGTTCCCATAAGCAAAAGAAAATCAAGGAGGAGAAGGAGCAGGTCGCCACAGCTTGCACATTTTGTGAAAAATTCGGCCATTCGGCTGAGGAGTGTTGGAAGCGTCTCGGCGCTTGTTTACGTTGTGAAAGCAGGGAGCATCGCATGTCGGAATGCCCCCTTATGAAGGACCAGTCATCTGGTGGAGGACGTAGGAGGCAGGTTCGCCTCAATGCTATTCTAGAAGGAGAGGAAGCACCCAGGGATGATGGGCTTATGGAAGGTACTCTTCAAATTTGTTCTCGTCCTGCATTTGTGCTATTTGATACTGGTGCCTCTCATTATTTTATCTCCACTACTTTTACTAAAATATTACCAATCGTATCAGTTCCCTTACCTTCAGATCTTGCTATTTCCACACCCTTAGGTTGTGGAACAAAGCTTACCGACTATTATCCTGACAGCGAAGTGATAGTAGAAGGTCATAATCTCCCCGCAAACCTAGTATGCCTTGACATAAAAGGTTATGATGTCATTTTAGGGGTAGATTGGCTTGTAGATCATGATACTTATATCAATTGCCGAAATAGGATTATATCCTTTCGAAAGCCCGGTCTTCCAAGATTCTCTTTTCTTGGCATCAAGTACAAGAAACACCCCACTATCATATCCTTACTTCACGCTTGCAAACTTATCTCGCGAGGATGTAAAGCTTTTCTTGCTTCTGTCATTATCACCGAATCCAAAGAAATTAACATAGCAGACATCCCTATTGTAAATAAGTTCCCAGACGTTTTTCCATCAGAACTACCCATTTTACCGCCCAAGAGGGAAGTGAACTTCACCATTGAACTCATTCCAGGAGCAGCACCTGTTTCTATAGCCCCTACAAGATGTCCCCCACGGAGCTTAAGGAATTGAAAAGACAGTTGCAGGAACTACTAGACAAGGGCTTCATCAGACCTAGCACATCCCCTTGGGGTGCGCCGGTTCTATTTGTCAAGAAGAAGGATGGTTCTCTCAAGCTATGCATCGATTACCGACGACTGAATCAACTCAAAATTAAAAATAAGTATCCGTTGTCGCGTATTGATGAGCTCTTCGATCAGCTTTCAAGAGCAGATTATTTCTCTAAAATTGACCTCATATCAGGTTATCATCAGCTTAGATTTAAAGAAGAGGACATTTATAAATCGGCTTTTCGAAGTCATTATGGCCACTATGAATTCGTAGTGATGCCGTTTGAGTTAACTAATGCCCTAGCAGCATTCATGCAACTTATGAACAGTGTCTTCTAGCCATATTTGGACCAGTTCATCGTCGTCTTCATTGATGACATCTTAATAAATTCCAAGACGAAAGAGGAACATGAACAACATTTGAAAATAGCTTTACAAACACTTATAGAGCACAAGCTTTATGCCAAACTCAATAAGTGTGAATTCTGGCTCGAGGAAGTCTCATTCCTAGGCCACATTATTTCAAAAGAAGGTATTGCTGTGGATCCTTCTAAGGTAGAAGCTGTCAAGAATTGGAGTCGGCCAACGACTGTATCTGAAGTAAGAAGCTTTCTGGGTCTAGCTGGTTATTATAGAAGATTCATTAAGGACTTCTCAAAAATTACGGTTCCTTTAACTAGACTCACAAGAAAAGAAAATCCTTTTATCTGGTCAGAGGAATGTGAGAAGAGTTTCTAAACTCTTAAGAATCATCTTACAACAGCCACTATTTTATCACTACCAATGGAGGGTGGTGGATTCAAAGTGTATATGGATGCGTCTGGCATTGGCTTAAGATGCGTTCTCATGCAGAATGGAAAAGTAATCTGTTATTCTTCAAGACAATTGAAACGTCACGAGGAAAACTATCCTGTACATGATCTGGAATTAGCAGCGGTTATTTTCACCTTGAAAATTTGGCGTCATTATCTTTATGGAGAAAAGTTTACGGTCTACTCGGACCACAAAAGCCAGAAATATTTATTCTATCAAAAGGAGCTTAACATGAGGCAGAGGAGGTGGTTAGAATATCTCAAAGACTTTGATTTTGCTATTCAATATCATCCTGGCAAGGCTAATGCTATAGCAGATGCACTCAGCAGAAAACCAATGGGTATGCTATCAAGTCTTATGATAAGTGTAACTAACCTTGTTCCTCAATTTGCCCAGTTGAACTTAGATATTGACATAAAGGAAGAAGATTGTTTCATAGCTAATATTCGAGCTCAACCTACATTGATAGAAGATCTGGTCAAGCTGCAAAATGATGATCCTATATTTCTAAAAATTAAAGCCAATATGGAACAAAGATCGGATTTTTCTATTTTCAATGATGGAAGATTATTATTTAAGGGCCGAATATGTGTACCAGATCATGAGGCTACGAAGAAACTAATCCTAGATGAAGCGCATAATTCCAAATACACAATTCATCTAGGAGGAATAAAGATGTATCAAGATCTCAAAAGAAATTTCTGGTGGCCCAATTTGAAGAGAAAAATAGCTGATTTCGTATCTCGCTGTCTCACCTGCCAACAAGTAAAGGCAGAGCATTTTAGGCTCGCCGGTAAATTACACCCCTTGAGTATTTCCGAATGGAAATGGGAGAGTATAAGGATGGACTTTATTATGGGTTTACCCAAGACCAGAGGTGGACACGATGGAATATGGGTAATCATACACCGATTGACTAAATCCGCACACTTCATACCAATAAAGAGTCGATGGTCTGTGGATATCCTGGCAGCATTGTACATAAAGGAGATTGTCAAACTACATGGTGTCCCAGTCACTATTATATCTGATAGGGATCCTCGATTCACATCACAATTCTGGAAGGGTCTACAACATTCACTAGGGACTAGATTGAATTTCAGCACAACTTTTCATCCACAAACAGATGGTCAAACAGAAAGAACGAATCAGGTAGTAGAAGATATGCTCAGGGCTTGTGCTATCGACTTTGGAGATAGTTGGCATGATCACTTGCCTCTAGTAGAGTTTGCATATAACAATAGCTATCAAGCTAACATACAAATGACACCTTGTCAAGCTTTATATGGAAAAAGCTGTCGATCTCCAATATGCTAGAATGAAATAGGGGAAAAGCAATTTCTAGGCCCCGACCTTATAAGGGATTCTACCGAGAAGATCAAGCTCATTCAAGAAAGAATGAAAATGGCACAAGATAGGCAAAAGTCTTATGCTGACAATCGAAGACGTGACTTGGAGTTTCAGGTAGGAGATCATGTATATTTAAAGGTTTCTCCAGGTCGTGGTATTCGAAGATTTGGCATTAATGGAAAGCTAACTCCAAGATTCATTGGCCCATTTGAAATTCTTGAACGGATTGGTGAAATGTCTCACAAACTGGCTTTACCTCCATAATTAGCAGGAGTTCATGACGTATTTCACGTCTCTATGCTGAAGAAGTATGTATATGATCCTGACCATATTATCACTTATTACAATCTGGAGATTCAGAAGGATATGACGTTCGAACAAACGCCAATAAAGATTCTGGAACGAGAAGTGCGTCAACTACGAAATAAAGTTATTCCTATGGTCAAGATTCAATGGAAGAAAACATGGCCATATGAAGCAACTTGGGAAACCGAAACAGCCATGCGGAAAAGATTTCCAGAATTATTTAAATGTAAGTACACTCTCTGAAATCCATATATTGAATTTGGGGACCAAATTCTTCTAAGTGGGGGAGGGTGTAGTACCCCAGAATTTATATATATAATTTTTGAATTATAAAATAGTTTTCTGGAAATTATAAAGGCCTAAATAAATTAATGAAGGATTATTAGATTAATAAGTCATTATAAGGCTCAATTAGGCTAATTAGTTAACCTAGCCTATCTAATTATTATCCAAAAGGTTAATGGACTAAGCCCATTAAGTTTGGCCCATATTCTAGAAGGGTAATTAGCTTATTCACGTATTTTAAGGATACATCCTAATTATATAAGATAATTATATGGATAAACGAATAAAAGAGTTTTATCAAATTGAAACTCTATATACGTTGAATGTAACGGTCTATCGAGCGACCACCACAGCCATGTAACGCACCTATATACGACCGTTACATCTTGCAGATTCCGTAAGGTGAGGAAATTACAAAAATATTGGAACTTTGAAATCCTATCTACAAGAGATCGACTTAGGGAAGCTTATAACATTGCTAAGGACTCTTATGGATTAGGTTCTAGCAGATTAAGGACTCTAGAATCTATCTAATCTCCAAACCCTGGCCAAAACACTATAAATAGGACCTAGTTCTGAACTGAGCGACCCTTACTTTTGGCTCGTGAAGAATCAAGGTAAGGAGTTATAAATTCGAGTAAGTTCTTTAGAAGCTTTTGTTTAGTATACTTTAGACTAATGGTTCTCTAAATTTCGTGCTAGGAGATCAAGCAACCAAAGAGATAGAAGCTTCCAAAGTGGCTGATTCAACCTTAGCAACCCAGGAATCTGAACGCAAGTCCCCTGAAGATCAGGACATTAGGGCGTCTAAACGAGGTAATTAGAACTCAATCCTTTAGAACTTTTTGTTCCCAATAGTTTCATCTTCTTACCCTCAAAATTTCACATCCTTAGGTCAAGAGGCTGAGGAAATAGAGCAGATTGAAGTTGATGATTGATCGCAAGAAGTACAAGGGTCTAAGGGTAGCACCTAGCATTAAATTTGAAGTTTGAAGGTCTTAATAGAGGTAGGTTATCTCATGATTGGAAAAAATAACTTGTTTAAAAGCCCTCTGATTGTGCTTGATTTCATGCATTGTAGACTAAGAATTTCATGATTTCATAGTTTTATACAGTCATGCATTTCTTAGCCCTAAATAGAAATTTAAAAGATATTATCCTGTCTATTCACTAAACCTATGCATATAGTTGGCCTATGCATCATTATCATGACTAGGAAAGTGGTAAAATGTTGATTTCCAGGCATGTTATGTTTTCATAAACTTTCACTTTAGTTTACTGCCAGCAGGTTCTCTGACGCACTAACGTAAGACCGTCACATGCATGTAACGGCCTTACGATAGACCGTCACAACCTGTTATGCTTTTATTTGTTCTATTGTCTCTGACGCATCCTAGCAGGAGCGTTACATCACTGTAACGGCCCCTCGATAAATTGTCACACACTGTAACGCGCCTATCCTAGACCGTCAGACACCTGTGTTCTGTCAGCCCAAGGCAGAATAATAACAAGTTAAGTTTATTTATAAATAAGCTTAGATAGCTAAGTTTGGACTTATTATCATGACTTTGAGTTTAGTTTCTGATTCATAATCAAATTGCATGATTAATGTGTCTTAGGTTATTTTAAGTTGTGCTAATTTCATTGGCTAAAACTCTATAGTTTTGTATTCTAAATCATGATTTTCCAAAGTTGTATTGATGGAGTTTTATCTTGGTTTCATAATGTTACACATTCTTTCCTGTCTATAGAGTCATTTCTTTATGTATATGGTACATATTTCGGTATGTTATCCATTAGTTCACTTTGCACTATAGGAACACTATTCTTGGACATGAGGACCTCTCTATTGGATATTCCTTCCAATAGACTAGGAAATCTTGTTTCAAGGCCTCCGTAATTCTCCGCGAGCCTGGGATTCCCACTAGGATGCCGAGTTGGTTGTACCATTAAAGCCCATTGATTAGATTACACTATCGATGGTTTTGGTTATCAGTGATGTAACGGCTCTATGTTGGACCGCCAGGCACAAGTAACGGCCCAATATACGACCGTCACATTCCATTGAGTCCGATTTCTTGGTTCTGGATTCATACTAATGTAACGGCCCAATACTGGAGCGTTACATCATGTAACGGCCCAGTACACGACTGTCACACTGCTTGAGTATTTTAACCCAAGGTGGACCAAGGGTTGATATTCCAAGGTTCTAGATAGACTCTTGATGATCTAGAACTTATCATATTGATAAAGAAACCTAATATAATGAATGGAAGATAAAGAACGTACCGTTATGCTGCCGATTTATTTCCATAAGCATAACCTTGCTTAAGTCATTCTTGATTTCTCATGATTCTTATTGAAGCATTCATTCATTGAATTATTGTTATCATGAGCTTATTTGAACTCATTATATTCTTGGCCATACTTTATTGTTACATGCGTGGAAAAAGCTTGATTTATACTTGAAGATGCGATCGAGCACTGATTGTGTTCAAGGGCTCTATGCTAGTCCCCTCGGCTGATTGTCGGAAACATACTATTTTATAAACCATGGGGTATGATGCTACTAGCGTCGCATTACGCTGGGAGTACTTTCTCTATAAATAAGTGAAAATCCACGGCACGACATGACATTCTTGCTTGATATTCCCCAGAAATTCACGAAGTACTTGCTCATAAGCAAAAGATACTGGAGTGATGATTATGTGGCTTGCTAGTACATTCTCGATACATTCTTGTTCATGAAAGGCCAATATCATGTTCTTGTTACGTTCTTGCTAGTTCGTACTTGCTCTCATTCTAACTTACATGATCATCTTGTTACTTTGGTTTATGATTGATCGCATTCGCATGATTTTTACCTTATTCTTTAGAGTTAAATTGTTAATTACTTTAATAGTGCCTTCATGTTGATGCGAAGATACCTATTGGGCAAGTGTGCTCATTACCTATTTCCAATCTTTTTAGGAGATGGAAGTGATTCGAATTCGGATTCGGGTTATACAAGTAGCGGGTCCGAGAGCGAATAAAAGTATTGTCAAGACGAGAGTGAAGACTTAGGAAGTCTAAATTGTTTAGATTGAGTCTATATAATTTTCCTAATTCTTGAGTCTAGTGCATAATGGAAATTGAATTAGTGGTTGTACTTGATTATTTTGAAATAAAGTTGGAGTTTGAGTAATATTGTGCAATTGCATTTATGTGTGTGTTTGTCTTGACTCTGATCGTTCTTGCTCGCAAGAGGCTTACCATGCCGGCTGTTCACGCTCCCCGAGTTAGTCTTCCGCTATAATAAAGGCTCGGGGCGTGACACTCGGTGTAGCTTCTTCACGGAGGGGCGGCCCATAGCATCTCGACTCCGCATCTTCGATGTCTTCTGGGTTGACTTGTTGCCCCCGATTTCTTTCCACATCATTCACGGCTTCTAGGAGCCGTTGTGTTCCCAAGATGGTGTTTCCGAGGCTGCGAAGGTATCCTCGTACGGCCTGAGTAATATCATCTTGCCCATTGGCAGGGTAGACCATTGGTGATGGTACCCTAGCTCGTGCCGGTGGTTGGTAGGTGAGGCGCCTCCGTTCGGACATCCCGCCATATCTTCCATCATTTGAATAAATGTTTTCCTGCCAGCCGTAGACTCAGAAGGCAGGTCTTCGAGACACTCGCACCGACATCTCGGTCTTCTCTTCTTCATCTTCTCTTTCTTTCTCGAGCTTGTCAATCCTGACAAGCTCTAGCTGGATTGGGGTTGGGGCCTGCCGCTTGGGTACCCACACTTGCTTGACTTTGGTCGGTTTCGGGGCCAACCCTTTCTTCATCTTGGACCTAGTGCGGTCCTCTCGATCCTGAGCCAATGCTTGAAATTTGTTGTGCATCGACACAACTGGTATCACCCTATTGGGCGGGATCGTGGCCTGGCGGCCATTCAGGTACAGCCGGACTCCTCCGATCAAGATGGATTTGCCCAAGACAGTAAGCCGGCCTTGCAGCGTGTCGACACTCTTCTTACCCACCCTCCTGGCGTCTAGAGTGTGCTTCCTTTTTGTATCAACGTGGTGGACGTAGCAGCCCACCACCTTCACTTCTTTGGGTGTCACCTCCACAGTGGCGACTGGCTCGACCTCCTGGATCTCCAGAAGGTTCACGAACATGACCTCGAGGAAGTTGGGGAAACCAACCACCAGTGGGAAATCGCCGAACTGGGTCGACACCGCCAAGTAGCTATGCTCCGTATGGCTCGTAATGACCAACGGTTCGAACGTGACCGCCATTGGTTTCTTAAAAGTTCAATCCCACCTGCAATTTCAAATTGCGGATGTTAGAATCTTAGGAAAAGGCCGTCGGGCAGTTACGGGTCCTTAA
The DNA here is from genome assembly GCA_022559845.1 of Amorphophallus konjac. Lineage (NCBI taxonomy): Eukaryota > Viridiplantae > Streptophyta > Magnoliopsida > Alismatales > Araceae > Amorphophallus > Amorphophallus konjac. Next base: position 284,780 of record JAHNEJ010001117.1, on the reverse strand, counting down.
GCTTGGTGAAAAGATGAGAGGAGGTTCTCAGTCCCACTGGGCGTGCCAGACTTGTGGATGCACTTTTTTATCATTGTTATCGTTTTATCTTTTATCGGTTTATAAAGTGTGAGGGCATGCCAGTCACCTGGGTGACAATGCATTCATGCTTCGAGACTGGAGTGGTCTGAAACCTGTGGTACGCTCTGTCCGACTAACCAGACGATGGTGGTTATCGGGTCGGGACTGAGACCCGCCGTGCCGTAAAGGTCACGGCATTAATTACATCCCCCCAAAGAGTGTAAAACTTCTTATTAACCACCAAGATATGGGGCCTCATGGCCTAAAAATCAAATTTCATGAAATGGACGAATGAAGTGTTGAAGAGCATTGAAATCCCCTACATTCGGGTACGAAAGGATATTTGAAATCGTATCGGTCATATAGTGACCATTTCATGTTTGGACTGATGTCTGGGTTGAAAATGCCCCAACTATAAGTGCAATATCGAGACAAATGTAGGCCGAGATGCGATGAATTTGATATTTGAGTTATTAAGGAATGAGTCAAGCTTAGTGACATATCGGCCCGGAGCGAGGTCCGTCCATGGCCATGATTGGGTGTTACCTGAGGGCCAAGCACGGCTTACGGAACATCTTTAGTATCTCCTTCACGCCGGGCTCTAGGAAGTGAGGACTTCCAGATCAAACGCCATTAATTCCTTAAGTTCATTTTCTTTATTATTGTATTTTTATGGCATTTCTTTTATTATAGTGTTATCTCTCTTTTCCTTTTTTTATCATTTGTGGTTTATCACTTTTCTTTAAGATTAGTGATTGTTTGAAGAGAGGAGACGACGCAGCACGACCCTGCGTTGACACAACCTGCTGGTTGCATCGGTGTAGCGTGCTGGGGCTGGCCCAAGGCTGCCTATGTCGACGTAGCATGTTGGCAGCGTCGGTGCAGCGTGCATGGGGCTAGTCTAGTGCTTCCTACATTGACGCATCATGCTGGCTACATCGGCACAACATGCTGGGGGCAAGCCCAGTGCTGCCTGCATTGACGCAGCGAACTGGCTGTGTCGACTCCGCCCTATGTTGGCAAGCAGAGCTCCTTCATTTCTTATTTCCTTAGCTTTCTTTGTTTCATTTTATTTGTATTCATGCTTTCCTTTTTTATTATTATTGCTCACGGGCGAAGCACATATAATGAGCATGCATATATATGCAAATGCTTATGAGAAAAGGGGCAAGCCTGCTAGGAATAGCTGCCTCGAATGCAGGGAGTCGACTAGAGTTGACTCTTGGGCGGGAGTTTACCTGGGCAGGGCCCAGACAGAACTCGGCTGAGAGGGAGTCGACTCTCTATGTCGACTCCCCCAGTTGGCCAAAGCTATTCTAGCCTTATCCTGGGTTCAGGGTGATTCTACCATGCATATGCATGAAATCTTAATAAAGTTCATGAGAAACTTCAAAGGATGGAATTAAATCCATATGAAACTTTATTTGCATTTGAAATTAAGTCATGAAGCCATGTGGGTATGAAGATGCCCGGGCTATTTCATTGAAAATATGTCATATCTGATTACTTTATGAGAATTCCATGAAGTTTTGTCATGCAAATGGCACTTGGCAAGAATTTCTTAATGTAAAAGATGTCATTAAACCCTTTTCTAAACTTTTGGATCAATGTATGTTTGTGGATGCAAGCAACATGCATATGCAAGCATGCATGGGAGCAAAGGGGCTGGATTGAGCCTCCTAGACATGGGGTGCATCGACGCACTATGTGTAGTGCGTCGACACACTCCCCAGCCAGCAAGCGTTGTATGGGGTTCTGTTTCAGGGTGTTCGGGCTGATCTAGTGCCTTGGGCACGTGCAGAGGCAAGCATGCAAAGACTATATGCATGTCATATGCGAATGCTTATGCACATATTTTTGTTTTGGCCTGAGGGCCTTATTCCATGTTGTTTTCTTTTATTTCACCTTCTTTACCTTGTGCACACTATTTTCAGCAATTCTCTAAAATTGTGTTGATCATGCTTTTCTTTTGCTTGCTGTTCACAGTCTGTTAAAGTTCTGTCAATCTGCTAATCTTGTTTTTTTCTTTTTTTTATGTTATCAATCTTCAAGTTGCTTGGCAAAAATTCGGCAGCATCTCCCCTAGACCCGGAGCCTTGGGGGTTTTAATCGGGTACACATTCACGGAGAAACTCCGAGATGGCCCCAAAATAAGAAGGGTGTGCACGGAAGCGGCAACACCCAAGGATGCGCACAGAAGCGGTAACATCCTATGACCTGAACCGGGCATGGACACCTCGAGGACTAGCCTACGAGGGGCTCTTATGACCCGAGGGATGCCACAATCCCGATCCCGAAGAGTGATCTTAGATTATCGCCACATTATACGGCTGTCGATACTCACCCTTTTCGAGGGATAATCCATGGACTGATAAGTGCTATATTACATATCATAACTTGCATCACATATATCATTTTTTGAGGATTTAATGAATCAAGTTGTGCAACAGGAGCAGTTAATTTCATTCTCACAAGTAATTTGAGTTTGCACGCATTTTATCATCTTTCTAAGCCAAAATGACCATGTGAGAAATATTCAAGAATTTACACAATTATTTGAAATCTATTTTTGGATGAAATATGTTGATTATTTGAATTTTCTGAATTTTCATGAAATAGCGACCGGTGGATCAGACGCCATTTCTGAATCATTTTTATGAAAAAAAGAAATAGCGATTGAGCAAACGGGCGTCCATTTGTTTGCCTGAAAAAGAAAAAAGAGAAAAAGAAGAATTAGCGATTACATACATGGGCTCTATTTCATTTGATGAAAATAGAAAAAAGAAGAAAAGCTAGAAAATAAGAAGAAATAGCGACCGTTAGAGCAGGCAAAGTTTCTTTGGAAAAGATTTAGTGACCGTTCAAGCAGCCGCTCATGCAATTATACGAAAAATTAGAAGAAATATGAAGAATAAAGGAAAAAGAATTAGCGATTGTTGGAACAGTCGCCAATTCCTTGATTTATGGAAAAAAGAATGAGCGACCATCATGGAAGATGCTATTTTAATGTGCGCCCACAGAGTTGGACGACAATTCTTTTAGGAGCAGAAACGGAGATGGCGGCGCTCTTCATCCAAATTCCTTGGCTTTATTTCCTTCCCTCTTCTTTTTATTTTCATTACAAGTTGTACTTTGGAATTTTCATACACATTGTAATCTTTCCTCTTAGCAATTAAATTCATCTTTTGGCAATTGTGTTCTCTTTTCTCTCTCTCTTTCTAATTTCTCTCCTTAACCCTCTCATCTTCTTTAGATAGTTTTAATTTCAAGCAATTTTATTTTTTTCTTTTCAATCTCACTCAAAATTCGAATCTTTCAAATATAAGAATTTCTCATCATGGTTAATTGAAAATATTTCTTCTCTATGGGATCGACCCGTTCTCACCACTTTACTCTAATTGAATATCTTTTTAAGTGAGTAAGTGCGGTTAATTTTTAAATTGTGGCACGACATTTTTGACGACGAGTGTTAGTGGCTATCAGGGACCATGCTATGAAGAAGCGAGTCCCCGGAGATCCGAGAGTGATCAAAACTCCGGAAGAATAAGTTTGCAATGAAAATAATCAGTTTGGGATTAAATCCCATATTTCTCACCCCTTTGGCATCATGGCCATGAAATTGGTCCAAATCCCAAGGCAGGGTTTTGAGAGAAAGAAATCGGCATAATTTAAAAATGAGGGAGTAAGCATGTGAGATTTCTCGATGGCTGGCAACCCAGAGTCACGTTCGTGGGTGTGAACGAACCCCGGGGCGGCAGCCACCGAGTGAACAACTGCATCATGCCATGAACGACATGCTATGATCTGCAAGGAAGTTGGCTAGTCAATTGTGAAGAACAGAGTGAACAAAAGAAAAGAAAGCAGAAAATATATAATGTATCGGATGCATTGGAGAGAGATCATGTAGGCTTCAAATAAAACATCAGGGCCTGAGCCCCACATTTCATTGATCCTTTAGCATAGACGTTTACATTTCGACTGATTTAAACCTTATGAAACACAGACGAGGAAGAGAGAAAAGATATAAAGGAATACAAAGAACCCACCCTTTACAGATGGCTCTTAAGCTCTCTCCCCCTTTCTCTCACTCTATTCTCACTTCGGGCTCTCTTCTACCTTTTTCTTCTTCTTCTGCTTCTTTAGTGCCTTCCAAGGACTTGAGCTTCAAGGAGGTCCGAAGAAGCTTCATTCTCCACCGGGGGTGGGCTTTTATAGGGGATCAGAGCCCCCTGTTCGGAGAGCAAGCTCCCTCCCATTCTTGCCCATTTTTTTTGCTTCTCTTGTTCACAGCTGCTGCTCCGGCTACTACTGTTGCTTTATTGTCGATCACGCGGTGGATGGTTACTGGCGTTGCGTGGCTGCTGCTGATACTAACGCTGTTGCCGTTATTGCTACTGCTATTGTCACTGCCGTGGCTGCTTCGCAAGATAGCACGGCGGAAGAGGAGAGGGGGCGCGGCATTGCCGGGCCACTCTGGCGCCGCACGCGCGGCTTCGAGCATGGAGTGTGACGAGCAGAGTCAACGTGCCATAAATGTTCGCACAGGACGGAGAAGGGAGTGAACAGTAGAAAAAATGGGGGGAGACACACAGACACGGGGGAACAGTGCCGCGATTTTCCTCCTATTTCCATTTTTTTTAAAAAAATCCTTTTCTTTTTCCTTTACCCCCTTCTTCCTTCTATTGCGCATATGCCCCTTCCCTTTTCCCTTTTGTTCCTTTGGCCCACTTGTGTTTGGGCCATTCACGTTTGGCCCATTCACGTTTGGGTCCTTTTCCCTCTTTTTTTTGTCTGCAGACTGGGCTGGGGTGTGTCGACGTAGGACCTCACTATGTCGACGCATCCTTCATCAGCGCCATCATTTTCATTTTTTTTAATGCCAACAAGGTCACACATCACGAGGCGGTGGATCGACATGCTAAGCTCAAGAGCCAGGAACCGGACGGTAAAACTATCGGGTTAGAATCCATGAGAAACCCACATTTCCTACTAAATACTATAGCTCATACTTCAGAAACTGGGTCATCAGACGTTCATTAATATGATGGCCCTCTCAGAGTTGGCATGACCAATTCACCCTCGATTTTATCATTAATTACCTTAATTTATATTTTCAGGGTCGAAATCGAGTTTTTCGGGCTGAAATGGCCATTAGCACAGCGGGTCGGTCAACCTTTCTCAGGGGTCGGTCGCAACGGTCGACCGACCTGAAGGGGACCGATCGACCAAATTTTCTACTATCGAATCTGAATAGGAATCAGTCGACCGTTCCCTGGGGTCGATTGAGTATTCACCAAGGTCGGTCGACCAAACCTACTGTTTGCCCTTTTTGTCCTTTCTACCACAAAACGGTCGACCATTCCTATACGTTGGTCGACCGATTTCGGTGACGTCCATATGTGACCACCCTGTAAGGGTCCCGTTCCATGACCGACTCATCTCATTGCGAGTGGGAAGCAGGGGGAATCAATCCCCAACACCTTACGTACCCATTTACATCAAATAACCCACGAATCAATGATTAGATTGGAAAAACTGTCCCTCACCCCAAAACATGCGTTTATCCCAAAACATGAATGAAACCCACTCGTTCTCACCCGGTTCTTCACTAATAAGTGAGAAATCACGCGGACAGGAGGAGGAGTCCATCCCCCTACCCGAAACGCCACTTTTACCACTCAGAGACACCCCAATCCATGCCAATACCCAGCTAAACATGGAAATTGGGAACCACTCAGGCAACCCGTCTCGTTCTCGCCCTTACGAACTGCCTTTCACCACTATCGTCACCCAGCCGAGCCTCCTCGCACTCCAACATCTGCAACCGGGGAAGAGAGGTGAGGTACGGAAGAGAAAGAAGGAGAGACGGTGAGAAGGAAGAGAGGGCACGGGGTTTTTAAATGGTGTTTTTGGGTTGCTCCAAACCCCCAAAAGAAGCAACATCGTGTTTATGCCCAATCTCTTGTTGATTTAATCAAATAACCACGAAAATTTCTATAGTAACTCAACAATTTATCTCCAAAATTTAGAATTAAAAATTAATGACTTTTTAAAATATTCATGATAAATGAATCCAATGCCTAGTAGGTAGGATCCGAATCTCTGGGTATTACAGTCCTCCCTTTCTTACCAAAATTTTATCATCAAAATTTACACTAGAATATAACCATTCCAGACGAAAACTTACTCAAATAGGTGAGGGAATTGCTACCGCATCCCATCCTCACGCTCCTAGGTCACCTTACCTCCTAAGTGATGCTGCCAGACCACCTAAACCAAGGGAATGACATTATTCCTCAATTGCTGCTCACACCGATCCTCGATGAGGATAGGGTACTCAGGGATAAACAAATTTGGCGCTACCTCAGGCCACACCGAATCCTCCAGAACATGAGAATCATCTAGCATGTTCTTTCGCAGCATCGAAACATGAAACACTTCACTGCATCTAGTTCTAGAGGTAATTGTAATCGGTAAGCCACCTTGCCAACGTGCTCGACAATATGGAAAGGGCCAACATAGTGGGGACTCAACTTCCCACGCCTGCCAAAATGCATTGCGTCCTTCGTAGGTGAGACTCTCAAGAATACCCAGTCTCCCACCTCGAAGCTAAGCAGTCACCTCTGCTGATCTACATAACTCTTTTGTCGGCTCTGCGCTAATTGTAATCTCTGCCCGACAAGCTGCACCACCTCCACACATTGCTGCATGAGCTCTGACCCTATCATAATTCGCTCGTCGACCTCGAACCAATCCAGTGTAGTCTAACACGGTCACCCTTATAATGCCTCATAGGGTGCCATGTCGATACTAGAATGGTAATTGTTATTGTAGGCAAACTCCACCAAGGTCAAATGATAAATCCACGAACCATGCCACTTCAAGCAACTAGCCCTCAACATGTCTTCCAGGGTCTAGATGGTCCTCTCTGACTGCCCATCTGACTGGGGGTGATAAGTTGAACTTAACTCCACTTCTGTACCCAAGGCTTTCTGAAAACTCTACCAGAAGCCAGAAGTGAAGCGGGGATCTTGATATGACAGAATGCAAATAGGGATCCCATGCAAGGGAACAATCCACTCCACATATAATCGGGCCAGTCTATGAACACTCCAAGTGACCTTGACTGGCCACAACCTAGCTATTTTTGTGAATATGTCAACCAGCAACCAAATACAGTCATGACCACTCGGAGCCCTCGGCAAGCCGACCACAAAATCTGTAGTCCCATGGTCCCATTTCCAAGTAGGAATCTCCAAGGGCTGCAACTACCACCTGGTCACTAATGCTCTGCTTTCACTTGCTGACATGTCAAACATTTGGCCGCCAACCCCGCCACATCCTTCTTCATACCTGGCCACCAAAACTGCCTCTTCAAATTATGATAGATCTTTGTTGCTCCTGGATGCACAATGTAGCGCGAGCCATGAGCCTCCTACAAGATAGCTCTCCTCACCTGCTCATTAGCAAGGACATACAATCTACCTCTAAACCTTACAGCCTCATCATTATAGAACTCTACCTCGGGCATCGACAGAATGCGAGGTAACTCGGGGTCTACATACTGAGCGTCCTTCAACTGTCGACAAATAGCTATAGTGATAGATAAGCTAGCAAGGAAGACAGAACCCTCATCTGATGGAACCCTGTGCCAGAAAGTTGCAACCGACACTTGTTCCCATAGCTTGCACTCTCTCAGCATCAAATGACTAACCTGCACTTTTCTACTCTGTGCATCTGCCACCACATTCATCTTGGCTGGCTAATAAGACCAGCTGAAATCATAGTCCTTCATGCATTCCATCCATGTCCTTTGCCTGAGATTAAGATCCTTCTGAGTGAACACATATTTCAAGCTCTGGTTGTCAGTGAAAATCTCAAACTTCTCTCCATACAGATAGTGTCTCCAAATCTTCAAGGAAAAGATCACTACTACCAACTCAAGGTCAGGAGTGGGGTAGCTCTCTTCATACGGCCTCAATTGGTGGGATGCATATGCCACAACTCTGGCATTCTGCATCAATAATGCACCCAAACCTACCTTGGAAGTATCTGTGCAAACCATAAAACCACATGAGCCAGAAGGCAAAACAAGAATTGGAGCAGTGGTGAGCAATCTCTTTAGCTCCATAAAGCTCTGCTCACACTCATCAATCCAGATGAAAGGCATGCCCTTCCGAGTCAGCATGGTCATCAACGCTGCAATCCGCGCAAAATCCTGAATGAACCACCGATAATAACCAACTAAACCCAAAAAGCTTATGATCTCTATCACTGACCTCAGCCTCGGCCACTGGACCACTGCTTCCACCTTAGTTGGATCAACATAAATACCATCACCAGAGATCACGTGCCCCAGAAAATGCACCTCCCGTAGCCAGAATTCACATTTGTTGAACATGGCATAAGTTGGTGATCCCACAAGGTCTGCAACATGATCCTCAGATGGTGAGCATGCTCCTCTTCTGACTGTGAATAAATGAGAATATCATCCATAAATACCACCACAAACTAGTCCAAAAAAGGATGAAATACCATGTGCATCAGATCCATGAAAGCAGCTAAGGCATTGGTTAGCCCAAATGGCATCACCAAGAATTAATAATGTCCATATCTGGTGTTGAAGGTTGTCTTCTCTACTTCTGACTCTCTAATCTATAGCTAATAAAACCCAGACCTCAAGTCAATCCTCAAAAATACCTGGGCTGACTAGAGTAGATCAAACAAATCATCAATGCGAGGCAGTGGATACTTGTTTTTGATAGTCACATGGTTCAGCTATCTATAATCAATACACAATCTCATGCTACCATCCTTCTTCTTAACAAATAATACAGGTGCACCCGATGGAGATTAACTAGGGCGAATATAGCCCTTATCAAGAAGCTCCTCCAACTGAGCTCTCAACTCCCTCCGTTCTGCTGGTGCCATGTGATAAGGTGCCTTAGAAAAAGGCATAATGCCAAGCACAATCTCAATAGTAAAGTTAATCTCTCTCTGGAGATGCAATCCTTGTAACTCACTAGGGAAGACATTTAGGAACACACACACAACAGGAATATCCTCTACTCCCTGCTGCTACTGATCAGCCAATACCACAGATGAAAAAAATCCCTGACATCCAGCATCGAGCAAATTGTTGGCTTTCATAGCCGAAATGAGGAAGCGGGATGAAGAAGACCGAATACCTTGGAAATAGAATGTGGGTCTCCGGGGATGCTGAAAAAAAACCCTCTTCGAACTACAATCCACTACAGCACCATTGATCTCTAGCCAATCCATACCCAGAATCACATCATAATCTCTCAGCTGCAAAGCATGAAGTCTAGCTAGCAAACTCTGCCCCTCAACCTACACTGGCACCCTCTCTAGACAATGAGTAAACATAAAATCACTGGTAGGTAGCTCCACTGCTAGATCAAAAGACATTTTTGTGGTAGACTCTTCAGCACAAGCAATAAAATCCTCAGATATGAAGGAATGCGAAGTACCAGAATCAAATAAAACTCGAGCCGCACAACCAAGAATCATAATGGTACCTTCCACCAACTGAGATGCCTCTGCCTCTGTGTGGGTCATATCTTCATGCGTCCTCGGCATCTCGATCTTCCTACACTGGCGGATCACGGTAGTTGTGGAATATACACTAATTGCTAAGTTTGTTGTGGTGGCTGTTGGGGTCGGAACTGCTGAGGCTGAAACTACTGTTGGAACTGGTGTGGTTGGCGTGGCCTCTGATGACAATTGATGTACACAAACTCGTCGTTTAAAAGTCAAGCCACAATTTCAAAAATAATCGAACTTGCTCACTAAAAAGATATAAAATCTAAGTAGAGTGATAAGAACTGGTCAATCCCATGGAGAAGAAAATTCCTTTTCGAAGCAAGTTAGAAAATCCTTATCTTTTGAAAACTAAATTTTGAGTGAGTTTAAACTAAAGTAAAGTTAAATTACATGAAAATAAACTATCTAAAGAATATGAGAGGGTTGAAGAAGAAAATTTGGAAGGAGATAGATAGAGAAAATAAAAGAACATTTGCACAAAATCAACTTTTATTACTTAGAAAAGAGTACAACCATATGAAAACTAAAAGATTACAACTTGAGTAAACTAATGGAAAAGTGGAAGAAATAGAGCCAAAATAATTGCACAAAATCAACTTTTATTGCTAAGAAAAGAGTACAACTTTATGAAAACTAAAAGATTACAACTTGAGTAAACTAATGAAAAAGAGGAAGAAATAGAGCCAAGATGATGAAGAATAGCACCGCCGTCTCCTTGCCAAGCCTTGGAAGAGATCGCCCCACTTTGGAAGTAGACGCCGCCTTGTGAGCACCGAAGGAAGAAGATCTCCCTTGGGATACGAGAAGAAAATAGAGGAAGGGAAGATAGATAGAAGAGGAAGAAGATTTTAAAACTAATTAAGAGACATGTGTATGCGTGCGTGTGTTTTGATGATAAGATGAACAGAGAGAGGAAGAGGGGGTATGGTGGAGTTTGAAAACACAGTAAAATCAAATTGAAAACATAGGGTGAGAAGAAGAAGAAAAACATTAAATCTAAAAGGAATTAGAAGATATGGAAAAGTAGAATGGAGAGGACGAAGATTGGAAAAAAGTTGATGAAGAGTGCAGAGAGAGAAAACGCGAGGAAGATAGTGAAAATGAGGAGAACAGAAGGTGGGTCTGCGCGGATGAACAGTGAAAAATATAGAACTGAACATTAAAAACTTGAAATAACTTGAAAACGGGAGAGAATTAGAGGAAGAGGAAGAAGAAGAAATTGTAGAGAACTTTAAAAGGCATAAGTTTGTAGAAGAAAGCAACTTAAAAAGACGACCATAAGAGCATGAAAATGAAGCTAAGAATAAGTCTAACATCCCTTCAGTCTACTCTTGGGTGGATTTTATACTATGCAAAACTTCCCACGATCGTGACCTTCTGGATTTGGCTTGAATCCGATTTTCCAGCTTCAAGCTTGATCAAAGTAGGCATCTTGCCATGTTTAGAGTCCTCCTTCCCTCAAACAAGAGGAGATAAGTCCAAATATGGGAAGATAATTACGATCGAGACGTTCCGTTTCCATTTCTGCCTCTTGTGAAAATGGCGACTGGGGCTGTGGGCACTCATCCCTATGTGCGACTGAACAGGTGGCCGCCCATTCTTTATTTCCTCATTTTGACATTTTCCTTTTTCCCTAAATCAAGGAATTGGTGACTGTGCAAATAGGCGCTCATTCTTTTTCCATTTTTCTCGATTTTCTTTTTGATTTTCCGTACAATTGAATGAGCACCTTCTTGGTCGGCCGCTCATTCTTCTCCAATGAATTAGCACCCGAGTAGACGGTCACACATTCCTCTTTCTTTTCTAGCTCTTTCCTTTTTCTATTTTCATCAAATGAATGTGCGACCCTTTGGTCAGTCGCTCATTCTTCTTACTTTTTTTCTTTTCATTTTCAGTCAAATAAATGGGCGCCCGTTTGCTCAGTCACTCATTCTTTATTCATAAAAATCCTCAAAAATGGCGTCTGATCCACCGATCGCTATTTCTTGAAAATTTAAAAAATTTAAAATAATCAATATTCTTCATTTTAAATATATAATAATTGTCCATTTTCCTAAATATTTTCCACATTACTGTTTTGACTCAAAATTGCTGATAAAATCATGCAAACTCAAATTAATGGTGAGAATGATATTTGTCCATATTAATGCACAACTATGCTCATTAAATGTTGAAAAGTGATGAATGTAATGTAAATTATGATATGAAATGTGACACTTATCACACCCCCCAACTTACTCATTGTTGGTCCCTTAACAATACAAATAAATTAAAATTTAGGACCAACAAGAGTTTGTGAAGTCCATACTTTCATATCTAGCTCTTCCTTTATAAAATCAACCAAAGATTAGGAATCCGGAATCATTAATGCACACTAGTCTCATGTAGGAAATTTAGGTACATGATCAAGAATTTAAATCAAAGTTCAATAAAACTTGTGTATGTGTAATACTAAATCCAAAGCTTAGACAATTGCATCCCTCATTTGTTATTCCAAGCAAATACCTTTCAACCCTGCACCTCCTAGATCAGAGCATTAACTATACTAGCTTTTTGTTTACCTTATTGCTTTATCCCTTTGGGATCTTTTATATATTTTTTTCTACACACATGATGATGCACTACCCTTCACTGTTTAACACGAATCTTGACTCTTGCCTTAGGAGAAGCAGGCCCGGTCATAAAGGTCATAGTTCCCTTTTTCGTTTGACGTAAACCTCAACACGTCTTAGGTGAAGTGGACCCGGTTATTAAGATTCGGGGTATTTTTCATGGTGTTTCCTTTTTCCTTTTCTTCTCTTCTTTTTTTTTCATTACGCCTTTGCACTAATTTAATAGATAACTTGACAGAAAGCTTATAAAAGATCTCTTCCTTAAGAAGTGCATAATATCAGACAATATACCCCAAATAGCAGAAGGCTTGTCCCGCTTATTTCATTAGCGTGCAACGTGATTTCATTTCTTAAGTGCACATGAACTTTAAAGAGATTCTTAAGTCAGTTTTCCATGGCTACATTGAAATAAATTTTCCATCATCCTTCTCCCTAGTCTTTTCTATTCTAGAATCATTTTAAATTTAAGCATGAATCATGAAACTTAATTGGGGATTTCATCTTTTTTCAATTTTGTGCAGAAATGCAGGACAGACAATAAATGCAGAACATTAAGTAAGAACTCATGTGAGATTGTACTATATGCATCATGAACAAATTTTTCTCTTCCCCCAACTTAATTGACATTGTCCTCAATGACATATAAAAATAAAAATAAAAGAACAATGTAATAAGAAATTTTGTTGAGATGGAAGGATACAACCTGGTGTGCGGGGCGAAACTCCATTATTGATATGGACGGTGATAACTCCATCTCCTTGGCCTATCTACTGAAAAATAAACTAAAAACAAAGCATCAAATAACAAAGAACCTTGGGTTGCCTCCCAGAAGGGCTTAGTTTTCTGTCTTCAGCCAGATGCATGAAAGCTCTATAACCAACATGTAGATTCAAGAATGAGCCACCATGCTATCTTATCTTTATTAAAAACTAAGCATTATACCACAACAAGACGAGATTGAGCATGATTGCGTATGGGCTAGAGTGGTTGTTATAACAATTAGATTGATCATGTGATGCATGGGTTAACAACCGTACTTTGAATGGGGTGGCCTACGGCAAATACCATGATGGATCAGTTAGGCCAAAAGGATTCCCCTGATTAATGACAAGAAAACTTTCTTCCCATTTGTGGTCTTGGTAAGTGTTAAAAATATTAATGAAGACCTTTTTATCAAGCAAAATATCTTTTTCTACCTCAATTTTAGATATTTCATGAACATTAGTGAGGTAAGATGGGATCAAAGGGAGAGGAGTTTCAAGCAATGGATCAGTGTCAAGGAGACTAGGAGAATCAACAGTGAAAGACTAGAGTGGATTCAGCTCAGAAGGACCACCCCGATCATAGAATGAAGGAAGAACATTGCTAAGGATCATGTCATGAATGATGAAATATTCCTCCTTAAGGTCTGTAGAAGGTGCGAATGAAGCGATGCAGACCTTATTACTGTTGATAGAACTTTGAACATCCTCAAGTGTGGACTTGTCTAGCATCAAGTCGAGGTGAGGAAAATCAAGAATGGGAAAAGCGTCAAAAGATTCCACTACAAGTTCATTGTCCAGGAGGCAAGGAAAATGAATGTATTGCTCAACATAGTGATGTTCATGCATTTTAGGTGGATTCGACCAATTGGCTTGAAGAATTTCAGAAAGATCTCTAGGATTGCCATGGTCAGGAATGGGCGAGAGCTCTATCCTCTCCTCCCGGATTAAAGGTTGCCTGGTCATAAAGATTTTCATGCGAAAAATTCAACTCCTCATTAACCCCAGTTGCATTGTTCAAATAAATGCTCAATTCTTTTTCTATCCTCACTTCTTCTTCCTTCCCATCTTCAAAAAGAGTTTTGTCAAATTCAGGGAGAGGCATTTGATTATAGATCTGATGTTCATTTCTCTCTTCTTCTCTTCCCAACATAGACTCCTCATTATTTTCTTCATGATTATGCTTGGCCATCACAACTTTTCACTAACTTCCTCCCAGTTCTCCTGATATGGCTGCCCCATATACTCCTCATCATCAAAAATTATTCGAGAGTTGTTGAATTGAGGATTGATGGATTGATCATTCAAACTGATATTATGGTCATAATCTAGAAATAGATTTTTAAAGTTTTCAGTGGGGAGGCTAGCATGTTGGTCCATTTCGAGCTCTCTATCAAGTTGGTCAAGCTGGGCTTGGATAATTTGGCTCTGAACTTTAATGGACTGCTGATTGGCCAAGATGAGTTGAGTCATTTGATTAAACCTATCCTTGAAATCAGACTGTGGAGGAGCTGGATAGGTTGGGTGGCACTCAGACTGTGGTGAGTACCAATCATAATAGAAGTCAGTATGGTACTGAGGTAGTGGGGAGTAGATGGGTTGATCTTCATGTTGGGCTTGGTTGTAAGGAGCATTTGAGTAAGAAGCCAAATCTGAAAAGTGTGAGTTCGAAGGACCTTGCATGGGGTCTTGATAGGGTGCCCACGAAGAAGATTGCTGGTTTTCCCACCTAGGATATGGATATGTGTGAGAATAAGGGGTGAAAAATCCGGTGGCAATTGGTGTGGTTCTTAGGTAAGAGATGGATTGTAAACCACATTGTGGAAGAATGAAGGATTTGGATGATATTGGGTAAATGAGGAATTTAAGTTGAAGTGGCCCGCATGTTTTAGCATGTGTTAACGTCTCCATTTTACTAATGGGCCCTAACAATTGTGAATGTAGGGATCTCCTACCTTGCATGCAATGCAAAAGGGCCCAAAAAAAGATTGTTGTTTTTGGATCTTTGGAATTTTTTTGTTTTATGTTTTTCAAAATAATGCAATAAATGAACCACTAAATGAAAATGCAATGAATTAGCCCCTATATGAATGGTACATGCAAACAAATGATGATGATTTTTTTTGTTTTTTTGTTTTTTTACAAAAGAAGAATTGACACTCGCTACCAAATTGGTCCACCAGCCAGGTAAGAGATAGGGTTGTGGGAGGCTCCCCCTACTACCATAGGGACCTAATTAAATAACCACAAACCCGCTTAGGCGTTTGCCACTTGACCTCTAGCGTAGACACAAATTTTTTAAAATAGTTATAAATTCCAAAACTCATCTCTCTTTTTTTTGTGTGACCTTCCAAGGGCAATCTAACTCCGAGGTACGTCGTGGTACAACCTGCCCGATGTCCGTGAGGAAATCCACGGGTGCGGGGACTTATGGAGGTCTTGAAAAATAAAATTTTAGTCCAAAATGACGGAATGCACAATGAAGGGTCCTTCCAATTCCAAGAAGGGTGTAAGGAACCTAACTTGCCCTTGAGAAAGGGAAATAGAAGAGAAGAGAAAGATTTTTTTTTCAAATGATGATGCAAGTAAATAAGAAATCAACTAAAATGTATAATGCATGAAAATGATGCAACTACAATGAGGACATGATAGCATGAAATTTTTTTGGGGGTTTCTATTTTTTTTATAGATTTGTCAGAATTTTTATTTTTTATTTTCAAAAAGAGATATGGATAACAGATAAATATCGACTAAAAATACTAATCAACATGCAACCTACTAAAGAATAAAGTTAAAAATCATGCTTTCTGTATTTTTCTGGTTTTTTATTTTTTTTGGAATTTTTATGGATTTTAAAAAAATATTTTGATTTTTTTTGAGATTTTTCAGAAATTGGGAAAATAGAACCTATACCTACGCTTACTGACCTTTAGCGACGCTTGATTTACTAGGATTTTTCAGATTTTCAAATTTCCTACTTCTTGTAGTGACAGATATAGGCTTTCAGCAACGCTTTATGACTTTCTACAACAGTTGATTTTCTGTGAATTTCAGGTCTGAATTTTCCTTTTCTTTTCCTTTCTGATTTTTTTTCTTTTCCTGAAAAATAAAAATAGAAAAATTAATATACAAATATACAAATCAAACACAAGAATATCCAACTATAAAAAATTATTTTTTCTCCCCGGCAATGGCGCCAAAAATTGATGTACAGAAACTCGTCGTTTAAAAGCCGTGCCACAATTTCAAAAATAACCAAACTCACTCACTAAAAAGATATAAAATCTAAGTGGAGTGGTAAGAACGGGTCGATCCCACGGAGAAGAAAATTCCTTTTTGAAGCAAGTTGGAAAATCCTTGTATTTTGAAAACTAAATTTTGAGTGAGTTTAAACTAAAGGAAAGTAAGATTGCATGAAAATAAACTATCTAAAGAATATGAGAGGGTTAAGGAAGAAAATTTCGAAGGAGATAGAGAGAGAAAATAAAAGAATAATTATATAAAATCAACTTTTATTGCTAAGAAAAGTGTACAACTTTATGAAAACTAAAAGATTACAACTTGAGTAAACTAATGAAAAAGAGAAAGAAATAGAGCCAAAATAATTGCACAAAATGAACTTTTATTGCTAAGAAAAGAGTACAACTTTATGAAAACTAAAAGATTACAACTTGAGTAAACTAATGAAAAAGAAGAAGAAATAGAGCCAGGATGATGAAGAATAGCGCCGCCGTCTCCTTGCCGAGCCTTGTAAGAGATCACCCCGCTTTGGAAGTAGACGTCACCTTGTGAGCACCGAAGGAAGAAGATCCGCCTTGGGATGTGAGAAGAAAATAGAGGAAGGGAAGATAGATAGAAGAGGAAGAAGATTTTAAAACTAATTAAGAGACATGTGTGTGCGTGAGTGTGTTTTGAAAAGAAGATGAACATAGAGAGGAAGAGGGCGGTACGGTGGAGTTTGAAAACACAGTAAAATCAAATTGAAAATAGAGGGTGAGAAGAAGAAGAATAACTTTAAATATAGAAGGAATTAGAAAATATGGAAGAAGTAGAAGTTGGAGAGGATGAAGATTGGAAGAAAGTTGATGAAGAGTGCAGAGAGAGAAAACGTGAGGAAGAGGGTGAAAAATGAGGAAGAACAGAAGTGGGTTGCGAGGATAAACAGTGAAAAACCCAGGAAAGAACCTTAGAAAACTTAAAATAACTTGATAACATGAGATAATTAGAGGATGAAGAAGAATAAGAAATTGTAGATAACTTAAAAATGAAGAACTTTGTAGAAGAAAGTAATTTACAAATATGAACATAAGAGCACGAAAAATAGGCTAAAAGGCTAACATCCCCTTCGGTCTGCTCTTGGCATCTATTTATACTGTGCAAAAAAACCTCCCATGATCGTGACCTTCCAGATTAGCTTGAATCCGACTTTTCAGCATCAACGATTGATCAAAATAGGGATCTTGCCATGATTAGAGTCCTCATTTCCTCAAAGAAGTGGAGATAAGCCCAAAAATTAGAAGATAACTATGATCGAGGCTTTGCGTTTCCGTTTTAGCCTCTTGTGAAAATGGCGACTAGGGCTGTGGGCGCTCCTTCCTATGTCTACTGAATAGGCGGTCGCCCATTCTTTATTTCCTTATTTTGATATTTTCCTTTTTCCCTAAATCAAGGAATTGGCGATTGTGCAAACAGACACTCGTTCTTTTTTTATTTTTCTCAATTTTCTTTCTGATTTTCCGTACAATTGAATGAGCGCCTTCTTGGTCGACCGCTCATTCTTTTCCAATGAATTATTGCCTGAGTAGACGGTCCCACATTCCTCTTTCTTTTCCTGCTCTTTCCTTTTTCCTATTTTCATCAAATGAATGTGCGACCCTTTGGTCAATCGCTCATTCTTCTTTCTTTTTTTCTTTTCATTTTCAGTCAAATAAATGGGGGCCCGTTTGCTTAGTCGCTCATTCTTTTTTCATAAAAATCATCAAAAATGTTGTCTGATCCATCGGTCACTATTGCCTGGAAATTTAAAAATTCAAAATAATCAATATTCTTCATTTCAAAATTATAATAATTGTGCATTTTCCTAAATATTTCCCACATTGCTATTTTGACTCAAAATTGATGATAAAATCATGCAAACTCAAATTAATGGTGAGAATGAGATTTATCCGTATTAATGCACAACTATGTAAATTATGATATGAAATGTGACACTTATCAACAATCACGTGCCATGTGCCCCACCTAGTCACACTTGAAGCATGTCACGGGCACTAGACACGATCTGCCAAGGTGAAAGTCGCTGCATCAAGTGCAAGGCCCCTACTGGCCTCCTATTGAACTCTGGCATTGGAGTGGCGAAGGCTACTGTACACTACCTACTAATGCATGTCTCTGCTCCTGGTGCTCCTAGCGCTTCCTACCAAAACCCCTCCTAAACATCCGCTTGAGTCTCGGACTAAAGGATGTAGAACTAGCGATAGATGATGCTAAAGGCGATGATCCCGACCTACCTAAAGAATGCTGAAAAGCACTATGCTGCTACACAAACCTCTACTAACTCCGTCCTGACTGAGACTGCCCAGCACCGACCTTCTCTTGAGTCCTCAACAAATCCTCCTCCAAGTCGGCCGCATCCTGATAGGCTGCCTCTAAGTCTACAACATGAGTCACGAGCACAGGAAGCCTAAGCTCTGGCCTCAGACCTCTGATAATCTGTCGAGTCTTCAATCTCTCGTCTGCCATGATATGAGGTGCATAGTGACTCAACTCTATAAATCTAGATCGATATTACTTCATTGTCATATCCCCTTGAGCTAGCTTCATAAACTAATACATCATCTTCGATCTGACATGCTCCAGTGTGAAGACACGCTCGAAGGCTACAAAGAACTCCTGCCATAAAATCTACCGGAGGGGGCGAGACTAGAATGCCGACTCCCACTCTAAAGTTTACCAAGACAAGGCTAAACCCTACAGCTGAGAACTGGCACCTTCTCATCCTTTGTACACTCCATGGAGCGAAACACCCTCTCCATGGCATCTATCCAAGCTCTCGCAGCACCTGGATCAGGCTACCCCTCAAACTAAGGTGGGTGGAACTACAAAAACTCCTTTAACACTCGCCCATGACCTCCTTGAGATGATGAGCCCTCGCTAGCCTCTCTACCATGTTGCCGAAGATATAATTGGTACATGCCGTCAATGAACTCCTCTCGCCCCTGCACTCCTAATATTGCTCTCGAGGGAGGCGATGCCCCATTTTGCACCTCCTGAGCCTTGGTTGACTGTTCTTGTAGGGAACGGGCCCTCCTCCTCGGCGCCATCAATCTTCTACCACAGGAAAGAAAGAAAATGATCGAATCAATAAAACACACAGTGCCCTATGCTAGCTGCCAATTGTACTACATACTATGGACTTTCTGGACTACTATAATTATTTTAGGTTCTATACATCTCAACAACTAAGCTCTGATACCAATTATAACGACCCAGAATCTGGATATTATGAGAGACCCGATATCATTCGAATCCTGGCCCGCCACCCACGAGCCGCGACGCTCGGAAGGGTTAAGGGTTGGTGTAGGAGTGTACAAGAATCTAGAATAATTGTAGAAATCTAAAATGCATGATATACCTAATAATGAAATAATCAACTACATAAATAAACAGTTATACAATCCAGGATTTCTAAGTCTATAACAAGTACAGTCAACTAAAAAAAAGTACAAGACTACGGGGCATATCCCACCTCTGGCAAACTGACAGCTAGACCTGACCACTGACACCACGAGGAGCCCAGACGTGCTACGCGTAAGCATCGCCTCACTTGAAAACAAAGGGGGTGAACCTCATCTCATCGGCTCAGTAGGGGCCCAACGGAACCCCACCTCTCGACAATAAACACAATAGAATGGTAAATAGCTAGCAAGAAATATAAACAACTGGCAAGAATAATAAATAACTTGCAAAAGAGGTAGTAAATGACAAATAAATAAATCTACACGCCTCATAGTTACCACGGTACAAGAAAGTAACATAGTGTCATGTTCACGTATCATCGATATGCTCTTGGCCGCTTCAACACTAAACCGCGATAGTAGGAAATTGGAGTCGCTACCACTCAAGTGGCAAGAGTATTACCCACTAGAAGCATGGACGGATGCGTCGACTGACATCTTAGTCTGCACCCCAGGTGTCTCCCTACTAGCCTTAATGCGAAAATTAAGACACCGTATATAGTACCATAGAACAAGGACTAGCTGGGGTCACGATCATCAGTGTGGGACCAAAGCCCCCAACCACGTGTGCACACACAAACTATTTGCACTAAGTCGGGTACTCTAGCTGATTTTCCCCCCATCCAGACTCAGGCTGCAAAGGTAAGGGGTCCTATGGTAACCAGCTTAAAAATCATCTCATCGGGTCTAGCTCTCCACCACTCCCAAGTGGGTTGGCACTTGCGTGCCCATGATAACTACAACTAGTGGGAAAGGCCAGTCAAGGTAAGAACTCATGGTAGGATAAGAACCACCGAAAAATATACACATGTATCACATGGGTCATGCATCACGAGGTGACGGACTGACAAGCTAAGCTCAAGAACAAGGAGTCGGATAGCTAAACTAACCTATCGGGTAGGAATCCACGTAAAACCCACATTCCTATTAAATACTACAACTCGTGCTTCAGAAACTAGGTCATCGGACGTTCATTAATATGAGGGCTGGCTCGGAGTTGGCACGAACAATTCACCCTCCATTTTTTCTTTAATTGCCTTAATTTACATTTTTAGGTAGAAATCAAGTTTTTCGAGCCGAAATGGCCATTAGCATAGTGGGTCGGTCGACCATTCTCAGGGGTCAGTAGACCAACAGGGAGCATCAGTCGACTGACCTAAAGGGGATCGGTCGACCAAATTTTTCAATACCAAATCTGAACAGGAATTGGTCGACCATTCCCTGGGGTTGGTCGACCGTTCACCCAGGTCGGATGACTGACACCCGGAGTTGATCGACCGAACCTACTGTTCGCCCTTCTAGTTCTTTCTACCAAAAAATGGTCGACCGTTCCCATACATTGGTCGACCAATTCCGGTGATGTCAGAACGCGACCACCCTCTAGGGGTCTCATTCCATGCCCCACTCATCTCATTATGAGCGGGAAGCATGGGGAATCGATCGCCGACACCTTACACACTCATTTACATCAAATAACCCACAAATCAACGATTAGATCAGTAAAATCGCCGCTCACCCCGAAACATGCTTTTATCCCAAAACATGAATGAAACACACTCATTCTCACCCAATTCTACACTAATCGTTGAGAAATCACGTGAGGAGGAGCATGGGTGTAACACCCAGGATTTTTGGATCAGGAATCCATGGGTTTCAGAACGTTTTCGTGGGTCCCAGATCGTGTTTTATGATTAAATTAGATTTTTGGCTATCGGGCCTTCGGACCCCTATGTAGGGTGAACCATTGTGTTTTCAAGCTCCAAGATGTTATAGATGCATTGTGCATTTTTCGAGGATCGTGGGTGCCACGCCCCGAACCGATAGCAGTGGAATGCATTGCTCAGAACGTGGCAGCGATACATTCATGATAAACAAAGCAAACCAATAGAGACGCAAGGAGACCAAGAATAAACAGAAAAGGTAATTTTATTGATATTCAAAAGTCACAATTACAAATGTATCGACTCAACTTACATAATAATTATAGGACTAGACTCAAGATAAATAAAAGACTCGACTTCAGGCTCTCAGATCTTTTTCACTCTCGCCCCTACCCATCTGTTGGAGTATCTTCACTACTACCTGAAAATTGTTAAAAGAACTGAGTGAGCAAAGCGCTTAGTAGGAATTACACTCTATCATCAGGCAGAATATAAGTGATTAGCCAATTAACATAACATGAAAGTTCAACATGATGCAAAATGGAAAACTCAATCACTATCAATAGAGTAGTGAAGTCAAATTGATGCCCAAGTAAGTAAGGTAGACAAGTGTCATATACAAGAACAAGATGAAGAATGAATATCTAAGAACAAGCAAAAGAGATTAGAAGAACTAGAATTCATATCCACAATTGCCCCTTCCAGGCCTCAATATCCAAGTTACGTATATACGAACAATGTCAAAGATGTAAATTTGTCTAGAACTAATCTTGCATATAGTTGGTGCAATACCACACCTGATCATTCATAATATCGGTACATGTTTGGGCTTTGCCTTGCCCCAAGGACCAGATCTGTGCCCTTATAAATATCGCCTAGCATTGAGTGTCAAAGTGGACCAAAAGTCCCATATCAAAAATTTCTAGACAACTTACTAATGGCATCAGAATTCCAATAATAGCTCATGGAATCAAGCACTAGGAGAGAAACATTCCACTTTAGTAAAAAGATTTCCAAGGTCAAGACATATTGCCAAGGCAATATGTGTGGGAATACGGACTTCTTAAGAGAATTCCAACCGCAAGCTTGTTAATCAAAGGGAAAAGTCATTTAACAAAAATGACTTTAAGAAAAGATGGGAATGATTTCCAGGAAGATGATTGCAGAATAGACCCAATAAAAGGTAATGATCTCGAGATATCACAGTCTGGAGAGGCTAGAATTGTCTAACACTTAAAAACCATGGAAACGGCAAATTTTCAGGGACACCAGATGGAGTGGCGGTCATAACTAGACCGCTATCATAAGGTGGCAGTCTCGCGGGGACCGCAATCAGGTGGGTCAGACAAGACTCAGCCGATCAGAGTAATGAACACGTCCAGTATAACTGACGCGTTTACATAAAAATGTCTAGGTAACCAGATGCCTCTAAAGCCAATCGTACCGGTTCACAAGAACGCGGTCTATCACCCGACCGCTACCAACAGGAGGCAGTCAAGCTAAGGCCGCTATCAGAAAACTGGACAGAAACTCGGCAGAACTTGGACAGAGCCTAGTTCTACCGTTTGGGATTTCCAGTGAGTTCAAGATTTGGTGGTACAACCTGCTCGACGTCTTAGTGGGAATCTCAGGCTCGCGGAGACTTACGGAGGCCTTGAAAAATGAACACCTAGTCCGGCGGAAGGAATATTCGACGGAGAGGCATTCTTTGTCCAAGATTTAAGGGGGTTAAAACCACAGAAAATGGGGTATCGGTAAGTCAATACCACCGGAGTGGCATGACCATCAACAAATCCTTATTTAATATAATCATTAACAAGTCATGAACAGCAAGAACATGTTAATAGCGGGGAAGGATTCACGAACTAATCTATTCATTGGGCATGTTATTCTACTCTTTTCCAGACATAGGATGACATGAAAATGATTAAGTTAGAACATATATTTCATAAAACCTAGCTAGCCATGTTCTATCACATTATTAACCTAACAACAGGTAGTATGATAAGGAGTAACAGAGCATAAACACATAGGAAATAACCTGAGTTCTTGCTGGAAAATATGATAATAAAGCGGTCATCAGGAGGCCGCCATTTACAAACGACGGTATTGGAAAGACCGCTACCATAAAAATCTTTTTTTTAGAAAAATTAATGCATGAAGGTGTCCACTAGCCTGATGCGGATAAAAGAAGACGCCCATGGAGTTGGAGGGTAAAATTTCTTACATAAATAAAGAAAACAACAATATTTTTGTTGATAAGTAAAGGCGTCCAAATAAAGTGACGCGGGTAAAAGGACGTAACGAAGTATCTTGACGTGTTCACGTAGACAATTTTAAATTTTTAAAAAAATGGCACCAGGTGGCGGTATGTCGGGTGACGGTGACCTTAGGTGGCGGTCACTTTGTCGACCGCCACCTGAAGCCGAGCTCCACCTACTAGCAGACCCCGACACACCTTGATTTTACCCACTAATTCGAACGATATAGTGCATAAAAATTGGGCAAATTAGTATCTTTGGAAAGAGGACTCGAAGATGCACAAAATGGCATGCTTTACTAAGTGTTTAGCCTGAGAGAAACCAACCGTAAATGGATGTAAAGTGAAGACAAGGAACCTCATCAGAACCCTAACACTAAATGCCTTTGCTCTCAAATTACCCCTTCGATCTCGTACGCGTCCGGCCGTCGAAGCAAATGAGAGTTCTTAGAGGTCGTGGCCACCTATTTACAGAGTCTACAAGACCTCTAGGGTTGCGAATCGATCCTAAAGAGTCCGGGGAGGGAAAACGATGACATTTTTCGTGGCTTGACCAGAACCACCACCGCCGCTTCGAATTTAGGCTCCTAGGGTTTGGGTTTTCAAGGGGAAACGATCACACTAAGTGGCCTAATGTTTAGGGTTCGATTTGAGCCCGATAGAGCATGAATTTGGGTTTAGGATGATCGAATTTGGGTGGGTTTAACCTAGTTCTGAGTTTACCCAAGACACCCTCAAACTCCGATTTGGGCCTAATCCAATTTTATTTTGGGTTTCTTTCTATAGATAATTTTGCTAGAAATATCTTTTCCTACGATTTACATACTTTTCCATATTATTATTATTTTCAAAATTTGAGTCGAGAAGATAATTAAATGTTATTATTTTATTCATTATTAATTTTGGGTTGCTACACTCTCCCCCACTTTAAGGAATTTGGGCCTCCAAATTCAGACTGTTTCTTTCCAAAATAACACTGGGGTACAATTGCCACTCCTAAACACACTTTCTAATACTCCATACTAACAGGACCAGTTCTAATTCATGCTAATATATAAAAATCACCATGTCTAAGCTACCTTCCATCACTTGCAGCATGCCTTGCCGCCTTGGTTCATCCGGTTGCTCACCTCGTAGCGCATGCTCCTTCATCAGAGGACAACGGGCAGTCTTATGGTCTCCACTTCCACAATGGATGCACTTCCCTTGCCTCCTCTAACAATCCTCCGATTGATGCCCACCTTTGTCACAGTGCTCACACTTCTCCTTGACGGGGACAATCTATTGGTCTCCCTTCTTACCCTTCTTGTCTTTATGAGAGCCATTGCCTCCATTCTATCTCTTCTTCCCATTGGTAGGCATACTATCCTCAGAACCATTTGCTCCTTCCTTCTTTCCATGCCTTCTAGAAATCCGCTCCGTCATATCCATAGCATCCTCTAATAATTGGGCTTTCTTCACCATCTCGGCATACACCTGAATTTCTAATGGCGCTAACTACGGGATATACTCGACTCTCAAACCATTCAAGAATATCTTAGCTTTCATATTTTCTGTATAGACTAAGTGGGGTGCATAACGAGCTAATCTAGAAAATTGAGCTTCGTACTCTGCTATGGACAAGTTCCTTTACTTCAAGGATGCGAATTCAGTTGCCTTCCTTTCTCGAACTCTCTCCGAAAAGTACTTTTCATTAAAAAGCTTGAAGAATTCAACCAATGTAACTTGATCGTTTGGCAACGTTGCTTCCACGGACTCCCACCATGCCTGCGTGTCTCTCTCTAATTGGTACGTAGCTAGCAAGACCTTTACCTGATCGGTACATTGCATAACCCTAAAAGTCCTTTCCATCTCTCTAACCCAATTTTCAACCACATCAGGATCGGTAGACCCACTAAACCTAGGGGGATTCATACCCTGAAAGCTTCGATGCAAATCTTCTGCACCCTGACGATCTCTACCCTGAGCGACTTGTTGCAAAGACTGGGTCAACCCTTGGACCGTATGCTGCATCTCCTGCCATTGAGCAAGCTCTGCAGCCATCTTAACCTATAACACAATTTTTAAGGATTAATAGCTTATAATCTTTCAACTTCATTTAAGATTACCATAGTTTTATCGATTAGCCCCATGGCTCTACCCAATCTCACCGGGTACCTATAAGGCAACTGACAATCAATATTTAACATATAACTTTAGACTCAAGACCTAGGGTTTAAGAAAACCAAGGCTCTGATATCACTTCTGCCACGCCCCGAACTGATAGCAGCAGAACGCATTCCTCGGAACGTGGCAGCGATACATTCATGATCAATAGAGCAAACCAATAGAGACGCAAGGAGACCAAGAATAAATAAAAAAGGTAATTTTATTAATATTCAAAAGTCATTATTACAAATGTATCGACTCAACTTACATAATAAAAAGGAAGGAAAGAAAGACTCAATTACAGGACTAGACTCAAGATAAATAAAAGACTCGACTTCAGGCTCTTGGATCTTTTTCACTCTCGCCCCTCCCCATCTGTTGGAGTATCTTCATTACTACTTGAAAATTGTTAAATGAACTGAGTGAGCAAAGCGCTCAGTAGGAATTACACTCTATCATTAGATAGAATATAAGTGATTAGCCAATTAACATAACATGAAAGTTCAACATGATGCAAAATGGAAAACTCAATCACTTTCAAGAGAGTAGCGAAGTCAAATGGATGCCCAAGTAAGTAAGGTAGACAAGTGTCATATACAAGAACAAGATAAAGAATGAGTAGCCAAGAACAACCACAAGAGATTACAAGCACTAGAATGCATATCCACAATTACCTCATCCTGGCCTCAATATCCAACATGTCAAGTCACGCATATACGAACAATGCCAAAGATGTAAATTTGTCTAGAACTAATCTTGCATATAGTTGATGCAATGCCACACCTGATGATTCATAATACCAGTACATGTCTCGGCTTTGCCTTGCCCCTAGGACAAGATCCGGGCCCTTATAAATATCGCCTAGCATTGAGTGTCAAAGTTGACACAAAGTCCCACATCAAAAATTTATAGACAACTTACTAATGGCATCAGAATTCCAATAATAACAAATGGAATCAAGCACTAACAGAGAAACATTCCACTTTAGTAGAAAGAGTTCCAACATCAAGCCATGTAGCCGAGGCAATATGTATAGGAATCTGGACTTCTTAAAAGAATTCCAACCACAAGCGTATTAAGCAAAGGGAAAAGTCATTTAACGAAAATGACTTTAAGAAAAGATGGGAATGATTTCCAAGAAGATGATTGCAGAATAGACCCAATAAAGGGTCATAATGTTGAGATATCACAGCCTGGAGAGGCTAGAATGGTCTAACACTCAAAAACCATGGAAACGACAAATTTTCAGGACACCGGATGGAGTGGCGATCATCACTGGACCGCTATCATAAGGTGGCAATCTCGCGGGGACCGTAATTAGGTGGGTCAGACTAGACTCAATCGATCAGAGTAATGAACGCGTCTAGTATGACTGACGCATTTACATAAAAATGTTTAGGTAACCTGACGCCTCTAAAGCCAATCGTACCATTTCACAAGAACGTAGTCTATCACCTGACTGCTACCAAAAGTAGGCGGTCAACCTAAGGCCGCTATCAGAAAATAGGATAGAAACTCGACAGAACTTGGACAGAGCCTAGTTACGCCCTTCGGGGTTTCCAGTGGGTTCAAGATTTGGTGGTACAACCTGCTCGGAGTCCTAGTGGGAATCCCAGGCTCGCGGAGACTTACGGAGACCTTGAAACATGAACACCTAATCCGACGGAAGGAATATCCGACGGAGAGGCATTCTATGTCCAAGAATTAAGGGGCTTAAAACCACAGAAAATGAGGTATCGGTAAGTCAATACCACTAGAGTGGCATGACCCTCAAAAAATCCTAACTTAATATAATCATTATCAAGTCATGAACAACGAGAACAGGTTAATAGCGGGGAAGGATTCATGAACTAAGCTATTCATTTGGCATGTCATTATACTCTTTTCCAGACATAGGATGAAATGAAAATGATTAAGTTAGAACATATATTTCATAAATCCTAGCTAGCCATGTGTTATAACAATATTAACCTAACAACATGCAGTATAACAGGGAGTAATGGAGCATAAACACGTAAGAAATAACCTGAGTTCTTGCTGGAAAATAGGTTCATAAAGCGGTCATCAGGACGGCGCCTGTAACGACCCAGACTCTGGATATCGGGTAAACCCGATACCACATGGATTCTAAGAAGCATCCCAAGAGCTGTAAAGCTCCGATGGGATAAAAGGTGTGTGTGGAGTACATTGAAGTTCCATATAAAGCAGTAAGTAATTAAAAATTCAATGATCAGGATTGCTAAAGTAGCAGAAATAAAATTACATTTTTCAATTACCAATTTAAATTACAGAGTCCAACCCAAAAAGACAAGTACAGTCCAACAGGAAAGAGAACGTACACTTAAGTCAGGGGAAACCCGACGCGGGCAACGCTGGCAACTACGAACTGACGCACCACGCCAGGAACTACGAGGAAGAAGGATGACCACACCTGAAAATCAGGGGTGAGCCTCATGTCACTGGCTTAGTTGGGGTCCCGCAGATCCCCACTGGAAACAACATAGTAACACGCAAGACAATAGCGCTAAACAGTAAAGCAGGAGCAGAAGTAACAGCAGTGCTAAACTACAATAGTAAAGCTGTAAAAGTAGGAGTATGAATAGCTAAAGGAAAGAGTAAAGCTGTACCAAACAGAAACACGGTTGCCGAACTAACCTCGGCTCTCTAAGCTACTCCAAATAGCAACAGAAAGGTGAACCCCGATCTCACAAAGTCGGGCGTTACCGATCCATGGACAAAGCACTAGCTCCATAGTGAAAGCCTACCAAAATAGGCAAAAGCCCTACATAAGACCTACACAGTCAAGAAACACTAATGCATACACAACTAGATCGTCATGCACGCTACACTGACTTCTGGTGAATCTAAGAACAGACTACCCGGAAAAGTAACGAAGCACGAGAGTCATGCGTCATGTGACAAAAGTACCTCCTCACTAGAAGAATAGCCAGATGCGTCCACTGACATCTTACACTGCGCCACAAGTATCTCCCACAGGCCTAGAGCGGCGATAACTGAGACACTCACAAAACCAAGTACAAATAACAACAGTAACGAGTGACTAGTCAGGGTCACGCCCGTCAGCGCTCGTCCAAACGCGCCTAACCATGTGTACACATACAAGCCTAATGCCTTGAGCCAGGCCTCAAGCTAGTTTTTCCCCCCAGTAGGATGCTACCGCAAAGTAAGGGGGCCCACAGAAACTAGCCTAAAAACCATCTGAGTCGGGAACTGCCCCGCCACCACTCCTAGGTGGGCCAACACACGAAAAGTGTCGTTAGGCTTCGACTAGTGGAGGCTCACTAAACACAAGGACTCCAAAACATCAGTGCTGAAGTACGGACAGGCTAAGCACGCACTGTCGCACGTACTATGGAGCACTGAGCACAAGACAACACACAAGACTACCGCTAGACTCAGGACAGACAACCAGACCTGCTCACACAACGATCCTTGAGTCGCAAGACTCGGGGTCAAGATCATTGCACAAAAGCGGTAACACGCCGCCAATCAGCCTAGTCCATAAGTTAAATAATGGTAAAACACTTATAAAGGAAATGGCGCAAGAGAGTTGGATCCACACATCTGCATAATGTGAATCACAGAGACATGATGATGTGACACGACCATCCGAGTCTGAGATTTTCTTTGCCTTTCATTCCCCCCCCCTTTTCTTTTCACGTAAAGCTTTCAAATATATATATATATATAGCATATGTATAGCAGTTGGAGGCCTTCTAACGTTGGTGCTCTTCATGTCGGCAGGCTTTGGCCAACTAAAAGGTGGCAACGTGGGCTCCTAAAAGGCTGCATGGCAAGGCTTCAATACATGCATCGATGCACCTGGCAGCAGATCCTCAAGCGAGGCAGCTTCAACACGAACATGCAGACGAGCTGGCTAGCGGGCGATGGGGTCTTCACGTGAACAGGCGTGGACGTGAGGGCGAGCTTCAGTCCCAACTGATGCCCTCTTCACATGATGTTTGGCTTCGGCAGGAGGCCTTTAACGCATTTACGAGGTAGCTGGAGAGTATGTGGCTCATGCGAGCCCCATCCATGCAGACGGGCTACGAGGCGGTCATCAGCGCACGGTGGTGCACACAGCAGAGAAGGGTTCCACGTGAGTTGGCTGGCGGGCTTCATATGATGCATGCAGTCGGCAAGCGAGGTGGTGGCTTCTCAACGTGACCATCCATGTGTGTGTCACACGGACACGGCAATAGATGACTTCTTCGGGCGCGATGGCGAGCGGCCTAGGGCTCACGCAGGTGGCTACATAAGGCGAACAGCAGGCGAGGTGAAGAGTGATCCTCACAAGGGATCCCTCCCGGTCCCTCTTTGTGGCCAAGGCGGCCACTCTTCAATGGTCGATCTTCTCCACACGATGGGAGCTCTTGACACGGCAACGGTGGTTTCTCATGCGGCCCATCCATGCGAGATTCACGCTTATGTCGGCATCCCCCTTCACGCGAGCACCACATGCAGAATGCCACGGCGGCTTCAACTCCTCGACGTGGATGAGCAACCCCCTCACGCCCTCTGTTGGTGGTGTGCTGGGAGCGGCGGGCGAGATGTGGCCGCTGTGGTCGCTACAGCGGCCGCGACTACAGCAGCGAGACGGTGGGCTCACGTTGGCACGACTGCGGCGTTCTGGGTGCGACGTTGGTATTGGCGTGGGCTGCATGGTGGGCTGGGGCTGCATGTGAGGGAGGCAAGGGGAGCCGCTATGTGCATGAGAGGGGGGGGTCGGGTCCTCATGTGAGGCAGATAGATGGTGAGGAGGTGGGTTCTCTGATGAGCAGAGGAAAAGGAGGGAGTGGGGAAGTGAGACGAGGAAGGGATGGGAGGGTGCAAAGGAGAGAGAGGGGAGGGGGAGGGGGCACCGGCGGTGCCCCTGTTCCAAACAGGGGATCGGCCGCATGGTTTAAGAGAGTGAGGGAGAGGGAGGAAAGAGGCTGGGGGGGTGTGTTCAGAAAGAGAGGGAGAGAGGGAAACATAGAGGGGGTCGTCTGCTGCAAGAGAGGGGAGCAGGAGAATGGCCGGTGCCGGTGTGTGGGCTTGTGAGGAGAAGCAGAGGAGAGGGGGCTGGCTCGCGACTGTTAGAGAGAGAGAGGAGGCGAGAGGAGTGCCGCGGCAGTGTTAGAGAGAGAGAAGAGTGGATACGTGAGGGGGGGGGTCGAGCTGGTGGCTGAGCTGTGGGAAGGGGGAAAGATAGAGGGAGAGGGGGGGGGCACCATGCTTGGGGGTCGCGGCGTGCTCAGGTGAGGGCGAGCACCATGCTCGGAGGGGACACTAAGCTTGGACGCCAGTGCATGGCCGGCTGCCGCGCCCGGACGCGGTGTGCATGGCCGACTGTCGTGCTCGCTATGCTCGGATGCGGGGGTGCTCGCTAGGCTTGGAGGGGCCGTGCTTGGAACGGCAACCGGCAGAGGACCTCTCGGCGGTAACGGCGATGCAGGTGGTGACCGAAAGGGGCACCATGGTGGCGTTGCTGGGGAAGGACGCAGCCGGCGAGGACCGCACAGGCAAGGTTCTTGGAGACGATAGCAGCATGCCATCCAACATGTGTGTAGGCCCAAGTGGTCCTGACGGTGGAGGGCCATGCCGTCGGGTGGCGAAGGGAGCCAGGGCCGTTGTAGATATAGGAGGGCGGCTGCTACTACGGCTGACGGAGCCAGCGAACTGACAAGGCAGGGCCGATGCCATGCTCCCGGGAGGGTCATCCTCCGGCTGAAGCAATCATCCACAACTTGTTGGTCGTATTGGCGCATCGCCGAGGAGTTGGCGCGGCTGCCAGCGCCCGTGGCATGTGGGAGTACAAGTGCAGGTGTGTCCGTTGAATGGGTAAGAGGGCTAGAGAGGGAGAGCGAACGAGGGTGAGTGAGGGAGCAGAAAATAGAGAGAGAGGGTGATGAGAGTGAGAGTGCTGAGAGGGGACACGGAGGGGGAAGGGAGAAGAAGCCCCACAGTGAGGGCGTCGTTGCGGCTGTTGTCATGCGAAGGGGAGGTCGTGCCTGTGAACAGTAGAGGTGAACGGAAGCAAGGGAGAAAGGGAGAGATGCTATGTGAAGGAGAGAAAGAGAGAGGGAATGGGGAGAGAGAGGGAACCGTCCGATGCCTATAGAGGGGAGGACAACGCTGCATGCAGGGGTGCGCAGAGAACAGAAAGAGAGAGAGGGGGAGAGGAATGCCAGAGGAGGGGGAGGAGTGAGGAGATCGAAGTGTGAAAGTGGAGGAGGAGAGATGAGAAAGAAAGAAAGGGGGGAGGAGGAGAGAGCCGCCGGTGAGGGTATGAGCAAGGGAGAGTTATAAGGAGAAGGAGAGTTGTAGAGGGCAAGAAAAGAGAGGAAGAGATAAAAGGAAAGGGAGAGAGGGAGGTGAAGAGTGGTGGGGAGAGGAAGACGTGGGTAAAGACGCAATTTACGTGTGTGTGTGTGTGTGTGAGAAGGTGTGGTCGCGGTGGTGTTTGGGAGTTAGAGAGAGAAAGAGGATAAAACGTGGGAGAGAAGAGATGGGGAGAGAGGAGAGAAAGGTGGAGAGGGTAAGGGGCTACATCTTTCCAAAAATCAACTTCACTTCATTACTTAAAATAAAGGTTACAGGACTCTTTTTATAGATTCCACAAGGAGACCAAAAGACAACTCATTAAAACTTCAACTAATACCTAACACTCATTATACCTCTAATTGGAAGATTAAAAGACACTATTAAAAAAAGACTCTTTCATGGATATAGTTTAAATCCTATAAAAAGAAAACACACATATTAGGCCTATACATGTGGCCCAATTAATATAAATATTTATTTGATAACTTTGTTGAAGCCGCTTGCCGATCCCGTCAGGTTCAACCATGAATTTTGAATCTCGAACTGACGATCCCGTCAAACCCCTTTACTTGGAGGAGGTTCGACCTCGAACCTCGTATCTCAGGATCTCGGTCTGATGGAACAGCCCAGTTCCCTAAGCTCTGATACCATTTGATGTGACACGACCATCCGAGTCCGAGATTTTCTTTGCCTTTCATTTCCCCCCCCCCTTTTCTTTTCACGTAAAGCTTTCAAATATATATATATATATAGCATATGTATAGCAGTTGGAGGCCTTCTAACGTTGGTGCTGTTCATGTCGGCAGGCTTTGGCCAACTAAAAGGTGGCAACGTGGGCTCCTAAAAGGCTGCATGGCAAGGCTTCAATACATGCATCGATGCACCTGGCAACAGATCCTCAAGCGAGGCAGCTTCAACACGAACATGCAGACGAGCTAGCTAGCGGGCGATGGGGTCTTCACGTGAACAGGCGTGGACGTGAGGGTGAGCTTCAGTCCCAACTGATGCCCTCTTCACATGATCTTTTACTTCGGCATGAGGCCTTTAACGCATCTACGAGGTAGCTGGAGAGTATGTGGCTCATGCGAGCCCCATCCATGCAGACGGGCTTCGAGGCGGTCATCAGCGCACGGTGGTGCACGCAGCAGAGAAGGGTTCCACGTGAGCTGGCTGGCGGGCTTCATATGATGCATGCAGTCGGCAAGCGAGGTGGTGGCTTCTCAATGTGACCATCCACGTGTATGTCACACGGACACGGCAATAGACGACTTCTTCGGGCGCGATGGCGAGCGGCCTAGGGCTCACGCAGGTGGCTGCATAAGTCGGACAGCAGGCGAGGTGAAGAGTGATCCTCACAAGGAATCCCTCCTGGTCCCTCTTTGTGGCCAAGGCGGCCACTCTTCAACGGTCGATCTTCTCCACACGATGGGAGCTCTTGACACGGCAACGGCGGTTTCTCATGCGGCCCATCCATGCGAGATTCACGCTTATCTTGGCATCCCCCTTCACACGAGCACCACATGCAGAATGCCACGGCGGCTTCAACTCCTCGACGTGGATGAGCAACCCCCTCACGCCCTCTGTTGGTGGTGTGCTGTGAGCGGCGGGCGAGAAGTGGCCGCTGTGGTCGCTACAGCGGCCGCGACTACAGCGGCGAGACGGTGGGCTCACGTTGGCACGACTGCGGCGTTCTGGGTGCGACGTTGGTATTGACGTGGGCTGCATGGTGGGCTGGGGCTGCATGTGAGGGAGGCAAGGGGAGTCGCTATGTGCATGAGAGGGGGGGGGTCGGGTCCTCATGTGAGGCAGATAGATGGTGAGGGGGTGGGTTCTCTGATGAGCCGAGGAAAAAGAGGGAGTGGGGAAGTGAGACGAGGAAGGGATGGGAGGGTGCAAAGGAGAGAGAGGGGAGGGGGAGGGGGCACCGGCGGTGCCCCTGTTCCAAACAGGGGATCGGCCGCATGGTTTAAGAGAGTGAGGGAGAGGGAGGAAAGAGGCTGGGGGTGTGTTCAGAAAGAGAGGGAGAGAGGGAAACATAGAGGGGGTCGTCTGCTGCAAGAGAGGGGAGCAGGAGAATGGCCGGTGCCGGTGTGTGGGCTTGTGAGGAGAAGCAAAGGAGAGGGGGCTGGCTCGCGACTGTTAGAGAGAGAGAGAGGAGGCGAGAGGAGTGCCGCGGCAGTGTTAGAGAGAGAGAAGAGTGGATACGTGAGGGGGGGGGGGTCGAGCTGGTGGCTGAGCTGTGGGAAGGGGGAAAGATAGAGGGAGAGGGGGGGGCACCATGCTTGGGGGTCGCGGCGTGCTCAGGTGAGGGCGAGCACCGTGCTCGGAGGGGACACTAAGCTTGGACGCCAGTGCATGGCCGGTTGCCGCGCCCGGACGCGGTGTGCATGGCCGACTGCCGTGCTCGCTATGCTCGGATGCGGGGGTGCTCGCTAGGCTTGGAGGGGCCGTGCTTGGAATGGCAACCGGCAGAGGACCTCTCGGCGGTAACGGCGATGCAGGTGGTGACCGGAAGGGGCACCATGGTGGCGTTGCCGGGGAAGGATGCAGCCGGCGAGGACCGGACAGACAAGGTTCTTGGAGACGATAGCAGCATGCCATCCAACATGTGTGTAGGCCCAGGTGGTCCTGACGGTGGAGGGCCATGCCGTCGGGTGGCGAAGGGAGCCAGGGCCGTTGTAGATATAGGAGGGCGGCTGCTACTGCGGCTGACGGAGCCAGCGAACTGACGAGGCAGGGCCGATGCCATGCTCTCGGGAGGGTCATCCTCCGGCTGAAGCAATCATCCACAACTTGTTGGTCGTATTGGCGCATCGTCGAGGAGTTGGCGCGGCTGCCAGCGCCCGTGGCATGTGGGAGTACAAGTGCAGGTGTGTCCGTTGAATGGGTAAGAGGGCTAGAGAGGGAGAGCGAATGAGGGTGAGTGAGGGAGCAGAAAATAGAGAGAGAGGGTGATGAGAGTGAGAGTGCTGAGAGGGGACACGGAGGGGGAAGGGAGAAGAAGCCCCACAGTGAGGGTGTCGTTGCGGCTGTTGTCATGCGAAGGGGAGGTCATGCCTGTGAACAGTAGAGGTGAACGGAAGCAAGGGAGAGAGGGAGAGCTGCTATGTGAAGGAGAGAAAGAGAGAGGGAATGGGGAGAGAGAGGGAACCGTCCGATGCCTATAGAAGGGAGGACAACGCTGCATGCAGGGGTGCGCAGAGAACAGAAAGAGAGAGAGGGGGAGAGGAATGCCAGAGGAGGGGGAGGAGTGAGGAGATCGAAGTGTGAAAGTGGAGGAGGAGAGATGAGAAAGAGAGAAAGGGGGGAGGAGGAGAGAGCCGCCGGTGAGGGTATGAGCAAGGGAGAGTTATAGAGAGAAGGAGAGTTGCAGAGGGCAAGAAAAGAGAGGAAGAGATAAAAGGAAAGGGAGAGAGGGAGGTGAAGAGTGGTGGGGAGAGGAAGACGTGGGTAAAGACGCAATTTACGTGTGTGTGTGTGAGAAGGTGTGGTCGCGGTGGTGTTTGGGAGTTAGAGAGAGAAAGAGGATAAAACGTGGGAGAGAAGGGATGGGGAGAGAGGAGAGAAAGGTGGAGAGGGTAAGGGGCTACATCTTTCCAAAAATTAACTTCACTTCATTACTTAAAATAAAGGTTACATGACACTTTTTATAGACTCCACAAGGAGACCAAAAGACAACTCATTAAAACTTCAACTAATACCTAACACTCATTATACCTCTAATTGGAAGATTAAAAGACACTATTAAAAAAAGACTCTTTCATGGATATAGTTTAAATCCTATAAAAAGAAAACACACATATTAGGCCTATACATGTGGCCCAATTAATATAAATATTTATTTGATAACTTTGTTGAAGCCGCTTGCCGATCCCGTCAGGTTCAACCATGAATTTTGAATCTCGAACTGACGATCCCGTCACATGAGGGATCACCAACACCCTCAAACCACGTGGACATGTAAATCGAGGTAAGACAATACCACAAGGCATCCAAAACCATGTCTCGATCCTCACGAGATCACCGAGACATTCACGAGGTCACATGTCAACCACTGGGTCACATCGGGATGACCAGAAACCAATAATAACTCTGAAGCAGTACGGAACACTACTCAATATAATGGCACTCCTGGCCACCTTACAACATGGTCACAGCCCTCATAGGACATCCAAGACACCCACGTGACAACGGGCAAACCACAAGGTTAAGCCAAGACAATTGGAGGCCAAACCATCAGGAAAGCATAACTCAGCGAAGGAGGCAGCCATATATCTAACTGCTAGGCAACCCAGGCGATCAGCCAAACGGCCGCTACCCTCACACAGAAAGCACAAGCACTGGGCAGTCACTGAAGAGCCGCACAAAGCCAAAGACGGTCCTCGATGGGGCCGCCCCACTGAGTGAAACGGTCAAGGAGATGACCGCTACGCTCAGAAGACTCCTGAAATGAAACTACAGAAGCCAAAGGGTTGCGGTCTGGTTGAGGCCGTTACTTACCCAAGACGGTCTCATCAGGGCCGCAAGGAAGAGCTTAGCGGTCAGGAGAAGGCCGCTACTGTAATTCCACCCCAAGTCAATCAAACCGTCTTAAAATAAGAAGTGGCGGTCTTACCCTTGCCGCTGGACGAACCTGGCGGTCATGGAAGGGCCATAACACTTCAACAGGCGGTCAGTCGCGGGACCGTTTCCCACGAACCGACTTAGCTAACTCAACGTAAAGAAAGGCGGTTAACCTAGCGGTCCTCACCGGGTCGCTACACTAAGCTTGATAATCCTCCAAGGGCCACAAGCCAACAGATTCGGTCTATCGTCCAACCATTAAAACCTGAACCGACCTACACTGTTCATGGAGGAAGAAAACGGTCCTCAATGGGCCACCTCTCACCTAGCGGTCTCTGATTTGACTGCCAAGCTCCTACGATGAGCAAACCATAGGGATGGCTCAGAACCGATGTTTCCACCCCCCATTCACCCAAAAACGAAGGGGAAAAAACCCTAATGACAACATAAACCTTCCACAGTTTGGAAGGAATCCAAACCACGCCAGAATGACAAGAAACGGGCGATTCTAACGAATCGACTCAAAATGAGTCACGTGGGTTCCCAGGCTCATACCGGCCCCAAATGACAACCGATTCCAATGAAACTAGCGGGAATGAAATGCTAACATGCCAGGGTTTCGGATGAAACTAACTAGGCAAGAAACCGTCACCAGGAAAGGTGAACTCATCTCACACACCCCCGAAGCATGATTTCTCCCTAAAGCTGGAAAACTCACTCGTTCTCGCACGGTTCAGCTCGTAATCGCGAGGAAACGTAGAACAGAAGTGGGATATCCATCTCCCTACCTCCACCGAAGTTCTCACACGCCGAAGTGACTAAACCAAGCCGAAAATGATCGCACGAACCACCCACATTGGCTTTGAATCCACGAATGGGATCGCACCAACCACGCCTCGATTCTCGTGTCATCACGCGTCATAGCAGCTCCACAGCGTCCTCGCCTCGGCCGCCTCCACCTCGGTCTGCCGCCTAGGGGAGAGGAAGAGAAAGGAGAGAGAACGAGAGGGAGAGAGTGAACATGAGAATGAGAGAGAGAAGAGAAGAGAGAGGGTGAAATAGAAAAAGGAAATTAGGAATTTCCTAATTTTTGTGAAATCCAATTTTAGCCCAAAAAATCACTAATTCAAGAAAATACGAAAAAATAGTCTACGCGATCCTCGGAAGGAGCATAACACAACTGTAGCATCCTCAAGTCGATGAACTCAACAATAAACTCTCCACTGGGTTCCGTAACGTGTACGAGATAAAAAACCCGCGTGGATCGTAAAACACAACTCAGGACCCACAAAAGCAATCCGAAAGACCCGGGGCATTACAGCCTCCCCTCCTTAAGAAATTTCATCCTCGAAATTAAAAGAGTCAACAAGAGAAGTAGGGAAGAACAACCCCAAACGCTGGCAATGCTCTCCAACCTCTAGGCAAACCTCAAACATAAAACACGATAACATAATTCTAAAAAAAACACAATTCAGAGGAACACTGTCATATCACAATCACAGGCCCACGCTCCGGATCTCTAGGAAAATCAATCCACAGAACGAGCATGACGCAGAAAGGAACACAAGTCTGACACCTCCGAAACATCATGGCATTATCACTTTCGTCTCACAAGATAAGGAGACATAACTCATGCCACGAAACACAGCCACCGATAAAACAATCTCGGCAAACACACAAGCATCAGCTTACACAAGGAAACAAAGTCCTCCGTTGACTGCTCGAACCAACGGCTTCCGTGCCAAACAACAACCAAATCTGGCACGCAGAACGCCAACGATAGCACTAGACCACCAAGCAAAATTATGTCAGTCCTCACTCAGACATTACATCTAACTCGAGTCGCATGCCAACTCTACCATGACAGAAGAGTACAGCAAAACCAACCGACAAGATCTCGGTCCACACGATGCCCAATCAGACTCACAGGGAACTCCTCCCAAGCTGAAAATAGCACAACAACAACAACACCTGCAGAAAATCCCGGCTCCGTTCTCTACACAGAACCACGAGACACAACTACAAGCTGGGTCACATCAAGGCACAATTACAATTGAGCACATGGCTAACATGTACAATACACACTGCGAGTAGCTTACCAATAAGGGCCCACAACAATCCTTGGAGAATGCATCTCTAGGACCACGATCACGTCCCGAGAGCACAACTCCCAAGAAAAATATAGAGAAGAAAAGGGTACTCGACTAGCAAACACGTCGACATATTTCCCCAATCCTCAAACATGCTGGTGCCAACCATCACAAAGCTTCAAGCAATGGCACGATAACCAATAGCTTCAAGGCACACAAAGCCAAGATGACAATCACACTGAGGAAATAAACCTCTCGGCTGGTCAGAATCTTCCAACCAAATGATCCTCAACATGTGGGTTATAAGCCCACATGCTTCCGTTGTACACTCAACACAACCTACACAGGCATCACAGATAATTCGACATCCGCATCTCAGCACACACCCGG
This sequence comes from Amorphophallus konjac, assembly GCA_022559845.1. Lineage (NCBI taxonomy): Eukaryota > Viridiplantae > Streptophyta > Magnoliopsida > Alismatales > Araceae > Amorphophallus > Amorphophallus konjac. The sequence continues at coordinate 245,607 of JAHNEJ010001117.1, read as the reverse complement.
CGCCATCGCAATTCAAAAAACTGCTATATACTACGCCTCGAGTACCGATCCTGCTAACAGCCGATCACCAGTCGCCAGAGTGCAAACCAGGAAGAGCACCATCTTCAGCACCATCACAAAGAACACCAATCTCAGCTAATCCTCACATCTTGAAACAATCAATGAACCTTTACAGCTCAACAACCACCAAACACGGCACGTCGGATGAGGTACACAACGGGCCCTAACACATAAACTGGGTCCAAAGCCAAGCAACCGTCGAACAAAGAGGAGATTAGGCTCAGAACTAACACAGTCCACACATGAGCAGACATGCAGGACAAGGACTCACGGAGACAGCACTCCTCAGACAATGCCACAAGACAAGATGAGAAAGATCAAGCTTGATTAACAACAGCTCACCAGGAAAGGAAATCCTAGGTTCGTCAGAGCACTCTCTCAAACATGGCACCGAAAGAACACCAAAAACACAACCTCAACACCTCAGGGGCTGACAAACCTTAAGCAAGGAAGGCCAAAACAACATTAATCTCCTCCGGAGAACATGCACGGCCATCACCAACGACAAAACAAATCAGCCACCTAAAAATGCCATGGAAAAACTTGAACACTACACTGCAGATTCACGCCTGCCGGCGAACTCTGCCAAGCGTAGCACAACCGAGACAAATACCACGATGAAAGAAGAACTCTCCGTCACAATTTGACGAGTGCAAATCCATCATCACAGCGTAAACACAGAGCACACAAGCGCTCAGAAGAGAACAAAGCGGTACAAAAACATAAAAACCTAATGCCAACTGCCGACTGTACTGGACCTTATGGACTCTGAATACTATGATATCTCGAATTCCCATGTACTTTCACACAACTAGCTTGATACAAACTGTAACGACCCAGACTCTGGATACCGAGTAAACTCGATACCGCATGGATTCTGAGAAGCCTCCCAAGAGCGGTAAAGCTCTGAAGGGATAAAAGGTGTGTGTGGAGTACATTGAAGTTCCATATAAAGTAGTAAGTAATTAAAAATTCAATGATCAGGATTGCTAAAGTAGCAAAAATAAAATTATATTTTTCAATTACCAATTTAAATTACAGAGTCCAGCCCAAAAAGACAAGTACAGTCTAACATGAAAGAGAACGTACACTTAAGTCAGGGGAAACCCGACGCGGGCAACGCTGGCAACTACGAAGTGACGCACCACGCCACGAACCACGAGGAAGAAGGATGACCACACCTGAAAAGCAGGGGTGAGCCTCATGTCACTGGCTCAGTAGGGATCCCGTAGATCCCCACTGGAAACAACATAGGAACACGCAAGACAATAGCGCTAAACAGTAAAGCAGGAGCAGAAGTAACAGTAGTGCTAAACTACAACAGTAAAGCTGCAAAAGTAGGAGTAAGAATAGCTAAAGGAAAGAGTAAAGTTGTATTGAACAGAAACACGGTTGCCGAACTAACCTCGACTCTCTAAGTTACTCCAAATAGCAACAGAAAGGTGAACCCCGATCTCACAAAGTCGGGCGTTAACGATCCATGGACAAAGCACTAGCTTCATAGTGAAAGCCAACCAAAACAGGCAAAAGCCCTACAAAAGACCTACACACTCAAGAAACACTAATGCATACACAACTAGATCGTCGTGCACGCTACACTGACTTCTGGTGAAGCCAAGAACAGACTACCCGAAAAAGTCACGAAGCACGAGAGTTATGCGTCATGTGACAGAAGTACCTCCTCACTAGAAGAACAGCCAGATGCATCCACTGACATCTTACACTGCGCCACAAGTATCTCCCACAGGCCTGGAGCGGCGGTAATTGAGACACTCACAAAACCAAGTACAAAGAACAACAGTAACGAGTGACTAGTCAGGGTCACGCCCGTCAGCGCTCGTCCAAACGCCCCTAACCACGTGTGCACACACAAGCCTAATGCCTTGAGCAAGGCCTCAAGCTAATTTTCCCCCCCAGAAGGATGCTACAGCAAAGCAAGGGGGCCTACGGAAACTAGCCTAAAAATCGTCTGAGTCGGGAACTGCCCCGCCACCACTCCTAGGTGGGCCAACACACGGAAAGTGTCGTTAGGCTTCGACTAGTGGAGGCTCACTAAACACAAGGACTCCAAAACATCAGTGCTGAAGTACAGATAGGCTAAGCACGCACTGTCACACGTACTACGGAGCACTAAGCACAAGACAGCACACAAGAATGCCGCCAGACTCAGGACAGACAACCAGACCTGCTGACACAATGATCCTTGGGTCGCAAGACTCGGGGTCAAGATCGTTGCACAAAAGCGGTAACATGTCGCCAATCAGCCTAGTCCCTAAGTCAAATCATGGTAAAACACTTATAAAGAAAGCGGTACAAGACAGTTGGATCCACGCATCCGCATAATGTGAATCACGAAGACATGAGGGATCACCAACACCCTCAAACCATGTGGACATGCAAACTGAAGTAAGACAGTATCTCAAGGCATCCAAAACCATGTCTCGATCCTTACGGGATCACCGAGACATTTATGAGGTCACATGTCAACCATTGGGTCACACTTGGTTGACCAGAAACCAATAATAACTCTGAAGTAGTACGGAACACTACTCGATATAATGGCACTCCCGGCCACCTTACAACATGGTCACAACCCTCATAGGACATCCAAGATACCCACGGGACAACGGGCAAACCACAAGGATAAGCCAAGACAATTGGAGGCCAAACCATCGGGAAAGCAGAACTCTGGGAAGGAGGCAGTCATATATCTGATCGCTAGGCAACCCAGGCGGTCAGCCAAAGGGCCGCTACCCTCACACAGAAAGCACAGGCACTGGGCGGTCACCGAAGAGCCGCACAAAGCCAAAGACGGTCCTCAATGGGGCCGCCCCACTGAGTGAAATGGTCAAGGAGATGACCGCTACGCTCAGAAGACTCCCGAAATGAAACTACATAAGCCAAAGGGTTGCGGTCTGGTTGAGGCCGTTACTTACCCAAGACGGTCTCATCAGGGCCGCAAGGATGAGCTTAGCGGTCAGGATAAGGCCACTACTCTCATTCCACCCGAAGTCGGTCAAACTGACTTAAAACAAGAAGTGACGGTCTTACCCTGGCCGCTGGATGAACCTGGCGGTCAAGGAAGGGCCGCAACACTTCAACAGGCAGTCAGTCGCGGGACCGTTTCCCACGAACAGACTTAGCCAACTCAACGTAAAGAAAGGTGGTTAACCTAGCGGTCCTCACCGGGCCGCTACACCAAGCTTGGCAGTCCTCCAAGGGCCGCAAGCCAATAGATACGGTTTATCGTCTGACCGTTAAAACCAGAACCGCCCTACACTGTTCTTGGAGCTAGAAAATGGTCCTCAATGGGCCGCCTCTCACCTAGTGGTCTCGGATTTGACCGCCAAGCTCCTACGATGAGCAAACCGTAGGGATGGCTCAAAATCGATGTTTCCACGCCCCATTCGCTCGAAAATGAAGGGGAAACAACCCTAATGACAACATAAACCTTCCACAGTCCGAAGGAATCCAAACCACGCCAAAATGATAAGAAACGGGAAATTCTAACGAATCGACCCAAAATGAGCACGTGGGTTCCCGGGCTCATACCGGCCCCAAATGACAATCGATTGCAACAAAACTAGCGGGAACGAAATGCTAACATGCCCGGGTTTCGAATGAAACTAACTAGGCAAGAAACCTTCACCGGGAAAGGCGAACTCGTCTCACACCCCCCTAAAGCATGATTTCACCCTAAAGCTAGAAAACTCACTCGTTCTCGCACGGTTCAGCTCGTAATCATGAGGAAACGTAGAACAGAAGTGGGGTGTCTATCTCCCTACCTCCACCGAAGTTCTCGCGCGTCAAAGTGACTAAACCAAGCTGAAAATGATCGCACGAACCAACCACGTCGACTTTGAATACACGAATGGGATCGCGCCAACCACGCCTCGATTCTCACTTCACTACGCGTCACAGTAGCTCCACGGCGTCCTCACCTCGCCCGCCTCCACCTCGGTTGCCCGCCCGGGGGAGAGGAAGAGGAAGGAGAGAGAACGAGAGGGAGAGAGTGAACATGAGAGTGAGAGAGAGGAGAGAGGGTGAACTAGAAAAAGGATATTAGGAATTTCCTAATTTTCATGAAATCTGATTTTAGCCTAAAAATTCACTAATTCAGGAAAATATGAAAAATTAGTCTACGCGATCCTCAGAAGGAGCATAACGCAACTGTAGAGTCCTCGAGTCGATGAACTCAACAATAAACTATCCACTGGGTTCTATAACTTGAATGAGAGAAAAAAATCCGTGTGGATCGTAAAACACAACTTAGGACCCACAAAAGCAATCCGAAAGCTCTCCGATCTAGATCCGAAAGACCCAGGGCATTACAATGCCATTTACAAAAGACGGTCTTGGGAAGACCGCTACTACATAAATCTTTTTTTAAAAAAAAATTAATTCATGAAGGCATCTACTAGCCTGACGCAGATAAAAGAAAACGACCATGGAGTTGGACACGGGTAAAATTTCTCACATAAATAAAGAAAACAATAATGTTTTAGTTGATAAGTAAAAGCGTCCAAATAAAGTGACGCGGGTAAAAGGATGCGACCATGTCTCTTGACGCGTTCACATAGACAAAATTAAAATTTAAAAAAAATCAGCACAAGGTGGCGGTCTGTCAGGCGACCCCGACTTCAGGTGGCGGTCACTATGTCGACTACTACCTGAAGCCGAGCCCCGCCTACCGGCGGTCCCCGACACACCTTGATTTATCCCACTAATTCGATCGGTATAGTGCCTAAAAATTGGGCAAATTAGTATCTTTGGAAAGAGGACTCAAAGACATACAAGATGGCATGCTTTACTAAGTGTTTAGCCTCAGAGAAACCTACCTTAAATTGACGTAAAGTGAAGACAAGGAACCTCACTGGAACCCTAACACGAACTGCCTTTGCTTGCCAATTACTCCTTAGATCCTGCACGCCTCCATCCGTCGAAGCAAATGAGAGTTCCTAGAGGTCGTGGCCACCTATTTATAGAGTCTATAGGGCCTCTAGGGTTGCGAATCGATCCTAAAGAGTCCGGGGAGAGAAAATGGCAAGATTTTTGCGGCTTAGCCAAATCCACTGTCGCCACTTTGAATTTAGGCTCCTAGGGTTAAGGTTTTCGAGGGGAAATGATCACACTAAGTGAGCCTAACGTTTAGGGTTCGATTTGAGCCCGATAGAGCACAAATTAGGGTTCAATTAGATCGAATTTGGGCGGGTTTAACCTAGTTCTGAGTTTACCCAAGACACCCTAAAACTCCGATTTGGGCCTAATCCAACTTTATTTTGGGTTTATTTCTTTAGACAATTTTGCTAGAAATATCTTTTCCTACGGTTTACATATTTTTCCATATTTTTATTGTTATTTTCAAAATTTAAGTCGAGAAGATACTTAAATATTATTATTTTATTCATTATTAATTTCGGGTTGCTACACCCTCCCCCAATTTAAGGAATTTGGTCCTCCGAATTCACACGATTTCTTTCCAAATAAACACTGGGGTACAATTGCCACTCCTAAACACACTTTCTAATACTCCATACTAACATGACCAGTTCTAATTCATGCTAATATATAAAAATCACCATGTCTAAGCATGAAAATATAAAATTAAGGCAGGTTTAGAGGTACCTTCCATCGCTTGCAGCCTGCCTTGCGACTTTGGTTCATCCGATTGCTCACCTCGCGGCACCTGCTCCTTCATCAGAGGACAACGGGCAATCCTATGGTCTCCACTTCCACAACGGATGCACTTCCCTTGCTTCCTCCAACAATCCTCCGATCGATGCCCACCTTTGTCATAGTGCTCACACTTCTCTTTGACGGGACAATCTGTTGGTCTCACTTCTAAGCCTTCTTGTCTTTATAAGTGCCATTGCCTCCATTTGATCTCTTCTTCCCAGTGGCAGGCATACTATCCTTGGAACCATTTTCTCCTTCCTTCTTGGCAAGCATTCTAGAAATCTGCTTCGTCATATCCATAACATCCTCTAATAATTGGGTCTTCTTCACCATCTTGGCATACACCAAAATTTCTAATGGCGCTAACTGCAGGATATACTCGACTCTCAAACCATTCAAGAACCTCTTAGCTTTCATCTGTTCTGTATAGACTAAGTGGGGTGCATAACCAGCTAATCTAGAAAATTGAGCTTCGTACACTACTACGGACAAGTTCCTTTGCTTCAAGGATGCGAATTCAACGGCCTTCCTTTCTCAAACTCTCTCTGAAAAGTACTTTTCATTAAAATGCTCTAAGAATTCAACCCATGTAACTTGATCGTTTAGCAACGTTGCTTCCACGGACTCCCACCATGCCTGCGCGTCTCACTCTAATTGATACATAGCTGGCAAGACCTTCTCCTGATCGGTATATTGCATAACCCTAAAAGTCCTTTCCATCTCTCTAACCCAATTTTCAGCCTCATCAGGATCGGTAGTCCCACTAAACTTACAGGGATTCATACCCTGAAAGCTTCGATGCAAATCTCCTACACCCTGACGAACTCCACCCTGAGCGACTTGTTGCAAAGCCTGGGTCAACTCTTGGACCGTACGCTGCATCTCCCACCATTGAGCACGCTCTGCAGCAATCATAACCTATAACACAAATTTACAAGGATTAATAGCTTATAATCTTTTAACTTCATTTAAGATTACAATAGTTTTATTGATTAGCCCCATGGCTCTACCCAATCTCACTATGTACTTATAAGGTAACTGACAATCGATATTTAACATATAACTTTAGACTCAAGACCTAGGGTTCAAAAAAAACTAGGCTCTGATACCACTTTTGTCACATCCCGAACCGATAGTAGTGGAACGCATTGCTCGGAACGTGGCAACGATACATTCCTGATAAACAGAGCAAACCAATAGAGTCGCAAGGATACCAAGAATGAACCAAAAAGGTAATTTTACTAATATTCAAAAGTGATTATTACAAATGTATCGACTCAACTTACATAATAAAAAGGAAGGAAAGAAAGACTCAATTATAGGACTAGACTCAAGATATATAAAAGACTCGACTTCAGGCTCTAGGATCTTTTTCACTCTCGCCCCTCCCCATCTGTTGAAGCATCTTCATTACTGCCTGAAAATTGTTAAAAGAACTGAGTGAGCAAAGCGCTCAGTAGGAATCACACTATATCATCAGACAAAATATAAGTGATTAGCCAATTAACATAATATGAAAGTTCAACATGATGCAAAACGGAAAACTCAATCACTATTAAGAGAGTAGCGAAGTCAAATGGATGCCCAAGTAAGTAAGGTAGACAAGTGTCATATACAAGAATAAGATGAAGAATGAATAGCCAAGAACCAGCATAAGAGATTACAAGTACTAGAATTCATTTCCACAATTGCCCCTTCTGGGCCTCAATATCCAACATGTCAAGTCACGCATATACGAACTATGCCAAAGGTGTAAATTTATCTAGAACTAATCTTGCATATAGTTGGTGCAATGTTACACCTGATCATTCATAATACCAGTACATGTCTGGGCTTTGTCTCGCCCCTAGGACCGGATCCGGGCCGTTATAAATATTGCCTATCATTGAGTGTCAAAGTGGACCCAAAGTCCCACATCAAAAATTTCTAGACAACTTACTAATGGCATCAGAATTCCAATAATAGCTCATGGAATCAGGCACTAGGATAGAAACATTCCACTTTAGTAAAAAGAGTTCCAAGGTCAAGCCATGTAGTCGAGGCAATATGTGTAGGAATATGGACTTCTCAAGAGAATTCCAACCACAAGCTTATTAATCAAAGGGAAAAGTCATTTAACGAAAATGACTTTAAGAAAAGATGGGAATAATTTCCAAGAAGATGATTGCTGAATAGACCCAATAAAATGTCATAATCTCTAGATATCACAGCCTAGAGAGGCTAGAATGGTCTAACACTTAAAAACCACAAAATGAACATCTAGGTAACCTGACGCCTCTAAAGCCAATCATAGCGGTTCACAAGAACGCGGTCTATCACGCAACCGCTACCAATAGGAGGCGGTCATTCTAAGGCCGCTATCAGAAAACTGGACAGAAACGCGACAGAACTTGGACAGAGCATAGTTCCGGGCTTCGGGGTTTCCAGTGGGTTCAGGATTTGGTGGTACAACTTGCTCAGCATCCTAGTGAGAATCCCAGTCTCTCGGAGACTTACGAAGGCCTTGAAACATGAACACCTAGTCCGACGGAAGGAATATCTGACGGAGAGGCTTTCTATATCCAAGAATTAAGGGGCTTAAATGATGCGGGACGGGTGCACGCATGGGAATGTCGATGGTGGCTTCCGATGTGAACATGTGAGTACAGCCTTATGGCACTACGCTCCATGCAAGGAGGTGATCGTGGGGATGGGAATTATTAACACAAAACTACTGTCACGTAGGAGGGGGGGAGCAAGGGGAAGGGAGATGGGCCTGCTGCCCTGTGTCTGTCCTACTGGACAGAACTGATGAAATTTGCTGTAACTTCACGCTCGGAGGTAAGATGGCAACGCCGTCGGCTCCCACGTGCTATGGATGACGTGCTGACGCACTCCTGAATGTTTGGTGTCATTCTAGAATCGTAGGAGGGCGGGGAAAGTCATGGACGACGGCCTGCGTGAATATGTCCCGTAGGACAAGTCTGCGCAGTCTGCTTGCAGCGGCCGGTGCGAACTCCACAGAAGTCGAAACGATATGAGATCAGTGGGAGGCGATGTCAGACAAACCCCTCTAACTACCCTCAAAAGGAGAGCAGTGTCGTACCACCGAGGAGAGGCTCTAGAAAATAGGTTCGCAGACAGGCGTGAACCCATGGCACGGAATGGTATGGCTTGCCCGGGTCTCCGAACGCGTCCAAACCAGTGGGAGGGTGTCAGGGACACAGAGAGGGATGCCCACATGGAAGGGCAAGGATGGCAGTGCAGTGGGGTGGGCCTGGTAGATTCTGTAACACGTGTTCATGTTCTGTGCGAACTGGACTTCACAGGTTCAGCGCAGTCCCACGGAAACGAACGCCACGGCCGTTGTCGACATCGGATCAGGGCGAAACTTATCGTGTTGCGAAGTAGACTCAGAGAGGATCGAACCCCAAGAAGGGCACGATCAGAATCACTCTGAGGGAGCCAAAAGGAAATCTGCAACATGCGCTCAGGTTCTGCTCACAGATCTGCAGGTTGTGCCGACGTCGATATGCAACTCGGAGACGATAGGTGACGGAGGAGAGTTGCTGGAGTGGCGTGGGGCTCCCTGGAGGTGGGAGGACATGAGAGAGGAGATGGGATGGTGCTAGGGTCGACCTAGGCTGCTGGGGTGGTTGGGGTGCGCTAGGGGAAGAGAGAGAGGGGGTGGGGCGCGATTGGTTGTGCCAGGAGAAGGGAGAGGTACGGTTGATTCTAGGGAAGGTGGGAGAGATTCTAGGGTTCTCTTCCTAAAATGGAGGCTGAGGTGGAAAGGGGTTTAGGAAAGGATTTGAATTATTGTGGAGGGAGGGAGGAAATATGGGAGGTATTTGAATTTTGAATGAGGGGGGAAACTTGATTAGGAAAGGTATTAGTAGAAGGGAGGGATTTGGGGAGAGATTTTAGGAGGGATTGAGGGAAGGGGGATTCCCTTGCTGATGTGGCTAGAGGAGAGAGAGGGGGTTCGACAGAGGTTGGGGAAGAGAGGGAGGGGGCTGCACCCTAGAGAGATAGAGAGAGAGAGAGAGATAACGAATGAGAGAGAGAGGTGCGACTAGGAGAGAGAGGGAGAGAAAACCAAGGGATTTCCTTGAACATAATTTTTTTCATTCAATAATTCTCTACCAAATGAGGCCCTTTGGTCCCCTATTTATAGAAGAGGCCAAGGGTTACAAATGACCATTCTTACCCGTAACAATTAGAAAAAGACCCCGCTATCTGGGGGTAACAATAAGCAACCTGTGACCCTTAACTAGACCCACTAGCTAACTTGGCCTTTTGGCCTAATTAACTTACCCACTAAGAACTAAATACTAATAAAAGGAAAATTACATCATAATGAAAGGGAAAAAGTCCAAACTTTGGCAGGCCTGGCCTAATGGGCCATGGGATGGGGTGTGATCTCTCTACCAACGGATTCGGTCCACTAAGTCCCCACTTTGATGTCCTCATCATTAAAACCACAGAAAATGGGGTATTGATAAGTCAATACCACCGGAGTGGCATGACCCTCAACAAATCCTAACTTAATATAATCAATATCAAGTCATGAACAACAAGAACAGGTTAATAGTGGGGAAGGATTCATGAACTAATCTATTCATTTGGCATGTTATTCTACTCTTGTCTAGACATAGGATGACATGAAAATGATTAAGTTAGAACATATATTTCATAAAACCTAGCTAGTCATGTTCTATCACATTATTAACCTAACAACAAGCAGTATAACAGGGAGTAACGGAGCATAAACAGGCAAGAAATAACTCACGTTCTTGCTGGAAAATAGGAGCATAAAACAGTCATCAAGAGACCGCCATTTACAGAAGACCATCTTGGGAAGACCACTACCACAAAAATCTTTTTTTAAAAAAATAATGCATGAAGTCGTCCACGTTCCTGACGCGGATAAAAGAAGGCGACCATGGAGTTTGACACGGCTAAAATTTCTCACATAAATAAAGAAAACATTAATATTTTTACTGATAAGTAAAAGCGTCCAAACAAGGTGACGCGGGTAAAAGGACGCGACCATGTGTCTTGACGCGTTCACGTAGACAATATTAAGTTTTTGTAAAAAAATCGACACGAGGTGGCAGTCACTGTGTCAACCGCTACCTGAAGCCGAGCCCCGCATGCCGGCGGACCCCGACACACCTTGATTTAACTCACTAAAATTTTGAGGGTGATGGCTGGTGTGGTAGGGGAACCGCCTCCAGTGCCTCCGGGAGCATCTCTTCTTCCCCCCTCGTTAGGACAGGCTGGCTCTCGTCGTTCTTTTGCACAGGTGCTTGCGGAGTCTCAATAGAGGGTGAAGATATCTATTCCGGTCAAGGATCCTGGCTTCACGTAGCTGGGGGAGCCAGTAGTCTTCTTCTCTAAGGCAAACTTGCAGGCATCCCTGCAACCCCTTATGTGTGCCATTGTCGCCAAGTGTGCATATGGGCAGCCTGCTTTCCCTGACATTAAAAGCAGCCTGACGCAGCGCCTGGCGTTGACCTCCGATTTCATCATTAGCAGGCTTAACCCACGGCATCTCCTCTTGCGGTTTTACTGTGAAGCGAATTTCCTGAAGCTGCTTCTTCAGAAGAATTTATATATCAAGGGCTTCTTGTTCCGTTTCTTTCGTTGGATGGCAGATTTTGACTTTGATGTAGACTCTTCTACTGCTCCGGTCTAGTTAGGCTTTCCTTCGCTCCCGACGAATCTTTACCATGAGGATTGCATGGGTTCTATTGCAGGCAATTTTGGGACCGTGCTTAGAATCCATGAAAGGACATTGGCTATGACAGAAACTTAAGAGGCTTTAGCTTGTGTTGAGTTAGACTTGTCTACCCAACGTAAAGAGCGGCTGTAGATTGATCTTGATGGAGAAGGATTCTGGCAGGCTGTTAATTACCATCATGTACCCCATCTTTGCTCTTTCTGCCATAAGCTGGGCCACTCCGATAGTAATTGTAAGAAGAAGCAGGGATAGGTTGCTCGCCCTCCTACGATTCCAGAACCAGTTGGCAGGCAACCCCGGTAAGTTTTTAGGCCTCATGTGGCTGGCCCTCCAAGCTGCTCGACAGAATGTGTCACAAGGTAATAGATTCGCTACCCTGCAGCAGGAGGTTGATGAATTGGAACTAGGTCCCGAAAAACCAAGCAGGTTGGGTGGTTCTGAGGGTGAACTGGCCCCTGGTGTGGTGGATCAGCATCTTGGACTTGCCCAAGTGTCCAATTTGCAATCTTCTCAAGCCCTCGAGCCTCTGAGAGGAGGATCTTCTATAGCCAGCTCTCAATTGGTTACTGGTTTGGAGCTCCCTTCACCCCAAAATCGGCCCACCCTGAATGATGGTGGGCGCCAGTGTGATAATGCTGCTCGGTTGAGCGCCTCCCCATCGGCTATTCAGCAGTCCAACTCAATGCCCAGTTGTTTTAGAGGTTTGGGTGATGTTCTGCCTCCCGTTTTGGTAGTGCCAGTGGTTACTGTAAATAAAGAACCTAGCCAGTCAGACGCACAACTTCATATTGCCTCAACTATTGAAGGAAACCAAAGTACTGATGTAGTTCAGTGCTTCTCCGAAGAGTGTTCACAGGAGTCAAAGAAGGCAGGTCAGCGTGTTGCAGAAAAGGCTGAGCAGGATAATGCTCTTGTGCAATTAACACTGCTGGGCAGACATGAAGCTATTAGGAGAAGAAATGAAGCAGGGGGGGTCCTTACTAGATCTCGAGCCAGGTCAGTGGAAGATAATAATCTGCAATCTCTATGATGTATCCAATTTTGATTTGGAATATCAGAGGAGTGGGGAACCCTGGTTCCCGCAGATGTCTTCGACATCTTGTTCAAAGCAATAAGGTTAGTATGGTTGCTATCAGTGAACCAATGTTGAGCTTCAATAAAGCTGTGCAGCTGAGTAGATATCTCAAGTTGGAGAGATTTATGGGAAACAATATGACCGAATCCAAAATTTGGGTCTTTTGGCAAGCCAGTTCAAACTTGGAGGTAACTTCTTCCTCCTCTCAATTCATTACCCTTGGTCAGAAAATGGGTAATGTGTTCTTGGCCTACTATTCTTTCATCTATGCTGCCTATTATCCCCACCTCAGGCAGGTTATGTTCAATGACCTCCTCTCTTTTTCTTCTTCTGTGACGGTTCCTTGGATTGTGGGAGAGGATTTCAATTGTGTTATGCGCTCCTTAGAGAAGGTTGGTGGTGCCTTTCTGCCTTTAGCTTCCATGGCAGATTTTAACACTTTTGTATGCTCTACTGGGCTTACTGATGCTGGTTTCATTGGACCAGCTATGACATGGTCAAATAATAGAGTCGGCCAGGCTAACATCGGGGTGAGGTTGGATCGGGTTCTTTTTAACAGGTTTTGCCGTTCTACCATGCCTCAGCTAGTTGTCAAGCATCTCCCTAGAGGCCCCTCGGATCATGCTTCTCTCTTACGGTCCATTGAAAAGCACACCTTTGACCCGACCCGTTTTATTTTCCACAAGATGTGATGCTCCCACCACTCTTTTTTGCAAGCTGTTTCAGAAGTTTGGTAGCAGGTTCAAACTGACCACCCGAATGCTCTGGTCAGACTATTCGTCAAGGTTAAGGCTGTCAAAAGTTCCCTCTGAAAATGGAACAAGGAGGTCTTTGGGGATGTCACCCAAAATGTCAAATTGGCTGAAGCTGAGCTAGAGTGTAAACATGCAATGTATGATTCTGATCCTTCTCCTAGTAACAGGGAAAACCTCAATGCTGCTAATGCAGTTTTACGTCAAGCCCTTTAAAGGGAAGAAGTATTATGGAACCAAAAGGCTCGCATAGATTGGATTCAGAGTGGGGACATGAACACTTCTTTTTATCATGCTGTGGCTCAATGTAACTGGCGGATGTGTTTTATTAGCAGGTTAAAGATTGGAGAATCTAGACCTGGTGCTCAGACCAAGACATCCTTCGGAATCAAGCTGAGGCTTATTTTAAAAATATGTTCACATCTGAATAGCATTCCGTCGACCATTCACTACTGGATAGTATTCCTCAAACAATTACGGAGGCCCAGAACTCTATCCTTTGTGCTGTTCCGGATGGGGAGGAGGTTCGTAAAGCTGTCTGGTCTCTCAAGGGCCCTAGCTCTCCAGGGCCTGATGGTTTTTCAGGTGACTTCTTCACTGCTACTTGGGACATTGTTGGTCTTGATGTTATTGATGTTGTTCAAGCTTTTTTGATGGCTTTCCTCTCCGTAGAGGTATTTCCTCATCTCTTATTACTTTGGTGCCCAAGGTGTATGAGCCTCGTTCCTATAATGATTTCCGACCGATTAGCTTGTGTAATTTCTCTTACAAAATCATCTCTCGCATAATCTCTGAGCGGCTAGCCCCTCTTCTGCCTATTATCATTTTTGTGGAATAGGGGGCTTTTGTCAAGGGCCGATACATTTTGGACAATGTTTCATTAGCCAGACAACTGATGATGGACATCAACATGAAGGTTAGGGGTCACAATGCTATTTTTAAACTAGACATGGCAAAAGCATATGATAGAATGGAATGGGACTTCATCTTTTCTATTTTGAGGAAATTTGGATTCAACACCCGATTTACATCCTACATTGGTATGCTCCTTTCCAATTCCTGGTTTTCTATGAATTTCAATGGTGCCATGACTGGGTTTTTCAAATCTAGCAGAGGTATTAGGCAAGGAGACCCCCTTGCGCCATATCTATTTATTATAGCCTCTGAAGTGCTCAGCAGGGGGTTATCTGCTATGTTTCAGTCAGGGGTGTTGAGGGGATAAAGTGGGCCAAGACGTTCTATATAGGACACTCACCTTTTATATGCGGATGACACTCTTATTTTCCCGAATGCTAGCAAACAAAATATCACCTCCTTTCAGCATTTGGTTATTAAATATGAGCTGAGCTCTGGGCAGAAGGTTAGTGCTGGGAAAAATAGTTTTATTGTGTCTGCTAAGGCTCCCCTTACTCTCAGGTAGTCTATCCACACCTTAACTGGGTATAAGTACTAGGCCGATGGCTTTTGCTACATGGGGATTCTCGTAAGAAAAGGGAGATACAAGTGTTCTGATTTCAAATATATCATTGACAGAGTGCAGTTGAGGCTTGAAGGATGGCAGTCTAAGATTTGTCTCAGGCATGGAGAGCAGTTCTCATCAATGTTGTGCTTCGTAGCATGCCAGTTTACTAGGCTTCTGCTTGCTTCATCCCTAAAACGGTCATATATGCTATTGATCGTCTCTGTGTGAATTTTTTCGGGCAGGGAGCTGAAGGTATGAGACGTCGACATTGGGTTGCATGGAAGGATGTTCAAAAGCCCCGGGGTGAAGGGAGTCTTGGGATCAGGGATTTACATTGGGTCAAGATTTCCATGGCAGCCAAAGCCATGTGGAACATTATCCACGGGTCCTCTCTTTGGTCAAAATATGCCCGGCAGAGGTTCATTAAAACCAATTTCTCTGACTGCACTAAGCCTTTCCCTGCTGGCATGCCCTCTGAAGCCTTCCAACAGGCGAAGAATCTAATCATAAGCAACACCCGGTGGATCATTGGGAATGGGGCTGATACTGATTTCTTTAGGGACAACTGGACTAGAAGTGGCTCTATTTTGTGCTCTGTTCTGACTAGCGAGATTATCTGGCCGCAGGATATTCCTCTTGCTTCAGTTAGAGAGGTTCTGATGGACCCTCACCATGTTGCCTGGAATATGCTTAGTTATGATCATCATCTTCCAAACCTCCACCTTAACAGTGAGGCTGATGTCTGTGTGTGGATAGGTATAGCCAGAGGGAACTTCTCGGTTAAGTCTGCTTGTGGTCTCCTTTGCTCCAGCGGGATTAATAGGTGCTCCTGGGCTAAATTATGGCACTCTGCTATTGCTCCCAAGGCTGCTACTTTTGTCTGGAAGATTATCCATCGAGCTGTGCTAGTGGATAGTAGGGTGGCTGATTGTGGGATCCCTTTAGTGTCCAAATGCTGCTGCTGCCATTCCCATGCTCAGGAGGATCTAAACCACTTGTTCATCACCGGAGAGTTACCTTCTGAGTTGTGGTCTTGGATCCTACCGTTGATTAGTGACAAGGTCAATCTCAGTGATCAGATAACCATCCGCTATTGGAACTTCTTAACTATTACCAACATGCAATCAGCTCTCAGTTTCATTGGGTTTTATGCGGTCATCCTCATGCTGTCGGGTATCTGGAAGCACAGATGTGCTGTTAGGTTCGATAATGTGGTACCTACTGGTGGTATCAAGAGAAGTATTATCTCTTCCATCTCATATGCGTTGGACAAAATGAGTTTCCATCTTCCTCTGTATCCAGCTCATGCTAGCAGGCTGGCCCTTTACCATCTTTATCCTAAGGTGGAGCTCAAGCGGCCCATCCTACTCTTTCGCAGCTTGGCGGTGGACCGGCTCACTCTACATGTTGATGGGGCCTCGAAAGGAAATCCAGGTATGTGCGGTGGAGGGGGCTGTATTCGAGACTCTAGTGGTAACATGTTGATAGGCTTTGCCTTCCATTATGGCTGCGGTAACAGTCTTCGAGTTGAAGCCAGGTGTTGCATGATGGACTGTCCATCGCCGTGCAAGGAGGTTTAAACTTAGCAGTAGTTTTCTCAGACTGTGCTCTGCTTGTAGAAGCAATCCGTAAAGGTGTGGCCCCAAATTGGACTGTTTTTCCTTGGTGGAGGAAATATTTGGATCTTCTTCGAGATAGCATGTGTTCGGTGCAGCATGTATATAGGGAGGGCAACCAAGTAGCAGATGCCTTGGCATCCTATGCCTGTGGTCTTCAAGACAACTTAATTTTCACGCATATGAGAGACCTCCCACGGATGGCTGGGGGGGATGGCTGGGAGGGCGATCAAGATGGGATGGCTGGGGGGGGGCGATCAAGATGGATAAAGCAGGGTTGCCCACTTTGCGTAATTGCAAATAGTCTAGTGGGCCTCCTCAGTTGATTTCTTATTTTTACATTTTTTTGATGTTCTCATAGGGGTATGCCCCGTTGTGAATGTATTCATTCTTTTTTATCAATAAATCGTAGGGCCACAGGTTTAGCCTGGGGGAGTGAGAACATGCTCCCCTTCTGGGGGAGGATGCACTTGACTAGTTACTGATCCTATCGGTCGATTTTTTGCCCCAAAAAAAAATTTAACCCACTAATTCGATCGGTATAGTGCATAAAAATTGGGCAAATTAGTATCTTTGGAAAGAGGACTCAAAGACACACAAGATGGCATGCTTTACTAAGCGTTTAGCCTGAGAGAAACCTTAGCTTGCCAATTACCCCTTCGATCCCGCACGCCTCCGGCCGTCGAAGCAAATAAGAGTTCCTAGAGGTCATGGCCACCTATTTATAGAGTCTACAGGGTGTCACGCCCCGACACAGAGTATCGGGACTGGCAGTAGAAACAAGTAATAATAATAGACATGATATGCTAAAGTTAAAAGATCACACGTTACTATAAATAGAAACAACTCCATTCATTAAATAACATACAAGTAATCCATGTTCCAACCCACAATAATCTCACTAAACATATCCTTCGACAACATCCACTTAACACTATTACATTTATGAAATTCAAATTTTACAACTCTTCCAAAACATTCTAAGACACAAATAGACTCCACAACTAGGACTAGCTTTACAGGCTTCTAACTGGTTCACTCCATGATCGTCACTCTTGCCCGTCCCCATCAGTCTGCGAGTCCTCACCTGAGCTACCTGAAAGGGGGAAACAACTAGGCGAGCGAACGCTCAGTAGGTAATAATAGGCAAGTTTAAGTAATTAATCAATTAATTGCATGTTTGAGCGCGTAAATAAAGAACGAAAGGAAATGACTATGTAACAAAATAATGAAAGGAAAGCAAGAATATGATATAACTGGAAATTGGCCAACAAGCAAGAACTAACCAAGTCAAGAGAAATTCAAGTACTAGATTATTGTCATATACATCACGCTAGTCATGCACTCGGTACAATGCCTCACCATGTCATTCAAACTCCCCGGGGCACAAGTACTTTTCGGGCGCTCCTCCCAGGACTAGACCGGGCCCTTATGATGCGTTGACATTGATTTGTTGGATCCAAGATCCCAAGTTATGTCTAGACATTAATCAAGTTAATGGCCAATAATGTCAAGGTATAGCTCACCTCGGAGGATTCCAAGGGTAAGTTGAAGAGATACTTTGACCAGAAAGTTCAAGTTATCAAGAACCAATCAGGTCCTTGGATTTACACACAAATAATCATGGAAATAACTTCTGGATGATAAGCGGTCAGAACTGGGCCGCTCGAGCATTACACGGTCTGCACTGGACCGTTTAGAATAGAAAGGGGCTGAGGATCAGCCACACCGAAGTCAAGGATACATGGTCCATGTAGGGCCGTTCAAAGGATTGGACGGTTGATAATGGGCCACTCAAGACTAGTAGAGCTGGAAGACCACGAACAAGATAAACGGTCCTTACAGAGCCGCTCAAAAGACAGACGGTCCAATAAGATCCACTCTATAATATGGGTGGTTCTAATCGGTCCGTTCAATTTAATCAACTAGAAATCTACCGAAATGGGCTCCGGGCTGCTATAAGTGGGGCAGAACTGAACCAAGATCCAGCCCACTCACCACTAGTCAACCTAGGGCTTATTGGGTCGATCCAAACACGATTTGGTTGAAGATAGATCAAGGTTAAATGACCAATATAAATGGCACTTGGCCAGGGATGCACGGTTCATTATGGGCCGCCCAAATGAGATAAACGGTCCATTTTGGGCTACGTAATTCTGAGGGGTCCAAGTCAAGCCGTGACTCACAATCTGATAATCCAAGCGGTTCGATCATGTACACAGGTTCAGGTCTTGATGGTACAGCCTGCCCGGCGTCCTAGTGGGAATCCCAGGCTCGCGGGGGCTTACGGAGGTCCTGTAATGAAGGTCCTAGTCTGACGGAAGAGATATCCAACGAAGAGTCCCAACATTACAAGGAAATAAAGCTAATAAAACAGCGGAAACCAGTATGACGGTCGGTCAATCCTACCGGAGTAGAACGACTGTCAAACAATCCTAATAGCATTTAAGATGTCATGTTTGAATTTACATAACGAAACAACTAAGGCCATGATGAAACAAGATCAAGTGAAAGAAATTAGTAAAATTAGAGATTACTTTACTTCAATATGTTCCAATTATCATGTGGTTGCTAGCTTATCAAATTATCCATCAATCTATTAAGAGAAATCATGCCAAACCAAATCTGACTGGTTGGGCGGTTCTGTGAGAGCCGCTCAATCACCTCAGCGATCGCATGACAGGCTGTTCATCCCTCCTTCAGCCCGAAGGTCTACTAGGGTTGAGTGGTTTGTAATGTGCCGCTGGGGATCAGGCACGGTCTAGAACATGCCTGTTGGGTTCGTGGTGCTCCCTCTTTGTCATTGATAATGGTTTTGATGATCACAATATATTGTGTCGCTTGGATATGAATAGAAGTTGAAGAGGTAAGATCTCGCGCTGAGTCCTGAGCGGGCTATGGATCACCAGAAGATGAATCTGCAAGAGAGGGAAACGTATCAGAGGGCCCAGGGGATCTCCCTGGGAGAAAACCCTCCGATGGCTAAGTCAGTAGAGCTATGGTGGAAGCAATAATGGGGGGAGGAGAGAGCTGATGCGCGAGAATCCTCTCCACCAGAGGGTGAAGCGAATCGTGCTCAGGAGCTAAGGGTGTGTGAATGCCTTGTTTCTCTTACCTTCTTCCGGAGGGTATCCCTTGCTTAAATAGTGCGCCGCATTCAGGAGTCCTGTAAGCTGAGGGGTTTCCGGCGGGAGTTACGTCTTTAACGGGGGCTTTCATGGCCTGATCGTGGGAGCGTTATCCCCTCGGAGTCCGGCGGCTCCCCAGACTCTCCCACTGGCGGGGGACTCTGAACGGCTGCACATGTGGATAATCAACCGGCCTTACCGAGCCTCGGGGATGCTAGCTCATGTCCAAGCGATAGGCATGGCCCGGCGAACGTGGGGTCGGATAGGTCGGCTGGAGCCTATGTCTCTCGGACGGGGAGAGGGCTTTAGGCTGGACCTTCCTTGGGACCTGACCGCTGTCTCGGGCCCTCCGAGCCTAGAAGGCCGCCGGGGAGAGTTAGTTCCTCGAGTCTTATTTATTGGGCTTTTCTTCCCTAAGTGGGCCCTGTGGGCTATCACTCGGGCGGGCTCGCCTGGTTGGAGCTTGTGGGTCTTGTTGGGCTGCCTTTATGGTGGGATGCGGAAATCCCCCTCTCCACTTGTCTCCCTCCTACTCCCGAGCCAAGGAGGCTCGGATGAGTAGTTTTTCGAGGCTTTGGACCGGCGTGGCTCAGGTGGGTGGAATTCCGTTGGCGTTATGGAGCCACTTATAGCGGTCGCTGAGGCCCGTAATGATGATCCTGACGGATTCGAAACGAAGGTGCCCCCCTTTTTCTCGGAGCACGGAACGGCGCGCCACCACCCTCAGGGGTTTTTAGGGGGCGCTGTTCATCATTCTAGGCTTCCAGGGTTTTAGGCTTTCCTTGCTTCTTGATGTGCTGTGAGAGCACAACAGAGACGCGGAGCCTTGCGGCGGCGTTCGAGGAGTTGGCGAGGATAACCGCAGAGGCGGTCCGGCAACTTCCTTCTCCCCCGGAGTCTTCGAGCTCGTACGAGGGATCTCCTCCCGACTCGATGGCAGATCAGAGTTCGGAGCTTGTGCCGGTGAGGTGGGAACCCGTCCCCAACTGTAGTGAGTTGGGGGAAGCGGAGGTGCGGAGGCTGGAGCATCGTTTTCGCCTACCTCTCAGATACAGCTTTGTTGCCGCCACTCCGCACGAGACGAGTCTGGATGATCGTGATGAGCACATTTGCACCTTCCTTCTGGCTTGGAAGAGTGGATTTCGTCTCCCTTTCGATCCCTTCGTGTTGCAGCTTCTTAATTTTTTCCGGTTGGCGCCTATTCAGTTGGTAGCCAATTCATATCTGCTGCTCTCGGCCTTCAGATTCTTTGTCGTCAGCACGACATTTTTCCTTCCGTGGACCTCTTCCATTTCTTCTTTGAGTTGAAAGCGCACCTGTCGGCGGGAAAAGGCTTCTACTTCATCCAGGCACGGAGGAATAGGAGCTGCATTGTCACGCCCCAAGCGCGGAAGATACCCGGAGACGCGTGACGAGTTTATATCAATCATGTCAATCAGAGTGGTCGTGTATTCGACACAAAGACAGAGATGCGCAAAATAGCAAGATAACCCAATCCTTATTATTAATAGGCTATTACAAATCCAATACTCTGTTTAATAAAAAGAAAAGTACATAGTTGACTCAAAAAAATAGGAAAAAGACTAATTGACACTTGGAAAAGCTCTAGCTCTTTCACTCTTGACCTTCCCCATCCGATTGACTTCCATCGTCGTCGGACTTACCTGAAAAGTAAGGGACAAACGGAATGAGCGAACGCTCAGTAGGAAATTATATCTCAAGTACTAGCAAGGGGTTTAAGTAATTACATCTTTCATGAATGCAATAAAGCTATGCATGCTCGCATAAAACGACAAGATAGAGAGAATGTAATATCAAGAATAAGATGAACTAATCATGAACTTTCAACAAGATACTCAAGATATTCAAGCAAGTACATTTAACAAGTCATGTCAAGAATTTTGGCTATCATGTATCAAGCAAGTAAATTACCCTTTTTCGGGCCACGCATTTCATGTCAAGTCAGGTACGATTCAAGTACAAGATTTATGTGGAATGTCCAATCTAGAAAGTAAAGTACTCGGTATAATGCCAGATACCTTATCATTTTAACTCCCATGGGCACAAGTACTTTCGGGTGCTCCTCCCAGGACCAGATCGGGCCCTATATGCGCAGGCATTTATCATGTGTTTTGACATCCACTCTTATATATATAGCCAATTTTTGAATTTCAATAATCAAGCTTGTAGACATGTATGACAACTTTGATAGAATGGAGTCCAAAAATATGACAAAGGACATAGAATGGCGATAATAACGGTATAATCACGATACCGATAAAACTAGGTAGAATATGGTTCCCTTAACTTGGGTACCATGACAAATCAATATGGACATTCTTTATATAGAATTTAGGTCCACATGAACAGTATATCAAAGGTAAGATACCCTCATTCTTATCATAGAATTGAGGTTTACAAGAATGACATGATATGGCATGATATCATCATCCCATTAAGAATTTCTTATGATATACTCTTTGTATAATCATAAGGGCCGGTATCCCATGTTTCTTTAGAGTGACATGGCATCAATGGTGTAATGGATTTTTAGGGTACAACCAGCTCAGTCGGCCTTGAGGGAATCCAAGGCTACGAGGTGTCTTACGGAGGTCTCTATGACTAACTCGCTAGTCCAAAGGAACGGAATATCCAATGGAGAGCTTGTATGTCAATGAGAATTGAGTGTGATCGATAAAATAATTGTGAAACGTGGGACTATACTCACGGAGTGGAGAATAGTGCCGATATACATATTATATAACATATGAAACTATCGATTAACAGAAACAGTGGAAAATCAATTTTACTGTAAAATAATGACTTAAGCAGAGTCGTTTATCAAGTAATTAACGCCTAACAGAAGGGCGTTTACACATGTTTCTATTTTTTTTTCAGAATTTCAATATTTCATTAATTTATCTAAAACGCGCCCTGGACAGGGGCGTTTCTTTGCAATGAGACGACTACAGTAGCAGGCGTCTTTTTATTTACAATATTTTATAGAACATATTTAATTTCAGAAATTATCAAAAACGCGCCCTTGGCAGGGGCGTTAATCATTAAATTCTAATTCTTACAGAATATATTGTTCGGGATTTTAACAGAAACGCGCCCTATGAAGGGGCGTTAATTTTCAATTCACGCCCTATGATGGGGCGTTAACACATGGAAAATGACCTTGTCTAGGCCGTGAATTCAAGAAATTTCAGAAATTATCATGAACAGGAAGAAATAAATTTCAGGATAACAATCATATCATCGTGACACGAAAATTGGCAGAAATTCACAGGTAGAGTCATGCAATATATTAGTTTTGATATTCCATAAAAATGAATTTTTAAACCGTGAACGATTATTAATTTCAGGTAATTTCATGGAATTAACGCCTGTGTTCAGGGCGTCAAATCTAGAATTGACGACCTGGTCAGGGTCGTGTCTTGTAAAATAGCGCCCTTGACAGGGGCGTCTCTTTAAAAATATTACAGAAAAACGCATTAAAACTATAATAAACTGTATGCATGTCATGCTAATATACATATATCTTAAATTATTTTATTTGGGCTACAGTGACTTGAGAAAATCCTACATTTAATAGTTGATTTTAAGATGGACGGATGAATAACTTGGTGAGAAGCCAACAACTCTGTAGCTTTACTGCAACTCGATAATCAGCAGCAGCAGAGGCATGCAGATGAAGAACCTTGGCTCAGTTGATTGTTTTCTTCAACAGTCAACCTGGAGGCAGAAGAACGAAGAGATCATGCTTCGTATTAACTGGAGAGGAGGTAAAGGAGGAGAAGGGAAGAAGAAAGAAGACTTACCTGTTAGTCTTCTTAACCTGCAAGAATAGAAGAAACGAAGAATATTAATTCTTCACATACTACGTTCATAAGGAAAAGAAACAGAAGAAGAAGAAGAACATATGTTCTTCACGTACCTGTGCAGTTCGATCGTCCAAATAGGTTTAGGGTTCGGCTGTCAAGAGTTTTTATAGGATTTTGGGAAATCCTATTAGGGTTAGTGATTGTGTGGAAGTAATACTTCCATGATAGAGTCATTACCACCTTTTAACTCTTTCTAATACTTATCCATTACCCTGGATAAGCTCTGGGTTCGAACGGTTCACGAACTGAATTAACGACCTTGTTCAGGGCGTCGATTCCTGAATTGACGACCTGGTTCAGGTCGTTTCTTAAGAAGCGCCTTTCGTTAGGGCGTTCCTTTGTCTAAAACACGCCCAAGATAGGGGCGTTTCTTGGCCTTACCGTTTTTGACGTTGGAATTTGACGCCGTGTGGTCAGGGCGTCGCTTATTGAATAACGCCCTATCTAGAGGCGTTTCTAAATTGCATAACGCCTTATCTAGAGGCGTTTCTAATTTGAATAGCGCCTTTATCCGAGGCGTTATTTTATATTGTTTTATTTATCTATTTATTTGATTTATTTTAAAATCTTTATTGTTATTAATATTTTATCAGGGTTGCTACACCCTCCCCCACTTAAAAGAATTTGGTCCCCAAATTCAATTGCATATTATGTATATACGTGGAGAGTGTAGATCATATACCTCTTAGAATAACTCGAGAAATCGTTTCTTCATAGATTCCTCAGTCTCCCATGTGGCTTCGTGTTCAGTATTCTTATTCCATTGCACCTTAAGAATGGGAATAACCTTATTCCTTAGAGCTCGTATTTCACGATCTAAGATCTTCATAGGCTTCTGTTCATATGTGAGATCTTTCTGGATCACCAGATCTCCATGTTCAATAATATGCGAGGGATCGTGTACATACTTCTTCAACATAGATATGTGAAATACATTATGTACCTCGGACAATTGAGGAGGCAACGCGATGCGATAAGCAACCTCGCCAACTCTTTCAAGTACCTCAAATGGTCCGATGAATCTTGGCGTAAGCTTGCCCTTAACACCAAATCTTCGTATGCCACCTCCAGGTGATATTTTAAGAAATACATGATCTCCAACCTGGAATTCAAGATCTCTTCTTCTTGTGTCAGCATAAGCCTTTTGCCTTGTCTGAGCAACTTGCAATCTTTCTCTGATTACTTGTATCTTCTCAGTTGTATCCCTTACCATGTCTGGACCTAACAGTTGTTTCTCTCCAACTTCGTTCCAGCATAAGGGTGATCGGCAACTCCTTCCATATAAAGCTTCGAAAGGTGCCATTTGGATACTAGCTTGGTAGCTATTATTATATGCAAATTCCACTAGTGGTAAATGTTCATGCCAGCTTCCACCAAAGTCAATGATGCAAGCTCTTAGCATATCCTCAACAACTTGATTAGCTCTCTCGGTCTGACCATCCGTTTGTGGGTGAAAAGCAGTACTAAAGTTGAGACTTGTTCCCAACGAATGTTGTAATCCCTTCCAAAAATGAGAAGTGAAACGGGGATCTCTATCAGACACGATTGAGACAGGAATTCCATGTAACCTGACTATTTCCTTGATGTACAGTGCAGTTAGCACATCAATTGACCATCGGCTTTTATTGGCAAGAAATGTGCCGATTTAGTTAATCGGTCAATGATAACCCAGATTCCATCATGTCCTCCTTTAGATTTAGACAAACCCATGATGAAGTCCATACCAATATCCTCCCACTTCCACTTAGGAATATCTAGAGGATGTAGTTTTCCAGCAGGCTTTTGGTGTTCTGCCTTGACCTGTTGGCATGTGAGACAGCGATATACATAGTCTGCTATTTCTCTTTTCATATTAGGCCACCAAAAGTTCCTCTTTACATCTTGGTACATTTTGGTTAATCCTGGATGAATAGTGTACCTTGATCTGTGAGCTTCATCTAAGATCTTCTTCTTTAATTCTGGACAGTCGGGTATACAAGTTCTACCTTTGAATAATAATCTTCCATCAGAAGTTAGTTGAAAATCAGATTGTCCTTCTAATCTGCCTTTGATTTCCACTAATATAGGATCATTATCCTGAAGTGTTTGTATCTCAGATAATAAGTCTGACTGTATGCTTACATGAGATAATGTGACAAATTTGGATTCCGTGTCCAAGCTTATATTGAGCTCGGAGAATTGTTCAAGTAATCTCCATTCTTGTATCTTACAATTGGCTATCATTGCTCTCGGCTTTCGACTAAGGGCATCAGCAACATAATTACCCTTTCCGGGATGGTATTGTATACTGAAGTCGAAGTCCTTGAGATATTCTAGCCAGCGTCTTTGTCTCATGTTTAGCTCCTTTTGTGAAAATAGATATTTGAGACTTTTGTGATCGGAGTATACAGTAAACTGCACTCCATATAAGTAGTGTCTCCATATCTTTAGGGCAAATACCACCGCGGCCAGTTCTAAGTCATGGACGGGGTAATTCTCCTCATGCTTCTTCAGTTGACGAGAAGAGTATGCTATGACCTTCCCTTGTTGCATTAAGACACACCCGAGGCCAATGCCAGAAGCATCGGTGTAGACCTCGAATTTCTCTCCTTCTATCGGTAGAGCTAAGACCGGAGCTGTAGTAAGATGATCTTTGAGAGTTTGGAAACTTCTTTCACATTCCTCACTCCATTCATATCGGATCTTCTTGCGAGTTAACCTTGTAAGGGGCACGGCGATCTTGGAGAAGTCTTTGATGAATCGCCGATAATAGCCTGCAAGACCTAAGAAACTTCTGATCTCGCTAGCATTGGTTGGTTTTTCCCAGTTTCTAACAGCTTCAACCTTTGATGGATCAACAGATAGACCATCCTTGGATATCACATGTCCGAGAAAAGCCACTTCTTCAAGCCAGAACTCGCACTTGCTGAGTTTTGCATATAATTGATTTATCCTCAAGACTTGTAATGCAATCCTCAAATGCTCTTCATGTTCTTCCTTAGTCTTGGAATATATCAATATATCATCAATGAAGACTACTATGAATTGATCCAAGTAAGGCCTGTATATATTATTCATTAACTGCATAAAGGCAGCAGGGGCATTTGTTAGTCCAAAAGGCATAACAACGAATTCATAATGGCCATACCTGCTTCTGAATGTAGTCTTATGAATGTCATCATCCTTGATTCTTAACTGATGATATCCCAACCTGAGATCAATCTTGGAAAAATATTTGGATCCTGAAATCTGATCAAATAATTCATCGATTCTCGGCAGTGGATACTTGTTTTTGATAGTGAGATGATTCAACTGTCGATAGTCGATGCACAATCTCATGGATCCGTCCTTCTTCTTCACAAATAAGACTGGTGCTCACCACGGGGAAATACTTGGTCTAATAAACCCTTTTCGAATTAATTCCATCAATTGCTCCTTCAACTCTTTGAGTTCAGCAGGTGACATTCTATAAGGTGCCTTTGAAACCGGACCAGCACCAGGGACTAAGTCGATGGTGAAGGCCACTTCTCTTTGTGGGGGTAATCCTGCCAAATCTTCCGGAAACATGTCTGGGAATTCTTGTACTACTGGAATGTCTTCTAGCTTAGTGTCCTTTGTTTCCTTAACTGTGACAAATGCAAGGAAAGATGTACATCCTTTCCTGATGAGCTTGCTAGCTCGGAGGGCCGAAATAAGAGGGGAATTGCTCCGACTCTTGGGGCGAGTAAAGACTAATTCTGGAATATCTTTGAAAGCAATTTGGCTATTGCGGCAATCAACCGTTGCCTGGTATTTGGATAACCAGTCCGCTCCTAGTATAACATCATACTCTTTTAGATCGAGGCATATGAGATCTATAGGTAAATTCCTACCTTGAACTATTACCTCACAGTTTTGGTAGTGATGAGTAATATTATTTTCACTTCCAAGAGGAGTAGTTAGAACTATTTTTATCCATTCTGGTTCTAACGGTAACGGGTCGGCAAACTTCTTAGAAATAATGGAATGCGATGCACCCGTATCAAACAAGACATAAGCACTTTTGGAACAAACTGTTAATGTACCTTCTACCAGTCCACCTTCTTCTTGCTCGGTCTCCTTTATTGCATGAAGTCGAGTGTTCTTTGTCACCGGGCGTTTACCATCACCGGCTTGGTCATTCATTAATGGACACTCGGGAATCCGATGCTCACGGCTTCCACAACGGAGACATGCTCCTAATTTCCTCCAGCATTCTTCGGTCTTGTGACCAGCCTTGTCACAATGCTTGCATACTACGTTTGAAGGTGTAGTGGTGATAGAGAAGGGCTTGGATTTCTTGAACTTGGAATCTTGAGAGGATGAACCTCCATTATTGGGCCTCTTCTTAAAGTTGGGTTTAAAAGAACCCGAACCTGTGACTTGCTCCTTCTTGTCTTTTCCACGGATCCTATCAGATAGTTCCGTGGCATCTTCAAGTAATTGAGCTCGGTGCACTATTTCAGAATAAACTTGGATGTCCATAGGCGCCAGTTGAGTAATATAGTGGGGCCTAAGCCCATTAAGAAATCTACGGGCTTTCATCTTCTCCGTGCTAATAAGATGCTTAGCATATCTAGACAACCTGGAGAACTGAGCTTCATAATCTGCTAATGATAAAGATCGTTGCTTTAATGCAGCAAATTCTGCAGCCTTCTTTTCTTGGACTCGGTCCGAGAAATATTTAGCATTGAAGTATTCCACAAATTCTTCCCATGTTACTTGAGTAGGATCGATGGTTGCTTCAATAGACTCCCACCAGCATCTAGCATCCTTTTCTAACTGGAAAGTAGCTAATAAGACTTTGTCCTGATCCGTGCATTGCATGACACGGAATATACGTTCAATCTCCCGGACCCAATGCTCGGCATCGTCCGGATCGGTTGATCCCATAAACTTCGGGGGATTCATACTCTTAAATACTTGGTGTAAGCTTCCAGCTCGTGGAGCACCACCCTGTGCTACCTGTTGTAGCACTTGAGTCATCCCTTGGAGGGTACGCTGCATATTGCGCCATTGAGCACGTTCGGCAGCCATTATCCTACAATTACAATAGCTACGTTAGTATTATATCACTGTGATCTTATTAAAAGACTTATTGACTCTTAACCCTTGGTTCTACCCAATCTCGCTTGGTTAAACGTTCAACTTATCCTTGGACTTGGGTTTTTCCTAGGAATTGAATACCTTAGGCTCTGATACCACAAAAACTGTCACGCCCCGAGCGCGGAAGATACCCGGAGACGCGTGACGAGTTTATATCAATCATGTCAATCAGAGTGGTCGTGTATTCGACACAAAGACAGAGATGCGCAAAATAGCAAGATAACCCAATCCTTATTATTAATAGGCTATTACAAATCCAATACTCTGTTTAATAAAAAGGAAAAGTACATAGTTGACTCAAGAAAATAGGAAAAAGACTAATTGACACTTGGAAAAGCTCTAGCTCTTTCACTCTTGACCTTCCCCATCCGATTGACTTCCATCGTCGTCGGACTTACCTGAAAAGTAAGGGACAAACGGAATGAGCGAACGCTCAGTAGGAAATTATATCTCAAGTACTAGCAAGGGGTTTAAGTAATTACATCTTTCATGAATGCAATAAAGCTATGCATGCTCGCATAAAACGACAAGATAGAGAGAATGTAATATCAAGAATAAGATGAACTAATCATGAACTTTCAACAAGATACTCAAGATATTCAAGCAAGTACATTTAACAAGTCATGTCAAGAATTTTGGCTATCATGTATCAAGCAAGTAAATTACCCTTTTTCGGGCCACGCATTTCATGTCAAGTCAAGTACGATTCAAGTACAAGATTTATGTGGAATGTCCAATCTAGAAAGTAAAGTACTCGGTATAATGCCAGATACCTTATCATTTTAACTCCCATGGGCACAAGTACTTTCGGGTGCTCCTCCCAGGACCAGATCGGGCCCTATATGCGCAGGCATTTATCATGTGTTTTGACATCCACTCTTATATATATAGCCAATTTTTGAATTTCAATAATCAAGCTTGTAGACATGTATGACAACTTTGACAGAATGGAGTCCGACAAAGGACATAGAATGGCGATAATAACGGTATAATCACGATACCGATAAAACTAGGTAGAATATGGTTCCCTTAACTTGGGTACCATGACAAATCAATATGGACATTCTTTATATAGAATTTAAGTCCACATGAACAGTATATCAAAGGTAAGATACCCTCATTCTTATCATAGAATTGAGGTTTACAAGAATGACATGATATGGCATGATATCATCATCCCATTAAGAATTTCTTATGATATACTCTTTGTATAATCATAAGGGCCGGTATCCCATGTTTCTTTAGAGTGACATGGCATCAATGGTGTAATGGGTTTTTAGGGTACAACCAGCTCAGTCGGCCTTGAGGGAATCCAAGGCTACGAGGAGTCTTACGGAGGTCTCTATGACTAACTTGCTAGTCCAAAGGAACGGAATGTCCAATGGAGAGCTTGTATGTCAATGAGAATTGAGTGTGATCGATAAAATAATCGTGAAACGTGGGACTATACTCACGGAGTGGAGAATAGTGCCGATATACATATTATATAACATATGAAACCATCAGTTAACAGAAACAGTGGAAAATCAGTTTTACAGTAAAATAACGACTTAAGCAGAGTCGTTTATCAAGTAATTAACGCCTAACAAAAGGGCGTTTACACATGTTTTCATTTTTTTTTCAGAATTTTAATATTTCATTAATTTATCTAAAACAGCCCCGGACAGGGGCGTTTCTTTGCAATGAGACGACTACAGTAGCAGGCGTCTTTTTATTTACAATATTTTACAGAACATATTTAATTTCAGAAATTATCAAAAACGCGCCCTTGGTAGGGGCGTTAATCATTAAATTCTTATTCTTACAGAATATATTGTTCGGAATTTTAACAGAAACGCGCCCTATGAAGGGGCGTTAATTTTCAATTCACGCCCTGTGATGGGGCGTTAACACATGGAAAACGACCTTGTCTAGGCCGTGAATTCAAGAAATTTCAGAAATTATCATGAACAGGAAGAAATAAATTTTAGGATAACAATCATATCATCGTGACAGGAAAATTGGCAGGAATTCACAGGTAGAGTCATGCAGTATATTAGTTTTGATATTCCATAAAAATGAATTTTTAAACCGTGAACGATTATTAATTTCAGGTAATTTCATGGAATTAATGCCTGTGTTCAGGGCGTCAAATCTAGAATTGACGACCTGGTCAGGGTCGTGTCTTGTAAAATAGCGCCCTTGACAGGGGCGTCTCTTTCAAAATATTGCAGATAAACGCATTAAAACTATAATAAACCGTATGCATGTCATGCTAAAATACATATATCTTAAATTATTTTATTTGGGCTACAGTGACTTGAGAAAATCCTACCTTTAATAGTTGATTTTAAGATGGACGGATGAATAACTTGGTGAGAAGCCAACAACTCTGCAGCTTTACTGCAACTCGATAATCAGCAGCAGCAGAGGTATGCAGATGAAGAACCTTGGCTCAGTTGATTGTTTTCTTCAACAGTCAACCTGGAGGCAGAAGAACGAAGAGATCATGCTTCGTATTAACTGGAGAGGAGGTAAAAGAGGAGAAGGGAAGAAGAAAGAAGACTTACCCGTTAGTCTTCTTAACCTGCAAGAATAGAAGAAACAAAGAATATTAATTCTTCACATACTACGTTCATAAGGAAAAGAAACAGAAGAAGAAGAAGAACATATGTTCTTCACGTACCAGTGCAGTTCGATCGTCCAAATAGGTTTAGGGTTCGGCTGTCAAGAGTTTTTATAGGATTTTGGGAAATCCTATTAGGGTTAGTGATTGTGTGGAAGTAATACTTCCATGATAGAGTCATTACCACCTTTTAACTGTTTCTAATACTTATCCATTACCCTGGATAAGCTCTGGGTTCGAACGGTTCACGAACTGAATTAACGACCTTGTTCAGGGCGTCGATTCCTGAATTGACGACTTGGTTCAGGTCGTTTCTTAAGAAGCGCCTTTCGTTAGGGCGTTCCTTTGTTTAAAACACGCTCAAGATAGGGGCGTTTCTTGGCCTTACCGTTTTTGACGTTGGAATTTGACGCCGTGTGGTCAGGGCGTCGCTTATTGAATAACGCCCTATCTAGAGGCGTTTCTAAATTGCATAACGCCTTATCTAGAGGCGTTTCTAATTTGAATAGCGCCTTTATCTGAGGCGTTATTTTATATTGTTTTATTTATCTATTTATTTGATTTATTTTAAAATCTTTATTGTTATTAATATTTTATCAGGGTTGCTACATGCATCTCGCTTGCGGCGATGGACTCCTCGCACAAGGGGTGGAAGACCCACTTCTTCTGGGTGAAGGCAGTGGCGACGGACGAGATCTGGAGATGTCGGACCTCGCCCAACTTTCATCCGAATCTGCCCCCTCGCCAGGAGGAGTTCCCTCCCCACGTGGAGCAGCAGGCGGCTCGTCTACTGGAGGACCGTCGATCGACCGAGGAGCTGGTGACACCGGAGAACATCAAACGATGTCTTCTCTTGCGGTTGGCGTTGACAGGTACAGCTCTTGAGGCTTTTTTCCTTTTTTTTCTTCTGGAGAGGTAGCTTCTTTCCTCCTCCTGACTTGGGCTTCTCCTTGTTGCAGACGTGAGGCGGGAGCCTCTGGAGGAGGTGGGCGAGGTCATCGATCTGGGAGATGACTCGGCAGCCAATGAACCTAATACCTCGGTGGGTCGCGTCCATGCCCGAGATAAGGGCAAGGGGGCGGCCCCCGAGGGGCCTTCTCATTCGACCGGCCTGAAGCGCAAAGATCCCCTGGCGGGGAAACTACGGGAGGCCGTGAAGGCCAGGAAAAGGGCCAAGAAAGCCGGTTTTCCTACCGCCGTCGGGGGCGATTCTGGCTCGGCAGCGCTCCCCCCTCGGGGGCAGGATGGGGCCGACCTCTCCGGGCCAGCTCTCCCATCCGCCGGGCGAGAGGGGGGCGAGGAGACCAGGGGCCCCTCAGAGGGAGGTGATGGGTCGGCTCTCCCCCCTGTGGGGGCAGAGGGGGCCGATGTTGGTGTGGCCGGCGCCGGGACCAAGGGATCGGTCGGCGCGGATGGAGGTTCGCCCGCGAGGGCATCGCAACCCCAAGTGCCGGCAATTTCTGGTGCGGTTGATCCCGCGGCGCCGGTCGAGGGTGGGGTTTCCCCTGGGGAGGTGCCGCAATCCCAACCGACCGTGGCGCACGGGGCGGTTAGCTTTGCTGCCCGAACAGGGTCTTCTGGCGGGGTGCCCGGGGTGGAGCGGTCCCCTTTGCCGGAACCTCTGGACAGGCTCGGTATCTCGGGCGACTTGTACCGGCTCTGCCTGTCGATCGCCGAGAGGACGAGGGGGGGAGAAAGGCGCAACACTCCCGCCGGGGTCCTTGATGTCTTGATGGAGGGCGGCCTGGTCATAGCTCGGACAGCGGCCGTGATGGCGGAGGCGCACGCCCGGACGGAGGCGGAACGGTCGAGGCTCGCCTGGACCCTTGGTGGATGCGAGGGAAAACTATCCCGGCTCGAGGGGGAGCATGAGGGGCTCCGGCGGGAGTTCCTCGCATTCAGGGAGTTGGCGCGGTCGAGCCGACGGGAAGCCGAGGCACTGGCCGAGCAGCTAGCGAGGGCCCAAGAATCGCTCGAGAGGAAGAGCAAACGTCTGGAAGATGAGCGTCAGCGTCACATTGAGCTGGATGGCCTCTGGGAGCTTGAGCGCGGCGAGCTGCAGGATCGGGAGGAGGGCGCGGAGCGCCTTCGTGCTGAGGCCGAGGCGGACCGAGCCCGGGCGGAGGGCCGGACGATCGAAGCCGAGTGGAGGATGACCGAGCTAGAGGAGCGTCTGGCGAGGGCGGAAGAACGTGCGGCCGAGGCGGAGCGGGCTCGGGTTGAGCTTGCCGGAAGGGTAGGGTAGGTCGAGGCGGAGGCGATCGAGCGGTACAAAGGCTCGGAGGCTTACTCGGCCGACTTGATTAAAGCTGCCCTCCCCTACTACGAGGTAGCGCTCCGCCGGGGTGCCCGAAAGGGATTCAGGCAGGGCTATCGCCGGGCGATGAGCTATGCCAATGAGCACCTTGCCGGGGGCGATTTTCCTTACGGCCAGAGTTATGACTCGGATGAGTCAGTTTCCAGCTCCTCATCCTCGGCCGGGGAAGAACCAGAGGAGTCACCTCCAGCGGGGTCACCAACTCCGGAGGCTCCAGGAGGGCTCACGACCGGGACAGTTCTCGCATAGGCGAGGTCAGTGTCCGGGCCGGCCGTCACCGAAGGTACCGGGGGTGACGCGTCCCCTACTGCTGTTCCTGAGCTTCAAAGTGGGCCCGAGGCCTGATGTATTTTACTTTATTTTGCCCCTTCCCCTTTTTGTCTATTTTTCCTTCTGTAAGAGGATTTCTTTATGGGAGGTAATAAAGGACTTACTTCGTTTGATCGCTATCTTTGCCGTGATTTGGCTGGCGTATCGGGGGCAGTTGGAAGGTGCCGATATTTTCTGCACCATTTTCGCATACCGATTCGGGAGACTTCTGGCGGGGCGTCCTTTCATTCCACCATGCTTTGAAAGTCGAGGCGCTTCGCGAATCCCGCTAGGGCGGGGGCCGAGGAATTGGAGGTGACCTTCCAGGGGAGGTCCTATAGCGTGTTTTCGAGGGGGGAGTCATTTAAGGCGCGTGGCCTCCCTTGGCCTATAAAAAGGACCGAAGGGTGCTCCTTCCCTTTTAACACTTAGGACTCTCGCCGGCGGTCTGCTCTTGTTCCCTTGTTTTCGCTCTGCGTTGCGCCGCCGCGATCGGAGCATGGAGGACCCTTCAGAAGATGACGCCGCAGACGACGGGGAGTGGCCGGTTCCAGCTGTCCTGGAATATCGGTCGGGTCCCACGGTCACCGCGCGTGCATGAGACGGGTCCGACGGTCGCCGCGCGGATCTGGAGAGGGCTTCGACGTGCGGGGGTACGCCGTTTGCCTCCTCTTGGCTCCAGCGAGGCTTCCGGGCGGACGCCGAGATGGAGGGCGGACGGGGGAGTTAGGGATGCCGGCCGCCATTCCCCTCCGTGGGAGGGGAGGAGGCGGCTCCAGTTCCTTCCTCACCTCTGTCCGCAGCCTCTTTCTCTCTCTTTTGTTCTTCATTTCTTTCACTCTTCGGGGGCTGCTTGCTTTCTGTTCGCCTCCAAAGAGTTGGTAGATTGGCAGAGAGGAGACCTTCACGACGCTCCTTTTTCCAGGTTGTTGCCAACTTGGAAGGTAGCCTTCCTCGCGTGAAAGGTGGCCTTCTCCTTGCTGTCCCTCTGTCACCTTTGTCACGGTCCACCCGAGCCAACTGCATCGACCATCTCTTGTCCGAGCCAGTTTCTACGCGAGGCAGAGTCAGTGGCTGGATGCGAGAAGGTCAAGACCGGGTCAGCCGGGCGATGGCCGTTTGCCGCGGTGCTAGATGGATTTTTGCTTTTCACTATGTAATGTACTGGCAGTTGCCTTTCTGATGTACCAACAGTTATCTTGAATGAATGCAAAAAAGGGGGTTTTATTTTACCCGATTTGTCGATACAGTTTTCAGAAATAAAATCTGCGTAGTGTGGTTGCGTTCCATGTCCGGGGAATGGGTTCCCCTTCCATTGTGGCCAACCTGTACGCATCTTTCCCGTGCATCTCGATCACTCGGTAGGGGCCTTCCCTGTTGGGGGATAGCTTGCCCGCCACCTCCAGTGGTCGAGAGGTTTCGATCTTCCTGAGGACGAAGTCCCCTGGTCGGAATTGTCTGCCTCGGACCTTGGTGTTGTAGTACCGAGTGAGGCGGCGCTGGTATTCTGTAGCTCGGACGTTCGCGATCTCTCGGAGTTCGTCTGCCATGTCGAGGTTGTCGAGCAACTTCTGCTCGTTTGCCTCGGGCGAAAAGCTGATCACTCGGAGAGACGGATTGGCGATCTCTAACGGAACGACGGCTTCGGTGCCATATACCAGCTGAAAAGGGGTCTCACCGGTTGCCATCCTGGGGGTCGTTCGGTGCGACCATAGTACACTAGGTAGTTCCTCGAGCCAGCTACCCTTAGCCTTGCCGAGTCTGGTTTTTATGCCCTTCAAGATGGTCTTGTTGGCATTTTCAACCAGCCCGTTGGCCTGAGGGTGGGCGACCGAAGTGAAGTGGTTGCGGATATTTAGGTCGGTGCATCTGTCTCGGAAGTACCGAGAGTCGAATTGCCGCCCGTTATCGCTCACTATCACTCGGGGGATGCCAAAGCGACAGATGATCGATTTCCAAACGAAGCCCCAGACGACTGTCTCGGTGATCCTTGCTGTAGCTTCAGCTTCGATCCACTTGGTGAAGTAGTCGATGGCGATGATGATAAACTTCTTCTGGGATTGAGCCGTTGGGAATGGCCCGAGGATGTCGATCCCACACCGAGCGAAAGGGTAGGGCTCGGTCAGGGCGATAAGTTCCGTGGCCGGCTGATGGACCAAATGGTCGAACCACTGGCAACGGTCGCAATGTTGTGCGTAAGCCGTGCAGTCGCGCTGCAGGGTCGGCCACCAGTACCCTTGCCTTAGCAGGATTCTGGCCAGCGACCGACCTCCTGAATGTGCTCCGCACATGCCTTGATGAATCTCTTCAACAGCTTGGCTTGCTTCGTTGGGACCGAGACACTTCAGAAGGGGCCCGGATAACGATCTTCGGTAGAGAGCGTTGTCGAGGATGACGAAGCGCCGAGCTTGGTACTTCATTTGGCGGGCTTCCCGAGGGTCGGAGGGCTCCTGGGAGTCCCGTAGCCAGGACAGGTAGGGGGAGCGCCAGTCACCGGGAGTGGCCGAGTCAATGGCGAGGAGCTCCAAGACTATGCTCGGGCGCTCGAGCTCTTCTAGGAGGACCGATCGTGTACCTTTCGGGTCTAGGGAGGAGGCCAGTCGGGAGAGAGCGTCCGCCCGAGAGTTTTGCTCTCGAGCTATTCGGACTACCTCGAACTCCTCGAACTGCTGGGCCAAGCTCCGGACCAACTGGAGGTATTTGATCATAGGTGCCTCCCGAGCCTCGTACTCGCCACTGACCTGGCTTGCAACTAGCTGGGAGTCGGTGTGGATCCTGACTCGCTCGGCCCCAACCGTCGGGCCATGCGGGCTCCCGAGATAAGGGCCTCGTACTCGGAAGCATTATTGGACGCCAGAAAGTTGAACTTTAGGGCGTATTGCAACTCTATTCCTTCGGGGGACTTTAGGAGGATCCCCGCGCCGCTACCGACCGAGTTGGACGATCCATCGACGAACAGCTCCCAGGTTGGCCCGGTTGCCGT
Organism: Amorphophallus konjac; assembly: GCA_022559845.1. NCBI lineage: Eukaryota > Viridiplantae > Streptophyta > Magnoliopsida > Alismatales > Araceae > Amorphophallus > Amorphophallus konjac. The sequence continues at coordinate 208,909 of JAHNEJ010001117.1, read as the reverse complement.
CGGAGGCCTGTCCTCGACCGGAACGGTACTCTCGGCGATGAAGTCGGCGAGTGCTTGTCCTTTGAAAGCTGATCACGGCCGATACGAGATGTCGTAGGCCCCGAGCATGATGGCCCATTTAACGAGTCACCCCGAGGCTTTGGGATGGGCTAGAATCCTCTTCAGTGGCTCGCCGGTTAGCACGGTGATGGGATGCCCCTGGAAGTAGGGTCGGAGGAGCTTTGCGGAGGTAACCAACGCTAGCACGAGTTTCTCGGTTGCGGGGTACCTCCGCTTGGCCTCGTTGAGCACCTTGCTGGTGTAGTAGACCGGCCTCTCGACTCCCGAGTCATTTCTGACTAGGACCGAGCTGACCGTTGATGGCGTCGCCGAGAGATAGAGCAACAAGACCTCGCCCAGGACGGGCTTCGAAAGCACCGGGGACGAAGCCAGGAACTCTTTGAGCTCGGCGAACGCTGTCTGGCATTCCTCATCCCATGCGAACGTAGCAGATGCTACCTTGGGCCCCCTCATCAGCTTGAAGAAGGGCAACCATCGTTCGGCCGCACGGGACAGGAAACGACTGAGAGCAGCGACACGCCCCGTTAGACGCTGGACGTCTTTAATACACGTGGGCGGGCGCATGTCCAGGATGGCCTGGACCTTGTCGGGGTTGGCTTCGATCCCTCGCTGAGTGACTAGGAAACCCAGGAACTTCCCGGATCTTACTCCAAAGGCGCACTTGGCGGGGTTGAGCTTCATGCTGTACTTCAGGAGGGTGCCGAAAGTCTCAGCGAGGTCGGTGAGGTGGTCTTGAGCCCTCGGGGTCTTGACGAGCATGTCGTCGATGTAGGCCTCGACATTCCGACCTAACTGTCCCTCGAACATATGGTTGACCAGTCGCTGGTATGTGGCTCCAGCATTTTTCAATCCGAAGGGCATCTGGGTGTAGCAGTACACGCCGTAGTCGGTGATGAAGGCGGTCCTCTCGACATCTTCAGGGTTCATTCGGATCTGATGATAACCCGAATAGGCATCCAAGAAACTGAGTATCTCGTTGCCCGAGGTGGAGTCAACCAATTGGTCGATGCTCGGTAGCGGATAGCAGTCCTTGGGGGTGGGTTTGTTCAGATCGGTGAAGTCTACGCACATTCGCCACTTGCCTGTGGTCTTCGGTACTAGGACAACGTTGGCTCGTCACGTTGGGTACAGGACCGGTCTGAAAAGACCAGTCTCTTGTCCCTTGGTGACCTGCGCCTTGATGATCGTCTGTTTCTCGGGCGCATGCTTCCTCCTCCGCTGCTGTACGGGTCTCACGGTGGTATCGAGGTTGAGCTTGTGCATCACAGTTTCCTCTGGTATACCAGGGAGTTGATCATCAGACCAAGCGAAGACCCGAATGTACTCAGAAAGAAACTCCTTGTATTGCTGCTGTTCCTCTGGTGGTAGGTCGACGCCGATCCTTACTCCTAGGGCCGGGTCGTCGTTCAGGAATACCGTTAATAACTCGCCACCGGGCTCGGTGGTCACGGCTTTTCCTTCGACTCCCCTGGGGCCCTTATCCTTCCCGTCCGGCCTTGAGGCTTCCGCCGAGATGTTGTAGCACCTTCTAGCCGTGGCCTGGTTACCTCGGACTTCCCCCAACCCGTTTTTGGTGGGAAACTTCATTTTTTGGTGATAGGTAGATGGTACGGCCTTTGTTCGGCTGAGAATTTTTCGGCCGAAAATGGCGTTGTACGCTATCATACCTTTAATCACTACGAAGTCCACTATGACCGTAACGGTTTTGGGTGGGGTGCCGATAGTGACCGGCAGGCTTAGGGCTCCCTCGGGGTAGGTGGCCAGGCCATTAAACCCGCAAAGGGGCGTTCGGATCGGGCGGAGCTTGGATGGGTCTTCCCCCATCTTGAGAAAACAGTCATAAGGTAATACATCGGGGGCGCTCCCATTATCAACCAAAATTTTGTCTACATTACAGTGATTTATCGTGGCCGAGATAACGAGGGCATCGTCATGCGGGGTGCTCAGCCCTTCCAGGTCTTGGTCGGAGAAGACTATGACCTGGGGCTCCATCGGCGGGCCTCTAGGGGGCTCTGAGGCTCGCTCAGCATGACGTTTCCTTCCTCGGCTGGTGTCGCCGCCCGATGCCGCTCCTCCGGAGATGACGTTGATGTGGACCCCTCGGGGGGCTTTGTCGATCTCTTCTGCGGCGTCTCGATCTTCTTTGTGCCCGGTCGTGAACCGGGCTAGATGCCCCAGACGGATGAGGCGCTCGATCTCATCCTGGAGCTGATGACAATCTCCGGTGTGGTGCCCGTGATCGCCGTGGAACAGGCAATGCTTGTCCCGCTTGCGGTTCTTCGACCTCATTGGCTCGGGCTGGCGGAGAAGTCCCGAGTCTTTGATGTCTTCATAGATCTCGTAGACTGGCGCGGTCAAGGGGGTGTACCGCTCGTACTTTCTCTTGCACTCTCCTTCTCGATCGCGCTTCTTACTCGAGCCAGGGTTTGGCTCGGAGGTCCGCTTTTTGTCCCCCTCCCGACTCGAGCCGGTTGCATCTCGACAGGCGCTGAGTACTTCTTCGCACTCGGCGTGGCGCAGTGCTAGAGTCACTAGCTCGGCAAGGGTCGAGGGAGGGTGGAGGACAAGCTCGCGGTGGAGATTCTCGTCCCGGGTGCCCCCGATCAGTGCGGTTGTGGCTGAGGCCACATCCAGGCAGGGGATCCTGAGGGCTTCCGATTTAAATTGGTGGACGTAAGTCCGGAGCCTCTCCCCTTGCGCCTGTTTGAGAGCCAGGAGCCCCGCTACTGACCTTGGGGGGGCGCTACCGGCGAAACTCTCCTTGAAAATTCACCCGACTTGCCTGAAGTCTTGAATGGACCCAGGGGCGAGGGCCCGGAACCATGCCTGAGCACCTTGGACCAGGGTGGCCGCGAAGGCTCGGCATTTGATGGGATCCGATGTTCCATGAAGGGTCACCAGGGCGTCGAAGCTATCATAGTGGTCGGCTGGGTCGCCCTGGCCGTCGTAGAGTTTGAAGGTTGGAATGGAGGCTCTGGGAGAGACCTCTGCGTTTAAGATGTACTCGGAGAAAGGGGATTTCTCCTCGTCCTTCGGGAGAGAGGTCTTCTGCAGGGCGCGGATGGCGCGCTCTTGCTCTGCGAACCGTCTCTCGAAATCTCGCAGTCGGAGGGACAGCTCTGGCTGCAGTCGCACCGTGGGGCTGGGGGGGGCGTCTTGGCGATCTCCCGGGGCACTAGTGCCCGGGCGCGGCGGCCTCGCTCCCTGCTTCCCTCTCCTCGGTGTGGAGGAAGCCTCGTGCTCCGCAGGCGGAGCTTGCGAGGGTCCTCCGACGTCGTTGCGGAGGAGCTGTCGGCCGCGGAGGGTGAAGCGGCCTCCGGCGGTGTGCTGCGTCACACTCCTTCGAGGGGGACTTCCTGACGGGGCGCGGGACCTTGCGTCCCTGGCCGCCTGGGCCCTCATGAGCTCCACGAGGACATCCATCTTTTCGTTGAGGGCCTGGAAGGCGTTGGCGCCACCGTCGAGGGGTGCCCCTGTCTCCACCGGGGGGGGTGGTGGCCTGTTGGTGGGGACGCTGGCGTTGGAGGGGGGGCTCTGTGAGACCCTAGAGGGGGCGCCTCCTGCCGCCTGCCACAGCCTTACGCGTCCCACCGGCGGATCTCCTCCCTGAGCTTTTTCTCACCATCTTGGCTCTTCGTGCATTTCCCATAGACGGCGCCAGATGAAGAGGCGAGATCTCGCGCTGAGTCCTGAGCGGGCTATGGATCACCAGAAGATGAATCTGCAAGAGAGGGAAACGTATCAGAGGGCCCAGGGGATCTCTCTGGGGGAAAACCCTCCGATGGCTAAGTCAGCAGAGCTATGGTGGAAGCAATAATGGGGGGAGGAGAGATCTGATGCGCGAGAATCCTCTCCACCAGAGGGTGAAGCGAATCGTGCTCAGGAGCTAAGGGTGTGTGAATGCCTTGTTTCTCTTACCTTCTTCCGGAGGGTATCCCTTGCTTAAATAGTGCGCCGCCTTCAGGAGTCCTGTAAGCTGAGGGGTTTTCGGCGGGAGTTACGTCTTTAACGGGGGCTTTCATAGCCTGATCGTGGGAATGTTATCCCCTCGGAGTCCGGCGGCTCCCCAGACTCACCCGCTGGCGGGGGACTCTGAACGGCTGCACATGTGGATAATCAACCGGCCTTACCGAGCCTCGGGGATGCTAGCTCATGTCCGAGCGATAGGCATGGCCCGGCGAAGGTGGGGTCGAATAGGTCGGCTGGAGCCTATCTCTCTCGGACGGGGAGAGGGCTTTAGGCCGGACCTTCCTTGGGACCTGACCGCTGTCTCGGGCCCTCCGAGCCTAGAAGGCCGCCGGGGAGAGTTAGTTCCTCGAGTCTTATTTATTGGGCTTTTCTTCCCAAAGTGGGCCCTGTGGGCTATCACTCGGGTGGGCTCGCCTTGTTGGACCTTGTGGGTCTTGTTGGGCTGCCTTTGTGGTGGGCTGCGGAAATCCCCCTCTCCAGAAGTGAAAGGATTATGTGTAAGTGGTGTGGAAAATGTCTGTTCTGTTGTTGCTTCATGAACTCATATGTTGCTATCTCACTTTGCAGGTTGCATTACTGGGTTGTGAAGCTTGGTCCTTCCTGTATATATCTTTGACTCATAAGTCTTTCGAGGTTTCATGTGAAACTATGCTTTTCAATGGATTGTAAAATGGTTCACTGGAATGTCTTGCGAGGCTTTTCATTTGCTTGAATCTTATCACACCTTTGCCATGTAATGTGAAAATACCTTGCATTGTGATAATTAATAGGTGTGGCCATCTTTAAGAAAAGAGTCTTGTTTTAGAAGAGTCAAGCTTGTGCTCTTCATGCAAACACGAAGTTGGTCTTATTGAGTTTGATGCATGTTTTTGTATGGGACTGTTGAGATTAAGGCTCTTGCATAATGTTGTTCAAGCATTCTGATATCAAGGAACTCACGTTGTTCTATGGTGTTTCAAGCATTTTAATTGATAGGAAGGATTCAAATCTAATCTATTGCATCAATCCCAAAGGTAAGAATTTAAATTTGAATGTTAATTGATTGATGGAATCTGGGTAAGCTTTGATTGGAACTTCATTGAACATCTAGAACCCTTGTATATCCTGAAGTTTTGAAACATGGTCTTTTAAGAGCTGAAAATCTGGGTTTCCATGTGTTCTCATGCATGTTTCTTTTATATGGCTTGAGGTAGTACCTTGCTCAGTTTGTTTCCCATTCTCTTTATCAAAACCACGATTGAATGATTGAAGTATATTAGAATTGGGTTTTCCATGCTGAATCAATTTTGATGAGGGAGACTAAAATTGGAACTTTTGGACTGATCTTGATAGTCTTAGTTTGAATATAGAACTCATGTGTAGCTTGCTTGAATCATATTTGAGATGTGAGGCTTGTGTAGAAAATGTCCATCCTTGAGTTGAAAGTGAAATGGTTAGATACCTAATCAAATTAGTTTGACTTGCTATGGATAGCTCATGAAGTCCATATGAGATTTGATTGAACTCAATTTGCTCTACATGCCTTGGATTGCATCTGAAATGCATGTGAGGTTTGGAAGATATTGAAACTGAAAATGGGGTTCCCATGCATGAATCTGTTATGAAATGAAAGCATGTGTTTTAAAGGGGTTGAATGTGTTTGAGCTTACACGAGTTATCATCTCAATATGTGGTTGCTCTTCAACTTCTTTACATGCCGGTTGTAAAAACAAGTCTAGTGATAAAAGACAAGGTAAGAATTTACTTTTGATCTAATTCATGTTTGATTACATTGGGGTGCATGTTAGATCATTAGAAAATCTGTTGGAAACCTTTTGTTTATCTCACAAGGTCAATGGGTCGACCCCCCATGCTCAATGGGTCATCCCCTGGGCTAAACATGGTGCTTTTTGCATTCTGTGAACAGATGGGTCGACCCCCTGCACAAATGGGTCGACCCCTGTGACATGAACCTGCCAGACAGCATTCTGTCTGGCAAGTGGGTCGACCCCCCCTGTTCCGCAGCTCCGTGCGGGTTTTTTCGTGGGCCACCGTAACCCTATCAAATGGACTCCGATTGGGCTGAAAATTTACCCACATGCCCTTGGCTTAGTAATGAACATGTTAGGGTGGTTTTGCTAGGGTTTTGCAAGGGCAATATGGTCTTTTGATCAACCTAACTTGCTGGTATATGTATGTTGCGAAAATCCATCGACCAAGAACACCTTGGTCTAATCTTTCCATTTGCTTGCAGGAAAAGAATAACTTGGAAGAGAGGGGCACCGCCCCACCTGGAGGAGGAAGAAGAAGAAGTGGAGGACGCCAAGACCAAGCCTCATCTGCCTATTTGATGCACCTTCGACCAAGGCTGTCGAAGATAGATTCTCCTTGGGCGTCTCCTGTGAACGTAGAAGCTTCCACTCCCCGGATAGATCGTTCGGCGCATCCCTTTGTTCCTTGGACATGATTTCACTGAAGATTTGAGGGGGACTCTTCTTCTCTCATCTCTATTTGTTCATTTCAGCATAGATAGCTGTTTGAGGGTGTATTCTATATCTTTTCTCTTCATTAAACTAAGAACACTTGTGTGTGGGCGGAGTTGTATCTCAGCATGTGTGGGTTTATTGTGGGGAAATGCTCCCTGTGTGTTGTTGTGTGTTGACGGAGCTGTGACTCCGTGTGATTTGAGTGTCCGGGGTGTGTTCCCCGATTCTTTGTGTGGGTGTGTGCTGCGGTGGCAGCGTGTTGGGGATTTTCCCCGTGTGTGGATATTACTGCGGAAGCAGCGTGTGTGTGTGGTTGGGGTTCGTCCCCGTGTTGCTACGAAAGTAGCGTGTAGTGAAGCCTCACCCGGTTGGGTGAGGGGTGGACGTAGGGAGCCCGTCGTGGTCCCGAACCACCTAAAAATCCTTGTGTCTCGTGTGAATGCCTGTGTGTTTGTCCCTTTTCTTCTATCTCCCTTCACAGGTTAATTTAATAGATTTTTACTCACTACACCATTGCACACTGCTACTTCTGTTATCCGTGTTTGGCATATTTTTATCGAAGGGTTGCATAGTTATTACGAGTGAGATCAGAAAGATCGAGAGAATCTTTTAAATCTCATGTTTGTTTAGTTAATCAACACCTTTTATTTTAATTCGATCGTGATCAGTTTAGAGAATTTTTAAAATCCGCCATCTAGGTCAAGGGGACAATTCAAGCCCCCTTCTTGTCCGCCATCCAGTCTGGGCCAACAATTGGTATCAGAGCCCAGTCTCTGATTTTTATTCAGCGGATCTCACGGTCTAGGAGAAAAGATCTTTTTATGATGGCTAGTCTGAATTCAGTTCCTGTCTTTGATGGTTTTGATTTTACATCATGGCTTGGAAAATTGTGTGCTTGGATTTCTAGGATTGATCTGAAACTCATGAAATTAATCTCTCATGGTCCACATGTCTTACCTAAAAATGAACTAAGGTGGACCGATGAACATAGGAAGATGAATTCTGATAATCTTTTTGTTTTGAATGCTCTTAAAGCTATAATTGATTCTAATAAATTTCCGTTTGCTCTTGATTGTAGCTCGGCCAAAGAAATCATGGATCAATTGATCAAAGTTCACGAAAAAGGGCTAGAGGATGCTTGCATGATGGCTAATAGCAAGGATGATCATTCAAGCTTAGAGTCCAAGGAGGTAAGCTCTGACTCTGAACTTGATGAAATCTAATTTGAAGAACTACTGAAAAAATATAAGAAAGTAAAATCTGAAAATAAAAAGCTCAAGAAGAAACTTGAAAATCATTTTCATGAAAATGCTTTATGTGAGAAATGCTTAGAACTCAAAAATGTGAATGAATCTCTCTTCGCTGATATTGAAATGCATAGAGATAAAATTTGTTGTTTGAGAGAGGAAAATGAAAAGTTGAATGAAAAATTAAGGCATTGAGTGATGAGCTCTCTGTCTATCAAAAGGGAAAATGTGTGATCACTAATGAGTCTGAAAAGTTGAAAGAACTGAGAAAGGAAATAGAAAATTTCAAAAATTTGAATGACAAATTCGAAAACATTGAAACCATTGGTAGAATGGTTGGTGACAATGCGAATTTTCAAAAGAATGAACTTGAACATATCTCCATGAGTGAAAATTCATTTGAAAAACTTCAAAATAAAAAACTTGCTGAAGAGATTCAGAAATTGAAAAATCAAAATTGTCTTCTGGTTGATAAAATCCACATATTTGCAAAAGGAAAATATGTAGCTATGGATAATCTTGAAAACTCTCAAGTTTTAGAAGAAGAAATTGCAAGCTATAAAACTGTTAATTCCTTGTTGAATGAGAAGCTTGCATTGTGTGATAAAGAAATTGTTGAATCTAACTTGCATATCTCATCATTGGAAGATGAGATCAAAAATTTGAATGAATCCATGTTGTTGTGTGATAAGCAAAATGAAAAACAGAAAAAGGATGTTGATTGTTCTTGTATGCATGCAGAACCCTCATATGATAAACACAGTCATGCTTCAAGAAAAAGAAGAAATGTTTCATGCTACTACTGTGGAAAATTCGGTCATGACATGTATGACTGCTTTTTGAAAGAATTTGATGACGATGTGGCATTGAAGTCACAAATGAAATTTGCTAATGATTCTAAAAATTTTGAAAAACCAATGAAGAAAAACCTCAATGCTCACTGCTTTTATTGTGGATTAAATGGACATGTTTTAGAAAATTGCTTTACAAAGAAAGATGATGATGCATGGTCCATCGAGAAAAACTTTTCATGTTATTACTGTGGTGTTTTTGGACACATGATGAATGATTGTCATGTAATGAAAAATGATGAAAAGCTGACCATGAGAAGAAAATCTTCTCATTGTTATTACTGTGGCCTGAATGGACACTCAATGGATAATTGTTCCATGATGAGGGCCGACGATGAGTGGTATGAGAGGAGAAATGAAAAGCAAACATTTGGTTATGTTAAAACTAACCCCTCGGGACCCAAGATGGCTTGGGTACCCAAAACTATAAAATGACAATTTTTTCTTGCAGGGATGCCTTGAGCCTAAGGAAATAATTGACAAAAGTTGATCTCTCAAGGTAAGTAAATGAATGTTCATCCGATAAGAATCTTCCTTTTAGGCACCGGTTGATTTTGGTTCACACTCCAAGAGTAAGGATTTGAAGCTTGAGAAAAACTTGATGTTTCCTACTACATTATTTTATTAAGCCAAGTGATGTGAATCTTAACTTTAGTAATTACACTTTGAAATTCTGGTTTGCTGAGACATTGCTTGTTACCTTGCACATTTTGTTGAGAAAATATTGATAATCATTTGAATCTTTCACTCACTTCTTGTTGATTTTTCCAGTCCATACACTTAACTTCGCATGCTGTAAATAAATATACTTTGAATGCCTAACACTGCATATAGAGTTTCTCATACTTTCACTCATCCTTTTGCAAATAATAATTCTATTTTGCATGTATAGCATACATACTTCACTTCATGCTACATATTGTACATACACATGCATATGCTTCGACATGTTTTACATACTTGCATGTTTTAATGCTATGATTTTTCGGTATATAAAATGGGGTTTGTGGAAGAGTGGATTATGTCTACTTGGAAGCACTCCCTATGCGTGAGTAGGGTCCTTGAACCTCCACCTCCGCCACGTACCAGAAATCACATTGGTTGAATTAATTTCCAAAATCCTTGCTTGCTTGCTTGCATGTATATATCTCTTTATACAACCTTTTCTTGAAAATCTTCTAAGACCTCACCTCCTTGATAAATAAATTACAGTGTTCTTGATCTTTTGTGAACCATGACATATACAAAGGAGGAGGATTTATTTCTAACTGTGCATACATTTAGGGGGAATCATAACTATGTCTAGACAAATTCATTTTCTACATTCAAAACAATGACCCACATACTTTGTCAAAAATGATGCATATGACTTTGATTGATAAGGATTTCAGAAATTCATTTTAACACTTCAAGGGAAACAAATTTCTACATGGAAATTAAGAGAATCGTGAGGAAAAAGCTACCTACCCCGCAAGCTTCAATAAGTGGAATGTCTAACCAAGTAGCCGGGAATCCCCACTGAAATAAATGAGGAAACTCGTGTCGAAAGGTGAAACAAAAATTCACATTGCATGATGAATCCAAGTAGCCGGGAAACCCCATTGAGACACATGAGGTGACTCACGTCGAATGGTGAAATCAAATAAAAGAAAAGTAAACAAAAAGGGGTTGTGTGAAGCTACCAAAGGTCGAGGATCAAAATGGAAGTGTAGGAAGGAAATAACCCTCTAGTGTTTTCTAGAAATTCTGTTCATATCCATATTTTGAAGTTCATTACTCATTTACACAAATTTTAATTTTGGATATTATTATGATGACGGTATGTCTTGAATTTGTTCTTATCATGGTCTATGTAGTACCTCGAGCATATGCATGCACTACCTTTTTTGATTATGCTTCATGTCTCACATTTCGGTTTAGAATGAACTGTTCTGTCGTTATCCTCTTACCCCATTGAGGGGGAGTAATATAAATATTTGATTGCTTGACTCTAATGCTTGCCTGCTTGATTCAGTTTGTTCATATCACACTTCATCTTGATGCATCTTTAGCGTATACTTGTAAATAACATGTTAAATAACCCATTGTCAGCTGATTTTTGCTCTTGACAATTGGGGAGAATAATGTGCTTTTAGCAACTTGTGCATAGTTTGGTCAACTGGTATATAATCTTGAACAAAATTCAAAAGATGAACATTTGCATATAATTTTGTCATCTTACATACTGCATATCAAATGTCATTTCTTGCATGGCCTTCATGGTTCACACACACCTTCCTAAAATGGTCGTTCATTACTGGGTTCGTGTGCCATTGATATTTCATTCTCTTTCATTCATGCGGAAATCTCACATTTGTCATCTTAACCCCCACTTTTTGATAATGTCAAAGGGGGAGAGAGAGTTGTGGATTGCCACAATATATTATCATCATCAAAAAGGGGGAGATTGTTGGGTTCGTGGCGCTCCCTCTTTGTCTTTGATAATGGTTTTGATGATCACAATATATTATGTGGCTTGGATATGAATAGAAGTGAAAGTATTATGTGTAAGTGGTGTGGAAAATGTCTGTTCTGTTGTTGCTTCATGAACTCATATGTTGCTATCTCACTTTGCAGGTTGCATTACTGGGTTGTGAAGCTTGGTCCTTCCTGTATATATCTTTGACTCATAAGTCTTTCGAGGTTTCATGTGAAACTATGCTTTTCAATGGATTGTAAAATGGTTCACTGGAATGTCTTGCGAGGCTTTTCATTTGCTTGAATCTTATCACACCTTTGCCATGTAATGTGAAAATGCCTTGCGTTGTGATAATTAATAGGTGTGGCCATCTTTAAGAAAAGAGTCTTGTTTTAGAAGAGTTAAGCTTGTGCTCTTCATGCAAACACGAAGTTGGTCTTCTTGAGTTTGATGCATGTTTTTGTATGGGACTGTTGAGATTAAGGCTCTTGCATAATGTTGTTCAAGCATTCTGATATCAAGGAACTCACGTTGTTCTATGGTGTTTCAAGCATTTTAATTGATAGGAAGGATTCAAATCTAATATATTGCATCAATCCCAAAGGTAAGAATTTAAATTTGAATGTTAATTGATTGATGGAATCTGGGTAAGCTTTGATTGGAACTTCATTGAACATCTAAAACCCTTGTATATCCTGAAGTTCTGAAACATGGTCTTTTAAGAGCTGAAAATCTGGGTTTCCATGTGTTCTCATGCATGTTTCTTTTATATGGCTTGAGGTAGTACCTTGCTCAGTTTGTTTCCCATTCTCTTTATCAAAACCACGATTGAATGATTGAACTATATTAGAATTAGGTTTTCCATGCTGAATCAATTTTGATGAGGGAGACTAAAATTGAAACTTTTGGACTGATCTTGATAGTCTTGGTTTGAATATAGAACTCATGTGTAGCTTGCTTGAATCATAATTGAGATGTGAGGCTTGTGTAGAAAATTTCCATCGTTGAGTTGAAAGTGAAATGGTTAGATACCTAATCAAATTAGTTTGACTTGCTATGGATAGCTCATGAAGTCCATATGAGATTTGATTGAACTCAATTTGCTCTACATGCCTTGGATTGCATCTGAAATGCATGTGAGGTTTGGAAGATATTGAAACTGAAAATGGGGTTCCCATGCATGAATCTATTATGAAATGAAAGCATGTGTTTTAAAGGGGTTGAATGTGTTTGAGCTTACACGAGTTATCATCTCAATATGTGGTTGCTCTTCAACTTCTTTACATGCAGGTTGTAAAAACAAGTCTAGTGATAAAAGACAAGGTAAGAATTTACTTTTGATCTAATTCATGTTTGATTACATTGGGGTGCATGTTAGATCATTAGAAAATCTGTAGGAAACCTTTTGTTTATTTCACAAGGTCAATGGGTCGACCCCCCATGCTCAATGGGTCGTCCCCTGGGCTAAATAGGGTGCTTTTTGCATTCTGTGAACAGATGGGTCGACCCCCTGCACAAATGGGTCGACCCCTGTGACATGAACCTACCAGACAGCATTCTGTCTGGCAGGTGGGTCGCCCCCCTCCTAAGTGGGTCGACCCCCCCTGTTCCGCAGCTCCGTGCGGGTTTTTTCGTGGGCCATCGTAACCCTATCAAATGGACTCCGATTGGGTTGAAAATTTACCCACATGCCCTTGGCTTAGTAATGAACATGTTAGGATGGTTTTGCTAGGGTTTTGCAAGGGCAATATGGTCTTTTGATCAACCTAACTTGCTGGTATATGTATGTTGCGAAAATCCATCGACCAAGAACACCTTGGGCTAATCTTTCCATTTGCTTGTAGGAAAAGAAGAACTTGGAAGAGAGGGGCGCCGCCCCACCTGGAGGAGGAAGAAGAAGAAGTGGAGGACGCCAAGACCAAGCCTCATCTGCCTATTTGATGCACCTTCGACCAAGGCTGTCGAAGATAGATTCTCCTAGGGCGTCTCTTGTGAACGTAGAAGCTTCCACTCCCCGGATAGATCGTTCGGCGCATCCCTTTGTTCCTTGGACATGATTTCACTCAAGATTTGCGGGGGACTCTTCTTCTCTCATCTCTATTTGTTCATTTCAGCATAGATAGCTGTTTGAGGGTGTATTCTATATCGTTTCTCTTCATTAAACTAAGAACACTTGTGTGTGGGCGGAGTTATATCTCAGCATGTGTGGGTTTATTGTGGGGAAATGCTCCCTGTGTGTTGTTGTGTGTTGACGGAGCTGTGACTCCGTGTGATTTGAGTGTCCGGGGTGTGTTCCCCGATTCTGGGTGTGGGTGTGTGCTGCGGTGGCAGCGTGTTGGGGATTTTCCCCGTGTGTGGATATTGCTGCGGAAGCAGCGTGTGTGTGTGGTTGGGGTTCATCCCCGTGTTGCTACGAAAGTAGCGTGTAGTGAAGCCTCACCCGATTGGGTGAGGGGTGGACGTAGGGAGCCCGTCGTGGTCCCGAACCACCTAAAAATCCTTGTGTCTCGTGTGAATGCCTGTGTGTTTGTCCCTTTTCTTCTATCTCCCTTCACAGGTTAATTTAATAGATTTTTACTCACTACACCACTGCACACTGCTACTTCTGTTATCCGTGTTTGGCATATTTTTATCTAAGGGTTGCATAGTTATTACGAGTGAGATCGGAAAGATCGAGAGAATCTTTTAAATCTCATGTTTATTTAGTTAACCAACACAGTTTATTTTAATTCCATCGTGATCAGTTTAGAGAATTTTTAAAATCCGCCATCTAGGTCAAGGGGAGAATTCAACCCCCCTTCTTGTCCGCCATCCAGTCTGGGCCAACAATGCCGCTTAACGACAGGGGGGTTAGGGTTATGCCGCATGAACTACGAGAACAGACCCAAAACGCAATACATGAACGGTCAGGAACTAGCCGCCCGCCTAGGATGGGTGGTCTATCGCGAGGCCGCGCAAACCCGATAAATCCACCACCCCTTTGCCTTGCCCGTCGCCGGCGGGGATGGATAGGGTTAGCATCGACGATTTAATACGGACAGTACAAAGCATGAAAATTAAGGCTTGTGGACTTAAAAGAAAGAGCACAAAAAACTCTACAAGATAACATAAACAATTTAAGATTTGTGCCTGTAATCCCTACTTAAAACAAGATAGAACATGTATAACCCTAGATGAAACATGCTTCCACTAAACGCTAAAATTCTAACAGGATACTAAACAACTTTTAGGGCTTTTACATTCGAAAGAGAGAGTACTTGATGCTGATTCTAACCATATAGGGTACTTAAGGTTTGGCTCGTTATAACCTACCTTAAACGAAGGAACAAGGAAGAAGAGGGGATGACAACGTGCTAAGGACACCCTACCGGTGATCGCCGGAATTCTCCCTCCACCTGAGTTCTCGTCGGCCGCCACAGCACCCAAACAAAAATAGGGTTCCTAAGGGTCATTTATATACATCACACAAGGTCTAGAGTCTTCTATTCACGGAGGTAGAGTCCAATCAAGTTGGACGTGCGCGAACCGTGCGGATAGGGTTAACTGCCGCCTTCTAATCCAAAATTCGCTCTCTAGGGTTAGGGTTTCGGGGGAAATCAAGAGGGGAAATGATCGTCTCATCCTAGCCTTTCATTTGGATCCGATCTCAGCCTAAATGATTGGGTAATGGACTCCAATTCATGTTTTAAGTTCCAATTAGGTTTAAGTGTGATTTGGGCCTTAATCAGTTAATTCGGCTTGTTTATAAATTTTATTTGGGCCGGTCATAGAAGACACTATTGTTAAACGTTTTATCCTCTACAAAATTCTAATTTTTCTAGAGTTTTACAAAAATGGTCAAATTTTTGCTTATCTTATTTCTTAAGGAATTTCTTATTAATTTTCACATAATTTTTATTATTTAATAAATCGGGGTATTACACCCTCCCCCACATCAAAGAATTTGGTCCTCCCAATTCACTGCACTTAACACGATGGAGAGTGGAACTCACCTAGAACAAATCGGGATACTGCTTTCTCATAACATCTTCTGACTCCCAAGTAGCTTCTTCGGTTCCACGCCGACTCCATTGCACTTTGACCATAGGTATGGACCGGTTCCTGAGTTGCTGCTTGTCATGCCCCGAGCGCGGAAGATTACCCGGAGGCGTGACGCGTCGATATAGATCGTGTCAATCATGTAAGTATCAGAGTGCGCAAATAACTAAGATTTAACTCGAAATTAATACAAATAGTACGAGCTGACAATTGTCACAACTAATCAAAGGACAAATACATATGTTCCCAGAGTCCAATGACTAGGCTTCAAATCTTAAGCAGTTCTAATCAAGTTGACTAATACAAATGACATAGATGAATTGATACAACTGACATAAGTGAACTAATACAATAACACAAAGGACATGACAATTTGATAACTTCACTCTAACACTCATCACTCAGTCTCATTCCCTTCCGAGTGTTGGTTGACATCCAAATTACCTGAAAATATTAGAAAATAACTAGATGAGCGAATCGCTCAGTAGGAATTACATCTCAAGATTTAACATGCTTTAAGTGGTTTACAAGTTCAATTAATGTCTGTAAAGCTATGCATGTAGATGAGTAGATATCAAGGATTGTAAAAATTGACAAGAGTAGTGAAGGAATAACAAGTGAGAGTATAAGGATTCCAACTTCAATGCAGCAATAGCAAGAGATTCAAACAAGTAATAACTGGAATTAACGAAATCTTTCCAAGAGAGTAAGAACTCATGTCAAGCAAGTAATAGAAAGTAATATAAATTCAAGCATGTAAAACTGGAATTGGCTATTTATCAATTTCATTCAAGCAAAACTTTACCCTTCTGCGGGTCTCAAGTAAAATCAATCAAGTAATATCACGAGAATGAGTGGAATGTCTAAAGCCTAGCAAGCAAGTACTCTGGTGCAATACCAAACACCGTGGTCAATAAACTCCCATGGGCACAAGTACCTTCGGGTGCTCCCCCAGGACCAGACCGGGCCCTATATGCACAGCATTAATCATGTATGTCGACATGCACTCTCATATATAGCCAATGTGGAATTTTAAGGTTTGACCAGTATGATATATAAGGTAGAATTATGGAATGGAATCCAAGGGCGCATTAATGTGTAGGGATGAACTAGGAGTGGAAACCAGTAACGTTTGATACACGGAAAAACTAGATAAGAGAGGTGCCTTATGAGCCACCTGACAATTTTAGAAACGACAACCTTACTGTGGGATGCCCTTTCTGGGAATTATACAGGGTTTAGAGGACCCTGTCAGGAGTTAAATATCCCCTCTCCGGCTGCCATCTATCAATGGAGATGGCAAAAGTGAAGGCCTAATGATCGCGTTAACGAAATGAGCTAGCTGTGTCGACTCAATAGTTCATCGCGTCAACTCATCAGTTCATCGCGTCAACGCGGTGAACAGTACTACGTCAACCCTGTCAACAGGTAGGGTCAACTCATCAGTTCATTTCTAGTTCACAGGGTCGACTCATCAGTTCATCGCGTCAACGCGGTGAATAGTACTGCGTCAACCCTGTCAACAGGCAGGGTCGACTCATCAGTTCATTTCCAGTTCACAGGGTCGACTCATCAGTTCATCGCGTCAACGCGGTGAATAGTACTGCGTCAACCCTATCAACAGGCAGGGTCGACTCATCAGTTCATTTCCAGTTCACAGGGTCGACTCATTAGTTCATCGCGTCAACGCGGTGAACAGTACTGCGTCAACCCTGTCAACAGGCAGGGTCGATACTTTCTTTTGTTCCCCAGTTTTCATGCCCTTCCAGTCCTCCTTTCACTCTGAGTTCTTCACAAAAGTTCTTCTTCTCTTGTAGATATAGATTTTCTTCTTCTACCACATCCTCCAATTCTTCTTAGTTTTTAAGTTATAATTAATTTTCTACGGTTCTGTTTTTTACTCAGTAACTATTCACCTGCGCCTATAGATCTTATTTTTTTCACATTTTTCACCTTCTTCCTCTCATTTTCTCTCTCTGCACTCTTCATAAAACTTCTTCCTAACCTTCCAATCTATGACTTTCTCTTCTTTCACATATTCTCATTCTCTCTAGATTTTTCATTATTCTCATTCTTAGAACCCCCTATTTTCAATATCATTTCATTGTGCTTTCAACTTGGTCTTTTTCCACATTTTTCATTCTCTTGACTACAATTTCTTCTTTCACTATTTTTAGGCTTTAGTTTCTCTCATATAACATCTTTAACATGGTGGTTTTAGTTTCACAGAAATTGACATAATGACAGGCCCTTTACTAAAGTATGAACTATATCAAATATAGATATTAGCTAATACATGCTAATCGTCCTAGATTTAAGCTAACACATGCTAATTATTCTAGATATGAGACTAATACTTACTAATACTTGCTAATTATTCTGGGTATAAGGCTAATACATGCTAATTATCTTAGGTATAAAACTAATACATACTAATCATCTCAAGTATGAAGCTAATGCATGCTAATCGGCTTAGGTATGAAGCTAATACATACTAATCATCTCAAGTATGAAGCTAATGCATGCTAATCATCCTAGATTTAAGCCAACACATGTTAATCAATCTAGATATGAGACTAATACTTGCTAATTATTCTGGGTATAAAGTTAATACATGCTAATTATCTTAGGTATGAAGCTAAGGCATACTAATCATCCTAGATTTAAGCCAACACATGTTTTATAAACACTAAATATCGCATGGAAATGAGCCTAAGACTAAATGCCTAGACTAATCATCCTAGATTGGCTATTAGTTTAGTTAAAAGTTGAGAACACCTACCTGTTGGAAGATCGTAGTAGCAGAACTCTTCCCTGCAAAGTTTTGCCCCAACCTTAGCTAGCCTAGAATGGGGGTACCAAAGGGGTATGTTTATAGGGTATATCATGAACGAATGGGAGGGAAGATCTGAAATAATGGGACTTTACAGCTTGTACAGGCTGTTGGGGATAAGGGAATCGAAAGGTTGTCTGGTGGATTGTAGCTCCTATCAGAGGGTGGTTTATTTATTTTAAACTTCCCACTTAACTTTCATGATTTTTATCTTTAAAATTTGATGGAGTTAGTTAATGAAATTTCAAGGATAAGATCCTTATATTTTTCTCTATTTTTACATATAATTATTTTTGAAAAATTCTTTTTAAATAAAAAGTGATACTATTCATGGCACTATTCACGTATGAAAAGGACAGATGCCAACGTAGGTTTGTCTAATTGCTAGCCTATCGTATATGATTATTTGGCTAAAAAGGTAAATTGTGGATGCTAGGATTTGAACCCTGGTCATTGGGTTGAAAGGCAAGTTACTTAACCAACTACACTAGGAAGCCACTTATTAAGTGAATAATCTTTACATATGATAACTTCGTGTTCCCACTTCTTACATAAACTCTCTACTATTAATTTTTTTTATTTGCAAAATATTAATAATAATAATTTTTTTATCATTTTTTTTATACGGGGTGCTACACTGCTGCTTACGATCTAGAATCTTAACAGGTCTCTCTTCATAAGTCAGGTCTTCCCTTAACTCCAGATCTGCATGCTGAATGACATGAGTGGGGTCATACACATATTTTCTCAACATCGACACATGGAAGACATTGTGTACTCCAGATAACTGAGGTGGTAGTGGCAGACGGTACACAACCTCCCCCACTCTTTCCAGAATCTTGAATGGGCCAACATATCTTGGACTCAGCTTGCCTCGAATACCAAATCTTCAGATTCCTTTTATGGGAGAAACCTTTAGAAACACATGTTCACCAACCTAAAATTCTAAGTCTCTCCTTCTGTTGTCTACATAACTCTTCTCTCCTGATTATGCTACTTGCAATCCGTCTCTGATAATACGAATATTCTTTGATGATTCAGAAATCAGATTTGGTCCTAGCCACTACTTCTCGCCTACCTCGTTCCAACATAATGGGGATCGACAACTTCTTCCATATAAAGCTTCAAATGGAGCCATCTGAATATTGGACTGATAACTGTTGTTGTAAGTAAATTCAATCAAGGCTAGGTGATCACTCCTACTACCTCCGAAATCAATCATGCATGCTCTCAACATATCTTCCACTATCTGCTTGGTTCTTTCCGTCTGTCCGTCTGTTTGTGGATGAAACATAGTACTGAAGTTTAGACGGGTTCCCAAAGATTCTTACAATCCCTTCCAAAAGTGCGAGGTGAATCTGGGGTCTCTATCGGACACAATACTGACCGGAATACCATGGAGTCGCACAACCTCCTTCATATACAAACTGCTAAAGCATCAACAGTCCACTTAGATTTAATAGATAAGAAATGAGTAGACTTTGTCAATCTGTCGATAACAACCGAAATCGCATCAAGTCCACTACGAGTCCTAAGTAGACCCATAATAAAATCCATGCCAATACTCTCCCACTTCCATTGAGGTATATCCAGCGGTTTCAACTTCCCTGCAGGTCTGAAATGCTCAGCCTTAACTTGCTGACACACCAAGCATCTTCTCACGAATTCTACAATTTCTTTCTTCATATTCGGCCACTAGAAAGATCTCTTTAAATCTTTAAACATCTTAGTACCTCCAGGATGGATAGTATATTTGGATCTGTGCGCTCCCTCGAGGATCTTGTTCTTAACTTCAGCCATATTAGGTATACAAGTCCTTCCCTGAAACAACAATATGCCATCACCAGCGAGCATGAAGTCAGGTCTGCTACCCAAGCTTTCCTTGATTTCTACCAACTCTGGGTCATTGTCTTACAAAGACTTGATTTCTGTCAAAAAATTCGGTTTAAGCTGAATCTGAGCAATCATAACTTGGTCCTTATTAATATCCAAACTGGCTAATTGCTCCAACAGTTTCCATTCTTGCAACATGAGATTTGACAACTTAGCCATTGGCTTGCGACTTATGGCATCCGCCACCACATTACCCTTCCCGGGATGATACTCTATGGAGAAGTCAAAATCCTTTAAATATTCTAACCATCTTCTCTGCCTCATATTTAGCTCTTTCTGAGAAAATAAATACTTCAAACTTTTGTGCTCTGAAAATACTGTGAATGTCTCTCCATATAAGTAGTGTCTCCATATCTTCAAGGCAAACACTACTGCTGCTAGTTCCAAATCATGGACAGGATAATTCTCCTCATGCTTCCTCAACTGCCTAGAAGAATAGGCTATCACTTTCCCGTGCTGCATCAGCACACAACCTAAACCAATTCCCGAAGCATCGGTGTACACCACGAAGCCTCCTTCTCCAGATGGTAAAGCTAAAACAGGGGCAGTCGTTAAACACTCCTTCAAAGTTTGGAAGCTTCTCTCACAATCCTCCGACCAATCAAACTTATTCTCCTTGCGGGTTAATCTTGTTAAGGGTATCGCAATCTTGGAAAAATCCTTAATAAACCTTCGATAATATCCTGCTAAGCCTGGGAAGCTTCTAACTTCTGTTACAATAGTTGGCCTATCCCAATTCTTCACTGCCTCTACCTTCGAGGGGTCAACTGAAATAACTTCTTTCGTAATGATATGCCCTAGAAAGGACACCTCCTGCAACCAAAATTCACATTTGCTAAACTTGGCGTATAACTAATGATCCCTCAATATCTGCAACGCCATCCTAAGATGTTCGGCATGCTCTTCCCCACTCTTAGAATAAATCAGAATGTCATCAATAAACACCATGACCCATTGATCCAGATAGGGCCGGAATACATCATTGATCAACTGCATGAAAGCTGCAGGTGCGTTCGTTAGTCCAAAAGGCATTACAACAAATTCAAAGTGCCCATACCTGCTACGAAAAGCTGTCTTATAAATATCCACCTCCTTAATCCGCAACTAATGATAGCCTGATCGAAGATCAATCTTAGAGAAATACTGAGCTCCTGTTATCTGATCAAATAACTCGCCAATCCTCGGTAATGGATATTTATTCTTGATAGTTAGTTGACTCAATTGCCGATAATCAATACATAACCTCATCGAACCATCTTTCTTCCTAACAAATAACACTGGAGCTCCCCACGGGGATGTACTTGGACGAATAAACCCCTTCTCAAGTAATTCCATTAACTGTTGCTTCAATTCCTTCAGCTCTGCAGGAGACATATGATAAGGTGCCTTAGAAACAGGGGTCACGCCAGGAATTAAATCAATAGAAAATACAACTTCCCTCTCCGGTGGAAGTCCTGGCAATTTCACAGGAAAAACATCCGGAAAATTTCAGACAATAGGAATGTCCTTAATCTCAATCTTCTTCGCAGGGGTCACATAAACAAAGGCTATAAATGCCCGACACCCTTTTTTTATCAACTTATCAGCTCGGATGGCCGAAATAAGTGGCACAGACTTATGGTGCCTAACCCCTATAAAAGAAAGTCCTAGGTGTCTAGAAAAAGACATAGAACTGGAACTACAATGAACATTAGCATCATGCTTAGCCAACCAATCCGCTCCTAGAATTATATCATAGTCTTTCATATCCATGCAAACCAGATCGGCCGGCAAATTCTGTTCATTAACCATAACCTTGCTAGAGGGATAAAAATACTTAATCGATGATCTAGAACCATTAGGAGTTTATATCTCTAATGGGGAATCCATCAAAACCAGCTTCACAGCTAATGACTTGGCAAATTTCTGAGAGACAAATGAATGAGTAGCACCGGTATCGAAAAGAACAAAAGCAAGCTTTCCATGAACAATAAGAGTACCTTCAACGAGTCCACCCTCCTCGGTGGTGCTTGCATCATCTTTCTGTAGTGCTTGGAGCTTGCCCTACTGCTTCTTGCTGCCTTGAGGTTTCGTCGGCTAGCTTGCTCTGATAAAAGAGGACACTCTGGAATGCGGTGATCCCTACTTCCGCAACGTAAACAGGCGCCCAACTTGCGCCAGCATTCTTCCATCGTGTGACCATGACAGTCACAATACTTGCATACGCCCTTAAATGGAACAATAGGGCCAGGCTTCTTGTCTTCATTATTTAGAAATGTCCCCTTCCATGAACCAGACCCACCATTGGGCCTCTTCTTGCTATTCCCGGGTTTAGCACTCCCGAAACCAGTAGATTGCTCCTTATTGACATTCTTCCCACGGATTCTCTCTGTCATTTCCAGGGTATCTTCTAGAACTTGGGCCTTCCTTACCATCTCTGCATAGGTCTGAATCTCCAACGGCACCAATTGGTTAATATAATGCAACTTCAGCCCATTAAGAAAATGTTTTGCCTTCATCTTCTCTGTGGAAATCAAATGAGTAGCATAGCGGGAAAGTCTACAAAACTGGGCTTCGTACTCTGCTACAGATAGACTTCGCTGCTTCAAAGCTACAAATTCCGTCGCTTTCTTCTCTTGGACTTTGTCGAAAAAGTACTTGTTATTGAAGAATTCTTCGAATTCCTTCCACGAAATCTGCCTATCACCGAGAGTCACCTTTATTGACTCCCACCAAGTCCTAGCATCACGTTCCAGCTGGAAGGTCGTTAAAAGCACACGCTCGTGGTCGCTACATTGCATAACTTCAAAATTTCTCTCCATCTCCTTAAGCCAGTGCTCAGCTTCATCGGGATCAGTTGAGCCTCCAAAACGTAGGGGATTCATCCCACGAAAACTCCTATGTAGATCACAAGCGCCATGATTTGCCGCTCCACCTTGGGCCACTTGTTGCAAAGCCCGCATAAGTCCTTGGACAGTTCACTGCATGTCCCGCCACTGCGCACACTCAGCTGCCATCGGAACGTCACGCACGAAAATAATTTATCTTAAGTTCCTTTAGGAGAAAGAGTTTAGAGTTGATTATTAACTCAACCCAAGTCTCTACCCAAATTCTCACTAGGTCTGGCCCTTTGACTCATAACAAGGGTAAGGTTCTACGACAAACGCTTAGAATCCTAGAACTTAGATAACCTAGGAATATTAGGAAACCTTGGCTCTGATACCACCTAACTATCACGTCCTGACGCGGAATATCGGGACTGGCAATAGAAATAAGTAATAATAATAGACATGATATGCTAAAGCTAAAAGATCACACGTCACTATAAATAGAAACAACTCCATTCATTAAATAACATACAATTAATCCATGTTCCAACCCACAATAATCTCACTAAACATATCCTTCGACAACATCCACTTAACACTATTACATTTACAAAATTTAAATTTTACAACTCTTCCAAAACATTCTAAGACACAAATAGACTTCACAACTAGGACTAGCTTCACAGGCTTCTAACTGGTTCGCTCCATGATCGTCACTCTTGCCCGTCCCCATCAGTCTGCGAGTCCTCACCTGAGCTACCTGAATGGGGGAAACAACTAGGTGAGCGAACGCTCAGTAGGTAATAACAGGCAAGTTTAAGTAATTAACCAATCAATTGCATGTTTAAGCGCGTAAATAAAGAACGAAAGGAAATGACTATGTAACAAAATAATGAAAGGAAAGCAAGAATATGATATAACTGGAAATTGGCCAACAAGCAAGAACTAATCAAGTCAAGAGAAATTCAAGTACTAGATTATTGTCATAGACATCACGCTAGTCATGGACTCGGTGCAATGCCTCACCATGTCATTCAAACTTCATGGGGCACAAGTACTTTTCGGGCGCTCCTCCCAGGACCAGACCGGGCCCTTTTGATGCATTGGCATTGATTTGTTGGATCCAAGATCCCAAGTTATGTCTAGATATTAATCAAGTTAATGGCCAATAATGTCAAGGTATAGCTCACCTCGGAGGATTCCAAGGGTAAGTTGAAGAGATACTTTGACCAGAAAGTTCAAGTTCTCAAGAACCAATCAGGTCCTTGGATTTACACACAAATAATCACGGAAATCACTTCTGGATGATAAGCGGTCAGAACTGGGCCGCTCGAGCATTACACGGTCTGCACTGGACCGTTCAGAATAGAAAGGGGTTTAGGATCAGCCACACCGAAGTCAAGGATACATGGTCCATGTAGGGTCATTCAAAGGATTGGACGGTTGATAATGGGCCGCTCAAGACTAGTTGAGTTGGAAGCCCACGAACAAGATAAACGGTCCTTACAGAGCCGCTCAAAAGATAGACGGTCCAATAAGATCCGCTCTATAATATGGGCGGTTCTAATCGGTCCGTTCAATTTAATCAACTAGAAATCTACACAAATGGGCTCCGGGCTGCCATAAGTGGGGCAGAACTGAACCTGCAGGGTCTAGGCCACTCACCACTGGTCAACCTAGGGCTTATTGGGTCGATCCAAACACGATTTGGTCGAAGATAGATCAAGGTTAAACGACCAATATAAATGGCACTTGGCCAGGGATGCACGGTTCATTATGGGTCGCCCAAATGTGATAAACGGTCCCATTTGGTCCGCGTAATTCTCAGGGGGTCCAAGTCGAGCCGTGACTCACAATACGATAATCCAAGCAGTTCGATCGTGTACACAGGTTCAGGTCTCGATGGTACAACCTGCCCGGTGTCCTAGTGGGAATCCCAGGCTCGCGGGGGCTTATAGAGGTCTCGTAATGAAGGTTCTAGTCCGACGGAAGGAATATCCGACGGAGAGTCCAAACATTACAAGGAAATAAAGCTAATAAAATAGCGGAAACTAGTATGACGGTCAGTCAATCCTACCGGAGTAGAATGACTGTCAAACAATCCTAATAGCATTTAAGATGTCATGTTTGAATTTACATAATGAAATAACTAAGGCCATGATGAAACAAGATCAAGTGAAAGAAATTAGTAAAATTTGAGATTCCTTTACTTCAATATGTTCCAATTATCATGTGGTTGCTAGCTTATCAAATTATCCATCAGTCTATTAAGAGAAATCTTGCCAAACCAAATCTGAAAGGTTGGGCGGTTCTGTAAGAGCCGCTCAATCACCTCAGCGGTCGCATGACAGGCCCTTCATCCCTCCTTCAGCCCGAAGGTCTGCTAGGGTTGAGCGGTCTGTAATGTGCCGCTAGGGATCATGCACGGTCTAGAACATGCCGCTTAACGATAGGGTGGTTAGAGTTATGTCGTGCAAACTACGAGAACAGACCCAAAATGCAATACATGAACGGTCAGGAAATAGCCGCTCTCCTAGGATGGGTGATCTATCGCGAGGCCGCGCAAACCCGATCGATCTGCCACCCCTTCGCCTTGCCCGTCGCCGGCGGGGATGGCTTGGGTTAGTGATGTGTCCCTTGTGGTTCTGGAGTTTTGATGATGACAGATATTATGCCTCATTATGTTTACATCCTTGATGATATAATCCTGTTGCATTATGAGAAACTGTCAGAACAGGTTTAAGGATGACTCACAGGTCATAAAGTTAACCCAAGTCAAAGTCAAATCATGACATGTAAGTTTAATGCTCAGATCAGGTAATGCTCTGTTAGTTCTCCTGCATACATTCAGTTCATATCTGCTATATGCATTCACTTCATCGGTCCATGTTCATTGTGCCTGAAAGTCTGTACATTCTCCGGTGTTTCATTGCATCAGTCATACAATCTGCACTCTTCATTCATGCCATAGTCTATACATTGCCTTGCCTCTCCATGCATATGCAAGTTTATACATCAGTCAGCATAGTCTAGACAGAAGTGGGTCGAACCCCCGTCCAGATGGGTCGACCCCCCAGATTCGCAAGTCTGTACATTGCCCTCATGCATACACAAGCATCATGTTTGCATTTAAGTCTGTACAGCACACACACACCCAAGTCTACACATCATTGTTGTATGCATGCTTAGTCCATACACTTGTTGACAGCAAGTATATACATTGTCACCTGCATGCATTACTTAAAGTCTATACAGCCTGCCTTCATGATTTTGCAAGTCTATACATTGTGCGTGGTTCAAAACAAGTCTGCACAGTGTCTATCGCATGTCACTCATTCAGAGTCTATACATCAGTCAGCATTGCCTGTTGCATTGTTCATCAAGTATAGACATTGTGCATTCCTTCATATCAAGTCTAGACATTGCATGCCACAAGTCTGCACATCCTGTTTGCACTAAGTCTGTACACTGCCTGTGCTTTCACGTGTCTGGTTGCATGAGTCATTGAAGTCTATACATCGCTTGGCGCTCACCAAGTCTGTACATCGCCCAGTCGTGTGAACATTGCACTGCAAGTCCATACATTGCACTGTAGCTTGCTTAGGTGAAGTCTGTACATCCACCGCTGAACCTTCCAAGTCTATACACTATCCTGTTGCTTTCAAGCCATTCATCAAGTCTATACATTCCCAGTCTTTACCTACGTTCAGAACCCCAAGTCTATACATTGGTGAAGTCTGCACATTGTGCTTTGAAGTTGCATCAAGTCTAGACATTGTCCTGTAGCTAGCACTGATGTGACACAACCTAGGACTCAACAAGCAAGCACAATTAAGCATTCAAAATGGACCGATAATGGCAACCGCTCACCCGATGCTCACTAAGACCCAGGGTAACTTGGCAATGCCAAGGAGAGGTTGTGTGGGCTGGGCCCTTGCTGGTAGAGGGCCAGCAAGGCCAAGGTTTGATTCTCCAAGGGTATGGCTGCCCAAATCAAGGGTCCGACGAAGTGCCAAAGGGCACGGGTTCCACTCTCTTCCCATGATGATCACTTATAGCAAATGAGCTTAAGGATCGGGCTCTCGTCACGGCCAGCGGAGTTTATGAACTAATATTGAAAGAACAAGCATGAATTAGATCAAAGTTTTGGAGCACTCACTCGACCGGTTTGAAGAAACCGGTCCCGCGTGGAGACGAGGGCGAGCGGGGAAGCGCAGTTCCCCACACGCCGCGCCGGGGTAGCTTGACCTGTTTAAGCTATTACAACACTACACCCCATGCAAGGGGGGGATCGTGGGGAAGGGAAGATGATAGTTACATCCAAACACTACCTCCACACAGGGAGGAGCCTTCAGCCGGCCAAGCGGGGAGGGGAATTTGAGAAGGGAACACCGAGGATGAGAGGTTGCCGATTCTGCCCAGTTCTATGGGTGCTGATAGGAGACTGATGAATTGACTGCTGCAACTGCTACCGAATTTTGTTGTGCACGAAACCACCTGGAAAATCTTCGTAGTAGGCCGGGGAAGTCGTCCAAAATTTATTAGTTTCTTCTGTTGTTGATTCTGGTCTGGGTGGAGGCCCGAACAGGGAGGTAGAGTCTCGGACTGGCAGCTCCCGGTTTCCAACAGCAGGTTACAGAGGTTGCCCCGACAGCTTCGGAACTCAGAATCAAGCACCGTCAGAGTCATTGGAACCGTGGACAAGTCCTCTTCACAGAAAAACTGACGAAGAAGCCAAACGATGTCGGAGAAGACCAGGGGACTCTGAACAATGATGATAGGTCGGTGCAGACTGTGGGAAGTAGAAACGCGTGGCTGAGGGAGAAAATTGATAACTCCTGCTACAAGATGCTGAACGGAGTTCCGCTTCCTGATTCTGAAAGTAGACATAAGGAGGAAAAACTTTTCAGAAGGGCTCTTGTCTTGATTCATGCTGAATTTGTCGTGGCAGATCTTCCAATCACGTTCAGGTGCTCTGTCGAGAGAGCTTCGCGCAGTCGAGGGAGAACGGCTCTCCCGGGCAGCAGAGTGCTCGGACGACGACGAAACCACTTCCGTTGCGAAGAAGACAAGCAGATGCTTCCGAGGATAGCCCTTGGACCTCCAGGGATGCCAGGGGAAAGATGGGGTCGCTGCTGCACTCCACTGGTTCTCTGCAGGCTCTCAGTCAAGGTGGAGGAAGGGTGATGGGGTGGCTGCTCTTGGTAGAGTGGAGTGGAGGGAAGGGGATGGGGGTGGCCTACTCAATGGGGAAAGGAGTTGGGCGACTTTGGGCTATGGAGGAAAGGGGATATTCAAATTCAAATGGTCTTGGGAGGTGGAGGGTTGCATGGGGGAGAGGGAAGGGTGCTTGGGAAAAGGATGAGGTGGTTGGAGGGTGGCTTAGTGATTGGGGATGCTCCCTTGGGACTAGGGGGTGGAGTAATGGGATGTGTGGGGAAGGGGAGTGGCCTTTAATGGGGGTAGGTGGGAGAGTGATGGTTGGGAAGGGAGGAGAGAGAAAATTTTCAAAATTGGGTGTGGAGGAGAGAGAAAGGGGAGTGAAAGAGAGAGATTAAGAGAGGGATGGGTGGGATTCTCTCCCTAAGGCTTCTCACCTCACTAATGGATTCACTCCACCATAAAAATAAAGATAGAACTCACAAAATGGCAATTTTTCATTGATTGATTCATTAGTTGAAATGGGGGGGAATGGGGTCCTATATATAGGAAACCCACATTTCTACAAAAGTCCCTGACAATTGACTCAATGACAAATAACTGAGGGGGTAGGGGAGAGCCCTTGGGCCAAGCCCAATGAATTGGGCCCAATAGCTAACTAGACAACCTAATGACACTCAAACTTAGGGAAATGAACACAAGACCTAGGAACATGACTCAAATAAAAGGGAAAATACATCAAATGACTCAAATAAAAATTACATAGGACTCAAAATTAAATGACTAGATCATGCCGGATGTAACCGGGGCGAGGAGACGAGCTGTGAACGTGGGCATGGGAGGTGATGTCCCCATCATACTCCCGGGGTGCGGAGAACTCGACTCCGTCGAGTAAGTGTCCTTCCCTCCTTGGAGGGTGTAGAAGTGGTACTGCCCTCAAGTCTTCCGAACGAGACCGATCCATCCACCTGCCGAGATAGCGCTCGTATACCTTGCTCCTGGTGGTAGTGACATGTTCATCCAATATTCGTTCAATGCGCTCACACTGGGCTCTCTTGGCTGGTAGACTCTCCTCACGGGTGGGTGCTCTCTCAACGGAGGGAATAGGCTCAATATCCTCACTAGGTACCACCGTGGGTCCCTTGTATGGCACTAGGTCGGTGACACTGAATGTGGGACTTACCCCATATTCCTCGGGGAGATCTAACTCATAGGCATTTGCACCAATGCGCCTCAGGACCTGGAAGAGACCAGCCCCACGTGGCCTCAATTTGGAGATGGCTCCCGGGGAGAGCCTCTCCGTCCTTACCATCACAAAGTCACCCTCATGGAATTCTTGGTGATGTCGATGAGAGTCGGCTCGCCTTTTATAAGTCACATTCTTCTTGCTAATGTGCTTGCGGATCTCTTTATGCAATGTTGTGAATGCAGACATTCTAGGGGTGATGGGTGGACCTGGGCAACCAAAAGTAGACCTATCGTGTAATGATGCAGTGTAGACTTTGGTTAGCCTAGGTGGGCCGGGGCACCCATAGGTGGCCCTATCATGCAAATTGGTGATAAATATTGGGGGACCCGGACATCCGTAGATGCCTTTGACATGCTTAAGACCCATGATGAATGAAGGTGGACCATGACATCCGAATATGGACCACTCATACTTTCTACTTGACATGTGGGTGATATGAATGAATGGACCCAACATAGTGTTCATGCCAAGGGGTATGGTAAGCCTAGACACATGCATGCTTTTCCCAAAGGTGACTTCCATGTGTATAGGTGTGGGACAACCTTTGAACTCCCATTGGAAAGGATCGAATGGATCTAAGAAGGTGGTCATCATGGGGTGGAGCACAACCTTATTACCTAGGGATATGTGGCCCAAGGTCATGGCTCCCAAGGTGTAACCCGGGTCTAAGATGGAGTGGATTGGGTCAAACATGGTGAGTTGGTGTAGGGAAATGTGGGTGGTGGATAAAGTGTTTGGGTCACACGAGTCTCTTGACTCCCATTGGAATGGATCATATGGATCATAGAATGGGTCACCTAGGGGGAGGAACTCCATGTCCTCAAGATCCTCAAAAGGTGCTAAGTCATGCTTCTCCATGATAGTTGGGCCAATGTTCTTGGCAAGTGGGTCGGCCTTGAGTGGAGGGATTGGCTTTCTACCCGAGATAAGAAGCTCTAAATCGAGGAGAAGGTTGGGCTCATCGGGTGAAGGGAGGAATAGAAGGAGGTCGTTAGTGTAGCAACCAATGGTGCAAACCGAGGTGATAGACCCTATGCATATGTGTAGGAGGCTAAGGCTCCTAGGTTGTTCGACCATAGGGGTCAACATGCTAGTCATCTCTAATTGTCATGCTATGCCCTTGAGAAGGTCCTCTAAGGTCTCCACTTGATAGGATGCTTGGATTGTGGGGTGATAGGAGAAGAAGGGCACTAAGGGAAGGTCTTGTTCTATGGGAGGGAAAACATGGGCCGGGATCTCTCTAATTAGGCTTTCCTTTAGTCAACTAACAATGGGTTCTCCTAAGATGAGCTCCGCCCCAACGAGAGAGGGTGGTGTAAGGTAAAGACCATCGTGTGAGGTTTCTTCTTCAACTTGGACTTGGGTTTCCTCCAAGGTGGGGGGTGGGTTTGGAGTGCTCACAACTATTGGATCGGGTACGAGTTCTTCTACCAAGGAGGTGAGGGGGTCTTTTGGGGTGATGAGGGTTGGTGTGTGGTGCTCTCGGGGTGGAGGGTAAAGGGAAACTTGGATTGGGATTGGTAGAGTGGGGTTTGGGAGTGGAAGTAGTGGAGGCCTAGGTTGGGGTAGGATTGGGGTTGGAAGTGGAAGGTGGGTTGGGTGACAAGATTTGGGTTGATGGGTTTTGGGGGGTGTACCCTTTTTAGGGGACGATGGAGGGGTAGTGGTGGGGACCAAGGGGAGATGCGGGGTATGGGTTTTGTGAGGGATTGTGTAAGGGGGTTTTGGTTGGAGTGTGGGAACCCTTAGGGGATTTGGTGGAGAGGTGGATGCTTGGTTTATTTGGGCCTTAAGGGAGAGGA
This sequence comes from Amorphophallus konjac, assembly GCA_022559845.1. Classification (NCBI taxonomy): domain Eukaryota; kingdom Viridiplantae; phylum Streptophyta; class Magnoliopsida; order Alismatales; family Araceae; genus Amorphophallus; species Amorphophallus konjac. The sequence goes on along the minus strand of JAHNEJ010001117.1, from coordinate 178,077 downwards.
CTTGGTCACGAAGTGTAGTTATGATGGTTGAGAAGTGATTTGTTGGGAGTGGTGGGGGAGGAGGCCTAAAGGTGATATCAAGTTGGTCAGATGGGGATGGAGGAGTGGTAGTGCACCTCGGGCTAGGGGTGTTTGAGTAGAAGGGGTGGGAATATTTGGGGATGTAGATTTTTCTAAGTTCTTTCTTCATATCATCCCATGAGGAAATGGGTTCTTGTTTCCTAACGTCGCTTAAGCCCACTATGTTCCTCTATTTTTCCTTGGCTTGACCCCGAAATTGTCCCATGGCAACGCGGACTCTTGCGGGTCCATAAACCATAGTTCTCTCAAAGTGTTTTTCCATGGTGACCTTGCACTTTAGGTAGGCACTATAGCATGATCCATCGAAGAGGAGATCCTCAAAAGAGATTATGTCAAATGGAGGGTTGATCGGTCCCTTATGGGGGGTCGAGTGGGATGAATGTGACCAAAGAGAGGTAGCCATGTTGATGAATGCAAATGTGCCCAAGGACTAGACTTAGTAGAGACAAGTCTAAAACTTGCTCTGATACCAATTGATGTGACACAACCTAGGACTCAACACGCAAGCATAATTAAGCATTCAAAACGGACCGATAATGGCAACCGCTCACCCGATGCTCACTAAGACCCGGGGTAACTTGGCAATGCCAAGGGGAGGTTGTGTGGGCTGGGCCCTTGCTGGTAGAGGGCCAGCAAGGCCAAGGTTTGATTCCCCAATGGTATGGCTGCCCAAATCAAGGGTCCGATGAAGTGCCAAAGGGCACGGGTTCCACTCTCTTCCCACGATGATCACTTATAGCAAATGAGCTTAAGGATCAGGCTCTCGTCACGGCCAGCGGAGTTTATGAACTAATATTGAAAGAACAAGCATGAATTAGAGCAAAGTTTTGGAGCACTCACTCGACCGGTTTGAAGAAACCGGTCCCGCTCAGAGACGAGGGCGAGCGGGGAAGTGTGGGTTCCCCACACGCAGCGCAGGGGTAGCTTGACCTGTTTAAGCTATTACAACACTACACCCCATGCAAGGGGGGGGATCGTGGGGAAGGGAAGATGATAGTTACATCCAAACACTACCTCCACACAGGGAGGAGCCTTTAGCCGGCCAAGCGGGGAGGGGAATTTGAGAAGGGAACACCGAAGATGGGAGGTTGCCGATTCTGCCCAGTTCTATGGGTGCTGACAGGAGACTGATGAATTGACTGCTGCAACTGCTACCGAATTTTGTTGGGGACGAAACCACCTAGAAAATCTTTGTAGTAGGCCGGGGAAGTCGTACAAATTTTATTAATTTCTTCTGTCATCGATGCTGGTCTGGGTGGAGGCCCGAACAGGGAGGTAGAGTCTCGGACTGGCAGCTCCCGGTTTCCAACAGCAGGTTACAGAGGTTGCCCCGACAGCTTCGGAACTCAGAATCAAGCACCGTCAGAGTCATTGGAACCGTGGACAAGTCCTCTTCACAGAAAAACTGACGAAGAAGCCAAACGATGCCGGAGAAGACCAGGGGACTCTGAACAATGACGATAGGTCGGTGCAGACTGTGGGATACAGAACCGCGTGGCTGAGGGAGAAAATTGATAACTCCTGCTACAAGATGCAGAACGGAGTTCTGCTTCTTGATTCTGAAAGTAGACAGAAGGAGGAAAAACTTTTCAGAAGGGCTCTTGTCTTGATTCATGCAGGATTTGTCGTGGCAGAGCTTCCAATCACGTTCAGGTGCTCTGTCAGGAGAGCTTCGCGCAGTCGAGGGAGAACGGCTCTCCCGGGCAGCACAGTGCTCGGACGACGACGAAACCACTTCCGTTGCTAAGAAGACAGGCAGATACTTCCGACGATAGCTCTTGGACCTCTAGGGACGCCAGGGGAAAGATGGGGTCGCTGCTGCACTCCACTGGTTCTCTGCAGGCTCTCAGTCAAGGTGGAGGAAGGGTGATGCGGTGGCTGCTCTTGGTAGAGTGGAGTGGAGGGAAGGGGATGGGGGTGGCCTACTCAATGGGGAAAGGAGTTGGGCGACTTTGGGCTATGGAGGGAAGGGGATATTCAAATTCAAATGGTCTTGGGTGGTGGAGGGTTGCATGTGAGAGAGGGAAGGGTGCTTGGGAAAAGGATGAGGTGGTTGGAGGGTGGCTTAGTGATTGGGGATGCTCCCTTGGGACTAGGGGGTGGAGTAATGGGATGTGTGGGGAAGGGGAGTGGCCTTTAATGGGGGTAGGTGGGAGAGTGGTGGTTGGGAAGGGAGGAGAGAGAAAATTTTTGAAATTGGGTGTGGAGGAGAGAGAAAGGGGAGTGAAAGAGAGAGATTAAGAGAGAGATGGGTGGGATTCTCTCCCTAAGGCTTCTCACCTCACTAATGGATTCACTCCACCATAAAAATAAAGATAGAACTCACAAAATGGCAATTTTTCATTGATTGATTCATTAGTTGAAATGGGGGGGAATGGGGTCCTATATATAGGAAACCCACATTTCTACAAAAGTCCCTGACAATTGACTCAATGACAAATAACCGAGGGGGTAGGGCAGAGCCCTTGGGCCAAGCCCAATGAATTGGGCCCAATAGCTAACTAGACAACCTAATGACACTCAAACTTAGGGAAATGAACACAAGACCTAGGAACATGACTCAAATAAAAATTACATAGGACTCAAAATTAAATGACTAGACCATGCCGGATGCAACCGGGGCGAGGAGACGAGCTGTGAACGTGGGCATGGGAGGTGATGTCCCCATCAAGCACGAAGCCAAGTCTATACATTGTCTCGTTCACATGCTTCAAAGTCTATACATCGTGGGCTTCGAGTCTTCAAAGTCTGTACACTGCACAGCACGCAAGACTTCAGAGTCTATACATCGCACAGCATGCAGTCCTCGAAGTCTTCACATTGCATAGAATGCAGGCACCGCTAAGTCTGTACATCGCAGACATAGCGCTCACCAAGTCTATACATTCCTGTAGGGAAAGTTTGCACATTGGCAAATTATGAACATCCACTGTCTCATTCAGCGTCTTTCAGAGTCTATACATTGCATCATGTCTAAAGTCCATACATTGTCTCAGCGTCTCATGCTTCGTCTACAATGGCTAGCACACACACTGCATATAGGTAAAGTCTGCACATTGGTAGAGTCTATACATCGGCCTGGCACTCACTAAGTCAATTCATTTCTCAAAGTCTGTACAGCCCAAGTCTGTACATCCATCGTCTCACTCAGCGTCTCATTCAAGTCTATACATCGCAGAGTCTGTACAGAGTTTGCACAAGTCTGCATGCTTCTAAGTCTATACATCGTTTATGAACTCTGTACAGCAGTGCATTCCTTGAAAGCAAGTCTATACATTGTGTTGGTGGCAAGTCTATACACTGGGCTGTAGCTTGCACGAAGTGAAGTCTATACATTGTCCTTCGTCTCATGCATCATCTTCCAAAGTCCATACAGCTATTTCCAAGTCTGTACATTAGCCTTCAAGATTCTCAAAGTCTGTACAGCCTGCTTTGTAGTTCAGAGTACAAAGTCTATACATCGTGGGGCGTCGAGTCTTCAGAGTCTGTACATTCTTCAAGGGCCAAGTGTATACATTATCTCGCTCACTTCTTCAAGGGTGAAGTCTATACATTGGATAGGGTTGTGCATCGTGAAGTCTATACATTATTTGTGTGACTCAAGCCTTTACATCAAAGTCTATACATTGGTTAGGCTTGTTCATGCATCATTCTGCAAGTCTGTACACTGAGGTCGCTTGAAGGGCTTCAAGTCTACACATTCTCACATTGTACACACTTGCTTATATGGTGCATCTAAAGTCTGTACACTGAGGTCGCATGAAGGCACTCAAGTCTACACATTCTCACACTGTACATACTTGCCTATATGCAGCATTCATGTCTATACACACTTTGTTAAAAGCCTAAACCAAGTCTATACATTCATATGATACTCTCTTATGACTGTGTCACAGGTATACACTTCGAGAAGAAAGATGGCTGGGCACGTGATCCGAGGTTGGCACCTGGCACGTGATTCGAGGACAAGAGGGCACAAGCCCTACACACGCCCTAGCTGCGGCTGGTATAAATATAGAGCTTCTTCCACATGAAGAAGACTGATCAAGATCAAGGAAGAGTGATCGAAGTAGAGGCAGAGAGCAGAAAAAGGCAGAAGAAGAAAAAGGAGAGAACATCAGCAGAGAGGCTGAAAGTAGAAGAAGAAAAAGAAAAAGAGATTGAGAGCAAAAGTGAAGAAGAAGAAGAATAGTGTGAGCCTGATACTGAGAAGAAGAAGATAGAGAGAGAGAGTTTGTGGAGAAGAAGAAAGAAGCCTTCATTGAAGATTCGTCTGTCTAGCATTGGATCAACTCCAAACCAGTTTTGCTCCTGCGAGAGCTACTTTGTGTGTCTCATTTCCATCTTTACGTTGCTATGTTTTTCCTTGTGTTTGTTTTTATTTTGTTCCTTCCATCTATTCACCTTGTTCTTCTGATTCCCTTGTTTGGGATCAGGGTTCCTCCTGTGGACTCAGGAGAAGGGAGATCTGATCTCCAGTTCGCTGGTGACTGTGTGTCATCAGTGGTTCCCTCCTGGTCTGGAGGAAGAGAGGTCTGTGACCTCTGGTTTGCTGGTGACGGGGAGTCACTGGTGGGTTCCCTCCTGGTCTGGAGGAAGAGAGACCTAGTCTCTGGTTCCAAGTGGCTGGGAGTCACTTGGGGTGTCCCTCCGGTCTAGAGGAAGAGGGTAGGTTGTTCCCCTGGTCAAGCTGTTTGGTAGCACTTGTTGCAGACTGAGTCTGCGGTTCTAGCTTTGGCTAGTGGAAGCCTCACTCCGGTTTGGAGTAAGGGGTGGACGTAGGTCTGTGCACCGAACCACCTACAAAACCTTGCTATTCTGTGGTTTGTTTGTGGTGTGCTCTTCCATATCTTCTACCTCTTTCACAGGTTATCTGAGCATTATATGTTTTGCTAAGTTAGCTTGGTTTGCATTGTTCTGTCCTTGGCATTAGACTTGATCAGGTACCTCCAGTATTATTAGAAGTTCAATTGATTGATCAAATGTCTGTTTGAATTTCTTCTTGAAGAGTTAAATTGTTTATTCCGCAACTGTGACTAAATTCAGGCTTAGTGTTTTTAATTTGGGCAATATTTTTGAAGGGGATACATTCACCCTCCCCCTCTGTATCCATCGCACCGTCCCAACAGTTAGCATCAACGATTTAATACGAACAGTACAAAGCATGAAAATTAGGGCTTTTGGACTTAAAAGAAAGAGCACATAAAACTCTACAAGATAACACAAACAATTTAAGATTTGTGCATGTAATCCCTACTTAAAACAAGATAGAACAGGTATAACCCTAGATGTAACATGCTTCCACTAAACGCCAAAATTCTAACAGGATACTAAACAACTTTTAGGGCTTTTACATTCGAAAGAGAGAGTACTCGATGCTGATTCTAACCATATAGGGTGCTTAAGGTTTGGCTCGTTATAACCTACCTTAAACGAAGGAACACGAAAGAAGAGGAGATGACGACGCGCTAAGGACACCCTGTCGGTGATCGCCGGAATGTTCCCTCCACCTGAGTTCTCGTCGGCCGCCACAGCACCCAAACGAAAATAGGGTTCCTAAGTGTCATTTATATAGGTCACACAAGGTCTAGAGTGTTCTATTTGCGGAGGTAGACTCCAATCAAGTTGGACGTGCGCGAACTGCGTAGATAGGGTTAGCCGCCACCTTCTAATCGAAAATTCGCTCTCTAGGGTTAGGGTTTCGGGGAAAACCAAGACGGGAAATGATCCTCTCATCCTAGCCTTTCATTTGGATCCGATCTCAGCCTAAATGATTGGGTAATGGACTCCAATTCGTGTCTTAAGGTCCAATTGGGTTTAAGTGTGATTTGGGCCTTAATTAGTTAATTCAGCCTGTTTACGAATTTTATTTGGGCCGGTCATAGAAGACACTATTGTTAAACGTTTTATGCTCTACAAGATTCTAATTTTTCTAGATTTTTACAAAAATGGTCAAATTTTTGCTTATCTTATTTCTTAAGGAATTTCTTATTAATTTTCACATAATTTTTATTATTTAATAAATCGGGGTATTACACAGGGCCTCTTGGGTTACGAATCGATCCTAAAGAGTCCGGGGAGGGAAAATGGCGAGATTTTTGCGGCTTGACCAGATCCACCGCCGCCGCTTCGAATTTATGCTCCTAGGGTTAGGATTTTCGAGGGGAAATGATCATACTAAGTGGGCCTAACGTTTAGGGTTCGATTTGAGCCCGATAGAGCACGAATTAGGGTTCAATTAGATCAAATTTGGGTGGGTTTAACCTAGTTCCGAGTTTACCCAAAACACCCTAGAACTCCGACATGGGCCTAATCCAATTTTATTTTGGGTTTCTTTCTTTAGACAGTATTGCTAGAAATATCGTTTCTTACACTTTACATATTTTTCCATATTTTTATTGTTATTTTCAATATTTGAGTCGAGAAGATAATTAAATCTTATTATTTTATTCATATTAATTTTAGGTTGCTACACCCTCCCCCACTTAAAGGAATTTGGTCCTCTGAGTTCACACGATTTCTTTCCAAATTAACAATGGGGTATAATTGCCACTCCTAAACACACTGTCTAATACTCCATACAACAGGACCAGTTCTAATTCATGCTAATATATAAAAATCACCATGTCTAAGCATGAAAATATAAAATTATGGTAGGTTTAGAGGTACCTTCCATGGCTTGCAGCCTACCTTGCCAATTTGGTTCATCCGGTTGCTCACCTCGCCGGGCCTGCTCCTTTATCAGAGGACAACGGGCAATCCTATGGTCTCCACTTCAACAATGGATGCACTTCCCTTGCTTCCTCCAACAATCCTTCGATTGATGCCCACATTTGTCACAGTGCCACACTTCTCCTTGACGGGGACAATCTGTTGGTCTCCTTTCTTACCCTTCTTGTCATTATGAGAGTCATTACCTCCATTTGATCTCTTCTTCCCATTGGTAGGCATACTATCCTCAGAACCATTTGCTCCTTCCTTCTTGGCAAGCATTCTAGAAATCTGCTCCATCATATCCTTAGCATCCTATAACAATTGGGTCTTCTTCACCATCTCGGCATACACCTGAATTTCTAATGGCGCTAACTACAGGATATACTCGACTCTCAAACCATTCAAGAACCTCTTAGCTTCATCTTTTCTGTATAGACTAACTAGGGAGCATAACGAGCTAATCTAGAAAATTGAGCGTCGTACTCCACTACGGACAAGTTCATTTGCTTCAAGGATGCCAAATCAACGGCCTTCCTTTCTCAAACTCTGTCCGAAAAGTACTTTTCATTAAAATGCTCTGAGAATTCAACTCATGTAACTTGATCATTTGGCAACATTGCTTCTATGGACTCCCACCATGCCCGCGCGTCTCTCTCTAATTGTTACAAAGCTAGCATGACCTTATCCTGATTGGTACATTGCATAACCCTAAAAGTCCTTTCCATCTCTCTAAGCCAATTTTTGGCCTCATAAGGATCGGTAGTCCCACTAAACTTAGGGGGATTCATACCCTGAAAGTTTTGATGCAAATCTCCTGCACCCTGACGAACTCCACCCTGAGCGACTTGTTGCAAAGCCTGGGTCAACCCTTGGACCGTGCGCTGCATCTCCCGCCAATGAGCACGCTGCGTAGCCATATTAACCTATAACATAAATTTTCAAGGATTAATAGCTTATAATCTTTTAACTTCATTTAAGATTACCAGAGTTTTATCGATTATCCCATGGCTCTACCCAATCTCACCGGGTACTTATAAGGTAACTGACAATCGATATTTAACATATACCTTAAACTCAAGACCTAGGGTTTAAGAAAAACTAGGCTCTGATACCACTTTTGTCACGCCCTGAACCGATAGCAGTGGAACGCATTACTCAGAACGTGGCAGCGATACATTCATGATAAATAGAGCAAACCAATAGAGACGCAAGGAGACCAAAAATAAACCAAAAAGGTAATTTTATTGATATTCAAAAGTCATTATTACAAATTTATTGACTCAACTTACATAATAAAAAGGAAGGAAAGAAAGACTCAGTTGTAGGACTTGACTCAAGATAAATAAAAGACTCGACCTCAGGCTCTCGGATCTTTTTCACTCTCGCCCCTCCCCATCTGTTGAAGCATCTTCATTACTGCCTGAAAACTGTTAAAAGAACTGAGTGAGCAAAGCGCTCAGTAGGAATCACACTATATCATCAGGCAAAATATAAGTGATTAGCCAATTAACATAATATGAAAGTTCAACATGATGCAAAACGGAAAACTCAATCACTATTAAGAGAGTAGCGAAGTCAAATGGATGCCCAAGTAAGTAAGGTAGACAAGTGTCATATACAAGAATAAGATGAAGAATGAATAGCCAAGAACCAGCACAAGAGATTACAAGTACTAGAATTCATATCCATAATTTCCCCTTCCGGGCTTCAATATCCAACATGTCAACTCACGCATATACGAACAATGCCAAAGATGTAAATTTGTCTAGAACTAATCTTGCATATAGTTGGGGCAATGCCACACCTGATCATTCATAATACCGGTACATGTCTGGGCTTTCCCTCGCCCCTAGGACTAGATCTAGGCCCTTATAAATATTGCCTAGCATTGAGTGTCAAAGTGGACCCAAAGTCCCACATCAAAAATTTCCAGACAACTTACTAATGGCATTAGAATTCCAATAATAGCTCATGGAATCCAGCACTAGGATAGAAACATTCCACTTTAGTAAAAAGAGTTCCAAGGTCAAGCCATGTAGCCGAGGCAATATGTGTAGGAATATGGACTTCTTAAGAGAATTCCAACCACAAGCTTATTAATCAAAGGGAAAAGTCATTTAATGAAAATGACTTTAAGAAAAGATGGGAATAATTTCCAGGAAGATGATTGCAGAATAGACCCAATAAAGGGTCATAATCTCTAGATATCACAGCCTGGAGGGGCTAGAATGGTCTAACACTCAAAAACCACAGAAACGGCAAATTTTTGGGACACCGGATGGAGTGGCGGTCATCACTGGACCGCTATCATAAGGTGGCAATCTTGCGGGGACCGCAATCAAGTGGGTCAGGCCAGACTCAGCCGGTCAGAGTAATGAACGTGTCCAGTATGACTGGCGCGTTTACATAAAAATGTCTAGGTAACCTGACGCCTCTAAAGCCAATCATACCAGTTCACAAGAACGCGGTCTATCGCATGACCGCTACCTATATGAGGCGGTAAAGCTAAGGCCACTATCAGAAAACGGGACAGAAACTCGGCAAAACTTGGATAGAGCCTAGTTCCTCGCTTTGGGGTTTCCAGTGGGTTCACGATTTGATGGTACAACCTACTTAGTGTTGAGTATATCCATGTGATTTTGATGATAAAAAAACTCCAGACATGTGCTCTATCACATGCCATGTTTTAGTGATTAAGAGCGAGCTCTGTACGTAATCAAGATCTAATTCCATCATGAATTGTGCTTAAATGTTCACAGCTTTCCAAACGCGTAAAAAGAGCTCAAATGGACTTGAAATCAATGATAACATACGTCCAATCCAAGCCTTGATTATATGGATACTATTTGCTAGGCTAACAACTCGTTTTTGCAGGTTTTCAATAGTTCGGTCGACCAACGGACAGGGGCCGGTCGACCAGTTTTTCCAGCAATCAAAAATGAGCATTTTTTTACAATTCGGTCGACCTAAGGGCATGGGTCGGTCGACCAAAATTTCTAAGGATCAAAAATGAATATTTTTTTATAGTCCGATCGACCGACCGCCTACCTCCGGTCGATCGAACCCCCTGAGGCAACAATTGTTGACTTTGTGTTTCTTCAACATGGCAAGCCTTTCTTCTTAGATTCTTTAATCCCAAAGCCACCAGACATGACATGATTTGTGGATCTGGTTTTTAGCTTGTCCCTTGACCATCCTAGTTGTATAAAAATATCTCATTGGGGTCAAAAACCCTAATAACTCAAGGGAGATCAAAGGGGTTGCCAAGAGAGATAGAGTGCTGCAGAAGAGCTCCGTGAACAGTGTTTCGTCCAATGGTTCTCCATCCAAAATCAAGGTTTTCAAGATCAAGATGAGGCCATTCAAGTGAAGATCAAACTGAGAAGCAAGCTTCATCAAAAATCCTCTTCATCCACTAAGGGGGAGCATAAATCATGATTTTTCTCTTGTTTCTTTTCTCCAATCTCTTGAGCTTCAAGTGTTGTCTCTTGTAATCTTTAAACACTCCAGTGTGTGTGGATCTTCCTAGATCCATGTGTGTGTGCTTGATTTCTATCAGAATCGTGTGTGTTTAGGTGTATTTACACCTTCGTGGGAGTTTCCATCTCCCTCTGTGTGTGTGTGTGTTCAGATCTTGTAATCCTTTACAAGATAGTGTGTGAATCCTCACAGTCTGTGAGGGGTGGACGTATGTTGCCGTTGTTGCATCCGAACCACCTAAAAATCGTTATCTCTTGTGTGGCTTGTTCCTTATCTTCTACCTTAAATTCTGCTCTAGCATGTTAGCATTTTGCATCTGTTGATTTCTTCGTTTAGATCTAGATTAATTGATCATTTTTCAATAGATCTCTGGTATATCAAAAGCTGGGTTCGGACTAACAAGGTTAGTCTTTTCGGGAAGATAACACCTTGTGTGAGAGAATCTTCAGATTCGCAAACTTCGCCTAGTACCAAAGAGCTATTGTAGTGGTGATTTTGATAAGATCTATTTTGCTCTGCATCAGATCTAATTTGATGATTGCCACTTCATCATACAAACTTCAAATCAGTTAAATTTTTCTTAAAATCTGTTATCACCCAATTCACCCCCCCTCTTAGGTGTCATTGATCGCGGGACTTCAATTGGTATCAGAGCCAAGGCTCTATGTCCTTCAGATCTAACGATCTAGAGTCAGATCCAGATTAATGGCAAACAAAGGTTTGATGCTTGAGGGCCACTCCATTAATCGTCATCCCTTCTTTGACGGTTCAAATTACTCCTACTAGAAAAATAAAATCCATGTTTTCCTAAGGGCTCAGGAGCACGAAGTCTGGAGGGTCGTGGACACGGGTCCTTATAAGCTCTCTGATGATGAGGATAAATGGACACCCGAAAAAATTAAGAAATCCACTGTAAATTTTAATGTTATGAACATTATGAAATGTGCTATACATCCTAATGAGTTTTCTCGTGTATCCATGTGCAGCTCAGCAAAGGAGATGTGAGAACAAATTGCAGCTCATCTATTAAGGAACCTCTAAGGTCAAGGAAACCAAAGCCAATCTACTTGTTAGAGATTATGAGCTATTCAAAATGAAGCATGAAGAAACCATTTCTGAGATGTTCGCGAGACTAACTGAGATCACCAATGGTCTCAAGAGTCTTGGAAAGGAATACACCAACTCTGATCTTGTGAGGAAGGTTTTAAGATCTCTTCCACCTGTGTGGCACACAAAAGCCACAGTTATTGAGGATTCGAAGAATATGTTCACACTTTCCCTAGACCAGCTCATAGGGTCACTCATAACCTATGAGATTAACATCAAAAGAACTGTTGAGGAGGAAACCAAAAAGAAGAAAATGGTGGCACTGAGAGCCCATCAATCTGAAGATGAGTCCCAAGAAGAGGAGTCCAGCGAAGGGAGAAATAAGGAAGAAGACCTCGCCATGCTGACCCGTCAAGTGAAGAAATTTTTGAGAAGAAAGAAGAACTTCCAAGAAAATTTTAGAAAGGGGCAAAGAAAGCCCATTCAAACCAAGGGCGAGCCGAGCAAGTCCAACAATGTCATCTGCTATGAATGCAAGAATCCCGGGGACCTGAGAGGAGAGTGTCCAGATCTGAAGAGGAAATTCAAAAAGGGAAAATTCAAAAAACCAAAGGCGATGGTCGCTACATGGAGCGATGAAGAGGAAAAGCAGTCCGAAGAAGAGCTTGGGGAGCTCATGGAGAGTCTGTGCCTTATGGCACACGATGATGATTTGACGGAGGTAAATTCTGACCCTGATTTTATTTCAAATGAACAATGGGAGTAAGAATATGAAAAATTGTATACAAAATACAGAAAAATCAGATCTGAGAATAAAACTCTCAAAAAAAAATTGATGATTTAACACATGATGATGCTTCTATTAAGTTTGAGAAACTGGAACAAGAATGGTTTGAGTTAACATAAGAAAAGGAAACCTTGCTACAAACAATTTCAGATTTTGAAAGAGCCCAAGAAGAGCTATCATGTAAAATGTCTAAAATTAAGAAAGTTTGTGAAAAGCTCAAGAATGAAAAAGAAATTCTGACATCCTCCATTTCAGAAATTGAAAATAAAAATGTGAGCTTGAATAAAGAGGTGACTAACTTACAATTCACCCTCTCTAGGTTTGTTAAAGGAAAACAAAACCCAATTCAATGTGTTGGGAGTTAAAGTTAACTTCCGGAAAGAAGGATTGGGGTACATACCCTAGAACAAGAAATCCCTTAAGCACAAGATTACTACATCTTACATGCATGAAAAATAAAATGATTGTGCTTCATGCTCACACTCTAAGCCAATACATGTCCAACCAAAACCACGCCAATTCCTAAGAAGGTCTTCAAATGTCAATTTCTTTCATTTTGGTCGTTTTGGTCATGTTGTTGTCAATTGTTGGTTTTAATAAAACAATCAAAGTAATCATGGCATTTGGACCAGAAAAAGTTATGTACAGAACTGGGCTAACTCCTACGGACCCAAATTTGTTTGGGTACCAAAAACAATTGGATGAGAATGTTGTTTCTTGCAGATATGCCTTGAAGCCAAGGGAAGCAAATGGTACCTGGACAGCGGCTGTTCAAGGCATATGACAGGGGACAAGAAGGTGTTCTCAACACTGCAAGACATGGATGGAGGTTCAGTTACTTTTGGAGGTAAAGACAAAGGTAAAATCATTGGAATCGACAATGTAGGTAAGAATTCTGAAACTCTTATCGAGAATGTGCTTTTGGTAAAGGGCTTAAATCATAATCTTTTCAGCATAAGCCAGCTTTGCGACAAAGGATTCAAGATTATTTTTGATGAAATCCATTGCATTGTCATGAATAAGAATATAAATGAGATCAAATTCATTGGAAAAAGAAATACCATGTTTATACTGTTGATATTGATGATGTCTCATGTGATGATGTGTGCTTGATTGCAAACAATCATGAGAATGCATGACTATGGCACCGAAGATTAGGTCATGCTAGTTTTGGTATACTCTCCAACTTGTCTAGACATGACTTGGTGAATGGATTGCCTAAATTAAAATTTGAAAGTGACCAAATCTGTGAGGCTTGCACAAAAGGCAAGCAAACACGTGTCTCTTTCAAAAATAAAAAAATGATCTCTACCTCCCGGCCTCTAGATTTGCTACACCTTGATCTATTTGGCCCTACTAAGGTATCCAGCCTAGGAGGCAAATCTTTTAGATTTATTATTATTGATGATTATTCTAGATTTACATGGGTGTTATTTCTAGCTAATAAAAGTGATACCTTGACGGAGTTTAAAGTGTTTTGCAAGAAAATCCAAAATGATAGAGGCTATCTTATCACTAACATCCAGAGTGATCATGGTGGTGAGTTTGAGAATCATGACTTCATCAATTTTTGTGAAGAGCACGGATATACGCACAACTTCTCATCACCCAGAACACCTCAGCAAAATGGTGTAGTAGAGAGGAAGAATAGAACACTGATAGACATGGCAAGGACCATGTTCAGTGAAAATTCCTTACCAAAATATTTTTGGGTCGAGGCGGTAAGTACAACGTGCTACATCATCAACAGGGCAATGGTAAGGCCCATTCTAAAGAAAACCCCGTATGAGCTTTACAAGGGTAAGAAATCAAATATTTCACATCTTAAACCCTTTGGATGCCCATGCTTCATCCTGAACAATGGTAAGTCTAACCTAGGTAAGTTTGATGAGAAAAGTGACAAAGGAATTTTTCTAGGTTATGCACTTAATTCTAGAACTTATAGATTATTTAATAAGAGGACCTTTGTTGTTGAAGAAAGTCCGCATGTGATCTTTGATGAATCTGAATTAAAATTGACAAGTCAACTTGTTCCAATTGTGGATGCATATGAAAATTCCAAATGTCCAAATAATGCTAAGACCAAGGATGAACCAACTGAAGGGATCTCCAGCAAAAGTGAAAAGGATAAAGATCCTTCAATTGAAACATTTCAAGAGCAACAAGTGCAGCATCCCAACTTGCCCAGTTCCTCTACGTTCTTGAAGGATCATCCAGCTGAAAACATAATCGGTAATCCACAAGATGGAGTAAGAACTAGATCATCACTAAGGCAAGTAGAAGAAGAGGATTTAATGGTCTTAATCTCACAAGAAGAGCCTAAGGATGTACTGGAAGCTCTGCACAATGAATGCTGGATCCAGGATATGCATAAAGAGCTACACCAGTTCGAAAGAAACAAGGTGTGGACTCTTGTGCCGCGTCCTAAGAATCAACACGTAATAGGAACCCGCTGGGTTTTCAAAAACAAATTTAATGATACGGGATTGGTTGTTAGGAACAAGGCCCGGCTTGTAGCCAAAGGGTATAGCCAGGAAATAGGTATTGATTTTGACGAGTCATTTGCCCTGGTTGCTAGATTAGAAGCAGTCCAGATTCTTTTATCCTATGCTTGCTCAATGAACTTCAAACTATTTCAAATGGATGTTAAATCTACTTTTCTTAACGGTTACATCAAAGATGATATTTTTGTAGAGTAACCTCCAGGTTTTAAATATCCAAATCATCCAAAGCATGTGTACAAATTGCAGAAGGCCTTGTACGGGTTGAGGCAAGCACCAAGGGCATGGTATGAAAGGCTTACTTCATTTCTCATGGAAAATGATTTCAAAAGAGGTAAGGTTGACCAAACACGCTTCACGAGAAAATCAGGTAAAGACATATTAGTAGTTCAAGGATATGTGAATGACATTATTTTTGGAGCTACTAATAATGCCTTATGTGATCAATTTGTAGAAATTATGCAAGTAGAATTTGAGATGGGCTTAGTGGGTGAACTAAACTTCTTTCTTGGATTGCAGGTGAAGCAAATGCTCGAAGGCATCTTCATAAATCAAGCTAAGTACACACTGGAGGTGTTAAAGAAATTTGGGATGGCTGAAGAAAAATCCCTGTCAACTCCGATGGCCACAACCACGAAGTTAGACAAAGATGAAAATGGTAAAACCGTAGAACCTACATTGTTTCGAGATATGATCGGATCACTATTGTATCTCATATCATGCCACCCTGACATTCAATTCAGTGTATGTCTATGTGCTCATTTTCAGTCATGTCCTAAAGAGTCTCATCTGTTGGCTGTAAAATGAATTTTTTGATATTTAATTGGCACACTAGACTTTGGCTTGTGGTTTCCGATCGACAGCTCATTTGATTTGATTGCATATACCGATGCGGATTATGATAGATGCATTGTTGATCGTAAAAGTACTAGTGGGTACTGTCAGTTTCTTGGTGGATGCCTAGTTTCATGGGCCTCCAAGAAACAACATTTAGTAGCTCTCTCAACCGCCGAGGCTGAATATGTAGCCGCCGGAAGTTGTAGAGCCCAAGTACTTTGGATCAAAAATCAATTGCTTGATTTAGATGTTGAAATGAAATGTGTTCCAATCTTGTGTGATAATACTAGTGTAATCAGTTTGTCAAAAAATCATGTTCAACATTCTAGGACAAAGCATATTGATATTCGGCATCATTTTCTGAGAGATCATGTAGGAAAAGGGGTCTTTGAATTGAACTTCATTGACACACACAATCAGCTAGCTAATATTTTCACAAAACCCTAAACCAGGATTAATTCACCAAGATAAGAAGAGAACTTGGGATGTGCAAGTGTGAGAGCATACATACTTAGGTCTGCACTAGGATGAGTGATGCATTTACATTTAAAAATTGGAAACTCATATGCATAAAGGGTAGATTAACATGCATGTTGAATGAATTTATTTTTGATACCATATGTGTATTTACATCCCTGCATGCTTGAGTGTATTTATACATATAGCTCTCCTTGAAAATTTTCTAAGGACAAATATTCCTTGATTAAATAATTGAGGACCCAATGACTTCAGATCTGAGGCACCTTCTAAGGGGGAGCTAGAGCATCCTCTCTGTACCTCCTCTCTTCTCCTTCTCTCTACCTCATGGTGTTGGTTCCATTAAGAAGGTTGGCTGACGATGCTCATATAAAACAAAAAAAGAAAGGAAACAAAAAAAAGGGAAAACAAAAACAAAAAAATATGATGAAAAATGAGCTTTTGTGGCTAGGTCGACCACTTCGGTGGACCGCCAGCCCCGGTCCGGTCGATCGAACCAGACGAACCGGTCAGGTCGAACCACAATCGACCCTTCTTATATGGGAACTTAACACCATATTCTCTCATTCTATCACCCCACTCTCTCTCATACCCCATTTCCTAAACCTAGAACACCCAAACTCCACTCCCCTAGCCCAAAAACCCAATTCCTTCTTCACCCGCACACAATCCGGTCAATTCGTCACAATTTCGGGGCGATATCTCCACAGCCGTTCGTGTGTTCGTGAAGAGCTTTCCAAGGTTCCAGAGTGTGGAGAAGAACATTCTAAGCCCTAGGAGTGCCCTTTTGGTCCATCTTCTTCCCCTGGTTTGAGATTGATTCTTCAAGGGTTTCCCGGTGAGTCTTCTAGTTCAGGATACTGCCTAGACGAAGTTCTCGACGCTCTGCCCAAGGGGAATCTAGTGCTCGGAGACGTGGGGCTCTAGTCTCACCACCATGGCAGGCTCCGGCACCTCGTCTCGCACCTCGACTGCCTCTAAGGCCCATTATCGACCCTCGTCTTGTCGATTTTGGTGAGGTGAATGAAATCCTACGCGACATTTGTGCAGTTTTTGAGATTCAACCCGGTTGGACCGATTTTGTCACTAGATATCCCAGATATTATCCATATCTAGTGCAACAGTTTTATGGCAATTTGGTTGACAGAAATGAAGAGTTGTATATAGTGGTTCAGGGTATTGAGATTCACATAACTCCAGAATTGTTTGAACGTGCTTTAGGAGTTTTCGCCAGGGGTGCCAATATGACCTTTGACCATGGTGAAGTTTTGGCCACTTTCATTGCCATGATGAGCTGTGATTATGTGCATGGTGTGAGTGACTTAATTCAATTAAATGCACATTATTTTTCACCACTGCAGCGAGTTCTCCACCACATGTTTACCTCACTCATATACCCAAAAAGTGGAAGTAGAAATGAAGTGACCGAGGTTCACAGATTTCTATTTTATCATGTTATGAATGGAAATCTAGTCAACATGGGTCGACTCATGATAGATTTGATAGGACTATGCCGTACCCAATTGCGGAGATATCTTCTTTATGCGTCACAGTTGACTGGAGTATTCACCTATGTTGGGATACATTTAGGTGCTGAAATGTTCATTCAAGTTAGACAAGATGATATCTACAATGCCCACAAGATTTTCACAGATATGGGATATTATTGGGGTCCGGATGGTGAGCTCCATCGTGATGTACCAACTTATGGAGACGAATCAGTAAGTGAAGAAGAGTAGAAGCAACAACAAGATCAAGGGGAAGCACCTGCTCCAGTTCAGGCTGAGGACCAGCCTCCTCCACCTTCACCTCATCACATAGATCCGGAGATGCCTCCTCCACCACAGTACTATCATGGAGATTCTTCTACTCAGGGGGCCGAATAACACTCTTGGGTAGACTATGAGACTTTTGACAGGTGGTTCACTAGGCTGGAGACTCAGGTGGATGTCTTTGGGGAATAACTCTCTACCTTTGGGGATAACATCGCAACCATGGGCACCATGTTGGAATCTCTGCCACATCGTCCAGATTCCTTCTCCACAGCTTTGGACTCCTAAGCCACTCAGATGCACACTCTCTCCACCAACATGACCACCCTCACCCAGAGCTATGAAGATTCACGTGAGGCTTTTCACGCCATGAACTGCATTCTCCTGAACATGCAGTGCCGTGACTATGATAGGCATCAAACCCTTACTCAGATCCAGTACCGCCTTCAGCATCAAGACAACCTACTTGCAGATATTCGGCATCACCTTGGGTATGTGCCTCCTCCTCCACCTGACGGCCAGCCTCCTGTAGGAAGCCCCTGAGGATGTCCTTTCGCTTCCTCCTCCAGTATGTGTCACTAGTTTTTGTGTCTTTTGGGTTCTCTTTTTATATATCCCCTCCTTGGATGATGCCAAAGGGGGAGAAGTAGTTATGCAGGTCATATATATAGTTTATCTATGCATGTCTGGTGTGTTGCATGGATGATCATTTGTAAGGTTTTCTCCTTAAGTCACTATCATCTTGTGAGTCTATCAGTTCTGCATTTCTGTATATGCAGGTCATATATATAGTTTATGCATGCCTATCTGGTGTGTTGCATGGATGATCATTTGTGAGGTTTTCTCCTTGAGTCACTGTCATCTTGTGAGTCTGTCAGTTCTGCATTTCTGCATTTGCCTTGTCATGCTATTTAGAAGTCTTGCATTCTCTCAAGAGCATCAATGTACTTTGAAATGAAATAATGGAATTAATGCACTTGGTATTTGATCTCAAATGGTTGGCTCTTGTTTCTCATTTCATATCTATTTGGCAAATAAGGTGTTGAATGGTTTGTGGTGTTTCACCTAAAGAAAAGAATTGTTGTTTTATTCACCTTATGGATTATCGACTTTGCTTAGCTCCAAGTTTGCTTAAAGGCATGTCAATGTACTTGTAATCTAGAGTTTTGTCATCATCAAAAGGGGGAGATTGTTGAGTATATCCAGGTGATTTTGATGATAACAAAACCCCAGACATGTGCTCTATCACAACCATGTTTTAGTGATTAAGAGCGAGCTCTGAACGCAATCAAGATCTAATTCCTTCATGAATTATGCTTAAAAGTTCACATATTTCCAAACACGTAAAAGAGCTCATATGGACTTGAAATCAATAATAACATACGTCCAATCCAAGCCTTGATTATATGGATATGATTTGCTAGGCTAACAACTCGTTTTTGTAGGTTTTCAATAGTTCGGTCGACTAACGGACAGGGGCCAGTCGACCAGTTTTTCTAGCAATAAAAAATGAACAATTTTTTACAGTTCAGTCGACCTAAGGGCATGGGTCAGTCAACCGAATTTTCCAAGCATCAAAAATTAATAGTTTTTTACAGTCCGGTCGACCGATCGCCTACCTCCAATCGACTGAACCCCCCGAGGTAGCAATTGTTGACTTTGTGTTTCTTCAACGTGGGAAGCATTTCTTCTTGGATTCTTTAATCCCAAAGCCACCAGACATGCCATGATTTATGGATCTGGTTCCTGGCTTGTCCCTTGACCATCCTAGTTGTATAAAAATATCTCATTGGGGTCAAAAACCCTAATAACTCAAGGGAGATCAAAGGGGGCTGCCAAGAGAGATAGAGTGCTGCAGAAGAGCTCCATGAACAGTGTTTCGTCCAAGGGTTCTCCATCCAAAATCAAGGTTTTCAAGATCAAGCTGAGGCCATTCATGTGAAGATCAAGCTGAGAAGCAAGCTTCATCAAAAATCCGCTTCATCCACTAAAGGGGAGCATAAATTAGGATTTTTCTTTCGTGTTTCTTTTCTCCAATCTCTTGAGCTCCAAGTGTTGTCTCTTGTAATCTTTAAACACTCTAGTGTGTGTGGATCTTTCTAGATCTGTGTGTGTGTGCTTGATTTCTGTCAGAATCGTGTGTTTAGGTGTATTTACACCTTCGTGGGAGTTTCCATCTCCCTACGTGTGTGTGTGTGTGCTCAGATCTTGTAATCCTTTATAAGATAGTGTGTGGATCCTCACAGTCTATGAGGAGTGGACGTAGGTTCCGTTGTTCCATCCGAATCACTTAAAAATCGTTGTCTCTTATATGGCTTGTTCCTTATCTTCCACCTCCAATTCTGCTCTAGCATGTTAGCATATTACATCTGCTAATTTCTTCGTTTAGATCTAGATTAATTGATCATTCTCCAATAGATCTCGGGTATATCAAAAGTTGGGTTCGGATTGACAAGGTTAGTCTTGTCATGAAGATAACACCTTACGTGAGAGAATCTTCAGATTCACAAACTCCGCCTAGTACCAAAAAGCTATTGTAGTGGTGATTTTGATAAGATCTATTTTGCTCTGCATCAAATCTAATTTGATGATTGCTACTTCATCTTACAAACTTCAAATCAGTTAAAGTTTTCTTAAAATCTGTTATCACCCAATTCACCCCCCCTTTTGGGTGTCATTGATCGCGGGACTTCAAGCGTCCTAGTGGGAATCCCATGCTCGCGGAGACTTATAGAGGCCTTGAAACATGAACACCTAGTCCGACGGAAGGAATATCCGACGGAGAGGCTTTCTATGTCCAAGAATTAAGGGGCTTAAAACCACAGAAAATGGGATATCGGTAAGTCAATACCACCGAAGTGCCATGACCCTCAAAAAATCTTAACTTAATATAATCATTATCAAGTCATGAACAACAAGCACAGGTTAAGAGCGGGGAAGGATTCATGAACTAATCTATTCATCTGGCATGTTATTCTACTCTTTTCTAGACATAGGATTACATGAAAATGATTAAGTTAGAACATATATTTCATACAAAATAGCTAGCCATGTTCTATCACATTATTAAACTAATAGCAGGTAGTATAACAGGGAGTAACAGAGCATAAACATGCAGGAAATAACTCACATTCTTGCAGGAAAATAGGATCATAAAGCGGTTATCAAGAGGCCGCCATTTACAGAAGACGGTCTTGGGAAGAACGCTACCATAAAATCTCTTTTTTAAAAAAAAAATTAATGCATGAAGGCGTCCATGTGCCTCACGCGGATAAAAGAAGACGACCATGGAGTTTGACGCGGCTAAAATTACTTACATAAATAAAGAAAACAATGATATTTTTTCTAATAAGTAAAAGTGTCCAAACAAAGTGACGCGGGTAAAAGGACGCAACCATGTGTCTTGGCGCGCTCACGTAGATAATATTAATTTTTTGTTAAAAACCGGCACAAGGTGGCGGTCTGTCGGGTGACCGCCACCTCAGGTGGCGGTCACAGGGTCGACCGCTACCTGAAGCAGAGCCCCACCTGCCGGCGAACCCCAACACACCTTGATTTAACCCACTAATTCGATCGGTATAGTGCATAAAAATTGGGCAAATTAGTATCTTTGGAAAGAGGACTCAAAGATGTACAAGATGGAATGCTTTACTAAGTGTTTAATATGAGGGAAACCTACCTTAAATGGACGTAAAGTGAAGATAAGGAACCTCGCTGGAAGCCTAACAGGAATTGCCTTTGCTCGCCAATTACCCCTTCGATCCCGCACGCCTCCGGCCGTCGAAGCAAATGAGAGTTCCTAGAGGTCATGGCCACCTATTTATAAAGTTTATAGGGCCTCAAGGGTTGCAAATCGATCCTAAAGAGTCCAGGGAAATAAAACGGTGAGATTTCCACCGCTTCGAATTTAGGCTACTAGGGTTAGAGTTTTCGAGGGGAAACGATCACACTAAGTGGGCTTAACGTTTAGGGTTCGATTTGAGCCCGATAGGGCATGAATTAGGGTTCAATTAGATCGAATTTGGGCGGGTTTAACCTAGTTCCGAGTTTACCCAAAACACCCTAAAACTCCGATTTGGGTCTAATCCCATTTTATTTTGGGTTTCTTTCTTTAGACAATGTTGCTAGAAATATCTTTTCCTACGGTTTACATATTTTTCCATATTTTTATTATTATTTTAGAAATTTGAGTTGAGAATATAATTAAATATTATTATTTTATTTATTATTAATTTCAGGTTGTCGCACCCTCCCCCACTTTAAGGAATTTGGTCCTCCATATTCACACGATTTCTTTCCAAAATAGCACTGGGGCACAAATGCCACTCCTAAACACACTTTCTAATACTCCTAACTAGCAGGACCAATTCTAATTCATGCTAATATATAAAAATCACCATGTCTAAGCATGAAAATATAAAATTAAGGTATGTTTAGAGGTACTTTCCATCACTTGTAGCCTGCCTTGCCGCTTTGGTTCATCCGGTTGCTCACGTCGAGGCGCCTGCTCCTTCATCAGAGGACAACGGAAAATCCTATGGTCTCCACTTCCATAACAGATGCACTTCCCTTCCTTCCTCCAAAAATCTCTGATCAATGCCCACCTTTGTCACAGTGCTCACACTTCTCCTTGACGGGGACAATCTATTGGTCTCCCTTCTTACCCTTCTTATCTTAATGAGATTCATTGCCTCCATTCGGTCTCTTCTTCGCATTGGTAGGCATACTATCCTCGGAACCATTTGCTCCTTCCTTCTTTGCAAGCCTTCTAGAAATCAGCTTCGTCATATCCATAGCATCATCTAATGATTGGGCCTTCTTCACCATCTCGGTATACACCTGAATTTCTAATGGCGCTAACTACGGGATATACTCGACTCTCAAACCATTCAGGAACCTCTTAGCTTTCAACTTTTCTATATAGACTAAGTGGGGTGCATAACAAGCTAATATAGAAAATTGAGCTTTGTACTCTGCTACGGACAAGTTCCTTTGCTACAAGGATGCGAATTCAGTGGCCTTCCTTTCTCGAACTCTCTCCGAAAAGTACTTTTCATTAAAATGATCTAAGAATTCAACCCATGTAACTTGATCATTTGGCAACGTTGCTTCGACGGACTCCCACCATGCCCGTGCGTCTCTCTCTAATTGGTACGTAGCTAGCAAGACCTTCTCCTTATCGATACATTGCATAACCCTAAATGTCCTTTCCATCTCTCTAACCCAATTTTCAGCCTCATCAGGATCGGTAGACCCACTAAACCTAGGGGGATTCATACCCTGAAAGCTTCGATGCAAATCACCTACACACTAACGAACTCCACCCTGAGCGACTTGTTGCAAAGCCTGGGTCAACCCTTAGACCGTACACTGCATCTCCCGCCATTGAGCACGCTCCACAGCCATCTTAACCTATAACATAAATGTTCAAGGATTAATAGCTTATAATCTTTTAACTTCATTTAAGATTACCATAGTTTTATTGATTAGCCCCATGGCTCTACCCAATCTCACCGGGTACCTATAAGGTACCTGACAATCGATATTTAACATATAACTTTAGTCTCAAGACCTAGGGTTTAAGAAAACCTAGGCTCTGATACCACTTCTGTCACGCCCTGAACCGATAGCAGCGAAACGCATTGCTTGGAACGTGACAGCGATACATTCATGATAAACAGAGCAAACCAATAGAGACGCAAGGGGACCAAGAATAAACCAAAAAGGTAATTTTATTGATATTAAAAAGTCATTATTACAAATGTATCGACTCAACTTACATAATAAAAAGGAAGGAAAGAAATACTCAATCACGGCACTAGACTCCAGATAAATAAAAGAGTCGCTTTCAGGCTCTTGGATCTTTTTCACTCTCACCCCTCCCCATCAGTTGGAGTATCTTCATTACTACCTAAAAATTGTTAGAAGAATTGAGTGAGCAAAGCGCTCAGTAGGAATTACACTCTATCATCAGGCAGAATATAAGTGATTAGCCAATTAACATAACATGAAAGTTCAACATGATGCAAAATGGAAAACTCAATCACTATCAAGAGAGTAGCGAAGTCAAATGGATGCCCAAGTATGTAAGGTAGACAAGTGTCACATACAAGAACAAGTTGAAGAATGAATAGCCAAGCACAAGGACAAGATATTACAAGTACTAGAATTCATATCCATAATTGCCCCTTCCGGGCCTCAATATCAAACATGTCAACTCACGCATATACAAACAATGCCAAAGATGTAAATTTGTCTAGAACTAATCTTGCATATAGTTGGCACAATGCCACACCTTATCATTCATAATATCCATACATGTCTGGGCTTTGCCTTACCCCTAGGACTAGATCCGGGCCCTTATAAATATCACCTAGCATTGAGTGTCAAAGTGGACCCAAAGTCCCACATCAAAAATTTCCAGACAACTTCCTAATGGCATTAGAATTCCAATAATAGCTCATGGAATGAAGCACTAGGAGAGAAACATTCCACTTTAGTAAAAAGAGTTCCAAGGTCAAGCCATGTAGCCGAGGCAATATGTGTAGGAATATGGACTTCTTAAGAGAATTCCAACCACAAGCTTATTAATCAAAGGGAAAATTCGTTGAACAAAAATGACTTTAAGAAAATATGGGAATGATTTCTAGGAAGATGAATGTTGAATACACCCAATAAAAGGTCATAATCTCGAGATATCACAGCATGGAGAGGCTAGAATGGTCTAACACTCAAAAACCACGAAAATGACAAATTTTTGGGACACCGGATGGAGTGGCGGTCATCGACCACTTGACCGCTATCATAAGGTGGCAGTCTCGCGGGGACCGCAATCAGGTGGGTCAGACCAGACTCATCCGGTCAGAGTAATAAGCGCGTCCAGTATGACTGACTCGTTTACATAAAAACATCTAGGTAACATGACGCCTCTAAAGCCAATAATACAGGTTCACAAGAACATGGTCTATCACGCGATCGCTACCAATAGGAGGTGGTCAAGCTAAGGCCGCTATCAGAAAACTGGATAGAAACTCGGCAAAACTTGGACAGAGCCTAGTTCCGCCCTTCAGGGTTTCTAGTGGGTTCAGGATTTCATGGTACAAGCTACTCGACATCCTAGTGGGAATCCCAGGCTCACAGAGACTTATGGAAGCCTTGAAACATGAACACCTAGTCCGACGGAAGGAATATCCAACTGAGAGACATTCTATGTCCGAGAATTAAGGGGCTTAAAACCACGAAAAATGGGGTATCAATAAGTCAATACCACTGGAGTGGCATGACCCTCAACAAATCCTAACTTAATATAATCATTATCAAGTCATGAACAACAAGAACAGGTTAATAGTGTGGAAGGATTCATGAACTAATCTATTCATTTGGCATGTTATTCTACTCTTTTCTAGACATAGAATGACATGAAAATGATTAAGTTAGAACATATATTTCATAAAACCTAGCTAACCATGTTCTGTCATATTATTAACCTAACAGCAAGTAGTATAACAGGGAGTAACGGACCATAAACACGCAAGAAATAACCCGAGTTTTTACTGGAAAATAGATTTGTTGCATCCCCTAGTTGATTTTGGTGCTTGGTTTTAATGATAACAAAACGATTGTGCTTGTGTGTGTGTTTCATTGAACAACATGTATGCAATTTGCTTAATGAGTTAATGCTTGCTTTGTAGGATCACACTTGGAAGTCTAATGAATGCTTGGATGAACAATTCTGCAGGTTTTACATTAGTGGAGTCGACCCCACCCATGCATTGCGTCGACTCCTCCATGTTTCATGCATATTCTTCATGGAGTCATTGTGGCCTAGAATGCAATTGGAAGTTATGTTAACCTTGGTGAAATCTGGTTTGATAGACACATACATTTGCATGGATGCATTGTTATTTGGTTTCATGTGTAAGTTGTGAAAATGTGCTTTTTAGGTGGTTGTAATAGAAGCTCTACATATGTTTGAGTGAGTTCAATGAAGCATTTTTGTGTGAACAAGTCTTTATTTTGAACATGTGAATGTTGTGCCCCTGTGGTCATTTGAGTCATTCGACATCATCTTGTGGCCATTTGAGTTATTTGATATTCTTGGTTTTGATAATAGCTAAACACTATAAGTCATTGTTGTTTTTCACTCTCATATGACTGACATACGTGATATTTTGTTCATGACAGATACGCCAATGAATGGACAAGGAATGGAGTGGAGATGGCAAATGTGAAAGCCTAATGATCGCGCCCAAGCAAGGATGGAAATCCTTTCAAATCGTGATCAATCAAACGATCAAACTCATGGCAGTCGCCTGGCAAACCAAACGTGTGGATAAGCATCTTGCCTCTCTACCATTCAATACAGGTGGTATATGTCATTTACTATCAAGCACCATTGGTAAGATTCTTACCTTGTCATAGCCATCAGTCTCACCATGGATATTCCATTTACCTCTCATTTCTAAACTTCGTAATGATAATTTGGATTGATAACTATCAAGTTCACTCTTCAAATGCATTAGTTTCTCAGTCCAATCATGGTAACATGCTCAAATGATCTCGATGTTTCTAATGCGTAAACTAAGTGAAATCGAACCCCCAAATGTAGGAAATAAATATCTACTTAAATTCATCATTATTTGGATGTATTTAATTGGGCTAACACTTCAACTTTGTAGGACTAGGTCATTCCAGTCGACACTTCACATAGCCACGATCGATGCACAAAGAAGCATAACCAAGAGAACCCAAGGTCAAAGACTCAGTTGACACCTTCAAGATTGTCAAGGTTGATGCCACAGATGAGAACGGGCTGCTAAAGGAGTTAAGCGATTGAGCTAACGGGCTAACGGACCGAACTGGGAAACACGGGGGTCTGCCCAGCTGGCGGTCGACCACCATCACAGGGGCGGTCGACCGCCCCTGCCAGCAGCTCAAAGTCTACAGTTCTCTCAGTGGCGGTCGACCGCCAGCCCAGGGGCAGTCGACCGGAATTTCTAGGGACCAAGTCTCTACAGGGTTTCTCAGTAGCGGTCGACCGCCAGCTTCCACAGGTCGACCGCCAGCCCCGAGCCAACAATTGTTGACTTCATTTTTCACCTTGAGGCCAGCCCCTTTCCATGGATTTCTTTAATCCTAAAGTCACCCAATCACCCACAAAATGTGGATCTGGTCTGGGAGATGTCTATGGACCATTCAAAGTCTATAAAATACATATAAGAGGGTTAGAAACCCTAAGGCATAAAGAGGGATCAAAGGAGATCAAGAGAGGCTAGAGGAGGTGCTTGGAAGAAGGGATACTGTAGCCGTAAATAGTATTTCGTGCAGAAGTTCTTCATCCATTCCAAGGTGTTTCAAGCTTAGATCTGAAGCAAGCAACCTCCAAGGAAGCTAGAAGCAATCAAGATTCTCAAAGGTGATCATAGCTACATCCATAAACCCCTTCATCAACTTAAGGGGATCCAAGGAAGCTCATCTCACAAGGAAGAAGAAGCCATTATTGTTGAATCAAGAAGAGAGCTTTGTGAAGAAGATAGAAGCCTCTGTTGGTGATCTACATCCATTGAAGAATCAGATTCAAACACCAGCAATTTTAGACAAGATCTATTTCATTCTAGCATATCTCCATATCTTGTTTGAGCATTTTCATCTTGTTCTCTTTTCAATTTGTTCAAGCTATTGAAATTGTGAATCGTCCCTACCGGTGGTTAGTAGGAAGGAAATCGGAAGTCCTCCGATCTGCGGTGATGACGTCCCTACCGGTGGTTAGTAGGAAGGCAATCAGAGGTTTTTTCGATTTGCGGTTCAGTGCATTGCGCTAGTGGAGCCTCACCGGGTTTGGTGAGGGGTGGACGTAGGACTAGGGATTTAGTCCGAACCACCTTA
Organism: Amorphophallus konjac; assembly: GCA_022559845.1. Lineage (NCBI taxonomy): Eukaryota > Viridiplantae > Streptophyta > Magnoliopsida > Alismatales > Araceae > Amorphophallus > Amorphophallus konjac. The sequence continues at coordinate 150,496 of JAHNEJ010001117.1, read as the reverse complement.
AAATCTCGTGTGTTGTAGTTTGATTGTGCGATTGCTTTGTGTTAGATGCATGCTTAGGTTTAATTTCTACATTGCTTGTTCATCTTGCTAAGCAAATCATTGTGTCCGTCGTTTAGCTAGTTATATTCCGCTGCGATTCTTTTTAACTAGCTATAAAGAGGGGTGTTCTGTGAAAAGAGGGGCAGATCTATTCACCCCTCCCCTCTAGATCCGCCATCCACTACTCAACAAGTGGTATCAGAGCGAGGCTCTGCCATTCCCAGATCCTACGATCTGCAGGGAAAGATCTCGGTGTATTTTATTTAGATGGCTTCATATGATACACATGCTTCGATGGTTTCTCCGCCCATTTATGATGGTTCAGATTTTTCTACATGGGTAGGGAGAATGTTCATCTATGTTAGCTCCATAGATCCACAATTGTCGACTCTTATATACGATGGTCCTCATGAGCTGCCATCAAATTTAATTGATTGGTCAGCCGAACATAAGACCAAACACAATGATAATCTTCCTGCATATAACTTAATTACAGCTGCAGTTGATCTCAGACTAACTCATCTTATATCCTCATGCAGCACAGCCAAGCAAGTACTGGACATGTCGGTTAAAATCAATGAAGGGAAGGAACAAGAATAAGAATGCTTCATGGCCGACCGTGCAGAACAGTCCAGCAATACATCCTCATCACTGGTAAACTCTGACTCCGAGGAATTCACTTTTGAAGAGCTTATGGAAGCCTATGATGAGTTGATTACTCAATACAAAAAGGTAAAATCAGCTAACAAAAATTTGAAAAAGGATCTCAAGAAAAGTAACCAAAATGAAAGCTCTTTTTGTAAAAATTGTTCTACTTTTGAAGAGCTTAACGACACTCTTTCTTTTGATCTAGATACGCATAAATAAAGCATTGCATGTCTAAGGGATGAAAATGAAAATCTTCATGATGAAATCACTAGGTTGGAAGAAATTATAATAAAACTTCAAAACCAACCTAAATCAATCTCTAATGATCAAACTGTGGCCGATGGGCTAATTCATGATGAGAGGTTGATTGGAGAAAGTAAAAATTCTGAAACTCAAAGTGAAAAGGTCCTAAAAGAAACTAAAGTTTCATGCTCTGCTAATTTTGCATGCAAAGAATGCTCGCTCTTGAAAAAGATAAATATGGGTCTCCATGATGATCTTTAATGGCAACAAAATCTGATTGATTCTCTGAAAGAAGAGAATAGAGAATTGTTGAAAAAGAAAATTGAACTTGAACAAGATGAAGAAGATGTGAATGAAAAACTGATTGCACTTGGAAAAGGCAAAACTATCATTGATGGTTGCTCTTAAACATTGCATGCTTTAGAACAAGAAAATCAAAATCTTAAAGCGGTAAATGCCATGCTCAATGAGCAATGGGCAGCATGCGAAGAGGATCATGCTGAATCTAAATAGCATATTTCCTCGCTTGAAAATGAAATTCAAGGTTTGAATGACTTCCTGTCAATGTTTGCCCAAGACCAAGAGTCTGGCTCATCAGAAGCTACCACATCCTGTGGTCACCAAAAAGGGCATACTGCTCGAAAGAAAAGCAAAATTCAACTTGCTCATCCAAACATGCACCACAACATGTCCAATGCTAAATACCATACTTTCCACAAAACGAATGTCTATTGTTATTATTGTGGTAGACATGGTCACACAGTGCATGATTGTTTCATCTTGAGAAATGATGAGCTTAGAACATGACAACAAGTGAAAGGGCAAGGAAAGAAATAGGTCAACACTGGTAGAGGGCCTGCTCAGCAGAACTCTGCACAGAATCGCATGGACAATCAGAAGTGTCGACATTCCCCTCCAGACAGGTTGACACTCCCCATGGCCTTCAAAAGAAATGCTTCTCTTTGCTGCTTTCATTATTGTAAGATTGGTCACACTAATGAGAAATACTGGCATCTGAAAGAAAGACACCACCCTCATACCACAAAAGGTAAGAATCATGCTCGCCCACAAAAGCATAGTCCACATGCACACGCACATGAACATAAAAAGAATAATCAATCTTTTGTGCATTGTTTCTATTGTGGGAAAAATGGGCATGAGATATATGATTGCCACACAATGAGGGAGGATGATATGATTGTCCTGAAAAGATGAGCCAAGATGCTAAACATGTTGCTAACTCACAAGGACCCAAGCTTGGGTACCTAAAAATTCCAAATGAGAATTTTGGGTGTAGGATGCCTTGGAGCTGAGAAATGAATGGTCAGGTAAATAAAAGCTCAAGGCACAGGTATGTAAATAATTGTTTTTATTATTTTCTGTCATTTTGCATGTTTAGGCTTGACATGTAGATAGTGCATCATAAGTTTGCCCATTTTGTTCAATAAAATTCTACAAACTAAATTACTTGTTTGAAATGATGATTTGTCCCCCATGGTGTGAAGATGAACACATGAGATGATGAGTTATTTGGTACCTGATATCAGCCACATGAAATTCTTGGATCTTGGTTTTGATGGTGCATACCATGGCTACATTTTCAACTCATTATTCATGTTAGCATTGTTCAAAGGGAGAATCTAGCAATTGACATCATCATGTTACATTCAGTTCAAAATCAATTTTGAATGATTTGTGTTTGCATCATCGTGTGATCTCATGTACTTCTATGCAGATCATGTTTAGGAAAAAATAAAAAATGTGCAATCATCATGCAGCATCTTCATTGCATTGTGCATTCAAATAAGTCTTAGGCTGCATAGTTCATTGCCAAACCCATGCATGCCACAATCCATCCCCATATATACTGCCAGTGCTTCCTGCCTTCCAGCAACAATTATTCAAACTATCAACAAGGTATGTGCAAACTTTTTCTGGAGTGGCAATGAAGGTACTAAGCGCCACTGGGTGTCCTGGAAAAACATCACCAAACCTATTGAGGAAGGTGGTCTTGGGATAAAAAGCCTGAACCACATCCAAATCACTATGGTGGCAAAGCAATTGTGGAGGATTTTAAATGAAAACTCCTTGTGGTCTCAATATGCAATGTCGAGGTATGTTAAAGGGCACCTCAGCAGTATAGTGAAGCCATTCCCTACTGGTGTTCGGAAAACATGGCTAAGCATACTGTGCTGTCCAGCACTCGGTGGATCCCCATGAATGGAAACACCATTGATATTTTGAAGGATAATTGGTGTGGTATGGTGCTGGCACCTCATGCTAATCTCCCGAAGATTACTCTTAGGAATGCCATCTCCAATCCAAACCACTTGGTCTGGTCCCATATTCCTCTGAGCATGGTACAAAAAGTCAGAACAATACAGCTTCAACAGAAGGCGGATATGTGTGTCTGGGCTCCTAACATAGATGGTACTTTCACTAGTAAATCTGCATACAATGCCGTTAGACAGCAAGGGAACAGAAGACAGCCTCTTAAGAAGTTATGGGGAGTTAAAATCCCCCCAAGAATCTCCATGTTTTGCTGGAGGGTTCTGCATATTGCAGTCCCGGTTGATAGTATGGTGAAGATCAGTGGAATTAATCTCCCATCTAAATGCGTTTGCTGCAAGTCCAACAATCAGGAAGAAAATATGAATCATTTATTTCTAAAGAGCGAACTTGCCAAACCGCTGTGGTTATTCTTTAGGACCCTATTTGATTCCCGCTGCATAAACTTCAGTTCTATCACAGGGTTCTGCTAGGATGTTATTTGTATGGCTGACAACAAATCTCCTCTTGGCTTTGCAGCCATTTTCACCATGATGCACATCTTGTGGGAGATATGGAAAGCGCGGTGCAAGCTCAAATATGAAGACAAGGGGCCATCTATTAGAGTCTTACAGCAGCAAATTGTGAAGCATCTGGATTTTGCCATGAAACAGACCACTTTCAACAGGGTCCCTTCAGCAAGAGACAGAGCTATAATGAATCAGTTTAATCTTGAGTTCAGTGCTGCAGAGAAGCCCCCAAAAATCATTAAATGGTCATGCCCGAGTACAGGCGTTGCCTTAAACGTTGATGGGGCCTCTAAAGGAAACCCAGGTCACTCTGGTGGAGGAGGATGGATCAGAGGGTGCAGATGGGAGTTTATATATGGCTTTTCCTACTATTATGGTGTGGGGAGCAATATGGTGGCTGAGGCAAGAGCACTACTGGATGGTCTTAGAATATTAAGTAAGAGTGGGCTGCATGCAGCAGTGATATATTCTGACTCAAAAGCCCTTATATCATTGATACAATCCAATGACAAGCCTCCATGGAGGATTTGTAAATGGTGGGATGAAATTAGAGATATTCTAACGAGATATGGCTGGAACATTAAGCACATTTACAGAGAGGGCAACTCGGTAGCTGATGCACTAGCCTCTATAGCATGTGCCAACAAAACCAACACAGACTATAGTAGCTGGAGGGATCTTCCAAGCAGAGCTCGTGGTTGTGCTACAGTTGATGCAGCTGGTCTCCCTAGCTGGAGGAGATGAGACTTGTACAGATCTCTGATTATTCTTTCTTCTATTTAGCTCATACCCAGGGGGATGCCCCGTGGTTCAAATTGTAACTGATTGTGCTGATATCAATAAAACTTAGGGTCGGATACTATTGGCGGATTTTGCACACCTCGTGCACCCCCCAATAAGTATCTCTTGGCCTCGTTTATACATTCAAAAAAAAAAAAAACCATGCATGCTTTAAGTAGGAGTCAACATCTAAAACCAAGCTGCTTGCTCCCTTAGAATAAAGTTGTATCAAATGGATGTAAAAAGTGCTTTCTTGAATAGATTGATCAAAGAAGAAGTCTATGTTGAGCACCCCCTGGCTTTGAAAACTCTAACCATGCAGATTTTGTATACAAGCTAGACATGGTGCTTTATGGCTTGAAGCAAGAACCAAGAGCTTGGTATGAGAGACTAAGCTTGTTCCTCATTGAGAAAGGGTACACACGAGGTAAGGTAGATCAAACACTTTTCACTAAGAGATAAGGTAAGAACATCTTGATTGTTCAAATTTATGTTGATGATATTGTGTTTGGTTTTACTAAATCTGAAATGTGTGAGGAATTTGCTAACATCATGACTAGAGAATTCGAGATGAGCCTAATGGGAGAACTCAAATTTTTTCTCGGTTTACAGGTCAACCAAGGAGAAGATGGGTGCTTCATAAGTCAAGCCAAATACATCTAGGAGCTGCTGAAAAGATTTGACATGACAAGTAGTAAAATAATTACAACTCCTATGAGCACTACAACATCACTAGATTCAGATGAAAATGGTAAATTAGTGGATGTAAAAATTGATGGGGACATCACCTCCCATGCCCACGTTCATAGCTCGTCTCCTCGCCCCGGTTGCATCCGATATGGTCTAGTTATCTAATTTTGAGTCCTATGTAATTTTTATTTGAGTCATTTGATGCAATTTTCATTTTACTTCAGTCATGTCCCTAGGTCTTGTGCTTATTTCCCTAAGTTTGAGAGTCATTATGTTGTTTAGTTAGTTATTGGGCCCAATTGATTGGGTTTGGCCCAAGTGCACCCCCTACCCCCTCGGTTATTTGTCATTGAGTCTTTTGTCAGGGTCTTATTGTAAAATATGGGTTGCCTATATATAGGGCCCCATTCCCTTCATTTTGAACTAATGAATCAATGAATGAAAAACTTGCCATTTTGAGAGTTTACACTTCTTATCTAGTGGAGAGATTCCATTTTTTGGGTGAGAGACCCTAGGGGATAGATTCCCCACCCTTCCCTCTCTTAATCTCTCTTTTTCACTCCACTTTCTCTCTCCTCCACACCCAATTTCGAAAATTTTCTCTCTCTTCCCTTCCCAACCACCACTCTCCCACCTACCCCCATTAAAGGCCACTCCCCTTCCCCACACATCTCATTACACTACCCCCTAGTCCCAAGGGAGCATCCCCAATCACTAAGCCACCCTCCAACCACCTCATCCCTTTCCCAAGCACCCTTCCCTCTCCCCCATGCAACCCTCCACTTCCCTAGGGCATTTGAATTTAAAAATCCCCTTCCCTCCACAGCCCTAGGGCGCCCAAGACCCCTCCCCTTTGGTTAGGGGTGGCCCCCTCTCATCATCTCCATCTTCCCTTGTTCCCCTCCATCACCCCCACCTTCTTCCATCTAAAGTAAGAGGACCTGCAGAAGACCTGAAGCTTACAGCAGCGACCCCACCTCCTCCGGACGTTCCTAGAAGCCCAAGAGCCATCGTTGGAAGCGTCTGCCTGTCTTCTTCGCAACGGCAGGGGTCTTGTCCCCATCGGAGCTCGGTGCTGCCCAGGAAGCCCATTCTTCCATGACTACGCAGATCTGCCCCGGCAGAGGTTCTGTGCCGGAGAAAGAGCTTCACCACGACGAACCCAGGAGGAATCAGGCCACGAGCTCTTCTACAAAGTTCTTCCCCTTCCTGTCTACTTTCAGAATCAAGAAGCGGAACTCCATTCGGCATCCTGTAGCAGGCGATATAATTTTTATCCCTCATCTTCACAGTCCTGTTACCCACACTCTGCACCGACCTGTCAACAGTGTTCAGAGTTCCCTGGTCCTCTTCGACATCATTTGGCCTCCCCGTCAATTTTTCTACGAAGAGGACTCGTCCACGGTTCCAACGACTCCGACGGTGCGAGATTCCGAGTTCGGGAGCTGTCAGGGAAACCTCTGCAACCTGCTGTTGGAAACCAGGAGCTAGCTCTGCAGAGATCCTGATCTGGAGAGAAAACTTCACCACGACAAACCCTGGAGGAATCAGGCCACGAGCTCTTCTGCAAAGTTCTTCCTCTCCCTATCTACTTTCAGAACCAAGAAGCAGAACTCCGTTCGGTATCTTGCAGCAGAAGTTACCAATTTTCTTCCTCAGGCGTTAGACTCTGCTTCCCACTGTCTGCATCGACCACTCCTCACTTTTCTGAGTCCTCTGATCTTCACCGGAATCTTTTGGCATCTCCGTTTGTTCTTCTGTAAAGAGGACTCACCCACGGTTCCAACGGCGACTGATTTGGAGTTCGGGAACGGTCGGGGCAGCTGCGTCTTCCTGCTGTTGATAATCTGTTGCAGACAATCCGAGAATCAGCAACCCTGTTCGTGCTCCCGCCCAGGCCGGCAGCAACCCCTGAAGAAATTAGAAAAATTTAGAGGCACTCTTGTTCTAGAGACGAAGAGATCCCCACTGGTCTCGCCCTCAGCAATATTCCTGAGCAAGTTCTACAGCTGCAACACCGGCTATCTATCCTTATCCGCAGACAGCAGGCAGATTCGGTATCATCACTTATTCCTCACTCTTTGCTTTGATTTCCCCTCCCCGCTTGGCCGACTGAAGGCCCCTCCCTACGTGGAGGTAGTATTGATTGTAATATCATTAACCCCCACCCCAAAGTCCCCCCTCCTGCGAGAGGTGTAGTGTTGTAATAGCTTAAACAGGTCAAGCTACCCCGGCGAGGCGTGTGGGGAACCCACGCTTCCCCGCTCGCCCTCGTCTCCGAGCGGGACCGATTTCTTCAAACCAGTCGAGTGAGTGCCCCAAAACTTTGCTCTAATTTATGCTTGTTCTTTCAATATTGGTTCATAAACTCCGCTGGCCGTGACGAGAGCCCGATCCTTAAGCTCATTGCTATAAGTGATCATCGTGGGAAGAGAGTGGAACCCGTGCCCTTTGGCACTTCGTCGGACCCTTGATTTGGGCAGCCATACCCTTGGGGAATCAAACCTTGGCCTTACTGGCCCTCTACCAGCAACGGCCCAGCCCACACAACCTTCCCTTGGCATTGCCAAGTTACCCCCGGGTCTTAGTGAGCATCGGGTGAGCGGTTGCCATTATCGGTCCGTTTTGAATGCTTAATTATGCTTGCTTGTTGAGTCCTAGGTTGTGTCACATCAATTGGTATTAGAGCAAGTCATTGACTTGTCTCTACAAGTCAAGTCCTAGGGCATGCTTGCATTCTTGTCCGAACCGTGCATTATCAACCCATCATTGTTAACATTGAGTCTTGGGTCACATGGCCCCTCTCCCAATCATATCCCATGCATGCTTACCTAATGGAGAGCCCGTAGAAATTGATTTCATTGACCTAGAATCTGAAAATTGGGTGTCCCCCGATATCATTACCTCTCTTTGTAGGACCGGACAAATTGTGCACAATGGAGACCAAGTCTTTATTGAATTCCATAAATGGTTCGGGAAGACTAAGTATTTAGATGGGGCTTGGTGTCAAAATGGAACATTGGCGGGTCCATGTATAATCCTAGGTAAGAAATGGTTAGATGAAAGGAATGCCGACATCGACCCAACACGTCGGACTTGCGTAGTGCATCCGCCACACCTTTCGGGAACCTTTAAATTCAACAACCTTTTATTCTCCCACCCGCGGGAATCCCACCCTTGTTCACCACCCCGGGTGCACCATACTCCGGCCATCATCACCCCACCATCAAAGAACCTTCCCACTCCATTAGTTTTGGAAGAAGTAGTCCACCCGCTTTGCCACATGAAGACAAATATCCCTCGGGAACCTATCCCCTCCATAGAGAGCACCCATGTCCCAATTGAAGAGGAAGCCTCACACGAGGATCTTCACCCTACACCACCCCCTCTAGATAATGCCGAATTCATCTTAGAAGAGTCCCTTGTTAGGTGGCTAAGGGAGAGCCTAACTAGAGAGATCTCGACCCATGTTTGCCCTCCCATAGAACAAAATTTTCCCCTAGTGCCCTTCTTCTCCTATCACACCACAATCCAAGCATCCTATGAAGTGGAGACCTTAGAGGATTTTCTTAGGGGCTTAGCATGGCAAATTGAGTTCACTAGCATGTTGACCCCTATGGCCGAACAACCTAGGAGCATTGGCCTCCTACACCTATGCATTGGGTCTATCACCTCGATTTACACCATTGGTTGCTACACTAGCGACCTTCTTTTCCTTCTCCCTATGGTGGAAGAACCCATCTTGGTCCACTCCCCTACCATTGAGATCCCAAGTGCTTTGGTCGGCCAACCCACTAACGACTATGGCCCAATTATCTTGGAGGAGGATGACCCATATTTTTGGGGCTTTGAGGATGAGGAGTTCCTCTCTCTAGGTAACCATTTCCACGATCCCTTTGACCCCTTCCTATACCCATGTGGCCCAACCATCTTACCCACCACCCACCCTTTCCTACCCTCACCCACCATATTGGGCCAAACCAACCTCATCCATGACCCGGGTTACACCTTGGGAGCCATGACCTTGGGCCACATATCCCTAGGTAATAAGGTTGTGCCCCACCCCATGACGACCACCTTCTTAGATCCATTCGATCCTCTCCAATAGGAGTTCAAAGGTTGTCCCACACCTATACACATGGAAGTCACCTTTTGGAAAAGCATGCAAGTGTCTAGGATTACCACACCCCTTGGCAGGAACACTATGTTGGGTCCATTCATTCATATCACCCACATGTCAAGTAGAAAGTATGAGTGGTCCATATTCGGATGTCATGGTCCACCTTCATTCATCATGGGTCTTAAGCATGTCAAAGGCATCTACAGATGTCCGGGTCCCCCGATATTTATCACCAATTTGCATGATAGGGCCACCTACGGGTGCCCCGGTCCACCTAGGCTGACCAAAGACTACACTGCTTCATTACATGATAGGTCTACTTTTGGTTGCCCAGGTCCACCCATCACCCCTAGAATGTCTGCATTCATAACATTGCATAAAGAGATCCGCAAGCACATTAGCAAGAAGAATGTGACTGATAAAAGGTTGGCCGACTCTCATCGGCGCTCACCAAGAATTCCACATGGGTGACTTTGTGATGGTGAGGAAGGAGAGGCTCTCCCCGGGAGTCATATCCAAATTGAGGCTATGTGGGGCTGGTCCCTTCCAGGTCCTGAGGCGCATTGGCGCTAATGCCTATGAGTTAGATCTCCCCGAGGAGTATGGAGTGAGTCCCACATTCAATGTAGCCGACCTAGTACCTTATAAGGGACCCACGGTGGTACCTAGTGAGGATATTGAGCCTATTCCCTCCGTTGAGAGAGCACCCACCCGTGAGGAGAGACCACCAGCCAAGAGAGCCCAGCGTGAGCGCATTGAACGAATATTGGATGAACAAGTCACTACCACCAGGAGCAAGATATATGAGCGCTATCTCGGCAGGTGGATGGATCGGTCTCATTCGGAAGACCTGAGGGCAGTACCACTTATACACCCTCCGAGGAGGGAAGGACACTTACTCGACGGAGTCGAGTTCTCCGCACCCCGGGAGTATGATGGGGACATCACCTCCCATGCCCACGTTCACAGCTCGTCTCCTCACCCCGGTTGCATCCGGCATGGTCTAGTTATCTAATTTTGAGTCCTATGTAATTTTTATTTGAGTCATTTGATGTAATTTTCATTTTACTTCAGTCATGTCCCTAGGTCTTGTGCTTATTTCCCTAAGTTTGGGAGTCATTATGTTGTTTAGTTAGTTATTGGGTCCAATTCATTGGGTTTGGCCCAAGTGCACCCCCTACCCCCTCGGTTATTTGTCATTGAGTCTTTTGTCAAGGTCTTATTGTAAAATATGGGTTGCCTATATATAGGGCCCCATTCCCTTCATTTTGAACTAATGAATCAATGAATGAAAAACTTGCCATTTTGAGAGTTTACACTTCTTATCTAGTGGAGAGATTCCATTTTTTGGGTGAGAGACCCTAGGGGAGAGATTCCCCACCCTTCCCTCTCTTAATCTCTCTTTTTCACTCCACTTTCTCTATCCTCCACACCCAATTTCGAAAATTTTCTCTCTCCTCCCTTCCCAACCACCACTCTCCCACCTACCCCCATTAAAGGCCACTCCCCTTCCCCACACATCTCATTACTCCACCCCCTAGTCCCAAGGGAGCATCCCCAATCACTAAGCCACCCTCCAACCACCTCATCCCTTTCCCAAGCACCCTTCCCTCTCCCCCATGCAACCCTCCACTTCCCTAGGCCATTTGAATTCAAAAATCCCCTTCCCTCCACAGCCCTAGGGCGCCCAAGTCCCCTCCCCTTTGGTTAGGGGCGGCCCCCTCTCATCCTCTCCATCTTCCCTTGTTCCCCTCCATCACCCCCACCTTCTTCCATCTAGAGTAAGAGGACCTGCAGAAGACCTGAAGCTTGCAGTAGCGACCCCGACCTCCTCCGGACGTTCCTAGAAGCCCAAGAGCCATCGTTGGAAGTGTCTGCCTGTCTTCTTCGCAACGGCAGTTGTCTCGTCCCCATCAGAGATCGGTGCTGCCCAGGAAGCCCATTCTTCCACGACTACGCAGATCTGCCCCGGTAGAGGTTCTGAGCCGGAGAAAGAGCTTCACCACGATGAACCCAGGAGGAATCAGGCCAAGAGCTCTTCTAAAAAGTTCTTCCCCTTCCTGTCTACTTTCAGAATCAAGAAGCGGAACTCCATTCGGCATCCTGTAGCAGGCGTTATCAATTTTCTCCCGCAGCTTCGCAGTCCTATTCCCACAGTCTGGACCGACCTATCAACATTGTTCAGAGTTCCCTGGTCCTCTCCAACATCATTTGGCCTCCCCGTCAGTTTTTTTGCGAAGAGGACTCGTCCACGGTTCCAACGACTCCAACGGTGCTCGATTCCGAGTTCGGGAGCTGTCGGGGCATTCTCTGCAACCTACTGTTGGAAACCAGGAGCTAGCTCTGTAGAGATCCTGATCCAGAGAGAAAGCTTCACCATGACAAACCCCGGAGGAATCAGGCCATGAGCTCTTCTGCAAAGTTCTTCCTCTCCCTGTCTACTTTCAAAACCAAGAAGCGGAACTCCGTTCGGTATCTTGCAGCAGAAGTTACCAATTTTCTTCCTCAGGCGTTAGACTCTGCTTCCCACTGTCTGCATCGACCACTCTTCACTTTTCTGAGTCCTCTGATCTTCACCGGAATCTTTTGGCATCTCCGTTTGTTCTTCTGTAAAGAGGACTCACCCACGGTTCCAACGGCGACTGATTCAGAGTTCGGGAATGGTCGGGGCAGCTGCGTCTTCCTGCTGTTGATAATATGTTGCAGACAATCCGAGAATCAGCAACCCTGTTCGTGCTCCCGCCCAGGCCGGCAGCAACCCCTGAAGAAATTGGCAAAATTCAGCGGCACTCTTGTTCCAGAGACGAAGAGATCCCCACTGGTCTCGCCCTCAGCAAAATTCCTGACCAAGTTCTACAGCTGCAACACCGGCTATCTGTCCTTATCCGCAGACAGCAGGCAGATTCGGTATCATCACTTATTCCTCACTCTTTGCTTTGATTTCCTCTCCCCGCTTGGCCAGCTGAAGGCCCCTCCCTGCGTGGAGGTAGTATTGATTGTAATATCATTAACCCCTACCCCAAAGTCCCCCCTCCTGCGAGAGGTGTAGTGTTGTAATAGCTTAAACAGGTCAAGCTACCCCGACGCGGCGTGTGGGGAACCCACGCTTCCCCGCTCGCCCTCGTCTCCGAGCGGAACCAGTTTCTTCAAACCGGTCGAGTGAGTGCTCTAAAACTTTGCTCTAATTCATGCTTGTTATTTCAATATTAGTTCATAAACTCCGCTGGCCGTGACGAGAGCCCGATCCTTAAGCTCATTGCTATAAGTGATCATCGTGGGAAGAGAGTGGAACCTGTGCCCTTTGGCACTTCGTCGGACCCTTGATTTGGGCAGCCATACCCTTGGGGAATCAAACCTTGGCCTTGCTGGCCCTCTACCAGTAAGGGCCCAGCCCACACAACCTCCCCTTGGCATTTCCAAGTTACCCCCGGGTCTTAGTGAGCATCGGGTGAGCGGTTGCCATTATCGGTCTGTTTCGAATGCTTAATTGTGCTTGCTTGTTGAGTCCTAGGTTGTGTCACATCAAAAATCTATAGAGGTATGATCGACGCCTTGCTTTATTTGACTGCATCCTGACCAGATATCCAGTTTAGTGTTTGTCTCTGTGCTAGATTTCAAGCTAGTTCTAGAGTAGGACCAAACATATTGAGATTAGGCATCACTTCATTAGAGATGAGGTCTTTAAGAAAAATTTTAAACTGCATTTTATTGAAACTCTAAATCAGATTGCTGACATCTTTACCAAGTCCTTGTGTAATGACATGTTTACTACACTCAGAACGGAGCTTGGTCTTTGCATACCTCATGCCACTAAAAATTGAAATGATGATCCTCTTCAGCTTGGTTGTGTGTCTTGAAATTTGGCATCCATGCATTCTTCATATGTAAATATGTCATTTTGCATCTGATGTAGCATTGCATGTAGTCACGATGCATAATAAAGTTGAATTCATGTTCACGATGCATTGCATGTTGTGTAGCTTCATTCTTGCATGGCCATGGTATATCGAATGTTGATGTTTGGATAGGCAGGTTATGTTTGCCTAGAAGCACTCACTATGCATGAGGTTTCACCTCCGTCAAGTACCATAAGCCACTATCGCATATAGGCTATATAGAAAGGAAGAGTTGTATCTTTGCAGCATTCATGAATTTGTTTAATCTTCATTCTGTTGTATTTAATAAGTGTACAACCATGTGCTGGGCCATGCATTTCATGTCTGCCAACTTCATGTTTGATCAGGTCAACCCCTGCATGGTTCTAGTCAACCTCTCCTTGACAAATATCTTTTCACTTGCAAACATTACTCTTTGAGTGCATCCATTATATATCCTTGGGGGGAGTCTTGCTGCCTTTCTTAATCCCTTGCAATCTGAGCTTCACTGGCTTCCAATTTGAAAATAAGATCATGAGACCTACAGAACTACGGCGTAAGAGCTTTCTATTATATGAACTGATTATTATCCATCCAATGAAAATGATTCAGATTTAATGATTTCCTTGAAGTTCTGAAATATTTGTTATGAAATCATCTATGTTCTGTGGTTTTAATAGACCTTAACTAGAGATTACATATTGTGCCATGAATGACTATTCTGAAATCTGAAAATTCAAAACTCATAGCAACGTTGGTTGAGATGTTAAAGCTTAGTATTATTTTTAAACATCTTGATGAGCTGGAATTCTTGAAAATCAACTTGACAGAGCAATGATATTGTTGCACGGAGAAATATGTCACGTCATCCAACAAGTGACGAATGATATGTCATGATGTGCCCCTGTTATCTCTGTCTTAATTCACTTGGACTTTAGGCAGAGCACTGGCATACTTGCTGAGACATATATCTTCTCATCAAAGAAATGAGATCGGATATGTCATGACGTGACTTTACTATCTCTGTTCATTCTGAAGCATAACAGTCAGTCTTACCAAATACCTAGGAATACTGGCGTCTAAACAACGTGTATTCTTACGACTAGGAGGCATGTACTAGACTCGATTGCTCGTAAAATATGAGTCATGTGCATAAAACTGCAAAAGATCATGCAAAATAATGCTGAAATCATACGATTCCATGCTTTAGTCATACTTGTTTAACCTCAATACTAGTTTGTGCTCTTCCCCATGAAGTTGTTGAATATGAATGCATAACACAAGGGAAGGTTCACCATTGCCATGATATGCACTTCTGGTTCATTTCTATTAAAACATGGATGTAGCTGCTTTTCAAACTCTGTTGATGATCTCGGATTTCATTAGCTTTGAACCATATATATTGCTCACGGCATGTTTCCGGTTTGCATATAATGGCTTGCTCTTCGCTCTTATTCAGCTCTGATCACTAAGACTTTTGTCAACAACTCTACCTTACCCCTCCCTTTTGCTGTTGTCAAAGGGGGAGAATTTTGTGAGTTACCTTTGTGAGTTGTCAAAGGGGAAATGTCTGTTGTGATTGTTCATGCATACATATCCTTTGTGTTTGTGAGGGTGACCGCGTCAAAGGGGGAGAGCGTCAAAGGGTGAGAAGTATAATTCTAGAAATCTCTTTGTGATCATGCATACATATTAGCATTCACATGCTTCGATCATCCATGCTGATCATCCATGCATACATATCCGCATTCACATGTTTTCAACATCATGGATCTTGAGCTGCATATGTTATAAAGTATGCCATCCTGGATATTACTGCCACATAATGGCTCACAGTGTTGTCATCATCAAAAAGGGGGAGAATATTGTGTCCCTGTGGTCATATGAGTCATTCGACATCATCCTATGGTCATTTGAGTTATTTGATATTCTTGGTTTTGATAATAGCTAAACACTATAAGTCATTGTTATTTTCCACTCTCATATGACTGACATACGTGATGTTTTGTTCATGACAGATACGCCAATGAATGGACAAGGAATGGAGTGGAGATGGCAAATGTGAAAGCCTAATGATCGCGCCCAAGCAAGGATGGAAATCCTTTCAAATTGTGATCAATCAAACGATCAAACTTATGGCAGTCGCCTGGCAAACCAAACGTGTGGATAAGCATCTTGCCTCTCTACCATTCAATACAGGTGGTATATGTCATTTACTGTCAAGCACCATTGGTAAGATTCTTACCTTGTCATAGCCATCAATCTCACCATGGATATTCCATTTACCTCTTATTTCTAAACTTCACAATGATAACTTGGATTGATAACTATCAAGTTCACTCTTCAAATGCATTAGTTTCTCATTCCAATCATGGTAACATACTCAAATGATCTCGATGTTTCTAATGCATAAACCAAGTGAAATTCAACCCCCAAATGTATGAAATAAACATCTACTTAAAGTCATCGTTATTTGGATGTATTTCATTGGGCTAACACTTCAACTTTGCAGGACTAGGTCATTCCAGTCGACACTTCACATAGCCACGATCGATGCACAAAGAAGCATAACCAAGACAACCCAAGGTCAAAGACTCAAGTGACACCTTCAAGATTGTCAAGGTTGATGCCACAGATGATAACGGGCTGCTAAAGGAGTTAAGTGATTGAGCTAACGGGCTAACGGACCGAACTGGGAAACACGGGGGTCTGCCCAGCTGGCGGTCGACCACCATCACAGGGGCGGTCGACCGCCCCTACCAGCAGCTCAAAGTCTACAGTTCTCTCAGTGGCAGTCGACCGCCAGCCCAGGGGCAGTCGACCGGAATTTCTAGGGACCAAGTCTCTACAGGGTTTCTCAGTAGCGGTCGACCGCCAGCTTCCACAGGTCGACCGCTAGCCCCGAGCCAACAATTGTTGACTTCATTTTTCACCTTGAGGCCAGCCACAGCCCGGAATTTACGTAGGACTGAGGATTCACTACTGAGGCTCCACTAGTAGGCTAAACCCCTCTGTTTTAAGGTGGACGTTGCACGGTCGATCTTTGATTTTGATACCCATGTAAATCTCATGTTTCACCTTGTTTTATCGTTTCAAATTCATAGGCTAAACCCCTCTTGAATCAAGGATTAATGGTACAATCAAACCACAGTTCATGTGGCTTATGAGGCCAAAAAAATGTGTTTTGGCATGTGAGCAGAGAACAGTCGACTCTTTCTAGGAGGAGTTCTCTCTTGTGCGTTTTCTAGGTTCTGCCCAGAAAGAGTCGACTCTTAGAGTCAACTCTTTTTTGGCAGAGTGCTATCTTGGGCATTTTGTGGTACACATGCAGGAAGAGTCGACTCTAAGAGTCGACTCTTTCCGGCAGGTCCGCGACGGGTGTAGCAACCCTAATAAATGAATAATTGAAATAAATTAAAACATATATATTACAGAAGTAATATATATAAAAGGAATAGGGTTAATTGGATGAAATAAAACAAATTAAAATAACGCCTCTTATTAAGGCGTTAATTTATAAAGAAACGCCTCTATCCATGGCGTGAATAAAGAAAGGACGCCCACACCTACGGTCGTCAGTTCTCACGCGACCAAATGGGTAAGTAAAAGAAACGCCTCTATCTTGGGCGTGTTTTAAAACACGAAACGCCCCTTTTCAAGGCGCTTTTTAAGAAACGCCCTTATGCAAGGCGTTAATTAAAGAATACACGCCCTGACCAAAGGCGTTAATTCCGTTCGTGAACCGTTCGAACCCAGAGCTTATCCAGGGAAAGATTAACCTAATCTAGTAAGTGTCTAATAGAGTAAGGACTCTATTAGGGATATACTACCCTCACACAATCACTAACTCTAATAGGACTTCCAAAGTCTTATAAATAAACCTGTTCGGCCAACCCTAAATCTATTTGGACGAACTACTGCTGCACGGTACGTGAAGAACAAACTGTTCTTCTTATTCCCTTTTATTTTTCTTGCTTCAGATTATATGAAGAATAATTAGTTTTCTTCTTGTTCAGGAAACTCTGCTACTGCCGTCGAAGAATAGGTAATATTCTTCTATCTTTTTCCTTAAACGTCGATTATAACTATGAAGATTATTAACATCTTCATCTTCCCTCTTTTTCTCTTCCTCTACAGGTTCTGTAGCGTGAAGATCTTTGAAGAACATTTGTTCTTCTTCCGGCTGCTGCTGCTGTTGTGGATTTTCGTTGCAACAGAGCTCATCTTCTATCTCATCCTTCACGTTCCATTAAAGGTAGGTTTTCTCAAGTTATTGTAGCCCAAATGAAATTAATGCAAGATATATATATATATAAGCATGTCATGCATACAGTTATTATAGTTTCCATGCGTTTTCTGCAATATTTTGAAAGAGACGCCCCTGTCAAGGGCGCTAATTCACATGAAACGACTTTTCCCAGGTCGTTAATTTCATGTTTAACGCCCCATACTCAGGCGTTAATTTCTTTAAACCGTTAATCACCCATCTTAAGAATTGATTATCTATGAAATCATGATTATAAAATAATGCATGATCCTCTGTCTTCAACCTGCTAACTTTACTGTCATGATATTACATTCGTTCCTCTGTTATCCTGAAATTGTTACTGTCCTTAAAGTTTCTGAAGGAACTTGAATTAACGACTTGGACAAAGTCGTTTTCCACATATTAACGCCCCCTCATAGGGCGTGAATCTGAAAGGTAACGCCCCTTCCTAGGGCGTGTATCGGTTAAAATCCTGAAATTTAAATATTCTGGAAAATAGAATTAAATAGTAACGCCCCTGCCCAGGGCGCGTTTTTGATAATTCCTGAAAATTAATTGTATTCTGTCAAATATGTAAACAATAAGACGCCTTCTGGTGTAGTCGTCAGATCTTGAAGAAACGACCCTGACCAAGGCGTGTTTTAGACAATTCATGAAATTATTGATATTCTGTCAAATATATATATAAGGAGACGCCTGCTACTGTAGTCGTCAACTCTTGAAGAGACGCCCCTTCCCAAGGCGCGTTTTAGATAAATTATTGAATTATTGAAAATTCGGCAAAACGGACCATATGTAAACGCCCTACTGTTAGGCGTTAATTACTTGAGAAACGACTTGACCTAAGTCGTTATTTTACTATAAACTGATTTTCATCTGATTTGCTAACCGATGGTTTTATATATTATAATATATATATATATCGGCACTATTCTCCACTCCGTGAGTATAGTCCCATGTTTTCATGTTGATTTACCGATCACACTCAACTCTCATTGACATACAAGCTCTCCATTGGACATTCCGTTCCTTTGGACTAGCGAGTTAGTCATAGAGACCTCCGTAAGACTCCTCGTAGCCTTGGATTCCCTCAAGGCCGACTGAGCTGGTTGTACCCTAAAAACCCATTACACCATTGATGCCATGTCACTCTAAAGAAACATGGGATACCGGCCCTTATGATTATACAAAGAGTATATCATAAGAAATTCTTAATGGGATGATGATATCATGCCATATCATGCCATTCTTGTAAACCTCAATTCTATGATAAGAATGAGGGTATCTTACCTTTGATATACTGTTCATGTGGACCTCAATTCTATATAAAGAATATCCATACTGATTTGTCATGGTACCCAAGTTAAGGGAATCATATTCTACCTAGTTTTATCGATATCGTGATTATACCGTTATTATCGCCATTCTATGTCCTTTGTCATATTTTGGACTCTTTTCTATCAAAGTTGTCATACGTGTCTACAAGCTTGATTATTGAAATTCTATGTTGGCTATAAACAAGAGTGGATGTCAAAACACATGATAAATGCCTGCGCATATAGGGCCCGATCTGGTCCTGGGAGGAGCACCCGAAAGTACTTGTGCCCATGGGAGTTAAAATGATAAGGTATCTGGCATTATACCGAGTACTTGACTTGCTTGATTGGACATTCCACACACATCTTGTACTTGAATCGTACTTGACTTTACATGAAATGCGTGGCCCGAAAAAGGGTAATTTACTTGCTTGATACATGATAGCCAAAGTTCTTGACATGACTTGTTAAACGTGCTTGCTTGAATACCTTGAATATATTTGTCATCTTGTTGGAAGTTCATGATTAAGTTCATCTTATTTCTTTGATATTACATTCTCTCTATCTTGTCGTTTTATGCGAGCATGCATAGCTTTATTGCATTCATGAAAGATGTAATTACTTAAACCCCTTGCTAGTACTTGAGATATAATTTCCTACTGAGCGTTCGCTCATTCCGTTTGTCCCTTTGTACTTTTCAGGTAAGTCCGACGACGATGGAAGTCAATCGGATGGCAATGGTCAAGAGTGAAAGTGATAGAGCTTCTACAAGTGTCGTCTAGTCTTTTCTATAGTTTCTTGAGTCAAATATGTATTCTTTTCCTTTTTATTAAATAGAGTATTGGATTTGTAATAGTCTATCCATTATGAAATAAAGGATTGGGTTATCTTGCTATTTTGCGCATCTCTGTATTCGTGTCGAATACACGACCACTCTGATTGACATGATTGATATAGACACGTCGCGCATCTCCGGGTATCTTCCGCGCTCGGGGCGTGACAGTCTTTGTGGTATCAGAGCCTAAGGTATTCAATTCCTAGGAAACCCAAGTCCAAGGATAGGTTTCAAAACCTTTAACCAAGTGAGAGTGGGTAGAACCAAGGGTTAAATGATCAATGAGTCCTTTATAAGATCATAGTGATATAATACTAACATAGCTATTGTAATTGTAGGATAATGGCTGCCGAACGTGCTCAATGGCGCAACATGCAGCGTACCCTTCAAGGGATGACCCAAGTGCTACAACAGGTAGCACAAGGTGGTGCTCCACGAGCTGGAAGCTTACACCAAGCATTCAAGAATATGAATCCCCCGAAGTTCATGGGATCAACCGATCCAGACGATGCCGAGCATTGGGTTCGGGAGATTGAACGTATATTCCGTGTTATGCAATGCACGGATCAGGACAAAGACTTATTAGCTACTTTCCAGTTAGAAAAGGATGCTAGATGCTGGTGGGAATCGATTGAAGCTACTATTGACCCAACTCAAGTTACATGGGGTGAATTCGTTGAATATTTCAACGCCAAATATTTCTCTGATAGGGTCCAGGAAAAGAAGGCCGCCGAATTTGCCGCATTAAAGCAAAGATCTTTATCGGTGGCTGATTATGAAGCACAGTTCTCTAGACTGTCTAGATATGCTAAGCATTTAATTAGCACGGAAAAGATGAAAGCCCGTAGATTTCTTAATGGGCTTAGGCCCCACTACATTACTCAACTGGCGCCTATGGATATTCAAGTTTATACTGAAATAGTGCGCCGAGCTCAGTTGCTTGAAGATGCCACGGAACTATCTGATAGGATCCGTGGGAAAGACAAAAAGGAGCAAGTCACAAGTTCGGGTTCTTTTAAACCCAACTTTAAGAAGAGGCCCAATAATGGAGGTTCTTCCTCTCAAGATCAGAAGTACAAGAAATCCAAGCCTTTCTCTATCACCACTACACCTCTAAACGTAGTATGCAAGCATTGTGACAAGGCTGGTCACAAAACAGAAGAATGCTGGAGGAAATTAGGAGCATGTCTCCGTTGTGGGAGTCGTGAACATCGGATTCCCGATTGTCCATTAATGAATGACCAAGACGGTGAGGGTAAACGCCCAGTGACAAGGAACGCGTGTCTTCATGCGATCCAAGAGACCGAACCAGAAGAAGAAGGCGGATTGGTGGAAGGTACATTAAAAATTTGTTCCAAATATGCACATGTCTTATTTGATACGGGTGCATCGCATTCCATTATTTCCAAGAAGTTTGCTGACCCATTACATCTAGAACCAGAATGGATGAAGTTAATATTGTCTACTCCTCTCGGAAACGAGACGGATATCACACATCATTACCAAAACTGTGAGGTATTAGTTCGAGGAAAGAATTTTCCTATTGATCTTATCTGCTTAGATCTAAAAGAGTATGATGTTATACTAGGAGCATATTGGTTATCCAAATACCAGGCAACGGTTGATTGCCGTGATAGCAAGATTGTTTTCAAGGAATTTCCGGAACTGACTTATACTAGTCCTAAGAGTCGAAGCAAATCCCCTCTTATCTCGGCTCTTCGAGCAAGCAAGCTCGTCAAGAAAGGATGTGTATCCTTCCTTGCTTTTGTCACTATTAAAGAAGCTAAGGAAACCAAGATAGAAGACGTTCAAGTAGTACGAGAATTCCCAGACGTATTTCCAGAAGATTTGCCGGGATTACCCCCTCAAAGAGAAGTGGCCTTCACCATTGACTTAGTCCCTGGTGCTGGTCCTGTTTCAAAGGCACCATATAGAATGTCCCCTGCTGAACTCAAGGAGTTGAAGGAGCAGTTGATGGAACTAATCCGAAAAGGGTTTATTAGACCCAGTACTTCCCCGTGGGGAGCACCAGTCTTATTTGTAAAGAAGAAGGATGGATCCATGAGATTGTGTATCGACTATCGACAGTTGAATCATCTTACTATCAAGAACAAGTATCCACTGCCGAGAATCGATGAATTATTTGATCAGATTTCTGGATCCAAACATTTCTCCAAGATTGATCTCAGGTCTGGTTATCATCAATTGAAGATTAAAGATGAAGATATTCATAAAACTGCATTCAGAAGCAGGTATGGCCACTATGAATTTGTTGTTATGCCTTTTGGACTAACAAATGCCCCTGCTGCCTTTATGCAGTTGATGAATAGCATATTCAGGCCTTATCTAGATCAATTTGTGGTGGTTTTCATTGATGATATATTGATATATTCCAAGACTAAGGAAGAACATGAAGAGCATTTGAGGATTGCATTGCAAGTCTTGAGGACAAATCAATTATATGCTAAACTCAGCAAATGCGAGTTCTGGCTTGAAGAAGTGGCTTTTCTCGGACATGTCATATCCAAGGACGGTTTATCTGTAGATCCGTCAAAGGTTGAAGCTGTAAGAAACTGGGAAAGACCCACTAATGCAAGCGAGATCAGAAGTTTCTTAGGTCTTGCAGGCTACTATCGGCGATTCATCAAAGATTTCTCTAAGATCGCCGTGCCCCTTACAAGGTTAACTCGTAAGGAGATCCGATATGAATGGAGTGAGGAATGTGAAAGCAGTTTCCAAACTCTCAAGGATCATCTCACTACAGCTCCGGTCTTAGCCCTACCAATTGAAGGAGAGAAATTCGAGGTCTACACTGATGCTTCTGGCATTGGCCTCGGATGTGTTCTAATGCAACAAGGGAAGGTCATAGCATACTCTTCTCGTCAACTGAAGAAGCATGAGGAGAATTACCCCGTCCATGACTTAGAACTGGCCGCGGTAGTATTTGCCCTAAAGATATGGAGACACTACTTATATGGAGCACAGTTTACGGTATACTCCGATCACAAAAGTCTCAAATATCTATTTTCACAAAAGGAGCTGAACATGAGACAAAGACGCTGGCTAGAATATCTCAAGGACTTCGACTTCAATATACAATACCATCCCGGAAAGGGTAATTATGTTGCTGACGCCCTTAGTCGAAAGCCGAGAGCAATGATAGCAAATTGTATGATGCAAGAATGGAGGTTACTTGAACAATTCTCCGAGCTCAATATAAGCTTGGACACGGAATCCAAATTTGTCACACTATCTCATGTAAGCATACAGTCAGATTTGTTATCTGAGATACAAACACTTCAGGATGATGATCCTATATTAGTAGAAATCAAAAGCAGATTAGAAGGACAATCTGATTTTCAACTAACTTCTGATGGAAGATTATCGTTCAAAGATAGAACTTGTATACCCGATTGTCCGGAATTAAAGAAGAAGATCTTAGATGAAGCTCACCGATCAAGGTACACTATTCATCCAGGATCAACCAAAATGTACCAAGATGTAAAGAGGAACTTTTGGTGGCCTAATATGAAAAGAGAAATAGCGGACTATGTATCACGCTGTCTCACATGCCAACAGGTCAAGGCGGAACACCAAAAGCCTGCGGGAAAACTACATCCTCTAGATATTCCTAAGTGGAAATGGGAGGATATTGGTATGGACTTCATCATGGGTTTGTCTAAATCTAAAGGAGGACATGATGGAATCTGGGTTATCATTGACCGATTGACTAAATCGGCACATTTCTTGCCAATCAAAAGCCGATGGTCAATTGATGTGCTAGCTGCACTATACATCAAAGAAATAGTCAGGATACATGGAATTCCTGTCTCAATCGTGTCTGATAGAGATCCCCATTTTACTTCTCATTTTTGGAAGGGATTACAACATTCCTTGGGAACAAGGCTCAACTTTAGTACTGCTTTTCACCCACAAACGGATGGTCAGACCGAGCGAACCAATCAAGTTGTTGAAGATATGCTGAGAGCATGCATTATTGACTTTGGAGGAAGCTGGCATGACCACTTACCTTTAGTTGAATTTGCATATAATAATAGCTACCAAGCTAGTATCCAAATGGCACCTTTCGAAGCCTTATACGGAAGGAGTTGCCGATCTCCCATATGTTGGAACGAAGTTGGAGAGAAACAACTATTAGGTCCAGACATGGTAAGGGATACAACTGAGAAGATACAGGTAATCAGAGAAAGATTACAAGTTGCTCAGACAAGGCAAAAGGCTTATGCTGATACCAGGAGAAGAGATCTTGAATTCCAGGTTGGAGATCATGTATTTCTTAAAATATCCCCTGGACGTGGCATACGAAGATTTGGTGTTAAGGGCAAGCTTACGCCAAGATTCATCGGACCATTTGAGGTACTCGAAAGAGTTGGCGAGGTTGCTTATCGCATCGCGTTGCCTCCTCAGTTGTCCGAGGTACATAATGTATTTCACATATCTATGTTGAAGAAGTATGTGCACGATCCGTCACATATTATTGAGCATGGAGATCTGGTGATCCAGAAAGATCTCACATATGAACAGAGGCCTTTAAAGATATTAGATCGAGAAACACGAGCTCTAAGGAATAAGGTTATTCCCATGCTTAAGGTGCAATGGAATAAGAATCCCGAACGCGAAGCGACATGGGAGACCGAAGAATCTATGAAGAAACGATTTCCCGAGTTATTCTAAGAGGTATATGTTCTACGCTCTCCACATGTATAATTATATATATATTGAATTTGGGGACCAAATTCTTTTTAAGTGGGGGAGGGTGTAGCAACCCTAATAAATGAATAATTGAAATAAATTAAAACATATATATTACAGAAGTAATATATATAAAAGGAATAGGGTTAATTGGACGAAATAAAATAAATTAAAATAACGCCTCTTATTAAGGCGTTAATTTATAAAGAAACGCCTCTATCCATGACGTGAATAAAGAAAGGACGCCCACACCTACGGTCGTCAGTTCTCACGCGACCAAATGGGTAAGTAAAAGAAACGCCTCTATCTTGGGCGTGTTTTAAAACACGAAACGCCTTTTTTCAAGGCGCTTTTTAAGAAACGCCCTTATGCAAGGCGTTAATTAAAGAATGCACGCCCTGACCAAAGGCGTTAATTCCGTTCGTGAACCGTTCGAACCCAGAGCTTATCCAGGGAAAGATTAACCTAATCTAGTAAGTGTCTAATAGAGTAAGGACTCTATTAGGGATATACTACCCTCACACAATCACTAACTCTAATAGGACTTCCAAAGTCTTATAAATAAACCTGTTCGGCCAACCCTAAATCTATTTGGACGAACTACTGCTGCACGGTACGTGAAGAACAAACTGTTCTTCTTATTCCCTTTTGTTTTTCTTGCTTCAGATTATATGAAGAATAATTAGTTTTCTTCTTGTTCAGGAAACTCTGCTACTGCCGTCGAAGAATAGGTAATATTCTTCTATCTTTTTCCTTAAACGTCGATTATAACTATGAAGATTATTAACATCTTCATCTTCCCTCTTTTTCTCTTCCTCTACAGGTTCTGTAGCGTGAAGATCTTTGAAGAACATTTGTTCTTCTTCCGGCTGCTGCTGCTGTTGTGGATTTTCGTTGCAACAGAGCTCATCTTCTATCTCATCCTTCACGTTCCATTAAAGGTAGGTTTTCTCAAGTTATTGTAGCCCAAATGAAATTAATGCAAGATATATATATATATAAGCATGTCATGCATACAGTTATTATAGTTTCCATGCGTTTTCTGTAATATTTTGAAAGAGACGCCCCTGTCAAGGGCGCTAATTCACATGAAACGACTTTTCCCAGGTAGTTAATTTCATGTTTAACGCCCCATACTCAGGCGTTAATTTCTTTAAACCGTTAATCACCCATCTTAAGAATTGATTATCTATGAAATCATGATTATAAAATAATGCATGATCCTCTGTCTTCAACCTGCTAACTTTACTGTCATGATATTACATTCGTTCCTCTGTTATCCTGAAATTGTTACTGTCCTTAAAGTTTCTGAAGGAACTTGAATTAACGACTTGGACAAAGTCGTTTTCCACATATTAACGCCCCCTCATAGGGCGTGAATCTGAAAGGTAACGCCCCTTCCTAGGGCGTGTATCGGTTAAAATCCTGAAATTTAAATATTCTGGAAAATAGAATTAAATAGTAACGCCCCTGCCCAGGGCGCGTTTTTGATAATTCCTGAAAATTAATTGTATTCTGTCAAATATGTAAACAATAAGACGCCTTCTGGTGTAGTCGTCAGATCTTGAAGAAACGACCCTGACCAAGGCGTGTTTTAGACAATTCATGAAATTATTGATATTCTGTCAAATATATATATAAGGAGACGCCTGCTACTGTAGTCGTCAACTCTTGAAGAGACGCCCCTTCCCAAGGCGCGTTTTAGATAAATTATTGAATTATTAAAAATTCGGCAAAACGGACCATATGTAAACGCCTTGCTGTTAGGCGTTAATTACTTGAGAAACGACTTGACCTAAGTCGTTATTTTACTATAAACTGATTTTCATCTGATTTGCTAACCGATGGTTTTATATATTATAATATATATATATATATCGGCACTATTCTCCACTCCGTGAGTATAGTCCCGTGTTTTCATGTTGATTTACCGATCACACTCAACTCTCATTGACATACAAGCTCTCCATTGGACATTCTGTTCCTTTGGACTAGCGAGTTAGTCATAGAGACCTCCGTAAGACTCCTCGTAGCCTTGGATTCCCTCAAGGCCGACTGAGCTGGTTGTACCCTAAAAACCCATTACACCATTGATGCCATGTCACTCTAAAGAAACATGGGATACCGGCCCTTATGATTATACAAAGAGTATATCATAAGAAATTCTTAATGGGATGATGATATCATGCCATATCATGCCATTCTTGTAAACCTCAATTCTATGATAAGAATGAGGGTATCTTAACTTTGATATACTGTTCATGTGGACCTCAATTCTATATAAAGAATATCCAAACTGATTTGTCATGGTACCCAAGTTAAGGGAATCATATTCTACCTAGTTTTATCGATATCGTGATTATACCGTTATTATCGCCATTCTATGTCCTTTGTCATATTTTGGACTCTTTTCTATCAAAGTTGTCATACGTATCTACAAGCTTGATTATTGAAATTCTATGTTGGCTATAAACAAGAGTGGATGTCAAAACACATGATAAATGCCTGCGCATATAGGGCCCGATCTGGTCCTGGGAGGAGCACCCGAAAGTACTTGTGCCCATGGGAGTTAAAATGATAAGGTATCTGGCATTATACCGAGTACTTGACTTGCTTGATTGGACATTCCACACACATCTTGTACTTGAATCGTACTTGACTTTACATGAAATGTGTGGCCCGAAAAAGGGTAATTTACTTGCTTGATACATGATAGCCAAAGTTCTTGACATGACTTGTTAAACGTGCTTGCTTGAATACCTTGAATATACTTGTCATCTTGTTGGAAGTTCATGATTAAGTTCATCTTATTTCTTTGATATTACATTCTCTCTATCTTGTCGTTTTATGCGAGCATGCATAGCTTTATTGCATTCATGAAAGATGTAATTACTTAAACCCCTTGCTAGTACTTGAGATATAATTTCCTACTGAGCGTTCGCTCATTCCGTTTGTCCCTTTGTACTTTTCAGGTAAGTCCGACGACGATGGAAGTCAATCGGATGGCAATGGTCAAGAGTGAAAGTGATAGAGCTTCTACAAGTGTCGTCTAGTCTTTTCTATAGTTTCTTGAGTCAAATATGTATTCTTTTCCTTTTTATTAAACAGAGTATTGGATTTGTAATAGTCTATCCATTATGAAATAAAGGATTGGGTTATCTTGCTATTTTGCGCATCTCTGTATTCGTGTCGAATACACGACCACTCTGATTGACATGATTGATATAGACACGTCGCGCATCTCCGGGTATCTTCCGCGCTCGGGGCGTGACAACGGGGGTTTCGAAACTCATCTAAACCCACTCTAAACCCCTTGAAACATTACCCTAATACCCCCAAAAGTTTTTTAGACATATAAGGGTGCTTTTGTCACACTTTAGAAGAGGTTCGTGGGTCTTTTGGCCACCCTATGCTTTATATATACCTTTACTCCGAATTTGATGGACAATCTCTTTGGTGCTAACTCTTTCTATCTTGTAGGAGAAAAAAAGGGGGGAAAGGAAGGAGGAGCTCTTGCAAGGTGGTTTTGATCAACTTGGAGTGATTTTTGGAGCTCGTGATAGAAGAGAAAAGGGAGCAGAATGATGAGAGGAGCAAAATGATGGTAGCTTCGTGATCATCTGACAACGAGGCAAGAAGAACCGAAAGAATCACAAAAGGGGGAGCTTTACACTTGCTATATCTTCTTAGTTTCAGACTTTAGAATTTGTTTGGGGTTCATTGTATCTATTTGTCTACGCATAAATTTCTGGAAGAATATTTTGTGTGGGAGTTCAGAGATTTGATCTCTGAGTGTTTGTGATTGACGTGTGTGCATCGTTTTGTGCGGAGCAGATCCGTGTGTGTGCTTGGGCGTAACATGGGGTGTGTTCCCCGTGTGTGGTTGGGAGTTTAGTCTCGTGTCGTTGTGCAGGCGTTGCCCTACGTGTGTGTGTGTGTTGGAGCTTGGGTCCGTGTGTATGTGGGGATTAATCCCCGGGCTATTTTTACAGTAGTGAAGCCTCACTTAGTTGAGTGAGGGGTGGACATAGGGAGCCCGTCGTGGTCCCGAACCACCTTAAAAATATTTGTGCCTCGTGGTTTGCATGTGGTGTGTTTGTGGTTTGCATTCTCTTGTTTTAGTTATTCACTATTTGAGGCATCAGCACAACGCTTCATACACACATAGTCACATCAACTCTAATCACACGCGAGTGAGCTGTGAGAGCATAATCCAATTTGCCACATCTTGTTCTTTATTCATCAAGTCTTTTAAGAGTTAATTACTTATCTATCTATCGAACTTGAAAAGTTGTCTAAATTGTTTGGAATTAATTTTTAGAGGGTCAATCAATTCACCCCCCCTCTTGATTGCCGTTGCCACGGACCCAACAAGGTTCATAAACCGGTCATCAGGAGGACACCATTTATAGAAGATGGTCTTGGGAAGATCGCTGCCACAATTTTTTTTTTTGAAAAATTAATGAATGAAGGCGTCTACTAGCCTCACGCGAATAAAATAAGACATCCATGAATTTAGACACGGCTAAAATTTCTCACATAAATAAGGAAAAGAATAATATTTTTGCTGATATGTAAAAGCGTCCAAACAAAGTGACACGGGTAAAAGGACGCGACCATGTATCTTGACGCGTTCACATAGACAAGATAAAATTTTTGAAAAAATCCGGCACAAGGTGGCGGTCCGTCGGGCAACCGCGACCTCAGGTGGCGGTCACTGTGCCGACCGCTACCCAAAGCCGAGCCCCGCCTACCGGCGAACCTCGACACACCTTGATTTAACCCACTAATTCGATCGGTATAGTGCATAAAAATTGGGCAAATTAGTATCTTTGGAAAGAGGACTCAAAGAGGCACAAGATGGCATGCTTTACTAAGTGTTTACCCTGAGAGAAACCTACCTTAAATGGACATAAAGTGAAGACAAGGAACCTTGCTGGAACCATAACATGAACTGTCGTTGCCCGCCAATTACCCCTTTGATCCCGCACGCCTCCAGCCGTCGAAGCAAATGAGAGTTCCTAGAGGTCATGGCCACCTATTTATAGAGTCTATAGGGCCTCTAGGGTTGTGAATCGATCCTAAAGAGTTCAGGGAGTGAAAACATCGAGATTTTCATGGCTTGACCAAATCCACCGCCGTCGCTTCGAATTTAGGCTCCTAAGGTTAGGGTTTTCGAGGGGAAACGATCACACTAAGTAGGCCTAACGTTTAGGGTTCGATTTGAGCACGATAGAGCACAAATTAAGGTTCAAGTAGATCAAATTTGGGCGAGTTTAACCTAGTTTCGAATTTACCCAAAACACCCTAAAACTGTGATTTGGGCCTAATCTAATTTTATTTTGGGTTTCTTTCTTTAGACAATTTTGCTAGAAATATCTTTTCGTACGGTTTACATATTTTTGGATATTATTATTATTTTTTTTAAATTTGAGTCGAGCAGATAATTAAATATTATTATTTTATTGATTATTAATTTTAGGTTGCTACAGTGGGGATGCTTTTTTTCCTATTTTTTTATTTTTAGAATTTTTAAAACCCTAAATAATTTCCTATTTAAATCAACACTCACCCCCCTCTCTCCTCATTCTCTCATTTCTCTCCCCCTCTCTTCTCTCGTTCTCTCTTTTTCTCCCTCTGGTCTCTAACGGCTAATGGAGGACTGCGAGGGAGGGGCAGAGGTGACGTGGATGGCGAGCGGTCGAGAATGGAGTGAGGAACGGGGCGGTGGCGTGGCGTGCTCCCATTTGCGGATTCGAGACGTCGGCGTTGGTTCGAGTGCCATTTTCGTGTGGAATCGACATCCTCGACGCGGGAAATCGTCGATGAAGGTAGGGGGATGGATCCTTGACCCTTGCCTTCCATTTTTCGATGGTTTGTAGGCCGAGGTGTGGCCGAGAGTGGGTTTCTTTCATGCCGGAGTGAAAAATGCATGTTTTTGGGGTGAGCAACGAATTCACCGAATCAGCGGGGTTTTTATGGTTTGAATGGGACCTCTTGGTAGTTTGGAGGTTGGGGAAGAGTTTTCGCATGTTTTACCCCTCATTTGGAGTAAGTAGGGCATGGGTTAGGACCCTATGGAAGGGGTTTCGCATGAGTGTCACTAGAATCTCGATTGATTGGGCAAATCGGTAGACCGATGGGCCATCTATCACAAATGAGGAGTCTACCTTGGATTGGTCGACCGACCCACCACATTGGCCGACCGATCCAGTGTTTGGTCGACCGATCCAGTGGATTGGTTGACCGAATTGGTGTCCGTTGGCCTTTTTGGCCATTGGTCGACCAATGGCTTGCATTGGTCGACTGTTGGGA
This sequence comes from Amorphophallus konjac, assembly GCA_022559845.1. Taxonomy (NCBI): domain Eukaryota; kingdom Viridiplantae; phylum Streptophyta; class Magnoliopsida; order Alismatales; family Araceae; genus Amorphophallus; species Amorphophallus konjac. Next base: position 119,857 of record JAHNEJ010001117.1, on the reverse strand, counting down.
CTTTGGGGTCGACCGATGGCCTGTGTAGGTCAACCTATTGGGTCTCTTTGGGCGTCTTTCACCCCGTGAATACCAAGGACACCTCCGTTGACTCGGATTCAAGTTTCAAGGTGTCTGAGGAGGTTGTGGTTCCTCGAAGTATGTGCCCATGTGGTTTTGAGGGTCCATGTGACTCCATGTGTTCCAGGCTTCCTCGTTTCTCTAGTTCGAGTCATTATGTACCCATGTACGTGCGGAGGGTTGTCCCCGCACTGTGTTAGTGTTTTCGGAAAGCGGTTTCCAGGTGGGCCATGAGTATGGCCATTGACCATGTGTCATGTGACCCAGCCAGGGATTGGGGGGGGGCTTCCTAGTCTCCCTTAGAAAGGGAATGGACCCGACAGTTGTGAGCCACCTTAAGAGTCCTTTTAACCGTGGTTTCTAACATTTGGAAATGGGTGGTTTGACGGTATGGTGCCATATGGTCAACGGCCTTGGGATGAGTCGCGTGACTCTATGGCCATTGGATTAGCGAGTTTAGTTAGTCATCTTGAGTCTAGGGGCACCGTGTCACCCCATGCTCCGAGTTACTTGCCACAGGCTGGTGTACAGTCTGTCAATACTCTCGTGGTTTCTTTTTAAGAGTTCCCACGTCGAGTGGCTTTCCCACTAGTCGTAGCTTGCCTAGGCACGCGTGTGATGATCCGCTAAGGAGAGGCGGAGAGCTAGACCTGGGAGAGACGATTTTAGGCTAGTTGCCGTAGGGCCTCCCACTGTGGCGGCTCAAGTCCTGGCCGAGAGGAAAACCATCTAGAGGGTCAGATGTAGCACAGCCAGTCAATGTGTACACACGTGGTCGGGCACTTTAGAGGCGTGCTGACGAGCATGACCCAGGCTAGACCCTTGTCTTCGGTTACTTGTATGGTGTCACGCCCCGAGCACGGAAGGAACCTGGTATGCGTGACGAGTTTATATCGATCATGTCAATCAAAGCAATACGATTTTTGGCATAAAGATAGAGTGCGCAAAAGACATGGTAATATAATAACAACCATCATTAAATTCCACTTAACCAATCATCCATAATGATGATATTTCCAATCCATAACATCCCTTATCAAAATCAAACTACAAGGCTACAAGCCTTAACAAGATTCCACCACTAGACTCAAATGATAAAAAGTACATTGACTTAGGACATAATAAAGAAGACATGACACGACTAGACACGGCTTGGCAATGGCTCGACGTCCGAAAGCTCTACTCTCTTTACTCGGTCTCATTCCCATCCGTACGGGTGTCACTATCCGAGTTACCTGAAAAATGTTGGAATGAAACGGGGTGAGCGAACGCTCAGTAGGAATTATATCTCAAGATCTAGCAGTCTTCAAGTAAATTACATGTCCCATGCAATGCAGGTATAGCTATGCATGTTGTACGAGCAAAATATCAAGAACTTTAGAGATGAACATCGCATGATTTCAAGGTAACGATAAGGTACTATCAAGTGTTTACCAAAATTTCTCAAGGAAAGCAAGAACCATAGCTCAAGCATGAAATATCAAGTACGTGTTACTAGAATTGGCTATTTCAATCAAGCAAGTACTTTCCCATTCCAAGCCACGCAAGTCATGTCAAGCATGCAAATAATGTCACAAGAGAGTGAGTGGAATGCCTTATATCTAGAACAACAAGTACTTCGGTGCAATGCCACACCGTGATCAATATATCTCCCATGGGCACAAGTACTTTCGGATGCTCCTCCCAGGACCAGATCGGGCCCCATTAATGCTAGTATTGAGTCATGTATTTATTCAACATCCACTCATGTTTATAGCCAATATATAGAATTCCAAAGGACTTAACCATTGTAGGAACATAAGATATATCTCATGGAATAGAGTTCATGGACAGCTTATCATGTAGGGATGAACCATGATTAATAATGCATGAAACACGAGACATGTCGAGGAATCTAGGTGGAATTGGCACCTCTAGGGTAGCCACAGATTACAGAATTGGCGCCCTGGCAGAGGGTGCGCATTTTGTGAACAGGAGCAGAGGAATTGGCTCCCATGACAGGGGCACCCATTCAATTGGTGACTTCTGGAAGGGTCACCCAATCTTGAACTCAAGAAAATTTCTCACAAATGCTAGGAAGCTTTATGTGAGAGGCCGAATAGCCACGTTTCTTTATAGGGATGTGACATCAAAAGGGTTCTAGGGATTTTATGGTACAACCTGCTCGGCGGCCTTTAGGGAATCCAAGGCTTCGCGTAGACTTACGGAAGTCCCAATGATGAAATCGCCAGTCCGAAGGAAGGAATATCTCGCGGAGGGCTCAAACATCACCGAGAGTTGAGGGGTATGCGAGAAAACGTCATGAAACGTGGGACTATATCTACGGACAGAGATAGCAGTGCCAAGAGAGCCCACATTATGGGATGGACACTCGAGGAAAACTGTAAGGCAGGTAGGTGGCGCCCATGTAGGTGGTCATTAATTCTCTAACTGGTGATAATGCAGAGGGTCGCCCATTCTTAAACCTCAGGAAATTCATTTGACGGAAAAAATGAAGTTTTAGAAATGGGCGCCCTCTCAGAGAAGCGCCCATTCAATTTTCCAGAAATTTTAAAAATAAAATTCTAGTAATGGTCCCCTAGACATGTGCTCTTAATTGAAGAAATGGCGCCCTGACGGGTGCCTCCAATTTATGAATTGGCGCCCAGGTAGAGGGCGCCCATTCCTTTGGCTGATGCTACGCATCCGGCAAGTACGTTACTAGATACAAAACACTATTCATAATTTTTGATGTTCACAGAATTATGAAATAATGACATGGGTAGACAGAGAAAATTATCAGGATTTCAGAAACATGCTCATGCAAGAGTATTAGAGTTTCATTTCATAGTTATAATTTTCTAAACACTGGTTGTCACACCTCGAGACTATGCAGCGGAAACATTCAGGAACATGAACAGTCGGCTAGTACGCCTCGCGCAAGCAATAAAATTAGAGCGCAAGACAATCACATAAAAGTAATTGCACAAGTAAGATTTTTTTCAAACTTAACTTTATTCCATGACCATAATAATATCAAAATACATAAGATCTTTGTCTCTCTTTACTAGACTCAATAAAACAAAATTTTCATAATGACTTGACTAAACACTTGATGACTAAGGCTTCTCTCGTTCAAATAACCTTCAATTACTCTCGGACCCGCTACTTGTATAATCCGAATCCGATTCACTTGTACTTCCTGAAACATTGAGAAAGTAGGTAATGAGCACACTTGCCAAGTAGGTATCTTCGTATCAACAGGAAGGCACATTTAAGTGATTAGTATTTTAGCTCTAGAGAATAAGATAAATCATGCAGATGCGATGAAAAACATATAAATCCAAGTAACAAGACATGATCAAGTACGAGCTATGAGAATATGATTTATCAATCAAGAAAGTAAATTTGGCCTTTCCATGAACAAGAATATAACAAGAATGCACTAGAAACTCAGGTAAGAAGGAAGAAAGTACTCTTCACTTAGTAGGAAGTACTTTGTGAATTTACGTGGATCTTTACTCATGTCCGTGGATTTTCACTTATTTATAAAGAAAATAATCCCAGCGTAATGCGACGCCAGTACCATCATACCCCATGGTTTACAGTATGTTTTCAACAATCAACCAAGGAGACTAGCATTGAGCCCTTGAACACAATCAGTGCTCGAACTACATCTTCAAGTATAAATCAAGCTACTTCCACGATTATAACAATAATGATACCAATAATGTACAAGTTCAACAATAGTTCCATGATAAAGTAACTAAGGTATAGAAACTACCAATAATTTGATATGAGTTCGAAGAATGACTTAAAGTATATTATGCCACAGCAGCGATCCGGCCGCATAACGGTATATTCATTAGATTACATAATTCAAGTTTAACTTTGTTAGACATAATTTAGGCTCCAGATAATCCAAAGATCATCTAGGAACTCAAGAAAACCAACCCCGAAGGTCAAACCTCGGGTTAGACTAAATCAGAAACCAAGCGGTCTATTACCGGACCATTTAGCATGCCTGGCGGTCTAGTCATGGACCGTTTCATTGAATAAAGACTTCGATGCAGTAAATCCATCTCGAGCTTTAGCGGTCTAGCGAATGGCCATTTAGTATCCCTTAGCAGTCTAGTGAAGGGCCGCTTATAGAAATCGGACGGTCATCCAGAGAGCCGCTAACGTCGAGAATACACAAAACACCGGTAAGTGCTTTTCTAGATAATGGGTTTTAACGGTACAACCAGCTCGGCGTCCTAGTGGGAATCCTAGGCTCGCGGAGTCTTACGGAGGCCTTGAAACAAGATTTCCTAGTCTGTTGGAAGGAATATCTAGTGGAGAGGCTATCAAGTCCAAGATTGTGTACTTAATGTGCAAAAGTGTAACTAATGGTAACATACCTGATTATGTGCCATGTACTTAAGAAAATGACTCTTAGAAAAGAGAGAATTAGAAACAGCGATTAAACCATGACTAGTCCACAAATCATATAAATTCTAGTTAATTACAAAAGTATATGATTTGGTCATGAAAATAACATCAGTGTAAAAAAATAGTTCTAAGCGCATAAGAAATCATGAAATCTATTAGAACGCTCTATTAACCTAACTAGGTATATGATAATAGCACTTGAAACAGGAATAAAACATACTTAACTAGGCTTGTCATATATTAATTATGTCCACTCTGCATTAAGTTTCAGGTTAACTTAAATACAAAAAATCAGAAACTCAAATGGTCGAGTGGAGGACCGTTTCACTGGGCCAAGCGGTCTATCGTGCGACCGCTAGAGTTTCTGGCGGTCTACAGGAAGACCGTTTCTTCCTGTATTATAGAAATCTCAATAAAAAGAGATAAAATATTGATCTAAGACACATCATGCCTGGAAATCAATATGTATAAACATGATAGAACGAGTATAGGGAAACAATATGCATAGGTTTGTGTAATAAACAAGAAAATACCCTTTTTTACTTCATTAGGGCTAAGAATTATGCATGCGGAGTGTACTAGATGCATAGTCCCAATAAATTATAAAATTCTCGGTGTACAATGCATGAGATCAACTGAAACTAGAGGGCTTTTATTCCCGACTTCAAGTTTAAGCCTTTCATGAGATAACCTACCTCTGATCTTCTCTTAAAACTTGGAATTTCTGACTGGAAGTAAACCCTAGTTCTGCACGTCTTGTGCTAAACCAACAATTTCACCCTCCTGTATCTCCTGATTCCCTTGACCTAAGGACGTGAAATTTTGAGGGTAAGAAGAGGGTACTAAAAGGAACAATTTCTCCTAAAGAACCTCTATCTAATTACCTCGTTTGGGGCTTCTATTTTCCTGATCTTCATTGGGCCGTTGCATAGATTCCTGGGTTATTGGTGTAGGATCAGCAATTTTGGAAGCCTCTAACTCTTTGTAGACTTGATCTCCTAGAACAAAATTTCGAGGGAAGTTAGACCTGAGTATTATGAATAAAAGATTCTAAAGAACCTACCTGAAATAAAACCTCCTTACCTTAGTTCCTCGTGAGCCAAATGTAAGGGTCGTGCAAGGTGGTTCTGGGATGTATTTATATGTTTAGCTAGGGTTTGAGGATTATAACGAACTTAGAGTCCCAATTAGGTCTTCCATTCGATCCTCAAGCCTTCTAGACATATCTAATTAGTAGATAGCATCAATCATAGGCGATTTAGATGCCCAAGTTCCAAGCTTTTCACGTTCTCTTCCTTTAACGGAATCTGCAGAGCCTAGCGGTCAAATGCTAGACCATTTTCCACTACTATGCGATCTCGCGATAGACCATTTTCTATCTTGGGCACCGAATTTGAACTGTTTCAAACTTATTTGATTTTATCCACCTCTTTATCCTACTTATCCACTTAAAATTTGAAATTCCAAAAATTAAGCTTCTAGAATATGGGCCAACTCTTTTGGGCTTGGGTTTTAGGTCTTTTGGGTTCAATTAAATGGGCCTAATCTATTTATTAGTAGAAGGCCTTTACTTAATGAGACTTAATTAATAGTAATTCATTTAATAGCTCATTTAAATGTTTAATAATTCTATTTAAATCTAGAAAATTTCTAGAAAATTCTTGGGCGTTAAACCCTCCCCCACTTAAGAGAAATTGATCCCCAAATTCAATACATGGATTTATGGAGAGTGTACTTACATTCAAATATCTCTGGAAATCTTTTCAGCATGGCTTCCTCAGTTTCCTATGTTGCTTCATCTGGACATGACTTGGTCCATTGGACTTTGACCATAGAAATAGTTTTATTCCGAAGTTGCCGTACTTCTTGTTCAATGATCTTGATTGGCATTTGCTAATATGTGAAGTCCTTTTTAATCTCCAGGTTGTTGTAAGTGATGACATGGAATGGATCAGGTACATACTTCTTGAGCATTGAGACGTAAAATACATCATGAACTCCTACTAATTGAAAGGGTAAAGCTATTTGATATACGACTTCACCAATCCTGTCGAGAATTTTGAAGGGGCCAATGAATCTTGGAGTAAGCTTGCCTTTAATTCCAAACCTTAGAATACCTCGACCAGGAGAAACTTTGAGGAATACATGATCTCCCACTTGAAATTCCAGGTCGCGCCTTCGATTATCAGTATATGATTTTTGCCTGTCTTGTGCCATCTGAAGTCTTTCCCGAATAAGCTTTATCTTCTCGGTAGTATCCCTAATGATGTCGGGACCGAGAAATTATCTTTCTCCTACTTCACTCCGGCAAATAGGCGATTGACAGCTTCTACCATACAAAGCCTCAAATGGTACCATTTGTATACTAGCTTGGTAGCTATTGTTGTATGAAAATTCCACTAGAGGCAGGTGATCGTGCCAACTTCCTCCAAAGTCAATAGCACAAGCTCTGAGCATATCTTCTACCACTTCATTTGTCCTAGCAGTTTGACCATCAGTTTGTGGATGAAATGCAGTGCTAAAATTAAGTCGGGTTCCTAATGAATGTTAAAGACCCTTCCAGATTTGTGATGTAAACCGATGGTCTCGGTCAGATATAATGGTAACAGGGACACCATGTAATTTAACAATTTCTCTCATGTATAATGCTGCTAATACATCCACAGACCATCGACTTTTGATTGGTAGAAAATGTCTAGATTTAGTCAATCGGTCTATGATCACCCATATACCATCATGTCCTCCTCTTGTCTTAGGTAAACCCATGATAAAATTCATCCCTATACTTTCCCAATTCCACTCGGGAATATTCAAGGGTGTAATTTCCCAGCAGGCTTTAAATGTTCTACTTTTACTTGTTGATAAGTGAGACATCGGGACACAAAATCTGCTACTTCTCTTTTCATGTTGGGCCACCAGAAGTTTCTTTTCAAATCTTGATACATCTTGGTAGCATCAAGATGAATAGCATATCTTGATTTGTGAGTTTCTCCCATGAACAATTTCTTAGTATCATCATGATTCTGTACACAAATTCGACCTTAAACAACAGTCTTCCATCATTTGAGATAGAAAACTCCGATCTCTGATCAATATTATCCTTAATCTCCATCAATGTAGGGTCATTTACTTGCAATTGGACTATGTCTTCAATTAATGTATGTTGAAATCTTATACTGGCAATCATACCTCCTTCTCCTTCTCTGTCAATATCAAGATTTAAATGAGAAAAATCTTCAATAAGACAAGTTATACCTTTCCTGAGACTTGCTAGAGTTGCCATTGGTTTCCTACTAAGAGCGTCGGCTACAGCATTTGCTTTCCCCGGATGGTATTGGATAGTAAAGTCTAAGTCCTTGTGATACTACAATCATCTGCATTGTCGCATGTTTAACTCCTTCTAGGTGAAGAGGTATTTCAGGCTTCTATGATATGAAAATATGATGAATTTCTCCCCATAAAGGTAGTGTCACCAAATCTTCAACGCGAATATAACCGCAACTAGTTCCAGATCTTGCACAGGGTAATTTTCTTCGTGACACTTTAACTGCCTTGATGAGTAGCAAGTCACCTTTCCATTTTACATGAGGATGCACCCTAGGCCAATGCCAGACGCATCCGTATAAACTTCAAAGCCACCACCTTCTGTCGGTAACGTCAATATAGGTGCAGTGGTAAGGTGTTCTTTATGATTTTGAAAACTATCTTCGCAATCCTTCGACCATATAAAAGGATTCTCTTTTCTTGTGAGTCTAGTCAAAGGAATGGCGATTTTTAAAAAATCTTTGATAAATCTCCTGTAATAACCAGCCAGACATAGAAAACTTCTGACTTCAGACACGGTCGTCGACCGGCTCCAATTCTTAACAGTCTCTACTTTAGAAGGATCGACAACGATACCCTCCTTTGAAATAATATGGCCAAGGAAAGACACCTCCTTTAGCCAGAACTCACACTTACTAAGCTTTGCATAAAGTTTATGCTATGTTAGCATTTGCAAGGCTATTCTTAGGTGCTCTTCATGTTCCTCCTTCGTTTTGGAGTATATAAGGATATCATCAATGAAGACGACTACAAACTGGTCAAGATAAGGCCTGAAGACATTATTCATGAGTTACATAAATGCTGCCGGGGCATTGGTTAACCCGAACGGCATTACCACGAATTCATAGTGGCCATATCTACTCCAAGAAGTAGTTTTGTGTATGTCTTCAACTTTGATCTTGAGCTGATGATAACCTGACCTGAGGTCTATCTTGGAGAAATATTCCGCTCTGGAGATCTGATCAAAGAGTTCATCTATATGCGGCAACTAATATTTATTCTTAATTGTGAGTTAATTCAGTCGCCGGTAGTCGATACATAGCTTGAGAGATCCATCCTTCTTCTTGATGAATATAACTGGCGCACCCCAAGGGGATGTGCTAGGTCGAATAAAACCCTTGTCTAATAACTACTGAAGTTGTTTCTTCAATTCCTTGAGTTCTGTGGGGGACATCGTGTAGGGAGCTATTGAAACAGGTGTTGCTATGGGAATGAGTTCAATGAAGAAGTTTACTTCCCTTTTGGGCGGTAAACCGGGTAAATCTGATGGAAATACATCGGGAAACTCATTCACAATGGGAATATCGTCTAAGTTGATCTCCTTGGACTCGGTAATGATTACAGAAGCAAGAAAAGTTTCACATCCTTACAAAATAAGTTTGCAAGCGTGAAGAGATGAAATAATGGTAGGATGCTTCCTATATTTGATACCAAGGAAGGAAAACCTTGGAAGACCTGTTTTCCTAAAAGAGATAATCCGGTTTGTGACAATTTATATAGGCGTCGTGGTCTACAAGCCAATCTACATCTAAACTAGCATCGTAGCCCTCCATGTCAAGGCATACGAGATTTGCAAGAAGGTTGTGACCTTCTACCGTTACCTCACTATTGGGGTAGTAATTTGTAAGTTTTGTTTCGGGACCTAAGGGTGTAGTAATAGCAAGGTCCGAAGGTAGAGAAACTGATGAAATTGGCAAGGTTTTTGCAAAAGTAATAGATATAATGGAATGAGAAGCACCGGTATCAAATAGTATGAATGCAGGATGGGAATAGATTTGGATAGTACCTTCCATTAGCCCATCATTCTTGGGCGCTTATTCATCTTCCATAATAGCATTAAGACGAGCTTGTCGCTTACGTCCACCACCGGAAGATTGTTCCTTCATAAGGGGGCAATCCGACATGTAGTGCTCCCGACTGCCACATCGTAGATAAGCGCCGAGACGCTTCCAGCATTCTTCGGTCGAATGACCGAACTTTTCGCAAAATGTGTAAGTCACCATAACTTGCTTTTCTTCTTCCTTGACCTTCTTGTTCTTATTGTATCCACTACCACTCCCATTCCAGGATCTCTTCTTGCTATCGCGGGATCTGTAAGGTTCTGTGATACTAAACATTCTCTTCTTTTCATGCCGATCAGACCTTCGGCTCGACTCTTCTCCTTTACCTTTAAGTTTTTTGACCTTCTCCAGGGTCCTTTCGTATAGATATGCCCGTTGGAGCATCTCCGCATATATACGGATATTTTGAGTCCCAAGTTGTTAAATAAAGCCGTGTCTTAACCCATCCATAAATCGATTGGCTTTTAATAACTCCGTACTAATCAAGTGAGGAGCATAAGGTGCCAGTCGAGAAAACTGGAGTTCATACTCCACCACTGACATCATGCCCTGGCGCAAAGAAGCGAATTCCATAGCCTTCCGCTCCTTGACATGTTCAGAGAAATATTTGGCTCGGAAGAGCGTAAGAAAGCCCTCCCAAGTATGTGGTGCATCTTGAGGCGGTGCCGGGACAGACTTCCACCATGTACGAGCATCTTTATTTAGTTGGAACATAGCAAGACGAACCCTTTCTTGGTCGGCACATTGCATGACCTCGAATATGTGATTCATTTCATCAATCCAATTCTCGGCTTCATCTGGATTAGAGGATCCCGAGAACCGCAGAGGATTTAAGCTCCGAAAATTATGGTGTAAGTCTCCAGCTCTTGCCCCTGCGCCGGCTTGAGCCATGTTCTGTAATGCTTGGGTGAAACCTGCAACGGTCTGCTGCATACCGTTCCAGTCAACACAGTGAGCCATTATGAGAGTAAGGTACCTGAGAAGAGTAGTGAATTTTCTTAATTCTAATGGAATGAGTGAGGTTAATCTCAAAAATAACTCTAATTACTATCTCATCCCAGGTTCTACCCAATTTCTCTCATGGGTTGGGAGTTTCTTTCTTTCCTAGTTTCATAGGTGTGGGTCCTTAAACCTTGGACTTAGCCTATGACATGACTTCTTCCCTAGGACTTCTAGTCCTAGTGCTCTGATACCACTATAACTGTCACGTCCCGAGACTATGCAGTGGAAACAATCGGAACCATGAACAGTCAGCTAGCATGCCTTGAGCAAGCAATAAAATCAGAGCGCAAGACAATCACATAAAAGTAATTACACAAGTAAGAATTTTCCAAACTTCACTTTATTCTATGACCATAATAATATCAAAATACATCAGATCTTTGACTCTCTTTACTAGACTCAATAAAATAAAATTTTCATCATGACTTGACTAAACACTTGATGACTAAGGCTTCTCTCGTTCACATAACCTTCAATTACTCTCGGACCCGCTACTTGTATAATCCGAATCCGATTCACTTGTACTTCCTGAAATATTGAGAAAGTAGGTAATGAGCACACTTGCCCAGTAGATATCTTCGTATCAACATGATGACAAATTTAAGTGATTAGTATTTTAGCTCTAGAGAATAAGATAAATCATGCAGATGCGATGAAACACGTATAAATCCAAGTAAGAAGACATGATCAAGTACGAGCTATGAGAATATGATTTATCAATCAAGAAAGTAAATTTGGCCTTTCCATGAATAAGAATGTAACAAGAATACACTAGAAAGTCATGTAACAAGCAAGAAAGTACTCTTCACTTAGTAGGAAGTACTCCATGAATTTATGTGGATCTTTACTCATGTCCGTGGATTTTCACTTATTTATAAAAAAAGTACTCCCAGCACAATGCGACACCAGTAGCATCATACCCCATGGTTTACAGTATGTTTCCGACAATCAGCCGAGGGGACTAGCATAGAGCCCTTGAACACAATCAGTGCTCGAACTGCATCTTCAAGTATAAATCAAGCTACTTCAACGATTATAACAATAATGTGGCCAATGATGTACAAGTTCAACAATAGTTCCATGATAAAGTAACCAAGGTATAGAAAGTACCAATAATTTGATATGAGTTTGAAGAATGACTTAAAGTATATTATGCCACGGTAGCAAACCGGCATCATAACGGTATATTCATTAGATTTCATAATTCAAGTTTAACTTTGTTAGACATAATTTAGGCACCAGATAATCCTAAGATCATCTAGGAACTCAAGAAAACTAACCCCGAAGGGCAAAGCTCAAGTTAGACAAAATCAGGAACCAAGCGGTCTATTACCGGACCGTTTAGCTCGCCTGGCGGTCTAGTCACAGACCGTTTCATAGAATAAAGACATCGATGCAGTAAATCAATCTGGAGCTTTAGCGGTCTAGCGAATGGCCATTTAGTATCCCTTAGCGGTCTAGTGAAGGGCCGCTTATTGAAATCAGACGGTCGTCCAGAGGGTCACTAACGTCCAGAATACACAAAACACGGGTAAGTGCTTTTCTAGACAATGGGTTTTAACGGTAGAACCAGCTCGGCGTCCTAGTGGGAATCCCAAGCTCGCGGAGTCTTACGGAGGCCTTGAAACAAGATTTCCTAGTCCGTTGGAAGGAATATCCAATGGAGAGGTTATCAAGTCCAAGATTGTGTACTTAATGTGTAAAAGTGTAACTAATGACAACATACCGGGATGTGTGCCATGTACTTAAGAAAATGACTCTTAGAAAAGAGAGAATTAGTAATAGCGATTAAACCATGACATGTCCACAAATCATATAAATTCTAGTTATTTACAAAAGTATATGATTTGGTCATGAAAATAACATAAGTGTAAAAAAATAGTTCTAAGCGTATAAGGAATCATGAAATCTATTAGAATGCTATGTTAACCTAACTAGATATATGGTAATAGCACTTGAAACAGGAATAAAACTTACTTAACTAGGCTTATCATACATTAATTAGGGCCACTTTGGATTAAGTTTCGGCTTAATTTAAGTAAAAAAAATTAGAAACTCAAACGGTCTAGTGGAGGACCGTTTCATTGGGCCAAGCGGTCTATCAGGCGACCGTTAGGGTTTCTGGCAGTCTATAGCAAGACCGTTTCTTCTTGTATTACAGAAATCTCAATAAAAAGAGATAAAATATTGATCTAAGACACATTATGCCTAGAAATCAATATGTATAAACATGATAGAACGAGTATAGGGCAACAATATGCATAGGTTTGTGTAATAAAAAAGAAAAGTCCCTTTTTTACTTCATCAGGGCTAAGAATTATGCATGCGGAGTATACTAGATGCATAGTCCCAATAATTCATAAAATTCTCGGTGTACAATGCATGAGATCAACTGAAACTAGAGGACTTTTATTCCTGACTTCAAGTTTAAGCCTTTCATGAGATAACCTATCTCTGATCTTATCCCAAAACTTAGAATTTCTGATTAGAAGTAAACTCTAGTTTTGCACGTCCTATGCTAAACCAACAATTTCACCCTCCTGTATCTCATGATTCCCTTGACCTAAGGACGTGAAATTTTGAGGGTAAGAAGAGGGTACTAAAAGGAATAATTTCTTCTAAAGAACCTCTATCTAATTACCTAGTTTGGGGCTTCTATTTTCTTGATCTTCACTGGGCCGTTGCATTGATTCCTGGGTTATTGGTGTAGGACCAGCAACTTTGGAAGCCTCTAACTCTTTGTAGACTTGATCTCCTAGAACGAAATTTTGAGTGAAGTTAGACCTGAGTATTAAGAATAAAAGATTCTTAAAGAACCTACCTGTAATAAAACCTCCTTAACTTAGTTCCTCGTAAGCCAAATGTAAGGGTCGCGCAAGGTGATTCTGGGGTCTATTTATAGGTTTAGCTAAGGTTTTGAGGATTAGAACGAACTTAGAGTCCCAATTAGGTCTTCAATTCGATCCTCAAGCCTTCTAGACTTTTCTAATTAGTAGATAACATCGATCCTAGGTGATTTGGATGCCCAAGTTTCAAGCTTTTCACGTTCTCTTCCTTTTACAGAATCTGCAGAGCCTAGCGGTCTAATGCTAGACCGTTTTTGGTGAGGACACCCGAGCAGTTACGCCGAGCCACCAGTACCACACGCGGAGAACGACTCGAGCCACTTCAGCGTCCATCTGCCTCGGAGACAGCCTGGAGACTCCCCCTTGAGTCTCGACATTTATCATATTTGTTTAGACTTTATTTGTGTGTAATGTTTGTGTTTCGTTTTATTCGGTTTGTAATTTTGATTGTACGAGGGGTTTATTTGTAAAATTGGGGCCCCGGGGTCCCACGGGCCCCCAGCCCCCTCCCATTGGTCCATGTCATCCTTGTGGGGCTGGTCAATCTCCTAGGTGGACATCTAGAAGCCTTGGACTAGTCAATTGTCCACATGGGGGACAATGGACCAAAATTGTCAACATTTCCAACCCACCCCCACCTACCATGTCTCTTGGTCAATAGCCCCCCCCCCCACTTAATTTTTTATTTTAATTTTTGTGTGTTGATCACACTCAATCCAGGCCCTCCATTCCCCTTCCCTAGATCCAACGGTGGAGGATGGATTTGATATGTAACATATAAAAGGTTGTATTTTCCCATTTTGGATAGAATTAATCCATTTAAAATTAGAAAATTGCTTGGAGCAGCCCTTGGGTGCACCCCCTCTCTCCTCCCTCTCCCCCTTGCAGCTGAGACGGTTGCTCTTCTGAGGTGTGACGCCTCCCTTGTCGTTCCGGTGATCGCCGCCGCCGCCATCGTGCCGCCCTCGCACCACCACGGTCTTCATCGGTATTCTATCCGCGCAGTGTAGCAGCAGCTTGTCCGAATTTTTCAGCTCTCCCCCGTGATCTTCTGGGCACCAAATTTGGAGGGGATGTTCTAGGGATTTCCACCACACCACAGAAAATTTGGTTGGCATTCTAGTTCACTTTTACGAATTTTTTATTTTCGTCCAACTTTCAATTTCAGTTCTGCCAGTTTCAGATCTGATTTCCCACTTTCCTGAGTTTCCCATCTTCAACCCATTTTGTGATTTTTCCCAGAGCTCCCAATTTTTTTGGGTGTTCTACCCATCAACCCCTCCACCCACGATTTTTATTGATTTTTGATCAGCCCTCCATCTATTTTTCAAAAATTGTTTTCAGAGCCAGCTACAGTTCTGCCCACCTCTGTCCAGATCCGACCACCTTCCAGTGCAAAATTCATAACAATTCGTAGCCTCCTCCAATACTCCCACAAGAATTATTTTCGTTTTCCTTGTTCAAATGCCTACAACTTTGGTGAAGAGCTCAGAGGCTGAATCGGACGTCTTCCTGGTATTCAACGTCGGTTCTCAGGCAAGTCCCCTGCTGATCTGAGGGTTCGGGTACTGTACAACAGGAACTTCAAAATTTAACAAAGTCCATATCTGAGCAGATCCAACAAGTCCCTTTGGCCCTAGATTGGAGGATTTCAAGAGAGATTTCCAACGATAGCTCATGTGCCCCGATCCGACATCACGAATGATCGCAGCGGCCGTTCTCGCCGGAGCGCCCGCCGGAAAACAGAAGTGAAAATCCGTGGGCAGCAACTCCAAGAGTTGGAGATCGGGGCCGATCGGCCACCGATCGGTGTTTCCGGCGGACCTCCGTCCGAGGGGGCCCACCACTAGGGGTCTCCATCATATTGGGCCCCACCCCAGCAGGCCGGGAGGACAGCGCCATCCGTGGGCCCCACGGACCGGTAGAATCCGCCGTCCGGACAGCACATAAACGCGGAGTTCGGCACCGCCGGGCGACATCAAGATGCTGCCCGTCAACCCAATTCGCGTGATTCCCGGGCCCCGCATGTGACCTTTTACCTCCCTACGTGGAGTGGGTCAAATTATTGTACATTGATGTGATAATTGTTAACCGGGAGTCCGTGATTGGCCGGGGTCGTCTCGCAGGGTGCGTGGAGGTAACGGTCTCACCTTCTTGGCATTTACTTGCTTAGCTAGTATACGGTCTTATGCCGCTGTCGAGAGTGTAGGTTCCTAGCCCGTGTGTTCATGTCGCCGCTGTGAGTGTGAGAGTGACCCGTCTCGCAACTCGATCCGAGTCCGGAAGTTGAGTCAGACTACCTTGAACTCTGCCGGTTCCTTAACCGCGCACGATCTACGCTTTCCCTCGCTTGGGATGATGAGTGAGTTTGCACTTTTGTTAGCGACGTGTAGCCCATAGGAGCTCTTAGTGTCGAGCCGAGGTCGCTCTTGTAGTCGTGTCGTTGCTGGTCGAGTCGTGTCTGTCTCATATAGCGTCGTCTCCTCAGTCCGTCCCGCATCAGTTTTCCACTGCTATGCAGTCTCGCGATAGACCGTTTTCTATCCCGGGCGCCGAATTTGAGCTATTTCAAACTCTTTTGATTTTATCCACCTCTTTATCCTACTTATGCACTTAAATTCTGAAATTCCAGAAATTAAGATTCTAGAATATGGGCCGACACTTTTGGGCTTGGGTTTTAGGTCCTTTAGGTTCAATTAAATGGGCCTAATCTATTTATTAGTAGAAGGCCTTTACTTAATGAGACTTAATTAATAGTAATTCGTTTAATAGCTCATTTAAATGTTTAATAATTCTATTTAAATCTTTAAAATTTCTAGAAAATTCTTGGGCGTTACACTGGTGATTATTAATTACAGCAAAATGGAATTGGTGCCTGCACCATGGTCATCAATTAATGAACGCCCGTTCACTGGGTCGCCCATTCAAGATTAGGCGCCCATGGGCTGGTCGCCCATTAATTGATGGCAGTTGGTTGGGCGCCACTTACAAACATGCATCAGATCTGCGTAAAACAAGTTTAACAGGCTATATAATGTAGAAGATGTATTTGTACTAGTGCTACTCATGCGTGTTACCCTATATTAGCTATGAGTTGGGCATAATCTGAGAACACCTACCTTTTTGGGGTGTGGAACGTCGATCATATCAAGGTAGCAGTAAAGGAAAAAGAAGGAAGAAGACAACTGCAACTTCTTCACGCAGTAGGAGGAACAAAATGGAATGGAAGAAGCCAAGTCTTCTTCAGGACTGCAAGTGGATGCTTCACGTAGGAGGAAGACTTCACGAGCAGCAAGAGGAGGAAGTAAGAGTCAGCAGCAGCAATAGTGGCTGCCTGTTCGAAGGAGAAGAGTATTTATAGGGAAAGAAAACCCAAAGGGGTCAAGTGCCATCAGAAGTAAGGTCCTAGAACCTTGCTATATGTGTTTCTACCTAGAGAGGGGAAATCTATCCGCCCGAATGGAGAGGCCAAACATGGTCCAACCTGACCCAAAGAGGCCCAGCTCCTTGAAGTGGAAGCCCTAGGGCCCACTTAATATAAGCCTAATAACTCACTCGGATAAAGCACTTCCTTGGCGGCCTTCGGGTTGGAAAGTCTGAGCATCAGTTCGATCGGTAGAGCTCCTTCAGAGCCCCGTATTCTCTGCACAAACCATGCACTCATAGCTCGGGAGGCATCTTCTGGGCCAGTGCCTCATGCTTGGGCCAACTGATGGAAGCTTTTTTGTACGGCCATTACGTGTCCCTTAAAAGTTGGGAGCTCAAGGGAATAAGGGTGACCAAGAGTCCGCATGCTATAAGGAGCCCACAAGGAGGACGTAACCCACCCCCCCAAAACTCCTTCGCTTGCAGGGATCATTCACTCAACGAGCCATTATTTAAACTGAAAGTACCCTACTGTAGAGAGGTAAGCCAAAAAATCCTGAGCAGGAACCACTTCACCTCTTGGTGGAGAGGGATATCGCACCCCCATCTTCCTCCTTACTCCTCCCTTCGCACCAGCGCTCTACTACATTTGCTGACTTAAGCATCAGAGGGTCATCCCCAGGGATCTATCCCTGGGCACCTCTTACTTGTTTCCCTTCTTGCAGTTCATACTTCAAGTATACGAGGTCATCTTCTTCCCCGCTAAGGAGTAACGCGAGATCGTCCCTCTTCATCTGGCGCCGTCTGTGGGAAACGAACAAAGAGCCATCATGGTGCAAAGAAGTTATGGTAGGAGGACTGTCGGCGACAAGGGAAAGGCCCTGGTGACGGAAGATGGTGCACCTTCCCTCCCCACGGAGAATTCCCCATCGAGCAACCATGCCAATGAAATACCTCCATCAGTGGCGGGGGAACAGCTTCCCGGCGGGAGTACCGACGCCCTCCAAACCCTCAACGTAAAACTCGATGTCCTCATGGATCTCATGAGGGCCCAGGCGGCCAGGGAGGAGAAGTCGCATCTCCTCCGAAAGAGCCCCCCCGCAGAGAAGCCTCCCAGCAAACCGCTGGAGGCCATTTTACCCTCCAGGGGCAGCGGCTTATTCGCAACCAGTCAGGAGGACCATCGCATGCCCCTGCCCCGGAGCAGGATGCCTCGTCCACCCCTAGGAGGGAGAAGTCCGGAGCACGCCGACCGTTCCTGGAAACTGAGGCTCCCATGGAGCACCAGGATAGCATGCAAGTGCGCCCCCCAGCCCCTCGGGCCAGCGACAGCCAGAGCTGTCTCTCCGACTGTGAGACTTTGAGAGGTGTTTCACAGAGCAAGAGCGCGCCCTCCGTGCTTTGTAGAAGACATCTCCTGCGGAGGACGAGGAGCGATAGCCGTTCTCCGATTTTATCTTGAAGGCCGAGATTTCCCCCAGGATCTTTCTTCTGACCTTCAAGTCGTATGATGGCCAGGGAGACCCGGCCGATCATTACGACAGCTTTCACGCCCTAATGACCTTGCATGGGGCGTCTGACGTGATTAAGTGCCGAGCATTCGTGACCACTCTGGTTCAGGGAGCTCAGGCATGGTTCAGGGACCTCATCCCCCGCAGCATCCACAACTTCAAGCAATTCGGGCGAGTGATCAAGGAAAGCTTCGCCGGCAGCGGTCCTCCCCAATCAGTAGCGGGATTACTGGCCCTCAGGTAGGAACAGGGGGAGAAGTTGCGGGCTTATATCAACCGATTCAAATCGTAAGCCCTACGCATCCCCCGCCCAGATGTTACCTCGGCCATCACCGCACTAACCGGGGGCACCCGCGATGAGAACCTACGGCGCGAGCTAGTGTTTCCTCCACGTACCTCCCTCGCCGAGCTAGTGACCCTTGCCCTGAGCCATGCAGAGTGCAAGGAAGTCCTCAGCCCCTGCCGAGGCATGACAGGCTCGGGTCGGGAGGGGGACAAGAAGCGACCGTCCAAGTAAGGGACGGGCCAAGGAAAAAGGTGGAACTAGGACGGAGACTGTAAAGAGCCGTCTCGGAAGTATGAGTGGTACACCCCCCTTACCGCTCACATCTACGAAATCTACGAAGACATCAAAGGCTCGGGTCTCCTCCACCAGCCCGAGCCTATGAAGGCCAAGCACCGCAATCACTACAAGCATTGCCTGTTCCACAGCGATCACGGGCATCACACCAGCGATTGCCATCAACTCCAAGATGAGATCGAGCGCCTTGTCCGCCAGGGACACCTATCCCGATACGTGTCCGGGTAGAAGGAAGACCGAGGCACCCTCGAAGAAATCGACAATGCCCCCCATGGAGTCCATATCAACATCATCGCGGGCGGCGCGGCATCAGGAGGAGATAGCAGTCGAGGAAGAAAGCGTCACGCCGAGCGGGCGAGCCGAGCCTCTGTTGAGCACCCTAAGGCCCCGCAGGCGAGCGAACGGCATGCCCTGGTATTCTCCGACCAAGACCTGGAAGGGTTAACCACCCCGCACGATGACGCTCTCCTTGTATCGGCTACAATAAACCATTGTAACTTAGATAGGATCTTAGTTGACAATGGTAGTGCCCCTGATGTATTGTCTAATGAATGTTTCCTCAAGATGGGAGAGAATCCATCTAAACTTCACCCGATCCGAACCCCCCTCTGTGGGTTCAATGGTCAGACAACTTATCTCGAGGGAGCCCTGAGCCTACCAGTTACTATCGGTACCCCGCCCAAAATCGTTACGGTTATGGTGGACTTCATCGTGATTAAAGGAATGACGACCTATAACGCCATCTTCGGCCGAGGTATCCTTAGCCAAATGAAAGCGGTGCCCTCTACCTTTCACCAAAAAATGAAGTTCCCCACCAAGCATGGTGTGGGGGAGGTCCGGGGTAATCAGGCATTGGCTAGATGGTGCTATATAATCTCAGTCGAAGCCATGAGGCCGGAAGGGAAAAACAAAGGAGTAAAGGGAGCCGAGGAGGGACCAGCAACATCTGAGCCTGGTGGTGAGTTGCAAACGGTCTTCCTCAACGGTGACCCGACTCTAGGAGTCAAGATCGGAGCCGATCTAACACTTGAGGAACAAGAAAAATATATGGATTTCCTTGCCCAGTATATCCAAGTCTTTGCATGGTCGGACGAGCACCTTCCCAGGATCCCAGGAGACATGGCAATGCACAAGCTCAACCTCGACCCAACGGTGAAACCTGTCCAGCAACGCAGGAGAAAGCACGGCCTAGAGAAGCAAGCGGTCATCAATGAGCAAGTCATCAAGGGACAGAAGACTGGCCTCTTTCGTCTAGTCTTGTACCCCACGTGGCTTGCCAATGTCATCCTGGTACCGAAAGCTTCGGGGAAATGGCGAATGTCCGTAGACTTCACCGACCTCAACAACGCTATCCCGAAGGATTGCTACCCGCTGCCAAGCATCGATCAACTGGTCGACTCAACCTCTACCAACGAGTTACTCAGCTTCTTGGACGCCTACTCCGGTTACCATTAGATCAGGATGGACCCGGAGGACATCAAGAAGACTGCCTTCATCATTGACTTCGGCGTACACTGCTACACCCGAATGTCGTTCGGTTTGAAGAACGCTGGAGCAACATATCAAAGACTGATCAACCACATCTTTGAGGGACAGCTCGGTCGGAACGTCCAGGCCTACATTGATGATATGCTTGTTGGAGAGGGGGATTCCTGCAGCCCACTCAAAGAGCCGACCCAACTAGACCCAACAGGGCCCGACGAGGCAAGCTCGTCCAAGTGACAGCCCACAGGGCCCACTTGGAAAAGCCCAATAAAACAATGCTCGAGGAAACAACTCTCCTAGGCGGCCCCAAGGCTCGGAGAGCCCGAGCATTGGTCAGGTCACAGGAAGACCCGCGCACGAGCTATCCCCCCGCATGAAGGAGGGAAGCGCTAGCCGGTCTGTCCGACCCATCTCCTCACCGAGCTAGGCCTATTGCCCAAATAGGGCCGGCCCCTCTAAGCTCGGTACGACCGATAAAATGTTTATCATTGCAGCCGTTAGAGTCCACAGCGGGCCGGGTGCCAAGAAGTCCAGGAGGTCCGGCTTCCCCGCGAGGATAACGCCCCCACGATGAGGCCATAAAAGCCCACGACGAGGACGTAACCTCCAACGGAGACCCCTCGGCTTGCAGGACTCCAGAGGGCTGTGCACTATTTAAACTTGGGATACCCTCCGGCGAAAGGGAAGTCCAAAAGGGCACTGATCCACCCCCAATTCCTGAGCACGGATCACTTCACGCCATTGGTGGAGAGGGATCTCGCGCCTTCACCTTCTCCTCCCTATCGCTGATCCCACCATTGCTCTACTGACTTGAGCGTAGGAGGGTTTCGCCCCAGGGAATCCCCCTAGGCCCTCTGACCTGTTTCCCTATCTTGCAGTTCACAAACTTGGTGATTACCAGCCCGCTCAGGAACCAGCGCGAGATTTCACCTCTTCATCTGGCACCGTCTGTGGGAAACGCACGAAGAGCCAACATGGTGAGAAGGAGCTCAGGGAGGAGGTCCGTCGGCGAAAGGGGTAAGGCCATGGTAGCAGCAGGGGATGCCCCTTCCAGGGCCTCACAGAACCCTCCCTCCAACGCCAGTATCCCCGCCGACGGACCACCACCCCCCTGCGGCGGCAGAGCTACCCCCCTACGGTGGCGTCGAAGCCTTCCAGGCCCTCAACGCCAAACTGGATGTCCTCGTGGAACTCATGAAGACCCAGGCGGCCAACGATGCAAGGTCCCGTGCCCCGTCAGGGAGCCCCCCCCGCAGGAGTACGTCCCAGCACACAGCTGGGGGCCGCTTCACCCTCCGCGGCCAGCAGCTCATTCGTAACAGGGTCGGAGGACCCTCGCAAGCTCCGCCTCCGGAGCAAGAGGCCTCCTCCACGCCGAGGAAAGGAAGGCGGGGGACGCAACGGCTAGATCCGGAAGCCGACATTCCCGGAGACCACCAAGATGCTCCCCCCAGCCAGCGGCACGATAGCAACCGGAGTTATCCCTCTAGCTACGAGATTTCGAAAGGCGCTTCGCTGAGCAGGAGCGCGCCCTTCGCGCCCTGCAGAAGGCCTCTTCCCCGGAAGACGAGGAGAAATCCCCGTTCTCTGAGTATATCTTGAAGGCAGAGGTATCTCCCAGAGCCCCCATACCAACCTTCAAGCTTTACGACGGCCAGGGCGACCCGGCCGACCATTATGATAGCTTCGACGCCCTGATGACTCTACACGGAGCGTCGGACCCCATCAAGTGCCGAGCCTTCATGACCACTCTGGTCCAGGGCGCTCAAGCGTGGTTCCGGGCCCTCGCCCCCGGATCCATCCGAGACTTCAAGCAATTCGGGCGAGTCTTCAAGGAGAGCTTCGCCGAAAGTGCCCCCCCAAGGTCGGTAGCGGGGCTCTTGGCCCTCAAACAGGCGCAAGGGGAAAAGCTCCGGGCTTACGTCCACCGATTTAAATCGGAAGCCCTCTGAATCCCCCGCCACGACGTGGCCTCGGCCACAACCGCACTGACCGGGGGTACCCGGGATGAGAACCTCCGCCGTGAACTTGTCCTCCACCCTCCCTCGACCCTTGCCGAGCTAGTGACTCTGGCTCCGCGCCACACCGAGTGCGAAGAAGTACTCAGCGCTT
The DNA here is from genome assembly GCA_022559845.1 of Amorphophallus konjac. Taxonomy (NCBI): domain Eukaryota; kingdom Viridiplantae; phylum Streptophyta; class Magnoliopsida; order Alismatales; family Araceae; genus Amorphophallus; species Amorphophallus konjac. The sequence goes on along the minus strand of JAHNEJ010001117.1, from coordinate 97,320 downwards.
GCCGAGACGCAACCGGCTCGGGTCGGGAGGGGGACAAGAAGCGGGGCGTCGAGCCAAATCCTAGCTCGGGAAAGAAGCGAGACCGAGATGGAGAACGCAAGTGGAAGTACGAGCGGTACACCCCGTTAACCGCACCGGTCTATGAAATCTATGAAGACGTCAAAGACTCGGGACTCCTCCGTCGGCCCGAGCCGATGAGGTCCAAAAACCACAAGCGAGAAAGACATTGTCTATTCCACGGCGATCATGGGCATCACACCGGTGACTGCCACCAGCTCCAAGATGAAATCGGGCACCTCATCCGCCTGGGGCACCTGGCTCGGTTCACTACTGAGCGCAGAGAAGATCAAGGCGCCGTAGAAGAGGTCGACAATGCCCCCCGACGGGTTCACACCAACGTCATCTCTGGAGGAATAGCATCAGGAGGTGACAGCAGCCGTGGAAGGAAGCGTCATGCCGAGTGGTACGGACACCAGAGCACGCGAGAGGCACGAGCCGGCGAGCCACCGGTACCGTACGCGGAGCACCACTCGAGCCACTTCGGCATCCATATGGCTCAGAGACGGTCTAGAGACTCCCCCTTGAGTCTCGGTATTTTTCATATTTTATTTGTATGTTGTGTGTATTTTACTTAGATTGTAATTTAGATTGTAATAGGGGTTTATTTGTAATTTTGGACCACCCGGGTCCCACGGGCCCCCCATCCCACCTCCCATTGATCCACCTCATCACTGGGGCCCATGTGGGGTCAGTCAAACCTTCCATTGTGAGCTTCTGGAAGGTGGGACCAAAGGAGGGGACAAAGGGGGGAGCATCTCCTAGATCTCTCCTTAATTTAAGGGAGTGTCCCCCTCCTTTTGTATTAGTTTAATAGGTTTTGAATCTTATTTTATTTGTTCCAAATCACATGGGAGAAATACTTTTGTTGACTCCCAAGTATGCCCCTCCCAAATCTAGATCTAGGGGTATTTTATGTCATTTTGCAATTCATATAAATACCATGTAATTCTCATTTTAGTGGAATTAATGCATTTGAATTGGAAGAAAATCCCCTTGAGCAAGGCCTAGGCCGCCCCTCTCTCCTCCTTGCAGCTGGGAAGGCTGTATTCTGGTGGTGTGACTCCACCCCTATCAGTTACGGTCGCCGCCGCCGCCGCCACGTGCCGCCATCGCGCCTCCACCATCACCGCCGGTGTTCTGTCCATCCAGGACATAGGTGTCTTCTCCGAATTCTTGCTCTCCACTCCGTCGTGTTTTTGAGCTGAGATTTTGAGGGGATGTTCCAGAGTTGTTCCTCACGATCCACAAAAATTGGTTGGTCATGAATCTTCCATTTGATATTTTTTCATTTTCGTCCAACCTTAATTTCCAGATCTATCTGCTTGTTGTTTCAATTTCCACCCGCCCTGTGTTTCAAATGTTCGGACCCCTTTCCGATTTTTTTTAGAGCTCCCAATTTTACTGAGAGTTCTGTCCATCAACCCCACCGTCCCCAAATGTTCTTCAGTTTTTATGAGGCCATCCCATATTTTTAAAAAATCGATCTCATAGATAGCTACAGTACTATCCACCTGTTCCCAGATCCGACCACCCTCCCGTAAACAAATCATATCAAATCACAGCCACCTCCAATCAGTCCACAAAAAATATCCTCGTTCTCCTTGCTCAAAATACCACAAGTTCGATGAAGAGCTCAGGAGCTGAATCGGCCATCTTCCTCGTGGTCAAAGGTAGTCTTCAGACAACTCACCTGCAGATCTGAGATTTCGGTTACTGTACAATAGGGACTTTTAAATTCAATAAAGTTCTGATCCGACATGATCCAGCAGATATCCCTGGCTCTAGATTGAAGCATCTGAAGAGAGCTTTCCAACGATAGCTCATGCGTCCCGATCCGACATCGGTATTGATCGCAGCGGCCGTTTTCGCCGGAGTGCGCGCCGGAAGACAACAACCAAAATCCGTGGGAAGTTAGTTCCAGAATTGGGAATCGGGGCCGATCGACCCCCGATCGGTGTTCCCGGCCGACCGCCGTCCGTGGAGGCGCGCCACCAGGGGTCCCCATCACAGTGGGTCCCACCCCCACAGATCCGGAGGACAGCGCCGTCCACGGGCCCCACGGGTCCGTAAAACCCGCCATTCGGAAAGCACGAAAATGCGGAGTTCGGCACCGCCGGGCGACATCAAGATGCTGCCCGTCAACCCGAGTTGCGTGATTCCCGGACCCCACATGTGACCTTTTACCTCCCTGCGTGGAGTGGGTCGACTTAGTGTATTCCTGTAATAATTGTTAACCGGGAGTCTGTGATTTGGCCAGGGTTGTCTTCGCCATGCCGGGTGCGTGGAGGTAATGGTCCGAACCTCTTGGCGTTCATTTGCTTAGCTAGTATATGGTCTTTTGCCACTGCCGAGAGCGATAGGTACTAGCCCGTGTGTCCATGTCACCGCTGTGAGTGTGAGAGTGACCCGTCCCGTGACTCGATCCGAGTCGGGAAGTGAGTCGACTACCCGTGAACTCTGCCGGTTCTTCAACCGTGCACGATCCGTGTTTCCCTCGCTTGGGACGATGAGTGAGCTTACGTTTCTGTTAGCGACGTATAGCCCATAGGAGCTCTCCGTGTCGGGCTTAGTGTCTCTCCTATCATGTGTTGCTGGTCGTGTCCGCATCTAGAGTCCGAGGTCCATACCACGTAGAGTCGGTCCCCGTGTCCGTCCCGCATCAGTTTGGTATCAGAGCCCGGTTGAGTCTAGGGTAGTCATTGCATAAGTCTTGCATGCATCATGGTCTAAGTCGAGTCTAGGACCATCATTACTTTCAAAACAAAAAAAAAGTGCTTCAAATGTGCATTTCATACCAATAACCCGGTATATAAAAAGGTGTTGTCCGAACGTTAGGCTACGCCTATCGGGAAGGCCGCACACTTGCGCGAGTGATCTTCGGATCGATTAACTCCGCCCCGTACTGAGTCTTGGTGTCTTGTCCTTAGTGTGCATGCATCCCAACCTTGCATAGTCGGTCTCGTGTCATGTTCAAATGGCCTTCCATTTCCATTCCTAGGGATCCGTTCCCATCCTTTGGCAACTATGGCCAACCCATGCCAACCAGTCCAAGGCGACAAGTCCGTGTCCGAGTACATTAGGGACTTCGAAGTGTACCGGTTTGGAAATGAGAGCACCACGACTGCTTCCCAGTTCCGGAGAGGTTTACGGCTTCATTTCCGGTATGAATGTCTTATCCGTGACGCGTTCTCTCTGGCGCAGTGTTATCAGGTCGCTCTCGAGGTTGAGCCTTTCGAGGCCCGATTTGATGCCGCCATTCGGCGAGCAGATGCCGCCCTTCGGCAAGCCTCTACCTCTCAGTCGATTCCTAAGCCGGTCGGACGGCCTACCCCATGGTCTTCCCCACCCACGAGAGCTCCCATGCTACCACCCTCTACTTCCGAACTCTATTCGAACTATCTCATTTGGAACCACCCAAGCCCGAGCCACCCGTATTTCTAACGGGTACACTTTACATAGCCGAGCCACTACTTAGTTGGCTCAAGGATAGCTTGGTCCCACTTCCCTTCCAATCTATGGACCCTATCTTATCTCTGGTGCCAATCAACTCATTCCATACCACTTTCCGGTCTAGTCACCATGTGGATACATTGGATGACCTTCTTAACGGATTAGACCGGCAATTGACATTTACGCACTTGTTGGCTCCAGGCCTCGACCGACCCACAGGTCGTACTTTCACTCATCCCGCTTTAGGGTCCATCACCTCCGTGTACACCGTGGGTCATGTTACCACGGAGCTTCTTCTACTCCTCCCCATGCCGGCCGAGTCCGACTTCATTCCCCTTTGCCCAAGGGAGGAATCTTACTTTCTACCTATGACTGTCGTCCCATCTCTCACAATGAATGAAGGTGATCATTTACACCTCCAAGATTTCCAAATGTGGGACAGTGATTTGTGAAAGCCTAGTCTGAGGGGTCATACCTTCTTTGATCCCTTCGACCCATTCTCTTGTGGACCCCGTGACCCACCATATTTACTCCACCTTTTCGAGAGAGTCCACCATCATACCCCCACCGTCTCATCTCCCTTCATGGATGAAAGAGATCAACAACACCTTCTAGACTTCCACACATGGGATCTTGAGATGAGGGAATCCATATCGAGGGGTCACACATTCTTTGATCCCTTCGATCCCTTTCTTAGTGGGCCCCTTGGTCCACAATCTCCATTCCACTTCTTTAGGGGAGGTCACCATTATACCCCTCCCCCATGGACCGGGCCATCGTCACCCACAGAGTCCGTTCACGGGCGAGAGACACCCGACCCTCCTGTTCCACCCAAACCTCCCAAATCCAAAGGACCGTCTTATGGTTGTACCGACATTCAGTCACACTTAGGGTATGCATGGCACACCTTCGGATGTCCTGGACCACCTTGCATATGATTGGGTCGAACTAACATTAGGTTTTTTTAGGGTTGTGTGTGCATCCGTGTGTTTTTTTTTTCTTTTGCTAAGCATGTTAGGAGTCTGCATGACGACATCCGTCGTCACATTGAGTCCATCAATGCACATTACAAAGAGCTAGCCGATGCTCACCGACACCACCGAGAGTTCCAAGAGGGCGAATATGTCATGTCAGGGTAAGACCTGAACGATTTCCCTCTGGAACCGTTAAGAAGTTGCAAGCTTTCGGAGCCGGTCCATTTAGAGTGTTGAAACATGTTTGATCCAATGCGTATGTTGTGGACCTGCCCGAGGAATATGGTATAAGCTCAACTTTCAATGTGTCGGATCTAGTTGCATATAGGGACCCAGCGGTGATCCCCAGTGAGTCTTTCGAGCCATCCCCTCCCATTGAGAGTGATCCCACACCTGAGTGTCCACCTTCAGCCCCTTTTCCACGGCAGCGAGAGCATATAGATCATATACTGGATGAGCATGTGATAGTTACCAGGAGTGGATCTTACCCACGCTACCTAGTGCGATAGAGAGGACGGCCCGCCACCGAGGATACTTGGATCACCCATGGAGAGTTGCAGCAAATCGATCCAGACCTTCTGGAGTGCTACCAAAGCGATATAGACCCTTACTCGACAGGGTCGAGTTTCTCCCACCCGGGGAGAATTTGTGCGGACACCAGAGCACGCGAGAGGCATGAGCCGGCAAGCCACCGGTACCGTACGCGGAGCACCACTCGAGCCACTTCGGCATCCATATGGCTCGGAGACGGTCTAGAGACTCCCCCTTGAGTCTCGGTATTTTTCGTATTTTATTTGTATGTTGTGTGTATTTTATTTAGATTGTAATTTGGATTGTAATAGGGGTTTCTTTGTAATTTTGGACCACCCGGGTCCCACGGGCCCCCTATCCCACCTCCCATTGATCCACCTCATCACTGGGGCCCATGTGGGGTCAGTCAAACCTTCCATTGTGAGCTTCTAGAAGGTGGGACCAAAGGAGGGGACAAAGGGGGGAGCATCTTCTAGATCTCTCCTTAATTTAAGGGAGTGTCCCCCTCCTTTTGTATTAGTTTAATAGGTTTTGAATCTTATTTTATTTGTTCCAAACCACATGGGAGAAATACTTTTGTTGACTCCCAAGTATGCCCCTCCCAAATCTAGATCTAGGGGCATTTTATGTCATTTTGCAATTCATACAAATACCATGTAATTCTCATTTTAGTGGAATTAATGCATTTGAATTGGAAGGAAATCCCCTTGAGCAAGGCCTAGGCTGCCCCTCTCTCCTCCTTGCAGCTGGGAAGGCTGTATTCTGGTGGTGTGACTCCACCCCTATCAGTTCCGGTCGCCGCCGCCGCCGCCACGTGCCGCCATCGCGCCTCCACCATCACCGCCGGTGTTCTGTCCATCCAGGACATAGGTGTCTTCTCTGAATTCTTGCTCTCCACCCCATCGTGTTTTTGAGTTGAGATTTTGAGGGGATGTTCCAGAGTTGTTCCTCACGATTCACAAAAATTGGTTGGTCATGAAGCTTCCATTTGATATTTTTTCATTTTCGTCCAACCTTAATTTCCAGATCTGTCTGCTTGCTATTTCAATTTCCACCCGCCCTGTGTTTCAAATGTTCGGACCCCTTTCCAATTTTTTTTAGAGCTCCCAATTTTACTGGGAGTTCTGTCCATCAACCCCACTGTCCCCAAATGTTCTTCAATTTTGTGAGGCCATCCCATATTTTTTAAAAATTGATCTCAGAGATAGCTACAGTACTATCCACCTGTTCCCAGATCTGACCACCCTCCAGTAAACAAATCATATCAAATCACAGCCACCTCCAATCAGTCCACAAAAAATATCCCCGTTCTCCTTGTTCAAAATACCACAAGTTCGATGAAGCGCTCAGGAGCTGAATCGGCCACCTTCCTCGTGGTCAAAGGTAGTCTTCAGACAACTCACCTGTAGATCTGAGATTTCGGTTACTATACAACAGGGACTTGTAAATTCAATAAAGTTCTGATCCGACCTGATCCAGCAGATATCCCTGGCTCTAGATTGAAGCATTTGAAGAGAGCTTTCCAACGATAGCTCATGCGTCCCGATCCGACATCGGGATTGATCGCAGTGGCCGTTTTCGCCGGAGCGCGCGCCAGAAGACAGCAACCAAAATCCGTGGGAAGTTAGTTCCAGAATTGGGAATCGGGGCCGATCGACCCCCGATCGGTGTTCCCGGCCGACCGCCATCCGTGGAGGCGCGCCACCAGGGGTCCCCATCACAGTGGATCCCACCCCCACAGATCCGGAGGACAGCGCCGTCCACGGGCCCCACGGGTCTGTAAAACCCGCCGTTCGGAAAGCACGAAAACGCGGAGTTCGGCACCGCCGGGTGACATCAAGATGCTGCCCGTCAACCCGAGTTGCGTGATTCCCGAACCCCACATGTGACCTTTTACCTCCCTGCGTGGAGTGGGTCGACTTAGTGTATTGCTGTAATAATTGTTAACCGGGAGTCCGTGATTCGGCCGGGGTTGTCTTCGCCACGCCGGGTGCGTGGAGGTAATGGTCCGAACCTCTTGGCATTCATTTTCTTAGCTAGTGTATGGTCTTTTGCCACTGTCGATAGCGATCGGTACTAGCCCGTGTGTCCATGTCACCGCTGTGAGTGTGAGAGTGACCCGTCCCGTGACTCGATCCGAGTCCGAAAGTGAGTCGACTACCCGTGAACTCTGCCGGTTCTTCAACTGCGCATGATCCGCATTTCCCTCGCTTGGGACGATGAGTGAGCTTACGTTTCTGTTAGCGACGTATAGCCCATAGGAGCTCTCCGTGTCGGGCTTAGTGTCTCTCCTATCATGTGTTACTGGTCGTGTCCGCATCTAGAGTCCGAGGTCCATACCACGTAGAGTCGGTCCCCGTGTCCGTCCCGCATCACCGAGCGGGCGAGCCGAGCCCCAGAGCCACCCAAGGCCCCGCCCCATGTCATAGTCTTCTCCGATCAAGACCTGGAGGGGTTGAGCACCCCGCATGATGACGCCCTCGTAATCTCGGCCACTATAAACCATTGTAACGTAGATAGGATTCTTGTGGACAATGGAAGTGCCCCTGATATATTGTCTTATGACTGTTTCCACAAAATGGGAGAGGATCCATCCAAACTCCGCCCGGTCCGAACGCCCCTCTGTGGATTCAACGGCCTGGCCACTCTCCCCGAAGGAGCCTTGAGCCTGTCGGTTATCCTCGGCACCCCACCTAAAACCGTTACGGTCATGGTAGACTTCATGGTGATCAAAGGGATGATAGCGTACAACGCCATCTTCGGCCGGGGAATCCTCAGCCGGATCAAGGCAGTACCATCTACCTATCACCAAAAAATGAAGTTCCCCACCAAAAATGGGGTAGGGGAAATCCGAGGTAACCAGGCCACAGCCCGAAGGTGCTATAATATCTCAGTGGAGGCCACGAGGTCGGGCAGGAACGATAAGGGCCCCCGGGAAGTCGAGGAAAAATCCGCAACCACTGAGCCAGGTGGCGAGTTGCTAACAATTTTCCTGAACGATGACCCGACCCTAGGAGTAAGGATCGGAGCCGACCTACCACCCGAGGAACAGTAGTAATATAAAAAATTTCTTTCTGAGTACATCCGAGTCTTCGCTTGGTCCGACGATCAGCTCCCTGGGATACCAGAGGAGACCGTGATGCACCGACTCAACCTCAACCCCACCATGAAGCCCGTGCAGCAGCGTCGAAGGAAGCACACACCCGAGAAGCAGACGATTATCAAGGCGCAGGTCACCAATGGGCAAGAGACTGGTCTTTTTAAACCGATCCTGTACCCGACGTGGCTAGCCAATGTCGTCCTGGTACCAAAGGCTTCCGGCAAGTGGCGGATGTGCGTGGACTTCACCGACTTGAATAAGGCGACCCCTAAGGACTGCTATCCCTTGCCCAGCATCGACCAACTAGTCGATTCGACATCAGGCAACGAGATGCTCAGCTTCCTGGACGCCTATTCGGGTTACCATCAGATCAGAATGAATTCTGAAGACGTCAAAAAGACCACCTTCATCACCGACTACGGCATGTACTGCTATACCCGGATGCCTTTCGGGTTGAAGAACGCCGGAGCCACATATCAAAGACTGGTCAATCACATGTTCGAGGAGCAGCTAGGTCGGAACGTCGAGGCCTACATTGACGACATGCTCATCAAGACCCCCAAGGCCCAGGACCACTTCACCGACCTCGCCGAAACCTTCGGCGTCCTCCTGAAGTACAACATGAAGCTCAATTCTGCCAAGTGCGCCTTCGGAGTAAGATCTGGGAAGTTCCTGGGTTTCCTGGTCACTCAGCGTGGGATCGAAGCCAACCCCGACCTCGACTGATGCCACGGGATCGACCGCACCGGGAACTTCGAGCACTAGGGGCTGCGACGCCCTCGCAGGCGAACCCCCAAACCTATCTGTCTCCGCCCACGCCTCGCCGCCCGAGACATCGCCGACCTCGACCGGTCTCCCGGTCTCGTCGTCGGCTACTTCAGCACCGGTCCCCTCCATCCCCGGGGAGGGGAGAACCGACCTATCTCCGCCCTCTGAGGGGCCCCTGGTCTCCTCGGCCCCCTCTCGCCTGGTAGATGGGGGAGCTGGCCCGGAAGGGTCGGCCCCATCTTGCGCCCGAGAGGGGAGCATCGCCGAGCCAGAGTCGCCCCCGGCAGTGGTAGGAAGGCCAGCCTTCTTGGCCCGTTTCTTGGCCTTCGCGGTTTCCCGCAATTTTCCCTCCATGGGATCCTTGCGCTTCGCCCCGCTTGGCCGCAAAGATCCCTCGGAGGCCACCCCCTTGCCCTTATCCCGGGCTTGGGAATGACCCGCGGGAACGACAGACTCATCAGCCGCCGAGTCATCCCTAAGATCGATGACCTCGGTGACCTCTTCCAAAGGTTCCCGCCGGATGTCTGCAATGAAGAAGAAGATTCGGTTAAGGAGCGAAAAAGTGACCCTCCGCCCCCGCAGAAGGATCCGAAGGATGATACCTAATGGCTTGAGCTGTGTAAGCAGATACTGCTCTACGTTCTCCAGCGTCACCAGCTCCTTAGTCGACTGGCGATTTGTCAACAAGCGAGCGGCGTATCCCTCCTCATCGGCAGGGAACTCCTCCTGCCGCGGGGGAAGATTCGTATGGAAGTTGGCCATAACCTGGCACCTCCAGGATTCATCCACTGCTTCCGCCTTCACCCAGAAAAACTGCCTCTTCCACCCTTTGTGCGAAGAATCCTTCGTCGCCAGCGGAATACAACTCCGATTCCTGCACGCCTGAATAAAGTAGAAGCCTTTCCCTGCCGACGGATGTGCCTTCAGCTCGAAGAAATAATGAAAAAGATCCAGGGACGGGGGAACCCCCTACAGGCAGTAGAGGATCTGAAAGGCAGACAGCAGGAGATATGAGTTGGCAACCAGCTGAACAGGCGCCAACACGAAAAAATTGAGAAGCTTCAGAATGAAGGGCTCGAAGGGGAGGCAGAATCCGCTCTTCCACACCAGGAGAAAAGTACAAATATGGCTCGTGCGGCTATCCAAGCTCGTCTCGTATGGGGCTGCAGCTACAAAGCTATATCGGAGAGGCAGGCTGTAACACCCTCAAATATAGCTAAGTTGTACTCTATATCATCGAGGCGTCTTTTCAAGTATCGGCTCAGTTCTTGTAAAGAACTCCGAAGTTAAGCGTGCTTAATGGGGAGTATTACTGGGATGGGTGACCTACCCGGGAAGTCCCTCATTCTGGAGCCGATCACTGTTAAAAATGGATAAAACCGTGAGGCCGGTAGGCCAAAGCGGACAATACCTCGACGGTATGGAGTACGGGACGTGACATAGCGTCTATGATAATGTCACAAAATCATGATTTCCCTATATTTTTGATTTTTTACTAAATGTTTACAAACCAACGCCTCCTTACAAGAACGCTTATTGATCAATGTACGACTGCTTGAACGGTCATCCATTCTATCTTCTATTTTTACAAAATCTTTACAAAAATAACGCCTCCTTGCAGAGGTGCTTATTCATGAATTAGCGACTGTGAGACAGTCGTTCATTCTTTTAAGTCTGCAACGCATCCGACAGGTACCTTCTTAGACACATAACATTGTTCATTTCTTTTGGGTTTACATAATCAGGAAAGTGAAGACATGAACAAGTAGAGAAAAATCTAGGGAATCCAGAAGTATGCATAACATGTTTTTCAGACATAGGGTTCCATAGTTATTAAATTTTTAAACATGTGTTATTTATTAATTACACTATAAGAATTAGCGACAAAAGTGAGGGTCGCACATTAATTTGCACCTAAGGGACTGTCAAAAATTATAGAATCTACGCCTGCCCAGTCGATCGCACATTAATCTGTGACTACTGCTCTGGTCGCACATTCTTATACAAACTTAAAAACTAAAACTATGTAAAACTCAAGATCAGGAACATAGATGCAAGATGTAAATATGCAAATATGATCACATGAACATGCAATATTCTACTTACTATCCTCTTGGGCTTAGAACTTGAGAAAACCTACCTCTTTTGGGGTTGACTGGGAATGACGAACGTGAGAGAATAAGAACAACAGCAACTACAACCGCAGTAGCAGGAATATGAAGGAGAATAATAAGAGCAACAACCTTAGCAATAACACCACGGCAGCAACTGCAGCTCGAGCGATGAAACTACTGCAGCAGCAATAGCAGACGAACAAGAAGAAGCAACAGCAGGCTTCTCTTCTCTCGGTAGTAGTAGATAAGCAACGACAGCTGCAAGAAAATGAGGGAAGAAGAGAGGAAGAAGCAGGTGCATCTTTACACCAATAGGAGGAAGGGATGTAGGGTTCCTCCTCGTCCTAACGTACTAACGGTAGTAGTAATAGAGCAACCGCAATAAGAAGACGACGTCGACGCAAGGGCTTCTTCGAACGCAGCAGTAGCAGTAGCCAGAGCTCGTTCGAGAGGGGGTCATATATATATAGGATTTAAGGTTTAAGCTTCCTATTGGGATCTAAAATCCCACATAAGAAATCCTAGTTGTTTTAAAACTTTCCCCATGCTAATCCCTTTCTATCTAAATCTGCAGCCACTTTCCCAAAGGAACTAGAAAACCCTAAAGTCCATGCAGGCTTTGAACGTGAGTTTTATGTTTTTGAAAATAACCCACATAATATACATATATGTATATATACCCTATACTCGCTAGACATAGGAAAGGGTTATGGGCTTTTGTTAATTAAGGCCCATACAAATGTTAAGCCCTTTTTACGTGCATGGTTGAGGCCCAACTGTGATGGTTGTGGGTTTGTTGATTTGGGCTCTTGTCTTATTTAATTGGAGGATTTATTTTGTGTTTAATCCATTTAGGAAATTCTATTCCTTATTATTATATCCGGGGTGCTACAATTGATTCCTTGGTGAGAGTTTATCTCCGACTCTGTGAACCATATTGGTTGTCGTGCCTTTGCTTGAGCCATCGTGGGTTGTGGCACTAGCAGGTTGGAGAGTTGGGGAAATATGTCGGCAAGGTTGCCGCATTAGTACCCTGTCCATTTGTTGGAAGCCATGTCAGGCGTTGAAGTTAGACCCGGATGGAGTTGCTAAGGTATCGCCTGATGGAGGACCAGGACGTGAGGGTCAGAGTCGGTAGCTTGGTGCCTGACTCATGCTGGAAGCTGTGTCCTCGATTTAGATCGTGGTTCCTGAGGTGTGATTCCCGAGAGGTGTGTATGGGTCCCAGTTGGTACCTACGAGTAGCTGGTAAGGCTAGCCGAGTGATTGGCTATGCAAGGTCTGTGTTGTCTCGAGAGCCATGTGCATTGGTCGTGGCGTCATCGACCAGGCTGCTATAATAGTAGACGACACTTGTCTGTTCTGGGAGATGTGTGCCGTGATATGCTTAGATTGTGTCCCGTGGCTCTATGGTGAGAGCGGAGCCGGGGTTTGGCAGGCATTGATTTGGAATAAATGAGATAAGATGCGATTAGATTGTATAATGGACGATGCCTATGCTTGGAGGTCCCTGAAGGTACGTTGTCGTTGATGGTGGTCCTTGGTCTATGACCAGCATGGGAGGATTTCCCTGTAAGTCTGAGTCGAGTGCTGTGAGGACTGAGGATGGTGGAATCCTTTCGTTTGGTTTCGCCATGCTCCCCTATGAGGGTAGAGTTGGCGTGAGGATAAGATCGGATGTGGTGCCCGAGTGAGGATCGGCTCGAGGCGTAGTATTGGTCTGTGGAAGAGTCAACGGATGGCCTGTCGAGAATTGGAATGTGCGTATCGGGGCCGATGAAGATCAGGAAAATTGAAGTCGAGCAAGTGAGGGTTTCCCGTTGACGGGTAATTGGTGACCGGTGAATGGTCTTTCACAGACAGAAGATGCTGGTTGTAGCGAGCCTTGAACGGTGAGAGCCGTGTGCAAGCGAGGCCTTTGGTGGCTGATTATGAGATGTGTATTTTCCTAGACTGGATCTGGGATCTGGTTGAAGTTTGTGTTTTGGCAGAGCTGGTCCCGTGCTATTATTGGCGCTCAGCTTGCCCGGTGTGAGATGGTTCATGGCACAAAGCCGACGAAATCATGGTAGTTAGTTGAGAGGACTGTGTTAGCTGGTCGAAGCTCAGTGATGGTCGTCCCTGGTGCAGGGCGTGAGATCAGTCAGCTGGTAGTGAAGCTAATGTTTGATTGGTCCACCTAGCATGGGTTTGATCAGTAGTAGTTTCTCGTAACGAGGATTACGTCTCCTCGGTGAGCGAGATGGTGGCAGCGATACCGTGATTGAATTTCCATGGTGGCTGAGGTGATGCCAGACTTGTGCCCTTTTTATGTTATGCATGCTCTGATGATTGATGTGTGTTGTGTGTGGAGCGAGGCATGTTGTTCATGATCATGGTCTGGCTGTGTCCCTCAGGAGCTGTGTTTCTGTGAGTATGGAGGTTTAGTTGGAGCTCTGGGAGTGTCGCCAGCTGGGGGTGTTGTTCTTGCCCTTGAGATTATGGTTGCCTCAATTTTGAGGATGAAATTTCTGTAAGGAGGGGAGGATTGTAATGCCCTGGATTTTCTGGATCAGAATCTATGGGTCTCAGAGTGCCTTGGTGAGTCCCAGAACGTGTTTTGTTCTTTACTCGGGTTTTTGCCTGTCGACCCTTCAAAACCCTATGTATGGTGAACCGTCGTGTTATTGGGCTCCGGGACATTACAGGTGCGTTGTGCATTTTTCGAGGATCGTGGGAAGTATTTTTTCCTCATTTTGTATTTTTCAGATTTTCTAAATCCCTAATTTTCTTATTTGAACCCCCCACCCCCACCCCCTCTCTTTCTCTCATTCTCTCTTTCTCACTTGCTCTCTTCTCTTTCCCTCCCCCTCTTTTCTCGGCAACCGATGGAGGCGGAGGTGGGTGAGGTGGAGACGGCGTGAGGGCGAGTAGCGCGAGGATGGGTCGAGGATCGACGCGTGGTGGCGCGACGAAGCTCAATCACGAGTTCGGGTACCTGACGGTTGTTCGTGAGCCGTTTCGCGTTGAAATGGCGTCCACAACATGCGTAATCTCCGATGGAGGTAGGGGGATGGTTCCTTAACCCTTGTACTTCCTTTCCCGTAGATTTGGTAGCCCGAGGTGAGCCGAGAGTGGGTTTATTCACGTTGGGGGTTCAAATCATGTTTTTAGGACGTGCGATGGATTTGTCGTATGGAGCAAGGTTTTCCCACTTATTTTCCTTCCTTTTTGTGTCATGGGACCCGGGGAATGATCCCCGTTGTTTTCCCCCTTGATTGAGATCAAGTGGGCATGGAAATCGAACCCCTAGGGTGGGTTCGGATGGGGTTCATGCCATTTTCGGTCGACCGATCGGTTGAGGCTGGTCAACCGAACGGCCTTCGCTTGGGGCAGGGTTGCTGCCCAGTTCAGTCGACCGAACTGGGTAGTTCGGTCCACCAACCCAGCCAACAATGATACTGGTTGTTAGTCAGGTCGACCTACCCAATGGACAGGTCGACCTATCCCCTGTTGGTCGAACGACCAGGGGGTTTTGGTCCACCGAAGTTCAGTCCATTGGCCCATTTTGGCCCCTTGTCGACTCAGTTGTGACCCATTGGTTGACCTATGGCCCCGTGGATGTCCCGGACACCCCGTGGGTACTGTGACGGTGTTTTTGGGTGTCCAGAGGTACCATGTTACCTCGATTAGCCTGCCCATGAGTTTTGAGGGTCCCGGTGACCCCACGTGTTCTGGGCTTTCGTGTTTCGCTAGATCGAGTCACCGCAGATCGGTGTGAGTGCAGAGGGCTATTCACGCACGTCGTGAGCTTTTTCGGAAAGCAGTTTCCATGTGGGCCATGCGTATGGGCTATGCACAATAAGCCTTGTGATCCAGCCTGGGGCTAGAGGGTTTCTTAGCTTCCCTTTGGAAAGGGATTAGGTTTGGCGGGCAAGTGCCGCCCCTATTATATTAACCATGGTTTCTGACCTAGGGATAGGCCATATTGACAGCATGGAGCTGTCCTGTGCAATGGCCTTGACCCGAGTCGTGTGACTCAAGGGCCGTTGGGTTCAATAGGTCTAGCAGACTACCTAGAGTCCGGTGGCATCGTGCCACTCATGTTCCGAGCTACATACGACGGGCTTATGTGTAGCCTGTCTATATTCCGTTGGTTTCTTCCGAGAGTTGTCTGCTCAGTGGCCCCCCCACTAGTCGTAGCTTACCTGGGCACGCGTGTGCTTACCCACCTGGGAGTAGGTGGAGAGCTACACTCGAGAGAGTGAGAGACTATTCTTAGGCTAGTTGTCATAGGGCCTCCCCTGTAGCGGCTCGAGTCTGGGCTGAGAGGAAAACCAGCTAGAGGGCCTGACGTTGTGTAGTCAGTCAGTGTGTGCACACATGGTCGGGGACTATGGATGCGTGCTGATGAGAACGACCCTGACAAGACCCTTATCTTGTGGTTACTAGTACGGTGTCTCAATATTGCCTGGGGTGAGGGAGACACCTGAGGCGCCGACTAAGATGTCAGTGGATGCATCCGACCTTGCTTCTAGTGGGCAGTACTCCAGTCACGCGAGGTGAGTTTCTCCGTGTTTCTTTGGGTAGTTTCTGAGGGTCTTTCTGACACCGGGGTCTAGGGTTTTCAGTAGGGATATCGTGGCCTTTTCCCTAGATGGCACCGAGTTCACGACGGCGAGGTCGTCACCATGTTCCCAGACAGCGTGGTCTTGGGCTGGGACTTAGTCAGCGAGGATGGGCCTCCATGATAGAGGTGTCATGGTGATTCTTCCGGCAGTGTGTTGGGATCGGTGCGATGGATTCAGAGGGGGGTGAATGAATCTCCCCTTTAAAATATTGTCTGATTAAAGCCTGTAACAGAACGATGATAAGGAATTAACATAAATAGGTGCCTTGTATGACACAGGTGCTCTCTTCTAGCGAGAATGAAAGATCAGATAATCTGAACTTCTGATCTACTCTATATGCGCAAGTGTGCAAACCCAATTCCAATCAAATATGCGGTGTGCGAATAAACCACTCACTAGATGAAAGAACACATCGAGCCTAAGCATGCATCTAGCGAAACACAATAGACAATCAAACCACTACACAGAAGATTTTTAAGGTGGTTCGGTCCTCCAGACCTACGTCCACCCCACACTCAAACCAGAGTGTGGATTCCATTGCCAAACAGCTTGAAAACCGCTGGGCGACACAGCTTGCCTACAAACCGCTGACTAACAACTTGACCGCTGGGAATTACAGCTTCGCCATCCGTTGGGGCTTACATCTTAACCCGTCCAGAGGATACCACACCTCTGCAACCGCTGGGGACTACAGCTTAACCTATCCAGAGGAATCCTCCTCTGCCCGCTGAGCAATACAACTTGCTCTACTGACAAACAGCTTGAAACAAAGGTAAAAAGAAAAACAAAATATGGAAAGGACACAGCAACAGAAAGCTGTAGACGATAAAACACAAAGTGGCTCTCAAATAGCTGACTAGCCTGGATTTGATCCACAGTCCAGTAGAGACAAAGCTTCAGATGACTCTCTTCTTCTTCTTCTAAACTCTCGATCTCTCTTTCTTCTTCTTCTTCTTCTTTACTGCTCACTCTTCCTTTTTCAAACACTCTCCTCCTCTACTCTTCTTCTGCTCTCTCTAATTTTCTTCTTCTTCTGCAAGAGAGATATATCTTCTTGATTGCAGGAAACAGAGTATTTATCCTCTATCAGATGGAGTTTACGTAGTCTTGCCCTAGGCGTGCAGAGGGAGCGCTCCAACTTAGAAGCTTCAGGAGGCACTCGCCACTTGTCAGAATCTGGATGAGTACGAGTCCACGTGGCAGCATCTTGGAATGACGATTATTATTGGATCACGTGCCTTTCTTAAACTCCTCGAGCAGATATCCTACCAATGTCAGACTTAATATTTGTTAGAAGCAATATGAGGATAGTAGAAAGATGCACATAGTTGGTTCGAGAAGGTATAG
Source organism: Amorphophallus konjac (assembly GCA_022559845.1). Classification (NCBI taxonomy): domain Eukaryota; kingdom Viridiplantae; phylum Streptophyta; class Magnoliopsida; order Alismatales; family Araceae; genus Amorphophallus; species Amorphophallus konjac. The sequence continues at coordinate 80,366 of JAHNEJ010001117.1, read as the reverse complement.
ACTTGCTAAGTCATCAAGGCAACCATGTGTAGACTTGATATTCATGCACGAACTTTATGTATGTATGAAACAAGAGATGCACAGACATGCCACAAAAGATTGTACAGACTTTGTGTGCACTGTACAAGAGATGCACAGACATGCCATCGAAGAATGTACAGACTTTGTTGAGAAAGATGCACACATGCACTGAGTTAGTCGCGTGCAGCAACAAAAGTTGTACAGACTTGAGTTCATGCTGCAACAGGAGTTGCACGAACTTGGTGACTAAGTATGCACTGACTTTGTGTATGCATGAAATCAAAAAGAATGTACAGACTTGATGGCGTGTAATGCAGTATGCATATAGGAAAGTATGCACATTAAAAGAGGAATGTTCAGGCATGCCACCGAGATGTGTACAGACTTTTGTGTGCATGCGACAAGACGATATACAGACTTGCTGTGCCTAGAGTTTGAGCATGAATGCATAATGCACAGGCCTAATGAAACTATGCATGAACTTAACTGCTCGTATCAACAAAGGTTGTACAGACTTGTGTCCTTGCAGCACCAAGAGTTGCACAGACTTTATGTATATGTGTGTGTGCGAGGCAATGCGATGCACTGACTATGTGTATGCGTGAAGCACAACGATGCAAAAAGATGTACTGACTATGTACATGCATGAAGAATACGGACTGTACTGACTTAGCTGCGAACTGACCTAATAGATGAATAGTGCTTGCACTGACTTGGTCGAGTGAAACAACGGAGGTTGTACAGACTTGATAGCATGCAGTGATGTGTAGTCCCGATAGATGCAATATACACGCATCGACTTTCAATGCGTAAACAAAGTATTCACAGACTATGTATACTGAAAGATGAAACATGCATTGAACCATGTATGTAGAGATTGCATGCAGAACATCTATATATTCTAATCTCACATGACTCATAGTGTTTGCTATCATCAAAACTACATAATATCATCAAGGCACATGGGGCACAACATAGCGTAGCCAGAGTTTTCCCATTAGTCCGGTGGTCACCCGACTCTGAGATCGGGGTGTGTTTCCAGTACGTGCTGGTAGGAGTAGATTATAGAGCCGTGGTTTTATCAGCTACCAGGGTTGCCTTTCCTGTTCCTCCTTCGGCTGTTGTTCATGTTGTTGTTATTGCTATTCTTGCTCGCGCTGATCTTTACCGTCGTTGTTTTACAATTGGGGTTCTACGGGAACCCTACTGAGCCAGTGAGACATGGCGGTTCCTTCTCGAGGCTCGAGGGTGCAGCGCAGAGGTTCGTAGTTGCCAGCTCACCGGGCCGAGTGTTCACTCGACGTTAGAGTATGTTCTTTTCCCTATAGACTGTACTTTATTTGGACTGGATTCTGTAGTTAGTTTACTTAATTGTTATTATAATTGTTGTTCCTGCTTTATTTCTTATTTCTATGTACCTCCACACACACCTTTCAGCCCTTCCGAGCTCTTTGGCTCGTGGGCTGCGGGCCAGGATTTGAATGGTATCGGGTTATTCCTCGTATCTGGATCTTGGGTCGTTACAGAAACCATGGTTAATATAATAGGGGCGGCGCATGCCCGCCAAACATAATCCCTTTCCAAAGGGAAACTAAGAAACCTCCAGCCCCAAGATGGATCATGAGACTCACAGTCACAGGCCATGCATATGGACCCCATGGAAACCGCTTTCTGGAGAAACTCACGACGTGCGGGAATAGCCCTCCGCACTCATACATATATACGATGACTCGATCAAGCATAACACAGAAGCCCATAACGTAAGAGGGTCACCCGGACCCTTAAAACCCATTGGCACATGAATCGAGGCAACATAGTATCTCCAGAGACCCAAAAACATGGCCACGGTACCCATGGGGTGTCCGGGACATCCACGAGGCCATAGGTTGACCATTGGGTCACAACTGGGTCGACCGGGGCCAAAAACGGGCCAATGGACTGAACTTCGATCGACCAAAACCCCTGGGTCGGTTGACCAACAGGGGACAGGTCGACCTATCCAGTGGGTAGGTCAACTTGACAAACAGCCAGCAGCCCAAACTGCCTAGTTCGCTCGACCAAACTAGGAAGCAGCCCTTCCCCAAGCGCAGGCCATTCGGTCGACCGGCCTCAACCGATTGGTCGCCCGAAAATGGCGGGAACCCTATCTGAACCCAACCTAGGGGTTCGATTTCCACGCCCACTCGATCCCAATCAAGGGGGAAAAAATGGGATCATTCCCTGAGTCTGAAAACCCAAAAATGGACCGAAAGAAACGGCAAAATACCGCTCGATTCGACAAAACCATCTGGCACCCTAAAAATAATATTTTAACCCCCAGCGTGAAATAAACCCGCTCATGGCTCACCTCGGCCTACCAAAACCACGGGAAATGAACTACAGTAGTTAGGAAAACATCCCCCTACCTCCATGAAGATTACGCGTGCCGTGGACTCCGTTCCATCGTAAAAATGCCGTTTGAAGCCCCGCCGGCACCCCGAATTCGCAATGAATGCCACCACCTCGATCCTCGTCCATCCTCGCCACTCCTCTCCTCACGGACCTCTCCGCCTCACCCCCGCCTTCCTCCATCGGCCGCTGGAGAAGAGAGGGAGAGAAAGAGAGAGTGTGAGAAGAGAGAGAGGTAGAGATGAGAAATGAGGGAGAGAGAGGGGTGGGGGGTTATTTATCAGAAAATGATTTGGGTTTTAAAATCTAGAAAAATATAAAAATATGGAAAAATACTCCGCACGATCCTTGGAAAATGCATAACATGCCTACAACGTCCTGGAGCCCAACAACACGACGGTTCACCCTACACAGGGTTCCGAAGGCTCAACAGGTAAAAACACACGTAAACCGCAAAACACCCTTCGGGACTCACAAAGGCGCTCCGAAACCTCACAGATTCAGATCCAGAAAATCCAGGGCATTACAGTCCTCCCCTCCTTACAGAAATTTCATCGTAAAAAATGAGGCAACCATAATTCTAAAGGGGAAGAACAACACACCCGGCTGGTAACGCTCCCAGAGCTCCAGCTAAACCTCAATACACCCAAAAACATCGTTCCTGAGGGACACAACCAGACCTTGATCAGGAACAAAATGCCTCGCTATGCACACAACACACGTCGATCATCAGAGCATGCATAACACACAAAAGAATACAAGTATGGCCTCACCTCAGTCGCAACAGGAATCCAATCATGGCACCGCTGCCACCATCTTGCTCACCAAGGAAACGCAATCCTTGTCACGAGAAACAACCACCGATCAGTCCCATGCTAGGCGGACCAATCAAACATCAGGTTCGCTACTAGCTGACTGATCTCATGCCCTGCACCAAGGATGACCATCACTAAGCTTCACCAGCTCTTACAGTCATTCCAACTGAGTGGCACAAATCTGTCGACTCTGTGCCATGAACCATCTCACACCTGGCAAGACGAACACTAATACAGCACCAGACCAACTTTTCCATAACACAAACTTCCATCAGATCCCAGATCCAACTCCGGGAAAGGCACATCTCGCAATCGGTCACCAAAGGCCTTGCTTGCACACGGCTCACACTATTCTCGGCTCGCTTCAACCAGCATCTTCTGACTGTGAAAGACCATTCACCGGTCACCAGATATTGTCAACGGGAAACCTTACTTGCTCGACTTCCACTTTCCTGATCCTTCATCGGCCTTGATATGCACATTCCACATCTCAACAGGCCATTCGTTGACTCACTCATAGACCATTACTACATCTCGAGCCGATCCTCACTCAGACACCACATCCGATCTCGAGTCTCACGCCAACTCTACCCTCTCAGGGGAGCACGGCAAAATCAATTGATAGGATTTCACAATCCTCGATCCTCACAGCACTCGACTCGGACTTACTGGGAAATCCTCCCATGCTGGCCATGAGACCAAGGCTCACCATCCGATGACAACGTCCCTCCAGGGACCTTCATACACAGGCATTGTCCATCACACTGTGTCATCAAATCTTCATCCCAATTACTCCAAATGGACATCTGCCAATCCTGGTTCCGCTCTCTCCATAGAGCCATGGGACACAATCTAAACATCTCATGGCACACATCTCCCAGATGGACACGTGCCGCCTTCTATTATAGCAGCATGGTCGACAACGCTATGACCAATGCACATGGGTCTCCAAGTAACACAGACCTTGCCATAGCCGACCACTGGCTAGCCTCACTAGCCACCCGCGGCTACCAACCAGGACACATAATCATCTCTCAGAGATTACACCTCGGGAACCATGATCTCATCCGAGGACACAGCTTCCAATACGACTCGAGCACACAACTTACCGACTCCAACCTCGTGTCCTCGACCTCTGTCAGGCAATACCTTAGCAACCCCATCCGGGTCTAACATTAAGCACCCGACACCGCTTCTGGCAAATGAACAGGGTATTCATGCGGCAACCTTGCCAGCATATTCCCCCGACTCTCCATCCAGCTGGTGCCATAACCCATAATGTCTCAAGTAATGGCATGACAATCGATACGGCTCACATGGCCAGAGACAATCTCACAGCGAGGAAGCAATCCTCCAATGCCCAATAAATTCTCGAGAATTCGACCGTAGCAACAAACACTACGATCTTGGACCTGTGGGATATGGGCCCACTAGGCTTCTACTGTGCAATTTGATCCTCGTGCATAACCATCACAGACGACCCGGGATCTGCCATCCAGACAATCCTCAACTCGGTTGGCTAACTCCAGAGAATAGGGTGAGGAAAGCCCAATTACCTCGAACCTAGAGCATAGATTCTCTCTCTCAATCTGGCAATTCTCCGCAACTCCACATGCTCCAATTCCCAACACATCGAGAACCACAACACCAGCCACGAGTCCTCGCGAGCACCGCCCAACTGGCACTCATCCTTCCGGAATAGTGCCAATACCCTTACGCCTCAGGGTAAAGGGCAACGCTTCTCACGGGCAACCACATTGCCAAAATACGGAACACATCTCGTACGGACTTCATGACATACAAAGGGGCCAACGAATCTAAACACATGATGCAAGGCGACGAAACTTAGCAAAACATGATTCTCTCTCACCAAAGGAGAAACCAATCATACCTCCGATGAAACGGGAGATCCCCATGCTTGACTTGACCTTGAACCTCGCACATGATGGAAACTGTACCTTTCTACACCAAGAAAAACCATTAGGTCAGCTCCTCCGACATCACTCATCAAGTGTCTCATCGGACCACATTTGCCGCATCTCTCAATGCACTATCACTACAATTCCCCGAACTACAACTCACCACACCTCGAGCACTGACTCTGTTGATCACCAGCCACATACTACCGCAATGGTTGAGCTAGCCACTGCCACACGCTCCTCTCCTATGCCTAACTTTAATCCCGAAACCATCACACGCCAAAACGCTTACCAAAGAGTGAAGAAAATCATAAAAAGATGCCAGGCTTGAAGGCTGTTACACCTCTAGACACCGGACATCATTCTCTCGAATCTGTCCTTGCTAACATCGATCTATTCTCGATTCTCAGATCCTTAGAATATCCATCTCCTGAGCTGCTGCCACACGGACCACCACGCTAAGAGCCACAACACAAACCACGATCGGCACTTGCCAATGCTCATTCTCAATCCCAAATCAGTTGCGGAACCTTTACATCTCAGCTACTGCATCACACAGCGCATCCAAGGCAGCGCACAATGGCCCCAAATTCCACAATCTGCGCCAAAACCAAGCCACCACCATACAATCTCAAACTGGATCCAAGACTGACACAGCCCATTCACACGCAGAAACGTAGGAGTAAGAGCTTACTGGGACAACTCTGCCCAATCCTACCTCGAAACCCGTAAAATGATCAGGACTGGCACGTCATCTCTGACGCAATAGAGCATGAGGAGAAAATCAAGCTCGACAATCAGTAGCTCACCAAGAAGATCCTCCACTCGATCCGAGCACAATTCTCAACCGAAGAACCCACTTTGCCACCTCAAATCACAATCTTAAACCTCAGGGGCTGGATAAAACTCCAGCCGGGACAATAGCTCCCTTAGAGTATACTCATGGACTCCTAACCACGAGCGATCCTTGCCAGCCACCTGACCTCACCACAGATTCCACGAATGCAGCACCACAGACTCACACCAGCCGGCAAACTCTGCCCAACGTAGGACAACTGGGGCCGCCACCAATGGGGAAGACGGCTCTCTATCTCACCCTCCTGGCCCCACACTGGCATGCTGATGAAAGTAGCAACCGCCTTCATAGCGCCAACACCGCACGCTCAAGCTCTCAAGCGAGAAGCAAAATGATAACTAAACACAAAACCCTATGCCAGTTGCCAAATGTACTGGACCTTATGGACTCTGATCACTGCCATATCTCTAATTCCCATGCACATCCACAACACTCCCTCTGATACCAACTGTAACAATCCAAGATCTAGATACCGGGAATAACCCGATACCATTCAAATCCTAGCCTGCCGCCCACGAGCCGGAGGGCTCGGAAGGCCTGAAAGGTGTGTGTAGAGGTACATAGAAATAAGAAATAAAGTAGGAAAAATAATTATAATAACAATTAGATAAACTAACTATAGAGTCCAGTCCAAATAAAGTACAGTCAATAGGGAAAAGAACTTACTCTAACGTTGAGTGAACACTCGGCCCGGTGAGCTGGCAACTACAAACCTACGCGCTGCACCCTCAAGCCTCGAGAAGGAACCGCCACACCTGAAAAGCAGGGGGTGAGCCTCGTCTCGCTGGCTCAGTACGGGTCCCGCGGAACCCCAACCGTAAAACAACGGTGGTAAAGAATAGCGTGACCAAGAACAACAATAACAACAACATGAGCAACAGTCGAAGGAGGAACAGGAAACGCAACCCCGGTAGTCGATAAAACCACGACTCTATAATCTACTCCTACAGGCACATACCAGAAACACACCCCGATCTCACAGTCGGGGGACCACCAGACTAATGGGAAAACTCTGGCTATGCTACCAGAATAAACACCACGACACCTCTGTCGTGGAGGCCCGTCCTCGCTGACTAAGGCCCAGCCCAAGACCACGTGGTCTTGGAACACGGTCATGACCTTGTCGTCGTGAACCTGTTGCCGTCTAGGAAAAAACCCACAGTAGCCCTACCGGAAACCCTAGACCCTGGTGTCGGAAAGACCCTCAGAACCCACCTGAAGAAACACGGAGAAACTCACCTCGCGTGATAGGAGTATTGCCCACTAGAAGCAAGGCCGGATGTGTCCACTGATGTCTTAGTTGGCGCCTTAGGTGTCTTTCTCGCCCCAGGCAAAATGAAGGCACCATACTAGTAACCATAGGACAATGGTCTAGTCGGGGTTGTGCTCGTCAACACGCGTCCGTAGTCCCCGACCATGTGTGCACACACTGAATGACTACATAACGTTAGGCCCTCTAGCTGGTTTTTCTCCCGGCCCGGACTCGAGCCGCTATAGGGGAGGCCGTACGGCAACCAGTCTAAAAACCGTCTCTCTCTCGGGTGTAGCTCTCCACCTACTCTCAAGTGGGTAAGCACACGCGTGCCGAGGCAAGCTATGACTAGTGGGAGGGCCACTGAGCAGACAACTCTTGCATGAAACGAAAGGAATACGGACAGCCTACATACAAGCCCGTCATATGTAGCTTGGAACACAAGTGGCATGATGCCACCGGACTCTAGGCAGTCCACTAGACCTTTTAAACCCAACGGCCCTTGAGTCATAAGACTCAAGTCAAGGCCTTTGCACAAGACAGCTCCATGCTGTCAATCTGACCTATCCCTAGGTCAGAAACCACGGTTAATATAATAGGGGCGGTGCACTGTAGCAACCCTGGTAAAATGAAAGGAAGATTTCAAGAAAGATTAAGTAAGTAAATGATAAGAACCAAAATGGATAAATAATAAGTCAAATGTAAATAATGCCTCTCAACAAGGTGCTATTTAAATAAGAAACGTCTTCACCTGAGGCGTTAATTAAAAAAGTGACGCCTATACCAAAGGCCGTCAAATTTCAAACGAATAAAAGGAAAGAGAAAGAAACGCCCTCTTCTTGGGCGCGAATTACAAAAGAAACGGTACAGGTCAAGACGTCAATTAAAATGCACGCCCTAACCTAAGGCGTTAATTGCATTTGTGTTCCATTCGAACCAGGAGACTATCCAGGGTAAGTTTTAGGATTAGTACGTGTTTGATTAAATATAGAAGGACTCTATCAAGGAAATATATCTTCCAATCGAATTCTAACTCTATTGGGATTCCAAAAATCCTATAAATAACCCTTCCTGTCGAACCCTAATAAGCTATTTGGTCGAAGGAAAGCTCTGCTGCTGCCGTGCGTGAAGAACAGGTATTGTTCTTCTTCCCTTGCCTTCGGTCATAATCATGAAGAATATTGATGTTCTTCATCGTCTTTGCTGCAGGAAGTCTGCCGTAAGTAGTAACTCTTCTGCCTAGTTGAAGGATGGGAGGTTCTTCATCAAGACGATCTCTTCCTCCAAGAAGGAAGCTGTTTCCATAAGCTTCGGGAGAACTCTGTTTAAGAACAGAGTATCATTCTTCTTCACGTTCCTACACTAGAACATTCATCAGGTAGGTTTTCTCAAGAACTGTAGCCCAAACTAGTTTAAGATTCCTAATATTATCATCTGTCATCCATGCCTATAGTTTTACTGCGTTTTTCAACGTTTTCTGGGAGATTTCAAAAGAAGCGACCCTACCTAGGGCGTGAATTCTTGTTATGACGCCCTGTCAGGAGTCGTCAATTCCATACAGTCAATAAATACCCATCTTTAAAATTCAATATCTATGTAACCACGAATCTAATATTATGCATGATGCTACCTACTCAATCTTGCTATTTTTCTTGTCTAGTTCTGTTTCTTGCAAAGTAATTATCATGAAATACCTTTACTGTTCATGTTCCTGAAAACCAAAGTTAATTAACGACCTTCCCAAGGTTGTCTCTTATGAATCTAACGCCCCAGTAAAGGGCGCTAATTTAAAGTTAACGCCCCTGTCCAAGGCGCGTTTTGTTAAAATTCCAGAATATTGAAATTTATGTAAAATAGAAATATAGAATGGACGACTGCTGGTAAAGCCGTCAAATTATGAATACACGACCCAGTAAAAGGCGTTAATTCATTAAGTAGTGACTTAGGCTAAGTCGCTATTTTCCTGTGATACTATTTTACACTATTACTGTTAACCGAGGGTTTCAGATGTATATATATATATAACTATATATATATCGGCACTATATTCCAGTCCGTGAATATAGTCCCATGTTTCAATGGTTTATCGCTTTACCCACTAACTCTCGGTGACAAACAAGCTCTCCATCGGATATTCCGTTCCTTTGGACTAGCAAGTTAGTCATTGGGACCTCCGTAAGTCTCCTCGTAGCCTTGGATTCCCTCAAGGCCGATTGAGCTGGTTGTACCATAAAAACTATTACACTATTTTGCCATGTCACTCTATAGAAACATGGTATACCGACCCTCATGTTATGCTAAGTGGATATCATGAGAATACTCTTAATGGGATGAGGACATCATGTCATTAATATGCTGTTCTTGTGGACCTCAATTCTATATAAAAAGAGTGACCATCTACATATGGGCACTTAATTGTTATGGTACCCAGTTAGGGAACCAATTCCACCCAGTTTATCGACATGTCATGGTTTATATGCTTTGCGTGATTTTATCGCAAGTATGTCCTTACTCAAGGGCCTTGCCCTTGAATTCCATGAGAATCTTATCTTATCATCCTATTAAAGCTTGTTCTTGAAACTCCTTATTGGCTATAAATTATCGTGGATGTCTAGATCTATCTTTAATGATGTGCATATAAGGGCCCGATCTGGTCCTGGGAGGAGCACCCAAAAGTACTAGTGCCCATGGGAGTTGTAATGATCACGGTGTCTAAGCATTGCACCGAAGTACTCTTTCTCTTGATCTTTGGCCTTCCACACTCTCTCTTTCTTGCGTGCGTGACTCGACTTGCGTGACTTTACTAGCGTGGCCCGACACGGGTACAGTACTTGCGTGAAATAGCCAATAATCTATAAAGCCTCTCATGAACATTTCTTGTTTAAGACTCGCTTGGATGTTTTACACGACGTGTTATTTTATTGATTAGTTATTTCTACATGCATAGCCATATTACATTTACATGTGATAAATTGTAATTACTTAAACCCATTGCTAGTTCTTGAGATATAAATTTCCTACTGAGCGTTCGCTCACCTAGTGTTTTCCCTACTTTTCAGGTAAGTCCGACGACGAGACTCAATCGGACGGGGAAGGTCAAGAGTGAAGAGAGTAGAGCTCTCCGTCTATTCAAGCGTCTACTAGTCTTATCTTTCAAATTTCTTAAGTCAACCATTGTACTTTTTCTTTTATTGGGTCTTAGCACTTTCATTAAGTGAATTGTAATAGAAGTACTTTTGAGGTGGTGATTGAATAAAGGATTGTGTTATCTTTACTCTTGCGCATATCTGATTTGGTGTCGAATACACTAATACTCTGATTGACATGATCGATATAAACTCGTCACGCATCTCGGGTATCTTCCGCTCTCGGGGCGTGACAGTTTTTGTGGTATCAGAGCAAAGTTTATTCAATTCCTAGGAAACCCAAGTCCAAGGATAAGTCGGAACCTCTAACCAGTGAGATTGGGTAGAACCAAGGGTTAAAGTCAACATAGAATTAAAGCCTTTTAACGCAATCACATACTAATATAGCTATTGTAATTATAGGATAATGGCTGCCGAACGTGCTCAATGGCGCAACATGCAACGCACTCTTCAAGGCATGACCCAGGCACTTCAACAAGTGGCACAAGGAGGTGCACATCGTGGAGCAGGAAGTCTCCACCAAAGCTTCAAGAACATGAACCCTCCTAAGTTCATGGGATCCACTGATCCAGATGATGCCGAGCACTGGATCCGAGAAACGGAACGTGTTTTTAGAGTCATGCAATGTTCGGACCAAGAGAAGGTCCTGTTAGCCACATTTCAACTAGAAAGAGATGCCCGATGCTGGTGGGAGTCGGTAGAAGCCACATTAGATCAAGGACAAGTTACTTGGGAGGAGTTTGTTGAACACTTCAACAATAAATATTTCTCAGATCGAGTTCAAGAGAAGAAAGCCGCTGAATTCGCCGCACTTAAGCAACGATCTTTGTCGGTGGCTGAATATGAAGCGCAATTCTCAAGGCTATCTCGGTACGCTAAACACTTAGTTAGTACTGAGAAGATGAAAGCTCAAAAATTCCTTAACGGGCTCAGGCCCCAATATATCACACAACTGGCACCGATGGACATACAAGTCTATTCGGAGATGGTTCGACGAGCCCAATTACTAGAAGATGCCACGGAGCTATCTGATAGGATCCGTGGGAAAGACAAGAAGGAGAATGTTACTAGCTCCGGCACCTTCAAACCCAATTTCAAGAAGAGGCCAAGTAATGGGAGTACTTCCTTCCAGGAGCAAAAGTTCAAGAAGACCAAACCTTTCTCCATAACCACTACACCTTTTAAGGTGGTATGTAAGCACTGTGATAAGGCCGGGCACAAGGCCGAAGAATGTTGGAGGAAACTTGGAGCGTGTCTCCGTTGTGGGAGCCGTGATCATCGGATTCCCGACTGTCCCCTACTCAATGAGCAAGCCGGTGATGGAAGGCGCCCGGTGACAAAGAATGCTCGTCTCCAAGCTATTAAGGAGGCGGAACAAGACGAAGGCGGACTAGTAGAAGGTACCCTGAAAGTTTGTTCCAAGTATGCACATGTCTTATTTGATACGGGTGCATCACATTCTTTTATTTCCAAGAAGTTTGCTGACCCACTACCTATGGAACCGGAATGGATGAAAATATTTTTATCTACTCTCGTAAACGAAACCGATATTAGTCACCATTATCAAAACTGTGAAGTCTTGGTAAAAGGAAGAAATCTTCCTATCAACCTCATATGTTTAGACCTAAAGGAATATGATGTCATATTGGGAGCAGACTGGTTATCTAAGTATCAGGCAACTGTGGATTGCCGTAACAGCAAAGTTACTTTCTAGGACTTTCCAGAACTAGTCTATTCTAGCCCTAAGAGTCGGAGCAAGTCACCTCTTATTTCGGCTCTCCGAGCTAGCAAGCTAATAAGGAAAGGATGTGTATCTTTCCTTGCTTTTGTCACCATTAAGTAGACTAAGGAGACTAAGCTAGAAGACATCCCAGTTGTGCAAGAATTTCCGGACGTGTTTCCGGATGATTTGCCTGGATTACCCCCACAAAGAGAAGTGGCCTTCACCATCGACTTGGTCCCTGGTGCTGGCCCAGTTTCTAAGGCACCATATAGGATATCCCCTGCCGAACTCAAGGAGCTGAAGGAGCAATTGATGGAACTTCTCAAGAAGGGATTTATTAGACCAAGCACTTCCCCGTGGGGAGCACCTGTGCTATTTGTAAAGAAGAAAGATGGATCCATGAGGTTATGCATTGACTATCGACAGTTGAATCATCTCACTATCAAGAACAAGTATCCACTGCCGAGAATCGATGAGTTATTTGATCAAATATCTGGATCCATGTATTTTTCAAAGATTGATCTCAGGCCGGGATATCACCAACTAAGGATGAAAGATGAGGACATTTATAAGACCGCGTTCAGAAGCAGGTATGGGCACTATGAATTTGTTGTTATGCCTTTTGGACTAACAAATGCCCCTGCTGCCTTTATGCAGTTGATGAATAGGATATTCAGGCCTCATCTAGATCAATTCATAGTGGTTTTCATTGATGATATACTGATTTATTCAAAGACCAAGGAAGAGCACGAGGAGCATTTGAGAATAGCATTACAAATATTGAGACGAATCAGTTATATGCAAAGCTCAACAAATGTGAATTTTGGTTAGGAGAAGTAGCTTTCTTGGGGCATGTTATATCAAAAGATGGTTTATCCGTAGATCCATCAAAGGTTGAAGCTGTAAGGAATTGGGAAAAACTGACCAATGCTAGCGAGATCCGTAGTTTCTTGGGTCTTGCGGGCTACTATCGACGATTCATCAAGGATTTCTCCAAGATAGCCGTACCACTCACTAGGCTAACTCGCAAGGAGATACGTTATGAATGGAGTAAGGAATGCGAAAGAAGCTTCCAAGCTCTCAAGGATCATCTAACTACTGCCCCGGTTTTAGCTTTACCAATTGAAGGCGAGAGATTCGAAATATACACCGATGCATCTGGCATTGGCCTCGGATGTGTTTTAATGCAACAAGGGAAAGTTATAGCCTACTCTTCTCGTCAATTGAAGAAGCACGAAGAGAACTACCTAGTTCATGAATTAGAATTGGCTGCGGTAGTATTTGCACTAAAGATATGGAGACATTATCTGTACGGAGTGCAGTTTATTGTATACTCTGACCATAAGAGTCTTAAGTATCTCTTCTCTCAGAAGGAATTGAATATGAGGCAAAGACGTTGGCTAGAATATCTTAAGGACTTCGACTTCACTATACAATATCATCCTGGAAAGGGTAATCCTGTAGCCGATGCCCTCAGTCGAAAGCCGAGAGTAATATTAACAAATTGTATGATTCAGGAGTGGAAGTTGCTAGAACAATTCTCTAAACTTAATATAAGCATGGACAAGGACAGTAGGTGTGTCACCTTATCCCATATGAGCATACAGCCAGACTTGCTATCCGAAATACAAGGACCTCAAGGTAGTGACCCCGTACTAGTGGAAATCAAGGGCAAAATGGAAGAACAACATGATTTCAAATTAACACCAGATGGAAGATTGATGTTCAGAAATAAAACATGTATACCGAACTACCCAGAGCTAAAGAAGAAAATCTTAGATGAAGCTCACAGATCAAGGTATACAATTCATCCAGGATCAACTAAGATGTACCAAGATGTGAAAAGGACCTTTTGGTGGCCCAATATGAAAAGAGAAATAGCGGATTTTGTGTCTCGCTGTCTCACATGTCAACAAGTCAAGGCAGAACACCAAAAGCCTACCGGTAAGCTACATCCTCTAGATATTCCCAAGTGGAAGTGGGAGGATATCGGTATGGACTTCATCATGGGTCTGTTCAACTCAAAGGGAGGATATGACGGAATATGGGTTATCATCGACCGATTAACCAAATCGGCACACTTCTAGCCAATCAAGGGTCGATGGTCAGTTGATGTTCTTGCTGCATTATACCTTAAAGAGATAGTCAGGTTACATGGAGTACCTGTCTCAATCGTGTCTGACAGAGACCCCCGTTTTACTTCTCACTTTTGGAAGGGTTTACAACATTCACTGGGGACGAGACTTAACTTTAGTACAGCTTTTCATCCGCAAACGGATGGTCAGACCGAGAGAACTAATCAGGTGGTTGAAGATATACTCAGAGCTTGCATCATTGATTTTGGTGGAAGCTGGCATGATCACTTGCCTTTGGTTGAATTTGCATACAATAACAGTTACCAGGCAAGTATACAAATGGCACCTTTCGAAGCTTTATACGGAAGGAGTTGCCGATCACCTTTGTGCTTGGACGAAGTTGGCGAAAAACAACTATTAGGTCCAGACATGGTAAGGGATACCACTGAAAAGATTCAGTTGATTAGAGAAAGACTTCAAGTTGCTCAGTCTAGACAGAAGGCTTATGCTGATACACGAAGAAGGGATCTCGAATTCCAAGTGGGAGATCACGTATTTCTCAAGATATCACCTGGACGTGGAATAAGGAGATTTGGTGTTAAGGGCAAGCTTACACCAAGGTTTATCGGACCTTTTGAGATACTAGAAAGAGTTGGCGAGGTTGCTTACCGCGTCACTTTACCTCCTCAATTATCCGAAGTTCATAATGTATTCCACATATCAATGTTGAAGAAATATGTGCATGATCCGTCACATATCATTGATCATGGAGACCTGGTGATTCAAAGGAATCTCACTTATGAACAGAGGCCCATGAAGATCCTCGATCGTGAGGTATGAACATTAAGGAGCAAAGATATTCCCATGGTTAAAGTGCAATGGAGTAAATGTTCAGAACACAAAGCCACATGGGAGACCAAGGAGTCTATGAGGAAACGATTCCCAGACTTATTCTAAAAATGTATGTATTCTACACTCTCCACGTTTATATGTGATGGAATTTGGGGACCAAATTCTTTTAAGTGGGGGAGGGTGTAGCAACCCTGGTAAAATGAAAGGAAGATTTCAAGAAAGATTAAGTAAGTAAATGATAAGAACCAAAATGGATAAATAATAAGTCAAATGTAAATAACGCCTCTCAACAAGGCGCTATTTAAATAAGAAACGTCTTCACCTGAGGCGTTAATTAAAAAAGTGACGCCTATACCAAAGGTCGTCAAATTTCAAACGAATAAAAGGAAAGAGAAAGAAACGCCCTCTTCTTGGGCGCGAATTACAAAAGAAATGGTACAGGTCAAGATGTCAATTAAAATGCACGCCCTAACCTAAGGCGTTAATTGCATTTGTGTTCCATTCGAACCACGAGACTATCCAGGGTAAGTTTTAGGATTAGTACGTGTTTGATTAAATATAGAAGGACTCTATCAAGGAAATATATCTTCCAATCGAATTCTAACTCTATTGGGATTCCAAAAATCCTATAAATAACCCTTCCTGTCGAACCCTAATAAGCTATTTGGTCGAAGGAAAGCTCTGCTGCTGCCGTGCGTGAAGAACAGGTATTGTTCTTCTTCCCTTGCCTTCGGTCATAATCATGAAGAATATTGATGTTCTTCATCGTCTTTGCTACAGGAAGTCTGCCGTAAGTAGTAACTCTTCTGCCTAGTTGAAGGACGGGAGGTTCTTCATCAAGACGATCTCTTCCTCCAAGAAGGAAGTTGTTTCCATAAGCTTCGGGAGAACTCTATTTAAGAACAGAGTATCATTCTTCTTCACGTTCCTACACCAGAACATTCATCAGGTAGGTTTTCTCAAGAACTGTAGCCCAAACTAGTTTAAGATTCTTAATATTATCATCTGTCATCCATGCCTATAGTTTTATTACGTTTTCAACGTTTTCTTGAAGATTTCAAAAGAAGCGACCCTACCTAGGGCGCGAATTCTTGTTATGACGCCCTGTTCAGGAGTCGTCAATTCCATACAGTCAATAAATACCCATCTTTAAAATTCAATATCCATGTAACCACGAATCTAATATTATGCATGATCCTACCTACTCAATCTTGCTATTTTTCTTGTCCAATTCTGTTTCTTGCAAAGTAATTATCACGAAATACCTTTATTGTTCATGTTCCTGAAAACCAAAGTTAATTAACGACCTTCCCAAGGTCGTCTCTTATGAATCTAACGCCCCAGTAAAGGGCGCTAATTTAAAGTTAACGCCCCTGTCCAAGGCGCGTTTTGTTAAAATTCCAGAATATTGAAATTTCTACAAAATAGAAATATAGAATGACGACTGCTGGTAAAGCTGTCAAATTATGAATACACAACCCAGTAAAAGGCGTTAATTCATTAAGTAGTGACTTAGGCTAAGTCGGTATTTTCCTGTGATGCTATTTTACACTGTTACTATTAACCGAGGGTTTCAGATGTATATATATATATATAACTATATTGTATGGCACTATATTTCCATTCCGTGAATATAGTCCCATGTTTCATGATGATTTATCGCATTACCCACTAACTCTCGGTGACATACAAGCTCTCCATCGGACATTCCGTTCCTTTGGACTAGCAAGTTAGTCATTGGGACCTCCGTAAGTCTCCTCGTAGCCTTGGATTCCCTCAAGGCCGATTGAGCGGGTTGTACCATAAAAACCTTTCACACTATTTTGCCATGTCACTCTATAGAAACATGGTATACCGACCCTCATGTTATGCTAAGTGGATATCATGAGAATATTCTTAATGGGATGAGGACATCATGCCATTAATATGCTGTTCTTGTGGACCTCAATTCTATATAAAAAGAGTGACCATCTACATATGGGCACTTAATTGTCATGGTACCCAATTAGGGAACCAATTCCACCCAGTTTATCGACATTGTCATGGTTTATATGCTTCGCGTGGATTTTATCGCAAGAATGTCCTTACTCAAGGGCCTTGCCCTTGAATTCCATGAGAATCTTATCTTATCATCCTATTAAAGCTTGTTCTTGAAACTCCTTATTGGCTATAAATTATCGTGGATGTCTAGATCTATCTTTAATGCTGTGCATATAAGGGCCCGATCTGGTCCTGGGAGGAGCACCCAAAAGTACTAGTGCCCATGGGAGTTGTAATGATCACGGTGTCTAAGCATTGCACTGAAGTACTCTTTCTCTTGATCTTTGGCATTCCACACTCTCTCTTTCTTGCGTGTGTGACTCGACTTGCGTGACTTTACTAGCGTGGCCCGACACGGGCAATGTACTTGCGTGAAATAGCCAATAATCTATAAAGCCTCTCATGAACATTTCTTGTTTAAGACTCGCTTGGATGTTTTACACGACGTGTTATTTTATTGATTAGTTATTCCTACATGCATAGCCATATTACATTTACATGTGATAAATTATAATTACTTAAACCCATTGCTAGTTCTTGAGATATAAATTTCCTACTGAGCGTTCGCTCACCTAGTGTTTTCCCTACTTTTCAGGTAAGTCCGACGACGAGACTCAATCGGACGGGGAAGGTCAAGAGTGAAGAGAGTAGAGCTCTCCGTCTATTCAAGCGTCTACTAGTCTTATCTTTCAAATTTCTTAAGTCAACCATTGTACTTTTTCTTTTAATTGGGTCTTAGCACTTTCATTAAGTGAATTGTAATAGAAGTACTTTTGAGGTGGTGATTGAATAAAGGATTGGGTTATCTTTACTCTTGCGCATCTCTGATTTGGTGTCGAATACACTAATACTCTGATTGACATGATTGATATAAACTCGTCACGCATCTCTGGGTATCTTCTGCTCTCGGGGCGTGACATGCACGCTCGCCAAACCTAATCCCTTTCCAATGGGAAACTAAGAAACCTCCAGCCCCAGGCATGAGACTCACAGTCTCAGGCCATGCGCATGGCCCACACAGAAACCACTTTCCGGGGAAGCTCACGAAGTGCGGGAATAGCCCTCCGCACTCATACCGATATACGGCGACTCGATCAAGCATAACCCGGAAGCCCGGATCATAAGAGGGTCACCCTGACCCTTAAAACCCATAAGCACGCTAATTGAGGTAACACGGTATCTCCAGACAACCAAAAATACGGTCACGGTACCCACGGGGTGTCCGGGACATCCACGGGGACATAAGTCGACCATTGGGTCACAGCCGGGTCAACCGAGGCCCAAAACGGGCCAATGGACTGAACTTCGGTCATCTAAAACCCTTGGGTCAGTCGACCAACAGAGGACATGTCCACCTGTCTAGTGGGCAGGTCGACCTGACCAACAGCCAGCGGCATTGCAGCTGGGGTCGATCGACCTTACTACCCAGTTCGGCTGATCGAACTGGGCAGCAACCCTGCCCCAAGCGTAGACCATTCGGTCGACCGGCCACAACTGGCCGGTAAACCAAAAATGGCGGGAACCCCATCCGCCCCCCTAGGGGTTCGATTTCCACGCCCACTCAATCCCAATCTAGGGGGAAAACAACGGGGATCATTCCCCGAGTCGCAAAACCCAAAATTGGAAGGAAAGAAATGACAAAGTGCCACTCGATTCGACGAAACCGTCACACGCCCTAAAAACATGATTTTAACCCCCGACATGAAATAAACCCACTCACGGCTCACCTCGGCCTACCAAAATCACGTAAAATGAACTACATGGGTTTGGGAACCATCCCCCTACCTCCACAGAAGATTACGTGCGCCGTGGACGTCGTTCCATCGTGAAAATGCCGTTAGAAGCCCCGCCGGCGCCCCAAACTCGCAACGAATGCCACCGCCTCCATCCTCGTCCATCCTCGACACTCCTCGCCTCACAGACCTCACCACCTCACCCCCACCTTCCTCTGTCGGACACCGGAGAAGAGAGGGAGAGAAAGAGAGTGTGTGACAAGAGAGAGAGGGAGAGATGAGAAATGAGGGAGAGAGAGGGGTGGGGGGTTATTTATAGGAAAATGATTTAAGTTTTAAAATTTTGAAAAATACAAAAATAGGGAAAAATACTCCATACGATCCTCGAAAAACACACAACGCGCCTGCAACATGTCGGAGCCCGACAACACGATGGTTCACCCTACAAACAGTCAAAAACATGCGTTGTCACATCCTGAGATTATGCAGCAGAAATAATCAGGAATGTGAATGGTCGTGATTTGAAGTGACCTATGGAATGCAGCAACTAGACAAGGAACCCTCGGACTTATCCAACACAAGCACAATTCGCAAATTAGAGACTATCGTAGACGGTCGCTCACCGATGCGCACGCTCAACCCAAGGGTGACTCGGTGATGCCGAGTCGAGGGTGGTGGGACTAGACCCTTGCTGGTAGAGGGCCAGCAAGGTTATGAATGTGTCCCCCCCAAAGATATGAAAGCCCGAAGTGATGGGCTGACCGAGTGCCACAAGGGACTCGGATCACTCTCTCCCTCCACGGTGGTCACTCGAAAGCGGGGGTGCTTCAAGGACCGGGCGCTCTCTTACACTCCAGCGGAGTGTTGACGGATATTAATTGAACAAGCACTAAAATGTGAGCAAGGGTTGAGAGATTACCTGGCCGGTTTGAAAAAACCGACCCTAGTTGGAGACGTGGGCGAGCGGGGAAGTGTGATTTCCCCGCACACTACGTCGGTGAAGCTTCTCCCTGTTGAAATGATTACATGAACTACTCCTCACGCAGGAGGGTTGGACAATGGGTGGGGAGATGTGGGATTACAATAAACACTACCTCCCACAGAGAGGGGCTTTAATCCGGCCAGGCGGGGTGGGGAATGCCAAAGTAGAAGATGGCCCGCAGTTCTGTCCGCCCAGACTTTTGTAGGATAGGGGTATGCTGATGAGGCCGCCATGGATCCGTCCGAAGTCATAAGTTGGAAGGACCAGCACCAAAACTTCCTGGGTTGGCCCAGGAAGGCTTCAGAATTTTTGGGAAATTTATCGTGGTCGTCGGAGTCTGAAGAAGGCTCTTGCACTGGACTCCTTGATTCAGCTTCTGTCTATTCTAGAATCGAAGGCGCTAGAAGACGTCCTCGCTCCGAGTAACTTCCAGCTCCAAAGGTGATGCAGATTATATCAATACGACTGTGGGAGGGTCCTCTTCGAGCAGCAACTAGAAAGAACACCAGAGGAGGTCGGGGCAGAGAGATGGAGTCCGTAGAGTGAAGGGGTGTCTGTTCAGGCCCTTACTGGACTGAACTGCACACCTGGGGAAGATTTAATGGAACGGAGAGCTCCTAACTCCGAACGATGCTCCGCTTGCTACGTTGGATACAGGACTAGTAGTATCTCCTCCCGGTCAAATGGCGCACCAAGGGAAATAGGGATGTGGCCTCTGGAGCTTCTGCACTGTGGTTCTGATCTCCACCCAGATGCCGGACGCGCGGCCTGACGAGAACGATCCTCCTGGACAGCTCCGAACTCGGATTGAGGTTGGATCGCCTCACCTACGAAGCTGACTTGAAGGGCTTTCTAGCAATATAGGGTGTGCCTCCTGGAACTCCAGGATGTAGCTGTGACCGGCGCTTCAACAGACTGGAACTTAGCAGATCTTCAGCTGCACACAGATTAGTAGAACATGGTTGAAAGGGGAGGTTTCTTTGGTGGAAGGTTGTTGGATATGGGGGTGGTGATGTTGGGGAAAGGGTTAGGAGGTGGGTGGAGGATATGGGGAAGGTGGAGATGGGGCTGGAGAGGGTCTGGTGCAAGGGGTATGGGAGGGGCGATGGTGGTGAGGGGCTAACAGCCAAGGAGGATTGGAGAGGGAGGTGGAGGTCTTGGGGGTGGCTAAGGGAGAATGGGGAAGGGAGGCTTGGCCGAACCAAGCAAAGGGGAGGAAGGGGAGGGGTTGAGGGCGCAGCTAGCAGGTGGAGGGAGATTCAAATATGCATAGGGAAGGTGGAGGGATGCTTGGGGAAGAGGAATGGGTGCTTGGGGAAGAGGAAATGTTATCTTGGAATGGGAAGAGGTGCTTGGGATTTGGTGGGAGTGATGGGGGAATTGAATGACTTGGGGAAGTTGAAGGGGTGGGCTGATGTGGAGGGCTGAGGTGGCGACGGGGGGAGAGTGAGAGAGGGGTGTGAATTAGAGAGAGAGGGGTTTGCCCCCTAGAGAGAGAAGGAAAAAAGAGAGAGAGGGCTTCTCACCCAAGAACACTCAAAATTTTGTGGAAACTCAAAATATGCAATTTCTCATTAGTTCTCAAATGAGGGAATGGAGTCCTATTTATATGAAACTCACAATTTATAATAAGTCCCTGACTTTTGGACCATTGACTAGACAACCAAGGGGGAAAGGGGCGCCCCTGGGCTGGACCACATGTTGGGCCCAATTAGCTAATCTAATGGCCCAAATAACATATGAGTTATGAAAATAACTCTCTAACCTAGGTACTTGACTCAAATAAAAAGGAAAATTACATAATTATGACTCAAAGAAAATATGAAAATTACATGCCATGACTAAGAAAAATGTGGCGAACAAGACGAAGCACTGTTGGCGAGCAATGGGACCCTCAGAAAAATGTGGGGTGGTCAGAGATGTCCCCATCATACCCCCGGGGTGCGGTGAACTCGACTCCGTCGAGTATGGGTCCACCGGGGAAGTGGTCCTCCAAAGCAGCTCCGGGCGAGCCACGACCTCCAAACTCAACCCTGCGTCCGCAACCAGGGGACAATTCTTCATCCTCTCAAGGTGGCTCGGGCACACCCTCTTGCCGGTGATGGAACCATGCTTGCTAGTATTGCCTCCGTGTGCTCACGTCGGACTCTCAAGTTGATTTGTGGTGGCACTCCGAGGGTATCTCTCTCAAAGGAAGGTAGAGGCTTGAAGCACTCACTAGGATCCACCGCGGTGCCCATATAGGGTGCCGGATCCGCCACGTGAGAAATGGGGTGAATCCCAAAATCCCTCGATAAATCCAACCCATAAGCCGGGTCGCCAAAGCCACTCGAAGCTTGGCAAGGTCAAAGCCCTCGTGCCCTCGATTTGGAGGTGTCCCTAAGGTAGGGCCTCTCCAAAGTCACCATCGCCAAGTTGTCAACTTGGAATTCCAAGTGGCGCTCGTGAGCTTTTGCCCGCTCCTTGTGATTCTCACCGCCCGTTACTTATTGCTTGCTTAAATACTCATGCCATGTAATACGATGAAGTGTGAGTGGGAAATGTATGATATGCAAAGGGGGGCCATGACAACCATATTTAGACTAATCATGCAGAGGTGCTATGGAGACTTAGAAGGGTATGGGAGGGCCGGGGCATCCATAGGTGTCCCTCTCATGCGTGGGTGTGATGAGTGCCGGAGGACCCGGACATCCATGAATGCTCCTAACATACTTAAGACTCATGATGAATGAAGGTCGACCATTACATCCGATTATGGACCACTCATGTTTCCTACTTGACATGTGGGTGATATGAATGAATGTACCCGACTTATGAATCATGCCAAGTGGCTCAAGGTGCCAAGACATATGTTTTCCTAACCCGAAAATGACTTTGATGTGTTGCAGTATGGTTTGGCATTAGAGTTTCCATTCAAAAGGGTCGAAAGGGTCAAGGAAGGTAGACATCATGGGGAGAGGCACCTCCTTGTTCCTTAGGTTTAGATCTTCCTTGGTCATAGCTACCCTTGTGTCGGCCGGGACTTGGGAGAGGTGGGCATGGCCCAACATGGTGGGTGAGGGTAGGAAGGAGTGGGTGATAAGTGATGTGGGTGGATCACATGGGTTCTCAGGTTCTCATTGGGAGGGGTCAAAAGGATCAACATAAGTGTACCTAGGGGAAAGGAGCTCAAAGTTCATCTCAACATCCTCAAGGTCCTCACAATATGGTGGTGGATCATCCTCCTCTAATGAAATGATTGGACCGAAGTTCTTAGTGGGTGGGTTGGCCATGAGAGGATGGCTTGGCTTTCTGCCCGATATGAGGCACTCCAATTTGAGGATAAGGTCAGGCTCATCGGGTGTGGGGAGGAATAGAAGGAGGTCGCTAGTGTAGCAACCAACGGTGCACATCGAGGTGATAGATCCGACACATAGGTGTAGGAGGTCAAGGCTCCTAGGTTGGTTGGCCACTGTGGTCAACATGCCGGTCAACTTCATTTGCCATGCTAAGCCCTTGAGAAGATCCCCTAATGTGTCCACTTGGTAAGATGATTGGATGGTGGTGTGATAGGAGAGGGGCACTATAGGGAGGTTTTGCTCCATAGGAGGGAAAACATGGGCCGTAATCTCTCTAATTGGGCTCTTCTTTAGCCAACTAACAAGGGGTTCTCCTAAGATGAGCTCGGCCCCAACTAGAGAGGGTGGTGTAAGGTGAAGACCACCGTGCGAGGTTTCTTCTTCAACTTGGACATGGGTGGTCTCCATGGGGGGAATAGGGTCCGGAGTGTTCACCACTATGGGGTCGGGTATGGGTTCCTCTACCAAGGAGGTGAGAGGGTCTTTTGAGGGTGGGGTGATGAGGGTTGGTGTATGGTGCACCCGGGGTGTAGGGTAAAGGGAAACTTGGTTTGGGATTGGTAGGGGATGTAGTGGAGGCCTAGGTTGGGGTAGGATTGGAGTTGGAAGTGGAAGATGGGTTGTGTGGGTCTCGGTGGGGGTATCCCTTATGGGGGAAGGTGGAGGGGCGGAGGTCAATTGGGTGTGGGTGTGAATTGGATAAGGGAGAGTGGGTTTGGGGGTGGTGGCCGTCATGGGCCAAGGTGGAATTTGGGCCCTACTTGGTCTAGGTGAGGAACCCTTCACGGGAGGGGCTAAGTTGGCTTGTGGGGCCAAGACTTCTGGGTCGGATGGCCGAGGGGAAGTAAGTCTAGCAATCCTCTCAAGATCTCAGGCTATTTGGTATACACTAGGGGAGGGTCGGGGTGCATAGACTGTTCTAAGCTCGGTCTTCATGCCTTCGCATGTGCGAATGGGATCTTGCCTCCTAACTCTCCTTAGACCCTCAAGGTTTCTCCATTCTGTCTTGCCGAGGGGACCGAGGGTCTCCTTGGCGACGCGCACCTTCCATTCCTCGGACATGTAGTAGTAATGGAAGTATCTATCCATGGAGGTCTCCCACTTTCTATATGTGTGAGGGTTGTGGGACCCATCGAAACGGGGTAACTCCGGTCCGATGAAGAGGTAGTCATCGGGTTGATTGCTACGGTACATGGTTTTGGCCGGGGAAGGGGATGTGTCACGCCCCGACGCGGAATATCGGGACTGGCAGTAGAAAACGCTAGTAAAGATAACATGCTAAGTTAAGAATTTACATAACGTCAAGAATAGAAATAACTCCAAATCTATTACAATAACCATCAACCGACTTAAACATAATCAAGCATAACCTCAACTTGACTCCGTTACAATAACTAACACAAGCTCTAAGACATAGCTAGATGTAAAACAACTATAACAATCTCAACATATCTATCAACTGATACACTCCAAGTCATCACTCTAGCCCATTCCCATCCATCTGTGAATCTTCACCCGAGCTACCTGGAAAGGGGTTAAAACAACTATATGAGCGAACGCTCAATAGGTAACAATAGGCAAGTGTAAGTAATTAACCAATTAATTATATGTTTATATGAAACGGAAAGAAAAGAAATGACGATCGGATGAAACAACATAAAAAGAAAGTGCTAAAGAATGAAATGGAATAACAATATGGCAGGATGATATAACTACAAGAATTTCAAGTTTATGAACAATATAAATAACAGGAAATTGTAGGAATTGGCCAACAAGCAAGAATATAACCAAGTCGAGCACGATTCAAGTAAGAGATTAAGAGATCATTGTCATAGACATCACGCTAGTCATGCACTCGGTGCAATGCCTCACCATGTCATTACAAACTCCCATGGGCACAAGTACTTTTCGGGCGCTCTCCCCAGGACCAGACCGGGCCCCTATGATGCGTTGGCATTGATTTATTGGATCCAAGATCCCAAGTTGTCTAGACTTTAATCAAGTTAAAATGGCCAATTACAATCAAGTACAAACTTACCTCGGAACATCCCAAGGCTAAGTTGAAGAGATACTGTCCAGAATTTCTGTCCAGGAGTGTCAAGTTATCAAGAACCATCATGTTCTTGGATTCAAAACCATAAAACACGGAGAAAACTCGTCTCTGGATGATATGCGGTCAATACTGGACCGCTCAAGCACTTGTGCGGTCGACTCAGGGCCGCACTAACAGGAACTGGGCTGAAGTTCAGCCTTCGCGAGGTCAAGGTTGAACGGCTGATTAAGGGCCGCTCTTCAACATGAACGGTAAGTATTGGGCCGCACAAGGCCAGAAGTTTTTAAAATCGAAGATAGGATATGCGGTCCTGACAGAGCCGCTCATTAATTGAACGGTCCATTAAGGGCCGCCTGTAAGATGTACGGTCCATTACTGTCCGCACAACACAGGGCCTAACAATAATCTAGAAATTCACCCAAGTGGGCTCCGGGCTGCCATAGGCAGGGTGGAACTGAACCAGGGTCCAGCCACTGTCTGCTGGTCGGCCTAGGGTCTACTGGGCTGATCAAATCAGGAATTGACCGAAGATGGATCAAGGATAATCGGCCAAAACTAATTGGCATTAGCCAGGGATGAACGGTCGCCACAGGGCCGTTCAGGAGATATGCGGTCCACTAACGGCCACGCATGTCTCAGTTAGTCCAATTCGGACTAAGACTCATATAACAGCAGTTCGATTGAGTCCAAGTTCAATTCTAGGGGATAATAATGGTTCATGATTAACAGCTCAGGTCTAAGGTTATAACAAGTGTAAACCTAATAGGCATTTCAATTATAAATGATTCACAATTTAGATTGACATTCATTGGAAAGATGAATCAAGATCAAACTCTAATTAAATAAATCAGCAAGAATTATTTACTGTCATGAATTAGAGTTTATTAGGTGTGTTACTAACATGCCATTTACCACTAATCTACTAACATAACATGCTGTAATGACAATTAATCTGTTCTGTTATAGATGTGCGGTCGGTTCTGGACCTTACATCTCCGTAGACGGTCACAGAAAGGCCGCGCATGCCCCCTCAGGTCTGAAGGCTTGCTGGAGATGGATGGTCCGTAGGGTGCCGCTGGGAAGGATGTGCGGTCTGGAACTGGCCGTAGGACAGACATGCTGTTGGTATTCGGCCACACGTTCCAGGGAAACGATCAGAAATAGAAACCTTTAAACGATCAAAAACAGGCCGCCTGTCTTGGACGTGCGGTCTATCGTGTGGCCGCACAAGTCTAGACAGATCGCTGCCCCTATCGCCTTGCCCGACTCCGGTGAGGTTTCTAGGGTTAGACTAAAACATGGAATTCGCATGATATAAAGCATTAAATTTGGGGCTTTTACTACCAACAGAAAGAGCACGAATAACTCTATAAGATGCATGAATCAATTTTATGTTTACAGCCTGAAATTACTACTTAATCGAATGGGAACAGTTATAACCCTAGTTCTGACATGCTTCTACTAAAACCAAGAATTCTCACAGAACACTTGATAAAATTTAGGACTTTCTATATGAATGAAAAGCTGACACGATGATGCTTCGAACCATATATTATTTGTAGGGTTTGGCTTGCTATCACAACCTGAATCGGATGAAGAAGGAAGGAGAAAGAAAACCCAAGGTGCTGGTACACGCAACCCCTAATCGCTGGAGATCTCCCTCGATCCAGCTCCTCTGCAACCGCCACTAGTTCTAAACGATTCTAGGGTTAGAGAGCTTCATTTTTATAGGTCACACGCCTTCTAGAGGGTTCTATGCGCGGAGTATTCGTCCACGCAAGTTGGGTTAATGCGAACGCCGCCGTAATTGTTGACGCGATCCAATCTCCGCCGATTGCATCTCCTAGGGTTAGGGTTTCGGAGATTAAGAGAGGGGAAATGATCCTCTCATCCTGGCCTTTCATTTGCCACTGGTTTGGGCTCATTTGATGGAGTATTGGGCTCGAATTTTGCGTTTCAAGGTATGGTTAACTAAGTGTTTAATTTGGGCTTAATCCACTAATTCGACCTATTTACAGATTTTATTTAGGTTGGTCACAAAAGACAAGTTTGTTAAACGTATTATCCTCTATAAGAATATAATTTTTCTGGATTTTTATAAAATTGTCAAAATTTAGCTTATTCTATTTATTAAGGAATTTCTAATTAATTTCTTGAAAAAATCGGGGTATTACACCCTCCCCCACTTAAGGAATTTGGTCCTCCAAATTCAATGCACTTAATAATAAAAAGAGGGAGTGAGACAGCTCACCTAGAATAAGTCAGGGTACTGCCTCCGCATAGTATCTTCTGACTCCCAAGTAGCTTCTTCAGTTCCACGCCGACTCCACTGCACTTTAACCGTCAGTATGGAACGATTCCTGAGTTGTTGTTGCTTCCGATCTAGAATCTTGATCGGTCTTTCTTCATAAGTCAGATCTTCCTTCAATTCGAAGTCCATATGCTAAATAATGTGAGTGAGATCATACACATATTTCTGTAACATAGACATATGGAAAGCATTGTGTACTCCAGATAACTGAGGTGGTAGTGCCAAACGGTAAGCAACCTCCCCCACTCTTTCTAGAATCTTGAATAGACCAATATATCTTGGACTCAGTTTGCCTGAATATGAAACCTTCGAATCCCTCTCATAGGAGAAACCTTTAAAAACACATGGTCACCAACCTGAAATTCCAAAGCTCTCCTCCTGGTGTCGGCATAACTCTTCTGTCTTGATTGTGCTACTTGCAACCGATCTCTGATAATACGGATGTTCTTGGACGATTCGAAAATGAGATCTGGTCCAAGCCATTGCTTCTCACCTACCTCATCCCAACATAACGGGGATCGACAGCTTCTACCATACAAAGCTTCAAATGGAGCCATCTGAATGCTGGCCTGGTAACTGTTGTTGTAGGCGAATTCAACCAATGCCAAGTGATCACTCCAACTACCTCCAAAGTCAATCATGCAGGCTCTAAGCATATCTTCCACTATCTGGTTGGTCCTTTCAGTCTGTCCGTCTGTTTGTGGATGGAAAGCAGTACTGAAATTCAGACGAGTTCCCAAGGACTCTTGCAATCCTTTCCAAAAATGAGAAGTGAACCTGGGGTCTCTATCAGACACAATGCTGACTGGTATACCATGTAGTCTTACCACTTCCTTCATATACAAAGCAGCCAAGACATCAACTGTCCATTTAGACTTAATAGATAAGAAATGAGCAGATTTTGTCAATCTGTCGATAATCACCCATATTGCATCAAATCCACTACGAGTCCTAGGTAGACCCATAATGAAATCCATGCCAATGCTCTCCCACTTCCATTGGGGTATATCAAGGGGTTTCAATTTCCCTGCTGGTCTGAAATGCTCAGCCTTGACTTGCTGACAAACCAAGCATCTACTTACGAAGTCCGCAACTTCCCTTTTCATATTCGGCCACCAAAAAGATCTTTTCAAATCCTTAAACATCTTAGTACCTCCAGGATGAATGGTGTATCTGGATCTATGAGCTTCCTCGAGGATCTTACTCTTTATCTCAGCTACATCAGGTACACAAGTTCTTCCCTGAAATAACATTCTTCCATCATCAGCCATCATGAAGTCAGGTCTGTTACTCAAGCTTCCCTTGATCTCTACCAACGCTGGGTCATCATCTTGCAGAGACTTGATTTCCATCAATAATTCGGGCTTAAGTTGAATCTGAGCAATCGTAACCCGATCCTTGTCAACATTAAGATCCAAACTAGCTAACTGCTCCAGTAATTTCCATTCTTGTAACATGAGGCTTGACAACTTAGCTATAGGCTTGCGGCTTAAGGCATCTGCCACAACATTGCCTTTTCCAGGATGATACTCAATGGAGAAATCGAAATCCTTCAAATACTCCAGCCATCTTCGCTGCCTCATATTGAGTTCCTTCTGAGAAAACAAGTATTTCAAACTCTTATGATCTGAAAACACCGTAAATCCCTCTCTATACAAGTAGTGCCTCCATATCTTCAAGGCGAACACCACTGCTGCTAGCTTCAAATCATGAATAGGATAATTCTCTTCATGCTTCCTCAACTGCCTAGAAGAATAGGCTATCACTTTCCCGTGCTGCATGAGTACACACCCTAAACCAATACCTGAAGCATCAGTGTATACAAAAAAACTGCCTTTTCCAGAAGGTAAAGCCAAAACAGTTGCATTAGTCAAACATTCCTTCAAGGTCTGAAAGCTTCGCTCGCAATCTTCTGACCAATCAAATTTGATCTCCTTGCGGGTTAATCTTGTCAGAGGTACCACAATTCTGGAGAAATCTTGAATAAACCTTCGGTAGTAACCTGCTAGGCCTAGGAAACTTCTCACTTCAGTCACATTAGTAGGCTTATCCCAATTTTTTACTGCCTCTACCTTCGAAGGATCCATAGAAATATCTTCTTTTGTGATGATATGCCCTAGAAAGGACACCTCTTGCAGCCAGAAATCACACTTACTAAACTTGGCATATAACTGATGATCTCTCAATAGTTGCAATGCCATCCTCAAATGTTCAGCATGCTCCTCCTCATTCTTAGAATAAATCAAGATGTCATCAATGAACACCACAACCCATTGATCAAGATAGGGCCGAAACACATCGTTCATCAGCTGCATGAAAGCTGCAGGTGCATTCGTTAGACCAAAAGGCATTACTACAAATTCGAAATGCCCATACCTGCTGCAGAAGGCTATTTTATAGATATCCTCTTCCTTAATTCGTAACTAATGATATCCAGATCGAAGGTCGATCTTAGAAAAATACTAAGCTCTTGCTATCTGATCAAATAACTCATCAATCCTTGGCAATGGATATCTGTTCTTGATAGTCAATTGATTCAATTGCTGATAATCGATGCACAACCTCATCGAACCATCCTTCTTCCGGACGAATAATACATGGGCTCCCCACGGGGAAGTACTTGGACGAATGAACCCTTTCTCAAGCAATTCCATCAACTGCTGCTTTAGTTCCCTTAGCTCCGTAGGAGACAAATGATAAGGAGCTTTGGAAATAGGAGTCGCACCAGGAATTAGATCAATAGAAAAGATAACTTCCCTTTCAGGAGGAAGTCTTGGCAGTTTCTTAGGAAAGACATCTGCAAAATCTCGGACGACAGAAAAGTCCTAAATCTCAATCTTCTGCTCCGGGGTCACATAAACAAAGGCTAGAAAAGCCTTACATCCTCTCCTCATCAGCTTATCAGCTCGAAGAGCCGAAATAAGTGGAACAGACTTATGGTGTCTAATTCCTATAAAAGAAAGTCCAGGGTGTCCAGTGAAAGACACAGAACTAGATCTGCATTGAACATTGGCCTCATACTTAGCCAACCAATCTGCTCCTAGGATTACATCATAATCCTTCATATCCATACAAACTAAATCAGCTGGCAGGTTTTGTTCATTGATCATGACCTTACTGGAAGGATAGAAATACTTAATTGCTGATCCGGAACCAATAGGGGTCGAAATCTCTAACGGAGAATTCATCAAAACTGGCTTCACAGCTAAAGACTTCGCAAATCTCCGAGAAATAAAAGAATGAGTGGCACGAGTATCAAAAAGAACAAAAGTTGATTTATCATGTATAATAAGAGTACCTTCGACGAGTCCACCCTCCTCGGCGGGTCCTGCCTCATCTTCTTGTAGAGCCTGGAGCTTGCCTTGCTGCTTCTTGATTCCTTGCGGTTTCACCGGGGTAGCTTGCTCAGATAAAAGAGGACACTCGAGAATACGGTGGTCCCTACTGCCACAACGTAAATAGGCACCCAGCTTGCACCAGCACTCCTCCATTTTGTGACCTGGACGGTCACAATACTTGCATACGCCCTTGAATGGAACAATAGGGCCAGGCTTCTTGTCTTCATTCTTCGGCATCTTGCCCTTCCATGAACTAGACCCGCTAATGGGCCTCTTCCCGCCATGACCGGGCTTGATACTCCCTGAACAAGTATGGTGTTGTTCTTTCTTAACACTCTTCCCTCGGATTCTCTCCGTCATTTCTAAAGTATCTTCCAATACTTGAGCCTTTCTCACCATCTCGGAATAAGTTTGAATTTCCATCGGTGCCAACTGGTTGATATACTGCAGCTTCAGCCCATTAAGAAAGTGCTTAGCCTTCATCTTCTCGGTAGATATCAAGTGAGTAGCATAACGAGATAGCCGAGAGAACTGAGCTTCATATTCAGCTACGGATAGATTTCGTTGCTTCAAAGCAGCAAACTCAGCCGCCTTCTTCTCTTGTACTCTATCAGAAAAATATTTACCATTGAAGAATTCCTCGAACTCTTCCCATGTGACTTGTCTATCACCAAGGGTAGCCTTCACTGCGTCCCACCATGTCCTCACATCACGTTCAAGTTGAAAGGTCGACAAGAGGACACGTTCTTGATAGATGCATTGCATCACTTCAAAAATCCTCCCTATCTCTTCAAGCCAGTGCTCGGCTTCATCAGGGTCAGTCGAGCCACCAAATCGCGGGAGATTCATCCCACGAAAGTTCCGATAAAGGTCGCCAGTGCCATGGTTTGCAGCTCCTCCTTGGGCCACTTGTTGCAAGGCCTGAGTAAGTCCTTGAACCGTACGCTGCAAGTTCCTCCATTCCGCGCGTTCTCCTGCCATTGCAAAAGCCTACACGTGGAATAGGTTACGTTAGATTCAATTAAAAATGGATAATCGTGCAATTAGATTATTAACTCAACCCCAGTCTTCTACCCAAATCTCACCAGGTTGGGTCCTTAGACTTATAACAAGGCTATAGGTCCTATGATATCACTTAGGATCCTAGAACTTAGAGAACCTAGGAATATTAGAAAACCTAGGCTCTGATACCACCAAACTGTCACGCCCCGACGTGGAATATCGGGACTGGCAATAGAAAATGCTAGTAAAGATAACATGCTAAGCTAAGAATTTACATAACGTCAAGAATAGAAATAACTCCAAATCTATTACAATAACCATCAACCGACTTAAACATAATCAAGCATAACCTCAACTTGACTCCGTTACAATAACTAACACAAGCTCTAAGGCATAGCTAGATGTAAAACAACTATAACAATCTCAACATATCTATCAACTGATACACTCCAAGTCATCACTCAAGCCCATTCCCATCCATCTGTGAATCTTCACCTGAGCTGCCTGGAAAGGGGGGGAAATAACTATATGAGCGAACGCTCAGTAGGTAACAACAGGTAAGTGTAAGTAATTAACTAATTAATTATATGTTTATATGAAACGGAAAGAAAAGAAATGACGATCGGATGAAACAACGTAAAAAGAAAGTGCTAAAGAATGAAATGGAATAACAATATGGCAGGATGATATAACTACAAGAATTTCAAGTTTATGAACAATATAAATAACAGGAAATTGTAGGAAATTAGCCAATAAGCAAGAATATAACCAAGTCGAGCACGATTCAAGTAAGAGATTAAGAGATCATTGTCATAGACATCACGCTAGTCATGCACTCAGTGCAATGCCTCACCATGTCATTACAAACTCCCATGGGCACAAGTACTTTTCGGGCGCTCTCCCCAGGACCAGACCGGGCCCCTATGATGCAATGGCATTGATTTATGGATCCAAGATCCCAAGTTGTCTAGACTTTAATCAAGTTAAAATGGCCAATTACAATCAAGTACAAACTTACCTCGGAACATCCCAAGGCTAAGTTGAAGAGATACTGTCCAGGAGTTCAAGTTATCAAGAACCATCATGTTCTTGGATTCAAAACCGTAAAACACGGAGAAAACTAGTCTCTGGATGATATACGGTCACTAATGGCTGCTCAAGTACTTGTGCGATCGACTCTGGGCCGCACTAACAGGAACTGGGCTAGGTTCAGCCTTTGCGAGGTCAAGGTTGAATGGCTGATTAAGTGCCGCTCTTCAACATGAACGGTAAGTATTGGGCCGCACAAGGCCAGAAATTTTCAAAATCGAAGACAGGATATGCGGTCCTTACAGAGCCGTTCATTAATTGAACGGTCCATCAAGGGCCACCTGTAAGATGTACTGTCCACTACTGTCCGTACAACACAGGGCCTAACAAAAATCTAGAAATTCACCCAAGTGGGCTCCCGGGCTGCCATAGGCAGGGTGGAACTGAACCAAGGTCCAACCCACTATCTGCTGGTCGGCCTAGGGTCTACTGGGCTAATCAAATCAGGAATTGATCGAAGATGGATCAAGGATAATCGGCCAAACTAATTGGCATTAGCCAGAGATGAACGGTCTCCACAGGGCCGTTCAAGGAGATATGCGGTCCACTAACGGCCGCGCATGTCTCAGTTAGTCCAATTCGGACTAAGACTCATATCACAGCAGTTCGATTGAGTCCAAGTTCAATTCTAGGGGATAATAATGGTTCATGATTAACGGTTCAGGTCTAAGGTTATAACAAGTGTAAACCTAAGAGCCATTTCAATTATAAATGATTCACAATTTAGATTGACATTCATTGGAAAGATGAATCAAGATCAAGCTCTAATTAAATAAATCATCAAGAATTATTTAATGTCATGAATTACAGTTTATTAGGTGTGTTGCTAACATGCCATTTACCACTAATCTACTAACATAACATGCTGTAATGATAATAAATATGTTCTGTTATAGATGTGCGGTCGGTTCTGGACCTTACATCTCCATAGACAGTCACAGACAGGCCGCGCATGCCCCCTCAGGTCCGAAGGCCTGCTGGAGATGGACGATCGGTAGGGTGCCGCTGGGAAGGATGTGCGGTCTGGAACTGGCCGCAGGATAGACATGCGGTTGGTATTCGGCCGCACGTTCCAAGGAAACGATCAGAGATAAAAACCTTTAAACGGTCAACAACAGGCCGCCTGTCTTGGACGTGCGGTCTATCGTGTGGCAGCACAAGTCCAGACAGATCGCTGCCCCTTTCGCCTTGCCCGACTCCGGCGAGGTTTCTAGGGTTAGACTAAAACATGGAATTCGTATGATATAAAGCATTAAATTTGGGGCTTTTACTACCAACAGAAAGAGCATGAAAACCTCTACAAGATGCATGAATCAATTTTATGTTTACACCCTGAAATTACTACTTAATCGAAAGGGAACAGTTATAACCCTAGTTCTGACATGCTTCTACTAAAACCAAAAATTCTCGCAGAACACTTGATAAAATTTAGGGCTTTCTATATCAATGAAAAGCTGACACGATGATGCTTCCAACCATATATTATTTGTAGGGTTTGGCTTGCTATCACCTACCTGAATCGGATGAAGAAGGAAGGAGAAAGAAATCCCAAGGCGCTGGTACACGCAACCCCTAATCGTTGGAGATCTCTCTCGATCCAGCTCCTCTACAGCCGCCACTGGTTCTAAACGATTCTAGGGTTAGAGAGCTTCATTTTTATAGGTCACACGCCTTCTAGAGGGTTCTATGCGCGGAGTATTCGTCCACGCAAGTTGGGTTAATGCGAACGCCGCCGCAATTGTTGACGCGATCCAACCTCCGCCGATTGCATCTCCTAGGGTTAGGGTTTCGGGAGATTAAGAGAGGGGAAATGATCCTCTCATCATGGTCTTCCATTTGCCACTGGTTTGTGCTCATTTGATGGAGTATTGGGCTTGAATTTTACATTTCAAGATATGGTTAACTAAGTGTTTAATTTGGGCTTAATCCACCAATTCGACCTATTTACAGATTTTATTTGGGTTGGTCACAAAAGATAAGTTTGTTAAACGTGTTATCCTCTAAAAGAATATAATTTTTCTAGATTTTTATAAAATGGTCGAAATTTACCTTATTCTATTTATTAAGGAATTTCTAATTAATTTCTTGAAAAATCGGGGTATTACAGGATGACACTGATGCAAATGCCCTAGGACTAGACTTAGTAGAGACAAGTCTAAAACTTGGCTCTGATACCAATTGACGTGAAATGACCTATGGAATGCAGCAACTAGACAAGGAAACCTCAGACTTATCCAACACAAGCACAATTCGCAAATTAGAGACTATCGTAGACGGTCGCTCACCGATGCGCACGCTCAGCCCAAGGGTGACTCGGTGATGCCGAGTCGAGAGTGGTGGGACTAGACCCTTGCTGGTAGAGGGCCAGCAAGGTTATGAATGTGTTTCCCCCCCAAAGATATGGAAGCCCGAAGTGATGGGCTGACCGAGTGCCACAAGGGACTCGGATCACTCTCTCCCTCCACGGTGGTCACTCGAAAGCGGGGGTGATTCAAGGACCGGGCGCTCTCTTACACTCCAGCGGAGCGTTGATAGATATTAATTGAACAAGCACAAAAATCTGAGCAAGGGTTGAGAGATTACCTAGCCGGTTTGAAGAAACTGACCCCGGTCGGAGACGTGGGCGAGCGGGGAAGTGCGGTTTCCCCGCACACTGTGTCGGTGAAGCTTCTCTCTGTTTAAATGATTACATGAACTACTCCTCACGCAAGAGGGTTGGACAAGGGGTGGGGAGATGTGGGATTACGACAAACACTACCTCCCACAGGGAGGGGCTTTAAGCCGGCCAGGCGGGGAAGGGAATGCCGAAGTAGAAGAGGGCCCGCAGTTCTGTCCGCCCAGACTTTGGCAAGACAAGGGTACGCTTATGAGTCCGCCACAGATCTGTCCGAAGTCAGAAGTTGGATAGACCAGCACTAAAACTTCTTGGGTTGGCCCAGGAAGGCTTCAGAATTTTTGGGCAATTTATCGTGGTCGTCAGAGGCTGAAGAAGGCTCTTGCACTGGACTCCTTGATTTAGCTTCTGTCTGTTCCAGAATCAAAGGTGCTAGAAGACGTCCTCGCTCCGAGTAACTCCGAGCTCCGAAGGCGACGCAGATTATATCGATACGACCGTGGGAGGGTCCTCTTCGAGTAGCAACCAGAAAGAACACCAGAGGTGGTCAGGGCAGAGAGATGGAGTCCGTATAGTGAAGGGGTGTATGTTCAGGCCCTGACTGGACTGAACTGCACACCTGGGGAAGATTTAATAGAACGGGGAGCTCCGAACTTCGAACGGTGCTCCGCTTGCTGCGTTGGATAGAGGACTAGTAGTATCTCCTCCCGGTCAAATGGCGCACCAAGGGGAATAGGGATGTCGCTGCTAGAGCTTCTGCACTGTGGTTCTGATCTCCACCCGGATGCCGGACGCGCGGTCTGACGAGAACGATCCTCCTAGACATCTTCGAACTCGGATTGAGGTGGGATTGCCTCGCCTACAAAGCTGACTTGAAGGGCTTTCCATCAATATAGAGTGTGCCCCCTGGAACTCCATGATGTAGCTGTGACCAACGCTTCAACAGACTAGAACTCAGCAGATCTTCCGCTGCACACAGATTAGTAGAACATGGTTGAAAGGGGAGGTTTCTTTAGTGGAAGGTTATTGGATATGGGGGTGGTGATGTTGGGGAAAGGGTTAGGAGGTGGTAGGGGGATATGGGGAAGGTGGAGATGGGGCTGGAGAGGGTCTGGTGCAAGGGGTATGGGAGGGGCGAAGGTGGTAAGGGGCTAGCAGCCAAGGAGGATTGGAGAGGGAGGTGAAGGCCTTGGGGGTGGCTAAGGGAGAATGGGGAAGGGAGGCTTGGCCGAACCAAGCAAAGGGGAGGAAGGGGAGGGGTTGAGGGCGCAGCTAGCAGGTGGAGGGAGATTCAAATTTGCATAGGGAAGGTGGAGGGGTGCTTGGGGAAGAGGAATGGGTGCTTGGGGAAGAGGAAAGGTTACCTTGGAATGGGAAGAGGTGCTTGGGATTTGGTGGGAGTGATGGGAGAATTGAATGACTTGGGGAAGTTAAAGGGGTGGGCTGATGTGGAGGGCTGAGGTGGCAATGGGGGGAGAGATAGAGGGGTGCGAATTAGAGAGAGAGAGAGAGGGGAGGGGAGAGGAGAGAGAGAGGGGTTCGCCCCTAGAGAGAGAAAGAGAGGAGAGAGAGAGGGCTTCTCACCCAAGAACACTCAAAATTTTGTGGAGACAATATGCAATTTCTCATTAGTTCTCAAATGAGGGAATGGGGTCCTATTTATAAGAAACCCACAATTTATAATAAGTCCCTGACTTTTGGACCATTGACTAGACAACCAAGGGGGAAAGGGGCGCCCCTGGGCTGGACCACATGTTGGGCCCAATTAGCTAATCTAATGGCCCAAATAACATATGACTTATGAAAATAACTCTCTAACCTAGGTACTTGACTCAAATAAAAGAAAAATTACATAATTAATTATGACTCAAAGAAAATATGAAAATTACATTCCATGACTAAGAAAAATGTGGCGAACAAGACGAAGCACAGCTGGCGAGCAATGGGACCCTCGAAAAAATGTGGGGTGGTCGGAGATGTCCCCATCAAGTCGGCTAGTACGTCTCGAGCAAGTAATATAATCAGAGCGCAAGACCATCACGCAAAGGTAATTGCACAAGTAATTCACTAAAAACCTTCCACTTTATTACTTCATAAAATAATCCTCAAAGTACACAAGATCCTTTCACTAGACTCAAGAAAATAAAAATTACATCATTACTCAACTAGACATTGCTAACTAAGGCTTCTCTCAAGTCACGTGTCTTTCAATCGCTCTCGGATCCATCACTTGAGTAATCCAAACCCGACCCACTAGAATCTCCTAAAAAAGATTGAAAAGTAGGATAATGAGCACACTTTCCCAGTAAGTATCTTCGTATCAACATGAAGGCAAATTTAAATGATTAGTATTTTAGCTCTAGAGAATAATATATGTCATGCAGATACGCTGAAACACGTATATAACCAAAGTAACAAGATACGATCAAGTACGAGATAAGAGAATATGATTAATCAAGTATATAACAAGAATATCAATTTGGCCTTTTCATGAACAAGAATGTACTTTTCATAACCATTATGGTTATGCATTAGAAAGTCATGTAACGAGCAAGAATGTATTCTTCACTTAGCAGCAAGTACTTCGTGAATTTATGTGGAATCCCGTGGATATTTCACTTATTTATAGGGAAAGTACTCCCAGTGCAATGCGACGCCAGTAGTATCATACCCCATGGTTTACGGTATGTTTCCGATAATCAGCCGAGGGGACTAGCATAGAGCCATTGAATACAATCAGTGCTCCAACTGCATCTTCAAGTATAAATCAAGATACTTCCACGATTATAACAATAATGTGGCCAATAATGTACAAGTTCAACAAAGTTTCATGATAAGGTAACCAAAAATAAGAATGCTTCAGTTAAGAACAAGAGATTTCAAGAAAAGAATTAATAACTAGGTTATGCTTTAAAGAAAAAAAATCTGACAGCATAACGGTACATTCTTTATTTTCCATATTCTTACATTGACTTATTACCATAGGTTTAGAGTCCAGAAGATCCATGAACTCAAGAAAACCAACCCCAAAAGTCAAACCTTGGGTTAGATAAAATCAGGAACCAAACGGTCTATTACTGGGTCATTTAGCATGCTTGGTGGTCGAGATATGGACCGTTTCATGAGACAGAGTTTGACAAACATGAGAAAGTCCTTATGAAGCTTTGCGGTCTAATAGAGGGCCGTTTAGGGTCCATTAGTGGTCAAGTGCAAGGCTGCTAGCAGAGTCTGGCAGTCAACCAGAAGGCCTCTAAGTTCCAGAATGCCTAAAACACTGGAAAAAGTGCTTTCTAGACAATGGGTTTTAATGGTTCAACCAGCTCGACGTCCTGGAGGGAATCCCAGGCTCACGGAGTCTTACAGTGGCCTTGAAATAGAATTTCCTAGTCCGTTGGAAGGAATATCTAAAGGAGAGGTCATCATGTCCAAGATTGGGTACTTAATGTGCAAATAGTGTAACTAATGACAACATACTAGGATATGTGTCATGTACTTAAGAAATGACTCTAGAAGAGAGAGAGAGAGAATCGTGATAAAACAGTAATCAAGTTAAATCATGAATCCTCTATCAATTGAAATATATATTTATTACAAGAATATATGGTTTTGGTCATAAATTAACATAAGTTAAAATAATACCAATAAGCAAAATCATAGATTCTATTATGATGAACAATGAAACTAACTAAGTAACTGAACTCAGTACTCAAACCTAGAATAAACCTTTAGTTAACTAGGCTTATCATATAATAATCATAGCAAATCTACAATATATTCGGATTAACAATATTACAGAAAACAGTAATCGAAAACGGTCTAGGGAACGACCGTTTAACTGGGCCAAACGGTCTGTCGGGAGATCGCTATAATTCCTGGCGGTCCACAGGACGACCGTTTCCTCCTGTGTTATAGAAACTCAATTAATAATTAAAGAAAAATACTACTCTAACATACATCATGCTGGGAAATCAACATATATAAACTTTTTATGGCATGATAGAACAAGGATAGGCCAACAACATGCATAGGTTTGTGTTATAAACGAGAAAATTCCTTTTTTCTTCATTAAGGCTAGTTTATGCATGAGGAGTATACTAGATGCATAGTCCTAATGAAAACATGAAATTCTTAAAGTACAATGCATGAAATCGAATGAAATTAGAGGGATTTTACTCCTGACATAAAGTTTGAGCCATTCATGAGATAACCTACCTCTGTCTTGGGCTTGGGATTTCGAATTTAAGGCTACAAGTCAACCCTAGTTCTCATCTCGTCCTCAATTAAATCAGTAATTTCATGCCCTTGTATCTTCTGATTCTCTTATCCTAAAGACATGAAATTTTGAGGGTAGATAGAAGATACGAATGATAACAGAAAGTTCTAAAGACACCTTTGCTAAATACCTCGTTTAGGGCTCCAAATTCCTTGATCAATCTGGGTCGGACGCACTAATTCCTGAGTTTCGTAAACTGAATCAGTGACTTTGGAATCCTCTAACTCCTTGTATACTTGATCCCCTAGAATGAAATTTAGAGGGTAGTTAGTTCTAACTATAATAAACAAATTCCTAGAAGAAACTTACCTCTAATTCGTCTTCCTTACCTGAGTTCCACGCGAGCCAAAGTAGGGGTCGCGCATGTCAACTCTGGGATCTATTTATATGGTTAGCTAGGGTTTTCATGGATTAGAATGAACTTAGAGTCCAAATTAGACTTTCAATTCCATCTACTAACCTTCTAGACTTATATAACTAGTAGATAGAATCGATCCTAGGTGATTTAGATGCCAAAAATCCAATCCTTTCACGTTTTCTCATACTCACGGAACTGGAGTGCCTTAGCGGTCTAGCTCTAGACCGTTTACCAGCGCCTGGCGGTCTCGCGATAGACCGTTTTCCCCATTGGGCACCGAATTTAAAATTAGTTCAAACTCGTTTGATACTATCCCTATTATTATCCATCTATTTATCTCCTAAAGAGTAATTATTTCCTTAATTCCGTGATTACACCTATTATAAGGTTCTAGAATATGGGCTAAGGTCCAAAACAATCTCTTGGGCCTCTTGGGTTTATTATATGGGCCTAATCATCTTAGATTAGTGTAGATCTTAAATAATTAAATTATAATTATAATTAAATTAATAGCCCACTAAATGCTTTAATAATTATATTTTAAATCTGAAAAATCCTTAGAAAATTCTCGGGCATTACACCCTCCCCCACTTAAAAAGAATTTGTCCCCAAATTTAATATATGGATTTATGGAGAGTGTACTTACATTCAAATATCTCTGGGAATCTTTTGCGCATGGCTTCTTCAGTTTCCCATGTTACTTCATGTGGATATGCCTTGGTCCATTAGATTTTGACCATAGGAATAGTTTTATTCCGAAGTTGACGCACTTCTCGTTCAATGATCTTGATTGACTTTTGCTCGTATGTCAAGTCCTTTTTAATTTCTGGATTGTCGTAGGTGATGACATGGAATGGATCAGGTACATACTTCTTGAGCATTGAGACGTGAAAAATCATCATTAACTTCAGATAGTTGAGGGGGTAAAGCTATTCGATAAGCGACTTCACCAACCCTTTCGAGAATCTCAAAGGGGCCAATGAATCTTGGAGTAAGCTTGCCCTTGATATCGAATCTCTGAATACCTCGACCTGGAGAAATTTTAAGAAACACATGGTCTCCTACTTGAATTTCCAGGTCGCGTCTTCGATTATCGGCATATGACTTTTGTTTGTCTTGAGCTATCTGGAGTTTCTCCCGAATAAGCTTTATCTTCTCGATAGTATCCCTAATGATATCGGGACCGAGAAATTATTTTTCTCCTACTTCACTCCAGCAAATAGGCGATCGATAGCTTCTTCCATATGGAGCCTCGAATGGTGCCATATGTATGCTTGCTTGGTAGCTATTATTGTATGTAAATTCCACTAGAGGCAAGTGATCGTGCCAACTTCCTCCAAAGTCTATAGCACATGCCCTGAGCATATCTTCCACCACTTTATTTGTCCTTTCAGTTTGACCATCAGTTTGTGGATGGAATGCCATGCTAAAATTAAGCTGGGTCCCTAATGAATGTTGAAGACCCTTCGAGAATTGTGATGTGAACCGATGATCTATGTCAGATATGATGGTGACAGGGACACCATGTAATTTGACAATCTCCCTCATGTATAATGTTGCTAGTACATCCACAGACCATTGCCTTTTGATTGGTAGAAAATGTGCAGATTTAGTCAATCGGTCTATGATCACCCATATGTCATCATGTCCTCCTCTTATCTTAAGTAAACCCATGATAAAATCCATCCCTATACTTTCCCATTTTAACTCGGGAATATTCAAGGGGTGTAATTTCCCAGCATATTTTAAATGTTCCGCCTTTACTTGTTGACAAGTGAGACATCGGGACACAAAATCTTCTACTTCTCTTTTCATATTGGGCCACCAAAAGTTTCTTTTCAAATCATGATACATCTTGGTAGCACCAGGGTGAATAGCGTACCTTGATTTGTGAGCTTCTTCCATGATTAATTTCTTAGTATCCTAATAATTTGGCACACAAATTCGACCTTTAAACAGTTGTCTTCCATCATTTGAGATAGAAAATTCCGGTCTCTGATCAATGCGGTCCTTAATCTCCATCAATGTAGGGTTGTTTTTCTTGCAGTTGGACTATGTCCTTGATCAATGTAGGTTGAGACCTTATATTGGCAATCATACCTCCTTCTCCTTCTCTGTCAATATCAAGATTTAAATTAGAAAAATCTTTAATAAGACAAGTTATACCTTTCTTGAGGCTTGCCAAAGTTGCCATTGGTTTCTTGCTAAGAGCGTTAGCTACCACATTTGCTTTCCCCGGATGATATTGGATAGTAAAGTCGAATTCTTTGAGATACTCCAACCATCTGCGTTGTCGTATATTTAGCTCCTTCTGGGTGAAAAGGTATTTCAGACTTTTATCACTTGAAAATATAGTGAACTTCTCCCCATAAAGGTAATGTCGTCAAATCTTCAATGTGAATATAACTGCAGCTAGTTCCAGATCATGCACCATGTAATTCTCTTCGTGACGCTTCAACTGTCTTGAGGAATAACAAATCACCTTCCCATTTTGCATAAGGACACATCCTAGGCCAATGTCAGATGCATCCGTATAGACTTCAAAACCACCACCTTCTATCGGTAGTGTTAATATTGGTGTAGTGGTAAGATGTTCTTTAAGAGTTTGAAAACTCTCCTCGCAATCCTTCGACCATATAAAAGGGTTCTCCTTTCTTGTTAGTCTAGTCAAAGGAACAGCGATCTTAGAGAAATCTTTGATAAATCTTCTGTAATAACCAGCCAGACCTAAAAAACTTCTAACTTTGGACACAGTCGCCGGCTGGCTCCAGTTCTTAACTGCTTCTATTTTAGAAGGATCGACAACAATTCCTTCTTTTGAAATAATATGGCCAAGGAAGGAGACCTCCTTAAGCCAGAACTCACACTTACTAAGCTTTGCATAAAGTTTGTGCTCTCTTAGCCTTTGTAAGGCTATTCTCAACTGCTCTTAATGATCCTCCTTTGTTTTGGAGTAAATAAGAATATCGTCAATGAAGACGACTATAAACTAGTCCAGATAAGGTCTGAAGACATTATTCATGAGTTGCATAAATGCTACCGGGACATTGGTTAACCCGAACGGCATTACCATAAATTCAAAGTGGCCATACCTACCCCAAAAAGTAGTTTTGTGTATGTCCTCATCTTTGATCTTGAGCTGATGATAACCTGACATGAGGTCTATCTTGGAAAAATATTCTGCTCTAGAAATCTGATTAAAGAGTTCATCTATTTGCGGCACCGGATACTTATTCTTAATTGTAAGTTGATTCAGTCGCCAGTATGTTGGGTCCCGTGAGGTGTAAATGGATCTAGAAGGGGGGGTTGAATAGATCCTATCAGAAACTTTGACCTATTTAAAACTCTTAGCTAACAGAAACTTAAACCACTCTTATTAAGTGAATGAATCACTTAGGCACGATGCACAGTGGAATTAAGTAGAGTGGCTCAAATGAAAAGACTTGAATTACAAGCTATGAAATGTCCACACTTCTTTAAGTGAATTACAAAGCATAACACATAGATGAACATGCAATAACTTGCAACAACCGTGTGTGTGTGTGTGTATGCTATGTTGATCACTCAAAGTGCATATGTGTGTGAGCAATATAACCAAGTGTGGAAGCACACGAACCTGCGAATGGGGTTAGAAGATATAGATCAATCACACACAATAAACAACCCACAACATAGGGATTTTTAAGGTGGTTCAGTTGCAACCCCGCAACCTACGTCCACCCCTCACCAAAACCCAGTGAGGCTTCCTTGCTGACTCACAGCTTGACCCGGGGACACGCCCCAAACCACAGAACAGAGAAAACACTCTTTCTGTCTTCCTACATACAAAGCCGGCAGGGACGGCTACACCGCAGATCGGAGAACTCCCGATTGCCTTCCTACTAACCACCGGTAGGGACGTCAACCGCAAATTGGAACACCCTCCAATTGCCTT
Organism: Amorphophallus konjac; assembly: GCA_022559845.1. NCBI lineage: Eukaryota > Viridiplantae > Streptophyta > Magnoliopsida > Alismatales > Araceae > Amorphophallus > Amorphophallus konjac. Next base: position 36,254 of record JAHNEJ010001117.1, on the reverse strand, counting down.
CCTACTAACCACCTGGTAGGGACGAATCACAACTTCAATGTTTAACAATATTGAAAGTAAAACAGATGTGAAGGAATTAAAACAAGAGATTGAGTAAGAAGGAATTTGCCCTTGTATCGATATGCTTTGTTGATCAGCAGCATGGATCTCTTCTTCTTGCAAATCAATCTTCTTGTAATCACCCTTGAATGGATGATTGGTCTTCACGGAGTACTGTTCATGTGAACAGTAACTGTTCTTCCAATCTCCTCTCTTGATCTTCTCTCTTTGATCTCTTTGAATGGATGAAGAAATGAATAGATGCTACCTTGATCCTTGCTTCCTTCTTCACAGATCTTGCAAGATGATCTCTTTGATATGAGCTTGAATACCTTGGATTGGATGAAGATGTTCTTCACGGAGTACTGTTCACGTGAATAGTAACTCTTCCTTCAATCTCCTCTTTTGATCTTCTCTTTGTATCTTCTTGAAGTGGATGAAGAGAGTAATTGATTCTACCTTGAATCTTGTTTCTTCAATAGCTTCTAGGAGTTTGATTGCTTCAAAAATCACCTTGGATGAACTTGAAAGAATGAAGAAAATCACTTTGAGAAATGAGCTTCTTAGATCGCCTTGAAAGCTTTGTTTCTTCTCCTTCTTGGAAGTTGATTGAAGAGTAGAAGGTGATTGCTTCAGGATTGCTTCAGATCTTTACTTGAAACTCTTGAGTGGATGAAGAACTCATTCACGAACTACTGTTCATATGAACAGTACTCCGTCTCCTCTCTCTTGAAAATCCCTCTTGCAGCCACTCTTAATCCCAAATGAAGCATCAGGGTTTGTCTCCACCAATGTGTTAGTTTTATAGACCTTGAATGGTCCTTGGACAAGCCCTAGACCAGATCCACAATTTGTGGGTGATTGAGAGACTTTGGGGTTCTTTGGCATTAAAGAAGTCATGAGAATTAGGCAGCCCACGAGGTGGAATTCGAGTCAAACTTTGCTGCACTCGGGGCTGGCGGTCGACCTGCAGCTCCTGGCGGTCGACCGCTACTGTAAAACTTGAAAACGGGCGATCCCTGGGACTAGCGGTCGACCGCCACTGGCTAGCGGTCGACCGCCAGCTGCCAGAACTGCAGCTGGGCGGTCCCTGGCTGGGGCGGTCGACCGCCCCTGTGCTGGCGGTCGACCGCCAGCTGGGCAGAACCGGGTTCACCCCGGGTTGGTCCGTTAGCCGATCTAACTCCGCCGCTTGACTTCTTTTGCAGCCCATTCATGTCCGTGGCATCTCCCTTGATAGTCTTGAACGTATCAACGCAGTCTTTAGCTTTGGATTCTCTTGGCTATACTTCTTTGTGCATTGACCTTGGATTTGGAACATGTAAACCAAGTGTTTGAACCTTGATCATCTTGGATGAATGCTCGGACCTTGTAGAAGCTTGCTTCCTTTCTTAGACGCGTTCCTTTCATCGTGCCAACTTCATTCCAGTCATTCACCATCCAATGGTTTATCACATGACAAGAGTTCTTCTTCCTTAGCTTTCACCTTGACATCTTCACTCCATTTCTTTTGACTTAGCTCAACGAGCTTTCACCTTTGACATATAGCTTATCTTTTTGAGCTTCTATCTTGCTGAGCTTCCACTTTGTATCTTGAGTGATCTTTTGCACTTGCATCTTGAGTCTTGAGTGATTTATTGCACTTCCTTTCCACTTTGCATCTTGAGTGATCTTGGCGCCTTTGGATCTATCTTGATTTCTATGCGGCCAATTGGTTAAACGTTGCAAGCCATTCTTGATATATTGAATTGGCAATATGATGACCTGAAATGTATGAAGATTAACATTATCAAATGCAGGTATAGTTCATTAATGACTAAAGAGGCAGACATCATCAAAACCAACTAAAGAGGCAGACATCATCAAAACCATAAAATGATTTAATCATGTAGCACACATGTTCAACATTCTCCCCCTTTTTGATGATGGCAACTATGAGTCATTCTGAACTATGAGTCAAAACAAAATGCACATGGCAAGTATGAGTCACTCACATGGTTCTCACCCCCTTTGACACACAGAGTGCATTCTGATTAATGACTCACATAATCTTACCACATTCTTTGATTAATGACTCACAGGAACTCTTCTCCCCCTTTGACAACATCAAAAGATCCAGAAAAGAGAACGAGGGACTCACATTAATGGCGCACACAAAATGAAATAGATGTATCGAACAAGGTGGTGTTCCGTGGCTTGGCAAAGACAATGTATGTGGGAGAGGTGGAGCCAAGCAGCATGATTCAAATTCTCAAGTAGTGGAGATGGATAGAGTAGCCAAAGATCAAATTTTTGATTTCAAAATTTGCAGATTTTTAGTGGTTTTCCAATATTCAGATTTTGTTTGGATTTTCTATGCAATGCATGGAACTGATCAAATTATAATGCAAGCTACAATTGTATGAAGTCAAGACATGCATGCCACCCTAATGCATGAAAACATGATGCCAATGATGCTAGAACTTATGCCATATGCCAATGAATGAGAAAGCAATGTGATATCACTGGACAGAGGACACAAATGATTTTGGATGTGACTTGAAAAATGTAACAAGACCACTTGTTGGATTATAGCACTTGTGGAGTATGGTGATGTGATCATGGCAGCCTGAATGATTTATGTAGATGTGACAGGTGAAGGCAAACAATAAGGAGCATCAAGATATGACTTCTCAAGAACGAATGGAGGTTCTTTAATCTGAAACTGACTTCATAAATCAGAGTTATGGATTTTTCAGAATTTTGAGTTATAGAACCCAAATGAACTAGCTCTGACGTTCGGATTGGTTTAATGCTAATGAGTTCTGGCCTACTCAGTAGAATCACATGAAGACATTTGCATGCAAGTTTAATAGTAGTGAACCAGAAATTCATGTCAAAACCAGATTAACCTTCTCTTATCTTACTCATTCAGTTTCATTGGTTCCCTTGAGAGTGACCACAATAAGTATTGAGGCTAAACGCTTAGATGACTTAGATTTGATTCATGAGTGCTACACATTCAGATTTTTCTTTTTGAAATCATATGAAAGATGATTGTCATCATTTTACGAGCAGTCAAGTGTAGCAATCACCTTTTGACGTGAGTGTACACGTTTACCAGACACAAGCACCCCTAGTTACTCAGTGTAGCTCACGATTTTGCTTCACTTAGAACAGAGATAGCATAGTCACCTCATGACATATCGAACCTAATTTTCTTTGATGAGGAGATATATTTCTCAGCAACAGTGCCATTGCTCTGCCTTGAGCTTACTTTAAGTATAGCCACTTTTTGAAATATACAGATTCAACAAATGTTTAAAAACAATACTTAGCTGAAGTTTCTCAATCAAGGATGCCTTAAAAAAATCTTTCAGATTCAAGATGGCATATCAATTCAAAACATGAGTAACTAGTTTAAGTCTATTAAGCCCGACAACAAACATTTTCAAGACCATTAAACTTCAAGACTCAAAAATCATTAATGTTAAACCAAAATCATTCATGTTCAAGGCAATCACAAGACTCTATAAAAGAAAATTCTTCTTGAAGATTTACTCTGATAAACTACCTCAATAAAAGATAGGGAATCCTCCAAGAAGTTCAAGGTACTTTGAATCCAAGTTGAACCACAAAAGGATTAAGCAATATGATGCAATGGTTTGATATAGAAAGAGAGTGTTACATATGAGTGGAAACTTGAGAATTAATGGCGAACACTCCCCCTGAGGTTATGCACTGAGCTCAGACTGGAATGCAAGAGATAAAGTTATCAGGTGGATAAAGCTTTGGGGTCGACCTGTCAAAGGAATGAGGTCGACCGGTAGAACATTGACTGGATTTTCATTATGAACAAGCTCCCCCTGAGAAGATGCATTCTATGCCATGATGTCAACAGAATGAAGATGAAGAATATGCATGAATGCTATGAACGACTCATGGTTGTACACTTATTAAATGCAACATAATGAATATGAACCATATGCACGAATGCCTCAAGAAGACAACTCCCCCTAGCTATATGGCCTATATGCGACAGTGACGCATGGTACTTGGCGGAGGTGAAACCTCACGCATATTGAGTACTTCAAGGTAAGCATAACCTGCCCTTCAATACATCAACATTTGATATACCATGGTCATGCACGAATGATATGATGTAAAGTGATTCAAGATAGGTTGATGTTGACTCCCCCTGAATACATGCAAGGGTTGGCAATGAACTATGCATCCTAAGATTTATGTGAATACACAATGCAATGACGATGCTGCAAAATGATTATGCATTATCATTTGTCTTCTAAACATGATGTGCATTAAGGTATGTGTGATTGTGAGATGATGCAAACACAAATCATTCACAATGGGTTTTGAACTGAATGCAATATGATGATGATGATGCCAATAGACTCCCCCTTTGAGCAGTGCTAACATGAATAATGAGTTGAAAATGTAGCCATGGTACGCATCATCAAAACCAAAGTCCAAGAATTGCAAGTGGCTGATATCAGGTAGCAAACAACTCATCATCACATCAACTTCATCAGCATAACAAGTTTTTCATAAGTTAAATAGCTGAAATCAAGTATGGTGTGAGCAAATTATCTAGCTCAAAAGTTCATCTCACACCATGGGGGTTTTACATTTCAAAAAGTAATTCAGTTTACAGAATCTAATGACATTTGGCAGACTTATGACGCACTATCTACATGTTAGGACTAAACATGCAAGATGATTAAAATTAAAAGGTTTATGTACATACCTGTGCCTTGAGCTTTTATTTACCTGACCATTCATTTGTTCAGCTCTAAGGCATCCTACACCCAAAACTCTTATTTGGAATTTTTAGGTACCCAAGCTTGCTTGGGTCCTTGTGGGTTAGCAACAGGTTTAGCATCTTGGCCCATCTTTTTCAGGGCAGTCAAATCATCTTCCCTCATTGTATGGCAACCATACATCTCATGCCCATTTTTACCACAATAGAAACAACACACAAAAGATTGATTTTTCTTTTTCTGTTCATGTGCGTGTGCATGTGGATTATGCTTTTGTGAGTGAGCATGGGATTTACCTTTCATGGCATGAAGGTGATGCTTTCCCTTCAAATGCCAGCACTCTTGGATAGTATGGCTAGACTTACCACAATGAGAGCAACAAAGAGAAGCATTTCTTTTGAAGGCCATGGGGAGTGTCGACCTGTTTGGATAGGAATGTCGACACTTCTGATTCTCCATGTGGTTTTGTACAGAATTCTGTTGAGCAAGCCCTCTGCCAATGTTGACCTGTTTCTTTCCTTGCTCTTTCACTTGATCTCCTGCTCTAAGCTCATCATTTCTCAAGATAAAACAATCATGCACAGTGTGACCATGTTTACCACAATAATAACAATTGACATTCATTTTGTAGAAGGCATGGTATTTAGCATTGGACATGTTATGGTGCATGTTTGGATGAGCATGCTGAGTTTTGCTTTTCTTTCGAGCAATATGCCCTTTTTGGTGACCACATGAAGTGGTGGCTTCCGGTGAGCCAAAATCTTGGATTTGGGCAAACATTGACAGGAAATCATTCAAACCTTGAATTTCATTTTCAAGTGAGGAAATATGCTGTTTAGACTCATTAAGACCCTCTTCACATGCTGCCAATTGCTCATTGAGCATGGCATTTACAGCTTTAAGATTTTGACTTTGTTGTTCTAAAGCAAGTAATGTTTCGAAGTGATCATCAATGACAGATTTGCCTTTTTCATGTGCAGCCAATTTTTCAAGTAATTTTTCTTCAACTTTTTCATGTTCAATTTTCTTTTCCAATAATTCTCTATTCTCCTCCTTTAGAGAATCAATCAAATTTTGTTGCCATTCAAGATCATCATGAAGACCAACATTTATGTTTCTCAAGAATGAACATTTTTCACATACAAAATTAGCAGAGCATGAAACAGAATTTTTATTTTCTTCAATCAACCTTTCATCATGGATTAGCCCATCGGCCATAGTTTGATCACTAGAGATTGCCTTAGGTTGGTTTTGAAGTTTTATTACAATTTCTTCCAACCTAGTCATTTCATCATGAATATTTTCATTTTCATCTCTTAGACATGCAATGCTTTGATTGTGCGTATCTAGATCAACTGAGAGAGTATTGTTAAGCTCTTTAACAATAGAACACTTTTTACAAAACAAGCTTTCATTTTGGTTGATTTTCTTGAGATCCTTTTTCAAATTTTTATTTTCTGATTTGACATTTTTGTATTGAGTAATCAACTCACCATAGGCTTCCATAAGCTCTTCAAAAGTGAATTCCTCTGAGTCAGAGTTTACCTGTGATGAGGATGCATTGCTGGACTGTTCTGCACGGTCGGCCATGAAGCATTCTTGTTCTTGTTCTTCATGGATTTTCACCAACTTGTCCAGCACTTGCTTGGCTGTGCTGCAAGAAGACACAAGATGAGTTAGTCTTTGATCAACTACAGATGTAATTAAGTTATATGCAATACGATTATCAATGTGTTTGGTCTCATGTTCGGCTAACCAATCAATTGAATTTGATGGCAGCTCATGAGGACCATTATATATAAGAGTCCACAATTGTGGATCTATGGAGCTAACATAGATGAACATTCTTCCAACCCATGTAGAAAAATCTGAACCATCATAAATGGGCGGAGAAACCATCGAAGCAAGTGTAGCATGTGAATCCATCTAAATAATAAACACCGGGATCTTTCCCTGCAGATCGTTGGATCGGGGAATGACAGAGCTTGGCTCTGATACCACTTGTTGGGTCCCGTGAGGTGTAAATGGATCTAGAAGGGGGGGTTGAATAGATCCTATCAGAAACTTTGACCTATTTAAAACTCTTAGCTAACAGAAACTTAAACCACTCTTATTAAGTGAATGAATCACTTAGGCACGATGCACAGCGGAATTAAGTAGAGTGGCTCAAATGAAAAGACTTGAATTACAAGCTATGAAATGTCCACACTTCTTTAAGTGAATTACAAAGCATAACACATAGATGAACATGCAATAACTTGCAACAACCGTGTGTGTGTGTGTGTATGCTATGTTGATCACTCAAAGTGCATATGTGTGTGAGCAATATAACCAAGTGTGGAAGCACACGAACCTGCGAATGGGGTTAGAAGATATAGATCAATCACACACAATAAACAACCCACAACACAGGGATTTTTAAGGTGGTTCAGTTGCAACCCCGCAACCTACGTCCACCCCTCACCAAAACCCAGTGAGGCTTCCTTGCTGACTCACAGCTTGACCCGGGGACACGCCCCAAACCACAGAACAGAGAAAACACTCTTTCTGTCTTCCTACATACAAAGCCGGCAGGGACGGCTACACCGCAGATCGGAGAACTCCCGATTGCCTTCCTACTAACCACCGGTAGGGACGTCAACAGCAAATTGGAACACCCTCCAATTGCCTTCCTACTAACCACCTGGTAGGGACGAATCACAACTTCAATGTTTAACAATATTGAAAGTAAAACAGATGTGAAGGAATTAAAACAAGAGATTGAGTAAGAAGGAATTTGCCCTTGTATCGATATGCTTTGTTGATCAGCAGCATGGATCTCTTCTTCTTGCAAATCAATCTTCGTGTAATCACCCTTGAATGGATGATTGGTCTTCACGGAGTACTGTTCATGTGAACAGTAACTGTTCTTCCAATCTCCTCTCTTGATCTTCTCTCTTTGATCTCTTTGAATGGATGAAGAAATGAATAGATGCTACCTTGATCCTTGCTTCCTTCTTCACAGATCTTGGAAGATGATCTCTTTGATATGAGCTTGAATACCTTGGATTGGATGAAGATGTTCTTCACGGAGTACTGTTCACGTGAATAGTAACTCTTCCTTCAATCTCCTCTTTTGATCTTCTCTTTGTATCTTCTTGAAGTGGATGAAGAGAGTAATTGATTCTACCTTGAATCTTGTTTCTTCAACAGCTTCTAGGAGTTTGATTGCTTCAAAAATCACCTTGGATGAACTTGAAAGAATGAAGAAAATCACTTTGAGAAATGAGCTTCTTAGATCGCCTTGAAAGCTTTGTTTCTTCTCCTTCTTGGAAGTTGATTGAAGAGTAGAAGGTGATTGCTTCAGGATTGCTTCAGATCTTTACTTGAAACTCTTGAGTGGATGAAGAACTCATTCACGAACTACTGTTCATATGAACAGTACTTCGTCTCCTCTCTCTTGAAAATCCCTCTTGCAGCCACTCTTAATCCCAAATGAAGCATCAGGGTTTGCCTCCACCAATGTGTTAGTTTTATAGACCTTGAATGGTCCTTGGACAAGCCCTAGACCAGATCCACAATTTGTGGGTGATTGGGAGACTTTGGGGTTCTTTGGCATTAAAGAAGTCATGAGAATTAGGCAGCCCATGAGGTGGAATTCGAGTCAAACTTTGCTGCACTCGGGGCTGGCGGTCGACCTGCAGCTCCTGGCGGTCGACCGCTACTGTAAAACTTGAAAACGGGCGATCCCTGGGACTAGCGGTCGACCGCCACTGGATAGCGGTCGACCGCCAGCTGCCAGAATTGCAGCTGGGCGGTCCCTGGCTGGGGCGGTCGACCGCCCCTGTGCTGGCGGTCGACCGCCAGCTGGGCAGAACCGGGTTCACCCCAGGTTGGTCCGTTATCCGATCTAACTTCGCCGCTTGACTTCTTTTGTAGCCCATTCATGTCCGTGGCATCTCCCTTGATAGTCTTGAACGTATCAACGCAGTCTTTAGCTTTGGATTCTCTTGGCTATACTTCTTTGTGCATTGACCTTGGATTTGGAACATGTAAACCAAGTGTTTGAACCTTGATCATCTTGGATGAATGCTCGGACCTTGTAGAAGCTTGCTTCCTTTCTTAGATGCGTTCCTTTCATCGTGCCAACTTCATTCCAGTCATTCACCATCCAATGGTTTATCACATGACAAGAGTTCTTCTTCCTTAGCTTTCACCTTGACATCTTCACTCCATTTCTTTTGACTTAGCTCAACGAGCTTTCACCTTTGACATATAGCTTATCTTGTTGAGCTTCTATCTTGCTGAGCTTCCAATTTGTATCTTGAGTGATCTTTTGCACTTGCATCTTGAGTCTTGAGTGATTTGTTGCACTTCCTTTCCACTTTGCATCTTGAGTGATCTTGGCGCCTTTGGATCTATCTTGATTTCTATGCGGCCAATTGGTTAAGCGTTGCAAGCCATTCTTGATATGTTGAATTGGCAATATGATGACCTGAAATGTATGAAGATTAACATTATCAAATGCAGGTATAGTTCATTAATGACTAAAGAGGCAGACATCATCAAAACCAACTAAAGAGGCAGACATCATCAAAACCATAAAATGATTTAATCATGTAGCACACATGTTCAACACAGTAGTCGATACACAGCCTGAGGGATCCATCCTTCTTCTTGATGAATAGAACTGGCGCACCCCAAGGGGATGAGCTAGGTCGAATAAAACCCTTGTCTAATAACTCATGAAGTTGGTTCTTCAATTCCTTGAGTTCTATGGGGGACATCCTGTAGGGAACTATTGAGACAGGTGCTGCTCCGGAAGTGAGTTCAATGGAGAGGTTTACTTCCTTATCAGGCAGTAGACCGGGCAAATCCGATGGAAATACATTGAGAAACTCATTCACTACGAGAATATCTTCTAAGACGATCTCCTTGGATTCGGTAATGATTACGGAAGCAAGAAAAGCTTCACATCCTTGCGAAATAAGTTTGCAAGCATGAAGAGATGAAATAATAGTAGGATGCTTCCTATACTTGATACCTAGGAAGGAAAACTTTGGAAGACCAGGTTTCCGAAAAGAGATAATTCGGTTGTGACAATTTACATAGGCGTCGTGATCTACAAGCCAATCTACACCTAGAATAGCATCATAACCCTCCATGTCAAGGCATACGAGGTTTGCAGGAAGATTGTGACCTTCTACCATTACCTCACTATCGGGATAATAGGTTGTAAGTTTGGTTCGGGGACCTAATGGTGTAGTGATTGCTAGGTCTGAAGGTAGAGGAACTGATGCAATAGGTAAGGTTTTTGTGAAAGTAGTAGATATAAAGGAATGAGAAGCACCGGTATCAAATAGTACGAATGCAGGATGGGAATAGATTTTGATAGTACCTTCTATTAGCCCATCATTCTTGGGCGCTTCTTCTTCTTCCATGATAGCATTAAGACGAGCCTGACGCTTACGTCCACCACCGAAAGATTATTCCTTCATAATGGGGCAATCCAGCATGCGGTGCTCCCGGCTGCCACATCTTAAACAAGCACCAAGGCGCTTCCAGCACTCTTCGGCCGAATGACCGAACTTCTTGCAAAAGGTAGCCGTGGTGACTTGTTTATCTTCTTCCTTGACTTTCTTATTCTTGTGGTAGCCACTACCACTCCCATTTCGGGATCTCTTCTTGCTATCACGGGATGTGTAGGGTTCTGTGATACTAAACTTCTTCTCATCATGCCGATCAGACCTTCGGCTCGGCTCCTCTCCCTTTCCTTTCAATTTTTCGACCTTCTCTAAGGTCCTTTCACATAGATGCGCCCACTGGACCATTTCCGCATAAGTACGGATGTTCTGAGTCCCAAGTTGTTGAATATAGCTGGGCCTCAATCCATCCATAAACCGGGTAGCCTTTAATAATTCGGTGCTAACCAAGTGAGGAGCATATGGCGCCAGTCGAGAAAATTGGAGTTCATACTCCGCTACGGTCATCATGCCTTGGCGTAAGGAAGTGAATTCCATAGCTTTCCTCTCCTTTACATGTTCGGAGAAGTACCTAGCTCGGAAAAGGGTAAGGAAACCCTCCCAAGTATGAGGTGCATCTGCAGGTGGTGCAGGAACAAACTTCCACCATGTACGGGCATCTTTATTTAATTGGAATGTAGCAAGACGAACCTTCTCTTGATCTTTACACTGCATAACTTCAAAGATGCGATTCATCTCATCAATCCAATTCTCGGCTTCATCTGGATTAGAAGAACCCGAAAATCGTGGAGGATTTAAGCTCCGGAAATTTTGATGTAAGTCTCCCGCTCTTGCCCCTGCACCGGCTTGAGCCATAGTTTGTAATGCTTGAGTAAGACCCACAACGGTCTCTTGCATACCGTTCAAGTCAACACGGTGAGCCATCCTAAGAATAAGGTACCTGATAGGAGTAATGAACTTATTAATTCTAATGGAATGAGTGGGGCTAATCTTAGAAATGATTCTAGTCACTAGCTCATTCCGGGCTCTACCCAATTCCTCTCATAGGTCCGGAGTTTCTTTCCTAGTTTCATAGGTGTGGGTCCTTAAACCTTGGACTTAGCCTATGACATGACCTTTCCCTAGGACTTCTAGTCCTAGTGCTTTGATACCACTCTAACTGTCACGTCCCGATATTATGCAGCGGAAACAATCGGGAATGTGAACAGTCAACTAGTACGCCTAGAGCAAGCAATATAATCAGAGCGCAAGACAATCACACAAAGGTAATTGCACAAGTAATTCACTAAAATCCTTCAACTTTTTTACTTCATAAAATAATCCTCAAAGTACATATGATCCTTTCACTAGACTCAAGAAAATTAAAATTACATCATGACTCGACTAGACATTGATAACTAAGGCTTCTCTCGAGTCATGTGTCTTTCAATCGCTCTCGGATCCATCACTTGAGTAATCCGAACCCAACCCACTAGAATCTCCTGAAAAAATTTGAAAAATAGGGTAATGAGCACACTTGCCCTGTAGGTATCTTTGTATCAACATGAAGGCAAATCAAAATGATAAGCATCTTAGCTCTAGAGAATAAGATAAATCATGCAAATACGATGAAACACGTATATAGCCAAAGTAACAAGATACGATCAAGTACGAGATAAGAGAATATCATTAATCAAGTATATAACAAGAATGTCAATTTGGCATTTTCATGAACAAGAATGTAACAAGAATGTACTTTTCATAACCATTAAGGCTATGCATTAGAAAGTCATGTAACGAGCAACAATGTATTCTTCACTTAGTAGCAAGTACCTCGTGAATTTATGTGGAATCCCGTGGATATTTCACTTATTTATAGAGAAAGTACTCCCAACGCAATGCGACGCAAGTAGCATCATATCCCATAGTTTATAGTATGTTTCCGACAATCAGCCGAGGGGACTAGCATATAGCCCTTGAACACAATCAGTGCTCCAACTGTATCTTCAAGTATAAATCAAGCTACTTCCACGTTTATAACAATAATGTGGCCAATAATGTATAAGTTCAACAAAGTTCCATGATAAGGTAACCAAAAATAAGAATGCTTCAATTAAGAACAAGGGATTTCAAGAAAAGAATTAATAACTAGGTTATACTATAAAGAAAAAAAATCTGACAGCATAACGGTACATTCTTTATTTTCCATATTCTTACATTTACTTATTACCATAGGTTTAGAGTCCAGAAGATCCATGAACTCAAGAAAACCAACCCCAAAAGTCAAACCTTGGGTTTGATAAAATCAGGAACCAAATGGTATATTATTGGGCCGTTTAGCATGCTTGGCGGTCTAGATATGGACCGTTTCATGAGACAGAGTTCGACAAACATGAGAAAATCCTTCTGAAGCTTTGCGGTCCAATGGAGGGCCATTTAGGGTCCATTAGCGGTCAAGTGCAGGGCCGCTAGCAGAGTCTGGCGGTCAACCAGAAGGCTGCTAAGTTCCAGAATGCCTAAAACATCGGAAAAAGTGCTTTCTAGATAATGGGTTTTAATGGTACAACCAGCTCAGCGTCTTGGAGGGAATCCCAGGTTCACGGAGTCTTACGGAGGCCTTAAAATAAGATTTCCTAGTCCATTGGAAGAAATATCCAAAGGAGAGGTCATCATGTCCAAGATTGGATACTTAATGTGTAAATAGTGTAACTAATGACAACATACCGAGAGATGTGTCATGTACTTAAGAAATGACTCTAGAAGAGAGAGAGAATCGTGATAAAACAGTGATCAAGTTAAATCATGAATCATCTATCATTTGAAACATATATTTATTACAAGAATATGTGGTATTGGTCATAAATTAACATAAGTTAAAATAATACCAATAAGCAAAATCATGGATTCTATTATGATGAACAATGAAACTAACTGAACCCAGTACTCAAACCTGGAATAAACCATTAGTTAACTAGGCTTATCATATAATAATCATGGCAAATCTACAATATATTCAGATTAACAATATTACAGAAAATAGCAATCGAAAACGATCTAGGGAACGACCGTTTAACTGGGCAAAACGGTCTGTCGGGCGACCGCTATAATTCCTGGCGGTCCACAGGATGACCGTTTCCTCCCGTGTTACAGAAACTCAATTAATAATTAAAGAAAAATACTACTCTAACATACATCATGCCAAGAAATCAACATATATAAACTTTCTATGACATGATAGAACAAGGATAGGCCAACAACATGCATAGGTTTGTGTTATAAACAAGAAAATTCCTTTTTCTTCATTAAGGCTAGTTTATGCATGAGGAGTATACTAGATGCATAGTCCTAATGAAAACATGAAATTCTTAAAGTACAATGCATGAAATTGAATGAAACTAGAGGGCTTTTACTCCTAACATAAAGTTTGAGCCATTCATGAGATAACCTACCTCTGTCTTGGGCTTGGGATTTCGAATTTAAGACTGCAAGTCAACCCTAGTTCTCTGCTCGTCCTTAATTAAATCAGCAACTTCACGTCCTTGTATCTTCTGATTCTCTTGTCCTAAAGACGTGAAATTTTGAGGGTAGATAGAAGATACGAAGGATAACAGAAAGTTCTAAAGACACATTTGCTAAATACCTCGTTTAGGGCTCCAAATTACTTGATCAATCTGGGTCGGACGCACTAATTCCTGAGTTTCTTGAACTAAATTAGTGACTTTGGAATCCTCTAACTCCTCGTATACTTGATCCCCTAGAATAAAATTTGAAGGGTAGTTAGTTCTAACTATAATAAACAAATTCCTAGAAGAAACTTACCTCTAATTCATCCTCCTTACCTGAGTTCCACGCGAGCCAAAGTAGGGGTTGCGCATGTCAAATCTGGAATCTATTTATAGGGTTAGCTAGGGTTTTCATGGATTAGAATGAACTTAGAGTCCAAATTCGGCTTTCAATTCCATCTACTAACCTTCTAGACTTATCTAACTAGTAGATAGAATCGATCCTAGGTGATTTGGATGCCAAAAATCCAATCCTTTCACATTTTCTCATACTCACGGAACTGTAGTGCCTTAGCGGTCTAGCTCTAGACCGTTTACCAGCGCCTGGCGGTCTCGCGATAGACCGTTTTCCCCATTGGGCGCCGAATTTGAAATTAGTTCAAACTCTTTTGATATTATCCCTATTATTATTCACCTATTTACCTCCTAAAGAGTAATTATTTCGTTAATTCCGTGATTACACCTATTATAAGGTTCTAGAATATGGGCTAAGGTCCAAAACAATCTCTTGGGCCTATTGGGTTTATTATATGGGCCAAATCCTCTTAGATTAGTGTAGGGCCTAAATAATTAAATTTAATTATAATTCAATTAATAACCCATTAAATGTTTTAATAATTATATTTTAAATCTGAAAAATCCTTAGAAAATTCTCGGGCGTTACATGCGTAAACTTCAAAACACACTCCGGGACTCACAAAGGCACTCCGAAACCTCACGGATTCAAATCCGAAAAATCCGGGGCGTTACACCCTACGTCGACCCCTTTCTTTTCCCAGCTGGCCTCTGCGTCGATCTCATGCATATCAAACTCCGCTTGAACTACCTGCTGCATCTTTATGAACCATCACTAGGGAGAATGAAAGAGCTCCATGTGTCCATCCCAAACAAAAGAAAGAACGATCAAAATATGATGAAATCGATAATAAAAGATGGGGGTCTTAACAATCTCCCAACCCCTCTGGCTAAAAGGTATAGCCTAAAAACCAAAAATCCTATAAATGAACCCCAATTCACAAGAGGATGAGAACCCAAGACTCTGTAGTGAGGGGTCGACCCATGGGGTCGACCCACCCTGCTCTGGTCTCTAGCGGGCATTCGCTGGACACCCCTGCGTCGACACAGGGGGTGACCCTGCGTTGACGCAGCGCTAACCCCGCTTCTGCTGCTGGGTGCTTCGACTGATCGACTGCATCGGTTCGTTCGAATGTACTCCCTATCTAAAAGAAAACAAACAAAACAAAAACAACAAAAAACAAAACAGAAGCGAGGAGTGATCCTGCACGACTTTCTCACGTCGGATCACCCCTTTCTCTCTCTCCTCTTACTTCCTCGCCGATTCGCTCATATATATATATATATATATATATACATATATATATAACAAAACACAAAACAGGTGGCTGGGGAGGTGATCCGGCGGCCTTATGCACACCGGATCACTCCCCTCCCCCCTTGTTTTCGAACAAAAGAAATAATAAAACAAAAGAGAGTAAAAGTAAAAATATGATAATGCAAAACAACGACAGACAAAAGAGAAGTAAAAATGCAAAGAAACATTAACAAAAAAATAAAAACAAAATAACAGTCAAAACAAAACAACTCTAAAAAATGATAAATAATCTAACAAAAAAATATCAAATAGAGAAATAATAGCAGATGAAGAAAAAATCCACTCGTGCATTTAAATAAAAAAAATCAATCGAATAACCAAACAAAAATACAATAATGTGCGCTCCGAAAACTCGCTTCCCTAAGACCTGGTGCAAAAGGAATATCAATGACGTCCCAGCAAGTCGGGTTTGGACCTCGGGATCCACCTTGATATGGCCATGACTCGGCATTGCCTTGGGCAGATAGCTCCTTGAATCTGACCCATTCTGATTGGGATTTAGTCCCACTCTATTATCAAGCTTGTCGTATACTTGGTAGACATTTGTACAGGTTTTACCTACGCCTTCGTCACGCTTTCACCATGGACTTCCGTTCGAACACAAAATGGTCGGTAGACGGCCGACATGATTCGAACGATACACCCTAAACGTGGGGTATTTTAAACGCAATTTGAGGTTTTATTATCTCATTTCATTAACGCTAATTTTAGGCCATAGGGCCCCTTTTCCTGTCGATCAGTCAAGGGTTTTCTCCCCTCCGAGGAGATGTAATTAATGTCATGACCTTTACGACATGGCGGGTTTTGGTCTTGACACACAATCCACTATCGTCTGATCAGTCAGACGGCGCGCACCAGTGGCTTCTTCGGAGCCCGAATAAATCGTCACTTTGTGACTGGCACGTCCATGCACTAAATAAATGAAATAAACAAATGAACAAATGAATAAATAGATAAAAGAAATCCCAAAAGTGCATCCATAAGTCTGGCACGCCCGGTGGGACTTAAAGCACCCTTCATCTCCTCGCCAGGATTAGGGGCCCTACGGCCTCCTCTTGAAATTATAATTATTAAACTTGTAATTACAGGTCACACTTTGACAATTACGATGGCCGTCATTTTTGGACCCCTCGTGGTGGAGAGCCACGTCAAGAATGGATACTTGGCGGTGTCGATCCAGTTCGGCAGTTTCCCGCCCATTGTCGACTTCCCCAACTTTTTGGGGGTCGCGTTCATGGAACTCCTGGACACCCAGGAGATGAAGCATGTTGCCACTACACCAGCGACATCTGAGAAGATTAAAGTGGTGGGCTGCTTCGTCCACCAAGCTGACTACCGCGTCTCAAATAGCAAGAGGTGCACACCGGCTGCCAAGAGGGCGGCCAAGAAGAATGTCGGCACACTGCAAAGTTGGCTGTCCACCTCGGGCAAGTCTGTGCTCAACGGAGGCGTCCGAGAATTCTTGAATGGCCGGCAGGCCAGAACTACACCCGACAGGGTAGTTTCAATAGTGTCCGTGTGCAATTCCATCCAAGCACTGGCCCAAATCAAAACGAACCGCTTTGAGTCCAAGCCAAAGGGAGGGTTGGCCCCAAAGCCAACCAAGCTCAAGCAAATCTGGGTGCCCAAGGGGACCCGTGCTGTCCCCGTCATCCGGGGAGAATCTGAAAGGGTCCACCAAAGAGGACCAAAGAAAGATATATGGGCTGAGGTGGCAGCCCCAGTTCACCCCTCGCTGACATCTGCTGCTCATGCTCAGCCGGGAGGGGTGTCCTACCATCGCAACCATTACTGTGAGAAGGCCTATTCAAGGCACTCTGCTTACATGCTCCCGGTGCAGATGGGGGCACTATCACTTGCCTTCCCAACTTTGCAAGGGTGAGAAAAGGAAAATGATGCTATTAAAAGTTGTTTGCAGGGCCTAGGGATAGTTCCCTCGGGCCGGTAGAGGCTGTCACAGGACATGGAAAACATCCAAGAGGGCCACAAATTTCACACTCTGCCGGGAGCGAGGCCAACAAGCCGTCAATGCCACTACAATGTCTCCTCACCTCTGCAAGAGCTGGGGGCAACAATTTTGATCTTCGAGAGCCTGGTTGTCCTCTGGTGACCACTCACTAGAATAATAAAGAAGAATGGAAGCCTCTAAGCCATCACTTGCAACACGGTCGGAGTAACGGACCGCTATGGGACTTCGTCCACAGAGGCTACAGTTGAGACAACACAAGCTTGCCCTGAAGAAATTAGTGCGGATCCGATCACGATAACTGCAAATGTGATCACCGCCGAAGATGACGGCGAGGGACCAGTGCCTGCTCTAGATTCTCCATTGGAAGGGTGAGGTCAAGCTTCCAGCTCCTCTGTGCCCGATCCGGCTACAATGATGATGATGCTGCAAAAATACCAACAGGAAGTTGAAACACTGAAGAGGCAACTCAGTGAGCTAAGCATGCACGGTCTGGTCTTGAAGCAAGTCGAGGCCCCTCCTTAAACCTCACAGCGAGGTGCTAATGAATTTGAAGCTTTCCCTCTGATGATGGCCTCTCAGCCGACACCTGATTATACTGGAGGCATGGCCCCGATACTGCATCTTGCTCCTCCGCATCAGGGGGCTGCTACTATACCTCAACCAATGGTGCCGATGTCGCCACTGATGCAACAAACTCAATTTTGTCCTAAGCCGATTAATCCGGCAATAATGAATAAAATAATGATAGAGCAAATGATCGAAAAGAAGTTGGCAGACCGAGGTGGTGATGATTATGCCATGCTCGATGTATACAAAGTGTCGTATCTGGTCCACCATGCTATTAAAAGGCTACCTCCCAGCGTCAACAAGCCGCTGAAGTTTGATAAATTCAACGGACACGGTTCGTCGAAGGAGCACATAGCCTACTACATCAACGTGATGGGCGATTTGGCGACCGATGAGTCCTACCTGCTAAAATTCTTCGGGTCCTCGCTGACGGGACTCGCTTTTGAATGGTATTCAAACTTGCCAGCTGGAGCAATCAATGATTGGCCTGACATGCATCGACAATTCCAGGAGTGGTTCTATCTCGCCGAAAGAGAAGTGATCGTGGCTGAGCTCTATGCCTCCAAGCAGAAAGGTGATGAAATAGCTTTGGACTATATTAAAAGATGGCAGAATCTCAACATGAGATGCAAGTGCCCGCGACATCAAGAAGACATAGTTCAAATATGCAAACAAAACCTGAGACATGAGATCCTCGAGAAGATGATCAGGTTTGAGATTAGGACTTTTGACCGGCTAAACAATGTGGTGGCCGAGATCGAGGCCTTCCTCTCCAGTGGTTCCCTAGCCCCCATTGTTGTAAGCCAGAGGGCCAAGTCTGCTGATAAATGGCCAGTGCCAAAGAATGTTAACACGATTGACTTTAAGGTGTTCGAGCGCGATGAAGGGGTTGCCAACCCTCCCCATGCTGAGCCTGATAAACAACAGGAAGGCCCGTCCTTGCGGACCAAAATGAAAAAGTTGTATTCTTTCCCCAAGGAGAGGACTCGGGCCCTATTTGAATGTGCCACTCAATACAGCAAAGTCACTCTCCCGAAACCAAAGAGATCGGGAGACGCTAGAAAAAAAGATGATCCCCGGTTTTGCTCGTATCACCAGATGATCGGGCACTCCAATGAAGATTGCTACCCATTCAAGGATGCTATTGAACGGCTGATCGGAGAGGGGAGCTGCAAATGGGGGAGCACAAAGTCGATCCTCCACGCCCTCATGACTTGTCTGATCTAAAAATGGCAGTCATCATGGTGTCTTTATACCCGCAACTACTTGAAGGGCAGATGCCAGCTGCAAAGGAGAATGAAAAGAAGAAGCTAAAGAATAGGGGGGGCATCGTTCTCTCCTGTAATACATTGTCTACCTTGCCCGGCACGAGCCAAGCTGCTGAAGAAGAAGATGAAGAATTATGATGTCCACTGCCTGATAAAGAGGCACGCTATTACACCCCTCCTCTATGTGAGGGCATGGGGGCAAGAATGTCAATCTTTGAGGGATGGGACATTTCTAGCAACAACAATAAGTCGCCACTGGTCCCGCTTAAAATTGAGACGGAAGGCAGCACTTTTGGCTCTCCCCAACTTGACCCTACCGTAGTAGCAGAGCTGTATCAGAATCTTTAAGAAGTTGAAGTGCTGAAAAGAAAATTAAGGAAAATGGGTTTATACCTAGCTATACCCGGGCAGGCTAGGTCATCATCTGAGGCTTCGCAGGGTGGCATTGAGCCATTCAGAACCTCACCATGGCCGACTATGCCCCAAATAACATATGATTATACAGCGGGCACCCCCTCTCAATAGCTACATCGCGCGCCTTCCACGCGTCCCTTAGCTTCTCTGGCATGTCAAGGGGCAGCTAACATACCTCCTGCAATGCCATTAATAACCCCACTCCTACAACCAGCTGGCCTGCACCGGAGTTTGATAGCTTCGATCGTGATGGAGGAGCCAAAGGTGGAGGGTGCTGCTAAAATGAAGCTAGCTAAGGGAGAAATCACCGAGGCAGCTCTATACATGACCAAGCGAAAGGATGATGAGGCCGCTTCGGACTATATCCGACGATGGAGAAATCTCAGCGTGAGATGTAGACATCCACCCAACCATAGGGATGCTATCCAAGTATGCAAGCGTAGTATGAAGATGGACAACCTGGTTAGGGTAATTGGCATTGAGGTCAAATCCTTCGAGCAGTTGAATGATCTTGCAATGGATATTGAAGCCCTCTTGGCGAAGCATTGCCCGGTTGCTGCTACCCAAAGTCATAAGGATAAACCAGCCGGTGAGCCACCAGCGCAAGAAGAAATAAACACTGCTGACTTTGAAGCCTTCGACTAACAACAGAAGAGACTGGAAGAGTCGGCTGGCTCTTTCTCCACCAAGCACCTCAAGCGGAGATCCTCACTAAGGGGTAAAATGATGAAACCATATTCATTTCCAAAGGACAAGACTCGGATCCTCTTCGAATGGGCCTGCGAATATGGCAAGGTGGTGCTCCCGGAGCCCAAGAGACCAAATGAGGTCAAAAGAAAAGAAGATCCCCATTTTTTCCTTTACCATCGAGAGTTGGGGCATTCTATTGAAGATTGCTACATATTCAAGGACATCATAGAAAGCCTGATCAACAAAGGTGAATTACAAATGGGTGAATATAAGGTGGAACCGCCGCACCCTCATCGAATGCCCATCTTTAAGACGGCAGCCAATAAGGCCTTGCTATATCAGCCAGAACAATATGTGCCCTAAAGGGTATTTCAAGCACCTTAAGTTGTGGCAAGGAGCCGAACAATATATTGCAAGATATGAAGGGTGCTCCATCTTGGGGGCAGATATCAGAAACAAAGAAAAGAACTGCTGCTCTGCTACTCAATACATAGTCGGCTTCACCCAAGTCGGTCGAGTCAAAAATGGGGTCAGCCGATCTCGAGACCAGCAACCAAATGATGAATCTATCAAGGAGAGTCGGTGACATATACCTTCTCTGAATTAAAAGGCCCAGCAAATTGCAACTGCTACTGTACATACTCTAGTATGTGGTGAAGAATACCCATAGCTCACTTCAATGGAGATATGCTCCCACCCTCCACAACCCCTCACAGGTTATAAGAGGGGGCAACGAAGGCCGTTTCAATATACACCCATCCTGGGGCTGCCGCTATAAGAGGACATAAAAGCTGCCACCATTGGTTTCGCTCAGGGAGCTGAAGATGAAGAAGATAAAATGGTGGAGTCCACTGACCGGATTCCCCCCGCTACTGTCTGTCTACATGACTTTTCATGAAGAGGACAAGCTACCCAATGCAAGGGCATGCTCTGAGCAGCTCCTCTATTTATTTACCCCAATATGGGGACATCCAAGCGAAGGCTACACCCCGACCTGGGGGCATCTCAAGCTGCAAAATTATTTGGGCATATCCAGGCCCCGCTAAACCTGTAAAGTTATTTGGGCATGTTAAAGGCTCGCAGAAGATATGAAAATATATGGGCATGTTTAGGGCTTGCTAGGGTTATAAAAAATGTTTGGGCAACCTACTACGGGGCTTGCTGCTTGACGGCCAATTTAAATCCCTAGTTCAGAGAGCTTATCTACTACGCTTCATGTAATAAGAAGAATAGGATTACTGCCCCCCCCCCCGGGACGATGATGATGTAAAGTAATGATAAAATGAATGATGATGATGATGCTAAAAAAGTAGAAAAGAAAAAAAAAGAAAAAAATTTATGAGAAAAAAATGATGATGATCAACAAAGAACGAAAGTATTGTTGGTGGTTACTAACCCCTAGCCCCCGCCGGCCGATTGTGATATCCTTGGCTTGGACCCCACACCCTTGCCAAGTTCGTTGACTTTGACATTTCGTCGAGTTGACACCTACCCTATTCTGCTTTTGATCCCGGCGTCATGTAGGGGTCGATTGTCCTGTCTCTTGGCTTAGCCATTATGGCCTAAGCCCACTGTCATATGTCCCCTTTATCTTATCTCTCGGCTCAGCCTTTACGGCCAAAGCCTACTGTCATATGTTTTAACTATCCTATCCCTCGGCTCAGCCGTTACGGCCAAAGCCCACTACTGTACGTTTCCACTACCCACTATCTCTTGGCTCGTAACAGCCCGCTATCCCAATATCCTTTAGCTTTTACAGCCTCCTTCCCCAATTATCCTTTGGCATTTATAACCTACTCACAATATCTTTTGGCTCATATAGCCTGCTACTCCAATATCCTTCGGCTTTATAGCCTACTTTCCAATATCCTTTGACTTTATAGCCTGCTTCCCAATATCCATTGCCTTTGTAGCCTGCTTCCAATATCCTTTGGCACATACAGCCTACTACTCTAATATCCTTCAACTTTATAACTCGCTTCCCAATATCCTTTGGCTTTGTAGCCTGCTTCCAATATCCTTTGGCTCATACAACCAGCTACTCCAATATCCTTCGGCTTTATAGCCCACTTTCCAATATTCATTGACTTTATAGCCTGCTCCCCAATATCCTTTGGCTTTGTAGCCTGCTTCCAATATCCTTTGGCTCATACAGCCTGTTACTCCAATATCCTTCAGCTTTATAGACTGCTTCCCAATATCCTTTGGCTTTGTAGCCTGCTTCTAATATCCTTTGGCTCATACAGCCTGCTACTCCAATATCCTTCGACTTTATAGCATGCTTTCCAATATCCTTTGGCTTTATAGCATGCTCCCCAATATCCTTTGATTTTGTAGCCTGCTTCCAATATCCTTTGGCTTTATAGCCTACTTCCCAATATCCTTTGACTTTATAACCCGCTTCCCAACATCCTTTGGCTTTGTAGCCTTCTTCCAATATCCTTTGACTTATACAGCCTGCTACTCCAATATCCTTCGGCTTTATAACCTACTTTCCAATATCCTTTGGATTTACAGCCTACTCCCCAATATCCTTTTTCTTTGTAGCTTGCTTCCAATATCCTTTGGCTTTATAGCCTGCTTCCCAATATCCTTTGGCTTTATAGCCTGCTTCCCAATATCCTTTGGCTTTCTAGCTTGCTTCCCAATATCATTTGGCTTTATGGCATGCTTTCCAATATCTTTGGCTTTATAGCCTGCTTCCCAATATCCTTTGGCCTTATAGCCTACTTTTTAATATCTTTGGCTTTATAGCCTACTTCCCAATATCTTTGGCTTTATAGCCTACTTCCCAATATCCTTCGACTTTATAGCTTGCTTTCCAATATCCTTTGGCTTTATAGATCGCTTCCCAATATCCTTCAGCTTTATAGCCTGCTTCCTAATATCCATCAGCTCTTATAGCCTACTTCCCAATATCCTTTGGCTTTGTAGCCCGCTTCCAATATCCTTTGGCTTTATAGCCTGCTTCCCAATATCCTTTGACTTTATAGCCCGCTTTCCAATATCCCTAGGCTTTTATAGCCTACTTTTCTAATCCTTCGGCTTCTACAACCTGCTTCCCAATATCCTTCGACTTTATAGCCAGCTTTTCCAGTCCTTCGACTTCTACAGCCTGCTTCCTAATATCCTTCGACTTTATTGCCTGCTTCCCAATATCCGTCGACTCTTGTAGCCTGCTTCCCAATATACGTCGGCTTCTACAGCTTGTTTCCCAATATCCATCGACTTCCACAGCCTGCCTCCCAATACTCTTCGACTTTTACAGCCTACTCTCCCGATGGTTGTTAGCTTATACAACCTATTTTCCTGCTGTCTTTTGGCCAGCCTGGCCTGCTTCCCTGATATTGGCTTATATAGCCCACTTTCCCTGATTTCGGCCTAGGGGCCCGCTTCCCCTAATTTAGGCATAGACCTCCCATCGAAGCCCACTTTCATTATTTCTGCTTAGGCTCTATATTAAAGCCCCGCTATTCTATTTCCGGCTAAGGCATCCTATCGAAGCCCACTGCCCTATCTTTGGCCCAAACCTCCTTTGGTTAAACGCCAACCCCTTGTCCCCGCTCAGGCTTACCTCAACACATAAACCCTTCCTCCCTTGCTTCGGCATTGATTTTATACATATATAATATACATACGTTTTGAATAGAGAAAAAAAGAAAAGAAAAAAGTCGCTCTTACATGCTCCTGGTTTTGAATGGTTGATTGTTCTGTTTGCCTGCTTATCTATAATATAGAATAATACACCTCATTTGAACTTTCTAGGACCGAGCTTCCTTGCTAAATAACGTCACCCCAATTCCGGGTTCATGTGCATCACGGCATACGCTAAAGGGGGAAACCCAATTATGGTGGGTGCGTGCGTCAAAGGGAATAGTCATAGCTAAGTCGTTACTGTAACTCACAAGATATACCCGAGACAACACTCCCACACTTTGCACATAATGTATTCGATGGTCTTCAACCATAGGGATTGCAAACCTTCTTCCTAGCAGTCTATGGATGCTTAAATTCCTACACTCATATGGAAGGTAATTATGAGGAAAAAGTTGCCTGCACTTTTCAAAAAAAAAATTATTAAAATAATGATGATAAATAAGTGAAAAGTGAATCCAGGAAGTCAGAATCTCCACTGAAATAAATGAGGAGACTCGCGTAGAATGGTGAAGCAAAACTCCATAATAAAATTATAATAAGGATGAATCCTAGTAGCCGAGAATCCCCATTGAGACACATGAGGAAACTCGCGTCGAACGGTGAAGTCCAGAATTTAAAATAAATAAGGGGGCTATGCGAAGCTATCAAAAGTTGAAAGTCTGAAATGCATGTGTAGGCGCTAGAGTAATCCTCTAGTTTGCTTTGAACGTCTGTATATCCCTATGTCTAGGGTCCGCTGCTCACATGCCTATACTTTTACACCACGGAGAAATTGTCTTGGGTGTAGAGTGTGATTTAAACTATGTCCGTAGGCTATGCAATATCCTCTTGACGAACGCACATCAATCTCCTTTAGTTGTGCTTCGTGGGCCGCACTCTACCTGTGAGTCATAAGCATTGTTCTTATCGTATGCCCAATAAGGGGAGCTATGCTATATGTCTACTTTTGTGTGCTTGCTATCAATCGATGCCTGCATGCCTGAATAAAAAGATAATGCCAAGATAAAACGAATGAAAACAAAATGAATGAATAAAAACTCTCCCAATTTCGGCTCCCGCAGCCTGCTTCCCCAATCTTGGCTCTCACGGCCTACTCTCTCAACTTCGGCTCTTAAAGCTTGCTTCCCCAATCTTGGCCCTCACGGCCTGCTCTCTCTACTTTCGCTCTTAATGCCTGCTCTCCCGATCTTGGCTTTGCAAAGCCTGCTCTCCCACTATCCTTCAGCTCTCGCAGCCTGCTTCCCTAATCTTGGCTCTCGCGGCCTACTCTCCCGCGATCTCAACTCTTAAAGCCTGCTCTCTCAATTTTGGCTCTCGCGGCCTGCTCTCCCATTTTCAGCTTTCCAAAGCCTGCTCTTCTAATTTCAGCTCTCATGGCTTGCTCTCGATATCGGCATGCTCAGCCTACTCTCTCTCAACATTTGGCTCTCAAAGCTCGCTCTCCCGATTGTGGCTCCCTTAGCCTGCTCTGTCAATTTTGACTTTGCAAAGCCTGCTCTCGATTTCAGCTTGCTTAGCCCGCTTTCTCAATTTTGGCTCTTGGAACCTGCTCTCCTTATCACGACAATAAAAATAGTTAACGCATTCAAACGGGCTGCACCCGCAGGCCCCGCTTCCTCGTCCCTCATTCGCGACACCTGCGGGTGGGGGGCATTTGTTGACACGCTAAAATTAACGCTTAAAAGAATTTGTACTTCCTTAAAGAGACGCATGTTAATACATGTCCCTTTTCCCTGATGCTAACTCATTTCGCCTTTTTCTTATTTTATAGGAATGGGCGAGGAAGAAAAAGAACAAAACGATGAAGAAGAAGAGAATGAAAAGGGTGAACCGATGGCCCTTCCTTTGAAGGTGAACCGGCAGGCTCCCTTCTTGAAAGTGAATCGGCCAACCCCTTTGAACATTGATCCGATGGCCCTCCTTCTTGCATGTAAACCGGCCAAGCTTACACATGCCCTTGAATCGGCGCAAGGCCCCTTGGGGCACCTGAATCGACGCACAAAGCAACCCCCCATGGCACTGTGAATAGGCGGCTAAAAGCGCCCTTACCCATTGATACGACAACCAAGGGTCCAGCTCCTTCATGAATCGGCCAAACCACTCCCCCTTGAGCCAGCGCTAGAAAAGAAAAGGCAAGAAAGAGGAGAGAAGAAAAAACAATTGAGAAAAGGAACAGGAGAAGAGGTGAGCCAGCGGCTCACCCCCTCCACCCATTGATACTGCGGCAAGCCCAGCCCCATCCGGAGACCCCATCTGATGGGAGGTTTCCCCCCTTAACCGGTGGCTAACATAAGACCTCTGCCTAAAGAGGATTATCTCCTGCATCGACCAGCAGATAAAGCCTGGGCTTGGCCACCTTCGAGTGGCGAAAGGCTTCGACGTTGCATCAGTCGACCTCAACCAATCCCAGGAAGACACCACGCCAACCTCCGGCCACCCTATGTGTAGGCTCTCAATGGCTGTGAGTAGGCAGAGGCAGAGGAAAAAAAGAAGAAGGTGGACTGGGAGTTCAAAGCCCCCCACCTCCGCTCCCTATAAAAAGAACACAAGCTCCGTGAAAGGGGGCTGGCTCGAAGGTTGGGCAAGAAGAGAAGAGATTGCTAGGAAGAGCTAGAAGAGAAGAAAAAAAAGAGTGCTGAGAGCCCGTCTGTGCAACTGTGCCTTCATTATGAAGAAAAATAAGAAGAGTGGGAGAGTGGATAGAGGAAGAGAGGTGAGGTTTAGGGGGGTGGAGCCCATGCTCCGTTCCCCTCACCAATGTATTTCTCTGCTTCCTGTTTTATTTTCTTATCTTTTTACTATGATGTATGCCTCCTCATGCTATATGCTCCTATGGTGAATAAAAAGCCCAGTTGTGGCAAATGTTATGAGTTTCAGTTTGGCTCCCCCTTCTCTCTCTCGAGCATGGCTTCCCACCTCCTTCGCCTGATTTGGGGTGTGTTTTTTTTACTATTGCCACTCTTCTTCTTATGGTGATCACTCCGGGCCCCCGGGAGCTTGCTCTCTCGTAGCATGGCCCCTGGGGTATCCCATTCAAGAAGTGAATAGAAAAAGGCATATGGCGGGCAACATAATAAAACCATGTCCCAAATTTTGGATATCACTACCCATGGGTCATTGGAGCCCCAGTCCTTGGGGTTACCATGCCCAATCCGGGCCTTGGGGTAGCTATTCTCAGCTCACCCATGATTTTGGAGGCCGTCTCGGATACTTCTGTGGATAGGTCTCTATTTTACACCCCACAAGCCCCGGGTCTAGGGTAGGTGCTGCCAAAATTCAGCTAGGAACACGGCAAAGGAAAAACGCATGTCTGAACAATACTAACCATAAGAACAAGATTGAATATGCAAATAAAATGAATAAAAAGACCCTTGTACCATCACACGCCTCTGCATGAATGTTGCTACTGAACCCTCATGAACCAAGAATAGCACAACCACTGCATTTTTGAACTCAGATGCATTTTGAGCATCCCCTCTTCATACATGTGTCTCCTCCAGCATGAACATGAATAAACCCCCCATACATAATGTATGTTGTTATGGAAAACACATGCAATTTTCAACTAAGGAAAGAATCTTGGCCCACTTGGGCGATGCCACTGTATCATTCATGTAACGACCCAGAATCTCGGATACCGGAGACTCGATACCACTAGGACCCTGAGACGCCACCCAAGAGTAGATGAGGCTCCGAAAGGGTTGGAAAAGAGGTTGTGGGGGTGCATAAAGGTCTACAATCACATGCACATTTTAATGGAATAACAACATTAAGCAGAAGCAAAATTTACATTACCAGAGTGTTACAATTATACATTAGTCCAGAAGCACTAAGTACAAGCCCAAAACTATACAAGATCCCAAAAAGAACAACTACACGAGGCATACCCCAGAGTGGACCACGCTGGCTACTAAGACTGTCTGCCAAAACCACACAAGAAACCTGTGGACTGCTACGCCTCACCTGAAAAACAAAGGGTGATTCTCATTTCACTAACTCAGTAGGGGTCTCGCAGATCCCTACCTCGCAGCTAAAAATCACAATGAATAACGTAATGGCAAGCAACTATATCAATTTATATGAGCTGTACAAGAATATCAATAAATGAATATAGCTAAATATAAATGCCACATAAACTCATGCTAATTAAAAAGCATAATTAAACATGAGAATCTTTCATCCACCATTAGAGTTAAAATTCTACAAACCAAGTGACAGGAGAAGTAAAACCACTAGAAGAAAGACCAGACGCGTCCACTGAGAACTTACACTGCGCCTCGGGTGTCTACCACTCGCCTGGAACGTGGCAACTGAGACACCGTAATAGTAACCAAAGATAAGGACTAGTCAGGGTTACGCTCGTCAGCACAATTCCACGCCCCTGACCATGTGTGCACATACAAGCTCAATGCCTTGAGCTGGGCCTCTAGCTAGTTGTCCCCCCCAGTCAGACGCTCATGCAAAGCAAGGGGGCCCACGGAAACCAGCCTAAAAATCGTACACCGGGACTACCCCGCCACCTCTCCTAGGTGGGCTGACTCTAGAGGTCGTCGGGCTATGACTAGTGGGTCCATCACATAGGAGAGAGAAGTCAACTCAAATGGAACATAAAAGCATGCCACAAATCATTACGGCGTGTAAACATACCAAAGGTACGACCCCAAACACATGACCAAACGATCACGGCAAAAACTAGGCTGGAGGCAAGTGGCGGTCTTGCGCTGGGCTGCCACTATCAAGTGGCGGTCATGGACTGGACCGCCACTGTCAAGTGGCAGTTGACAGTCGCGGCCATGGGGATGGCCGCTACTTTGACAGAAGCGGTCAGACCCCTGGCCGCTACTTGCCCGCCACCTCAACTCACGGAAAATGGTCTCTATTAGACCGCTACTCCTTAGTAGCGGTCTAATGATGACCGCTATCATTCCGGACGATCCAAAACATGCCCTAACTATTTTTGAACACCTCCCAAATCGTTCAAAACGACGGGATTACATGAGATACACCTGTTCCCTGTTGTCATACATCATTTCCAGAATATTTAAGCTTCAAAAACATAAAGAACAAGGCTAGAAAGGGATCAAACCATATGATTTTTAAGGAATTCATTCCACATGCCATTTTGAATTAAACCAACCATTCTAATATGCATATAACTACTAAAAACAATAGGAAAGCATGCTAGGGCAAGGTAGAAATCTATCCCCCTACTTGGAACTGCGAATTCACGCTGTTCCACACGTCAAAACCTTCCCCATGCCGGAGGGAAGATGATCTCCACACGAACCACCAATCTTCCCGGCTTCACGTGCACTCCACCACCGCCCCAAGTTCGCTGAGGTCTCCTCCTCCAAGCCGCACATGGCCGGGTGGAGCAGAACGTCGAGAGAACGAGGGAGAGAATGAGAGATGTGTGAGAAGGGAGAGGGGAACCGTGGGGTTCCTCTCGTGGGTGAAAAAAATGTGTTTAGTTTAGGTTTTTTTTTTGTTATAAAACCTTTGACTGTAAAAAGGCATTAAAGAAACCAAAATTATGTTAACGCCCCTTAATTCCTAGAAATCATTATATAATGGGTTATTTCAAAGCATAACTCATCTAAAAAGCCCATAAAATCAACCAACTTCATGGGGATTTACCGATTTCTAAATCCGATAAGAATCCAAACTTCACGGGTCTTACAGCCCTCCCTCCTAATAAAAATTTCATCCTCGAAATTTAAAGGAATACCAGGAAGGAACAGAAAGAATATACCTATTCAAATAGATAAGGAAACTGCTGGCGCATATCTTCCTCATGCTCCCATGTAGCCTCATGACTGGACTGGCGCTGCCATACTACCTTCACCAGAGGGATGACCTTGTTCCTCAGCCGCTGATCACGACAATCCTCTATACGAATTGGATACTCTAGCGTAGATAGATCTGCCGCCACTTCAGGCCATACAGAATCATCGAGAATGTGTGACTCATTAGGCACATACTTTCTCAACATGGAAACATGAAACACATCGTGGATTGCTCCCATCGTCGGTGGCAACTAAAGACAATAAGCCACTTGGCCCACACGCTCCAAAATAGGAAATAGACCAATATATCGGGGATTGAGCTTTCCACGCTTGCCAAACCTCAAACAAGTCTAACGGCGTACGACAAGGCCGACCGTACAAGGCTTCATACGGTGCCATACCAATATTGGAATGATAGCTATTATTAAAAGCAAATTCTACCAGTGGCAAATGCTGGCTCCATGAACCCTGCCAATCCAGGCAACACGATCTTAGCATGTCTTCTAATGTCTGAATGGTCCTTTCACACTGGCCATCAGACTGAGGATGGTATGCCGAACTGAATGCCAATTCTGTGCCCGACGCCTTTTGAAAACTCCGCCAAAAGCCAGATGTAAAGCGCGGGTCACGATCTGATACAATAGACATTGGAATTCCATGCAATGGCACACTTCTTTCAACATAAAGCCTAGCCAATCTCTGAATCTTCCAATTTACCTTGATCGGCAACATTCTAGCCATCTTAGTTAAGCGGTCAACTAACAGCCATATGCCATCATAGCCTTGTCGGGTTCAAGGCAAACCCACAACAAAATCAGTAGTCACATGATCCCATTTACACATCGGAATTTCTAAAGGTTGAAGCATACCTCCGGGTCTCTGATGCTCAGCCTTGACCTGCTGACATGTCAAGCATTTAGCGACAATGTCTGCCACATCCCTTTTCATGCCTGGCCACCAGAATTGCCTCTTCACATTGTTATACATCTTCGTGGTTCTAGGGTGAATGGTATAGCGAGATCCATGTGCTTCATGTAATATAGCATTCCTCAAATAATCTTCAGCTGGGACATAGATTTGGCCTTTGAATCGTACCACTGCATCATCACCTAATTCAACTTCTGGCATTGTCACAATGGGAGATGTTGAGCTATGGTTTTGATGATAACTAAACTTCATGTGTGATGGAGATTATTGAGCTATGACCTTGATGATAACTAAACCTCATGTGTGATGATAGTGGTTTTGATAATCACAACATAATGTGTGCTTGATTAGTGGAAAATATCTTCATGATAAATGAACTCACATGTGGCTATCTTATCTTGCAGGTTGCTTTACTAAGTAGGTTGATGATTGAATCATGCATGCTGCACATTAGTCTTTGGAGGTTTCATGTGAAGACTATGCTTCTCAGTAGAATGGTTGAGTCCTTATGGATATGAAATTGATTGCATGGCTCTGTATTGTGTAAATGCATAGCCATTTCATTACATGCTTTGTTGAGGATTTCCTCTGGTTCTTGTATATCATGAATGCATGAGTGATGGCTCCTAGTCATTCTGATCATATGGCTTAAATGCTTTGAAATGGTTTGAGGGAGAACTGGGTTGAAGTTGGGATCTTCAGATTCGTTGGTTGAATATTAACTTGCTTCTAAATTCCCGGAAAGTGCAGGTTAATATTTCCCACATTATGATGGATTCAAGGTTAGAATTTATATTGGAATCCATGGTCACACTCTTCTAATCTTGAGTTAGAAAAATAGGTTCTCAGGTGCTTTCATACAGATCTTTCATGTGGATTCTTATATGCCTCATGCTAATGCTTTCGTAATCATATTTCATGTCATTTGGGTCTTGGTCTCAAAACTAGCTTCATATGTTAATGCATGACCCATATATTTTGATCTTGATCTAACCTCTTGGTTTATCATGTTTTTCAGGATGCAAAATCATTGTTGATCTTCATGGGATTATGGTAATATTTAATCAATTGTTTCCCTTTGGTTTGATGGAGGTTTTAGTTATTTTTCAAACTCATAATGTGGGTTCACACCCTATTAAACCATTCTAAAATATACCCTAATGGTTCCTAATCCCATGTTAGGGTGTTTTGAACTCATTTTAGAAGGGGTATATGGGTCATTTGGTCTGTCTCCTATATATATCAATGTATTGCTCCGAATTTCAGTAAGGATCAACCCTAATGCTCATTTGTTCATTCGTATAGGTGAAGAAAAGGGGAAAACATGGTGGAGCTCTTCCAAGGAGGATATCATCTACGTCCGTGAAGATCTGGAGCTCGTGGAAGAAGAAGAAAAGGAGCGGATCGAAGAGAGGATCAAGAGGACGTAAGAATCGTCGTCATCCGACTACCCTCCAACTCGTGGTTCAAGGAACATCATCAACCGGCCTTGGAAAATAAAGGGGGATCACTTCTATGTCTTTGATCAGTTCTTTGTGATATGTTCTATGATCTATATTTTGGGTTTGAGCATGCTTGAGTATTTGTGTTTATTTTTTGAACAATAGAGATACTCGTGTGTTTGACCGTTTGTGTATACGGTCGTGTTTGATCACCTTCGTGCGATCATGTTTGTGTTATTGTGCTGCGGTTGTTGCAGCATGTGTGTGTGTGTGTTGTGATCCGGTCGTCGGATCGTGTATGTGTTTGTGATCCGGTCGTCGGATCGTGTGGGAGACTTCATCTCCGTCTGTGTGTGTGTTGGGACGTGTCCCTGTGTGTGTGTGGGGATTCATCCCCGTGTGTGTTTGGAGCGTCGTCTCCGTGTTGGGGATTTATCCCCGAGTAAAGCCTCACTTAGTTTGGTGAGGGGTGGACGTAGGGAGCCCGTCGAGGTCCCGAACCACCTTAAAATCCCTGTGCATTGTGGTTTGCTTTGTGCGTTGGCTTGGTGTGATTGTTGAAACCTTTTGTATAATCGTGTGGGAACGGTGAGATTGAGAGAATCTGTTTCTTGGCTTAATCAACTTCCTTAATCATGTTGTAAGGAGTTTACTCCACCACGCAGCTTTCGTCTTATCGTCTAGTGTGGGGGTTAGTGTAGGTTGTAATCTATCTTGCTTGTTCAACATATTTATTATTTTAATTGTTGTTTCTTTATACTTGTTAAAAAAAGAAAGAGTTTCCTTAAAGTTTGTAATCACCCAATTCACCCCCCTCTTGGGTGTCATTGATCGAGGGACCCAACAGGAGACAACTCAGAATAATCATGTTGTGCCTCCCTGATCTGCCGATAAATAGCTGGAGTCATCACTAGACTAGCAAGAACAGCTGTCATCGGATCACGGGGAGTTTTCAATCTAAAAGTCTCAGTTGGAATTTGCTCCCATAGCTTCCATTCTTGCATCATCAAGTGACTGATCTGCACCTTTCTGCTTAGTGCATCGGCCACTACATTCATCTTGCCAGGTTGATAAGAAAGAGTAAAATCATAATCTTTCGTATACTCCATCCACTTGCGTTGACGAAGATTCAAGTCCTTCTGGGAAATCACATATTTCAAACTTTGATGATCAGTGAAAATTTCAAATTTCTCACCATATAAATAATGCCTCCAGATTTTTAATGCAAAAATCACAGCCGCCAGCTGCAAATCATAAGTGGGATAATTTTCTTCATGCTGCTTCAACTGCGGGGATGCGTATGCCACAACTCTGCCATGCTGCATAAGCACTGCACCATAAACCCACTCGAGAAGCATCCGTACACACAACGAATCCACCAGAGCTAGAAGGCAAGACAAGCACTAGGGAAGTCGTGAGTACCCTTTTCAAATCATTGAAGCTCTGTTCACATTCCTCAGACCACACAAAAGGTACATCTTTTCGAGTCAGTTTAGTCATTGGCGGGGCAATTCGTGCAAAATCTTGAATGAACCTTCTGTAATATCCAGTAAGACCCAAGAAGCTTCTAACTTCTGTCACAGACCTTGGCCTCTGCCAATGAAGAACAGCCTCAATTTTTGCCGGGTCGATTGCAATCCCTTCACGAGAAATCACATGGCCCAGAAAATGAATTTCTTGAAGCCAGAACTCACACTTGCTGAATTTTGCATAAAGATGGTGATCTCGCAGAGTCTGCAATATAATTCTCAAATAATGCACATGCTCCTCTTCCGAAGCAGAATAGATCAAAATATCATCCACAAAGACCACCACAAACAGGTCCAAATATCGGCGAAACAACCGATGCATCAAATCCATAAATGTTGCAGGTGCATTGGTTAGCCCAAACGGCATAACCAAAAATTCATAATGACCATACCTCGTACTAAAAGTAGTCTTCTCCACGTCAGATTCTCTGATCTGCAATTGATAATAGCCAGATCGGAGATCAATCTGGGAAAAGACACAAGCTGACTGAAGTTGGTCAAATAAGTCATCGATCCTGGGCAGAAGATACTTATTCTTGATAGTCACCTGATTCAATTGCTTGTTAAAGGGGCGTGATCTCGCGCTGGTCCTGAGCTGGGAGGATGATCACCGGATAGTGAACTGGAGAGAAAGGGAAATGAATCAGGAGGCCCAGGGATGGTTCCATGGGGAAACCCTCCGACGCTTAAGTCAGTAGAGCGTTGGTGGAAGGTATTGAGGGAGGTAGAAAGAAATGTGCGAGATCCCCCAACACCAAGATGGTGAAGTGGTTCATGCTCAGGGAGTGTTAGGCCTGTATCTGCCTTACCTGCCACCGGAGGGAGTCCCTGGTTTATATAGCGAGCTCCCCGGATGAGTCCCATAAGCTGAGGAGTTTCAAGCGGGAGTTACGTCCTCATCATGGGATTGTTACGTCCTCATCATGGGATCGTTACGTCCTCGTCGTGGGCTCTTCATGACCTTGGGGGATCATGGCTCCCTTATCCCCATGAACTTCTGCTCATAAAGGACTTTCAACGGCTGCATGGATAAACACTTGTCAGTCGATCCAAGCATGAGAAGTATCAGCCCTGTCTGGGCGATAGGCATAGCTTAGATGCAGTCAGATCAGAGTGGGCATGGAGCGCTCGACCCTTATCCCGTTGGAGGGATGGCTCGGGCGTGGGTCTTCCTCCGTCCTGACGTTCGGGCCTTCCGAGCCTAAGGGCCGCCGAGGAAGGATGGGATCCCGAGTGATCTTCATTGGGCTTTTTTGCCGAAGTGGGCCCTAGAGGGCTGTCACTTGGATGAGCTGAGCCTCGTTCGGTCCAGATGGGCCTAGTTTGGATGCTCTTAATTGGGCTACAGAAATCCCCCTCTCCACTTGTCCCCCTCCTACTCCCGAGCTTTAGTAAGCTCGGAAGAGTAGCGGTTTGGGATTTTGAACCGGCGTGGCTCAGGTGGGTGGAGATCTGGCGGTGTTAGGAAGCCACGTGTCGTGGTCACCTGTGCCCGTGTTAATGATGATCCTGACTGATTTGAACTGAAGGGGCCCCCTTTCCTCGGAGGTCGGAACGACGCGCCACCTTCCGCGTGGGTTTATAGGCATTGGGCACTTGTTGTCATTCCAGACTCCCTCCGTCTTTTAGGGTTTTGGCTCTCCTTCGTTCTTGTTTTTGGGGCTTTTCAATGCGCCATGAGGACACGACGGAGGAGCAGAGGCTTGCGGCGGCATTTGAGGAGTTGGCGGCGATAACCGCGGAGGCCGTCCGGCAGCTTCCTCTTCCCCTGAAATCTTCAGGGTCTCGGGGCCACCTTCCCTCAGAGTCTTCTTCTGACTCCATGGCGGGCCAGCACCCAGAGGTCGAGGAGTGGGAGGACGAGCCGGTGGCGAGGGTGCCGGTCCCCAACTACAGCGAACTGTGGGAGGCGGATGTGAGGAGGCTGGAGCACCAGTATCACCTACCCCACAAGTACAGTTTTACCGCTGCTACTCCATATGAGACGAGCCTAGACTCTCGTACAGGCCACATCTGTATGTTTCTTCTGTCGTGGAAGGGTGGATTCCGCCTTCCTTTCGAACCTTTAATCCTTCAGCTTCTTGATTTTTTTCGGTTGGCGCTGTTGACACCTGGAAAATGAACAAGGGTGGAAGCACAATTGAAAAGAGGGTCTGACCAACAGTGAAAGATCAATGATGAAGCCCGTCCACCATTCACCCGGCTAAAGCCTTTGTCGGTCAAAGCTGATGCCCGGTGCCGATGTCATTCAGACGGCAGCACCGATGAAGCCGCAGTCACTCGACTGATAAGACCTCCAAGCACACTCTGATGAGAAGTCGGAGCCGACAGATGAAGATTACGAAGGCTTTTGGCAAAGACAGGACAAATGAAGAATCCTCTACACAGATTACACACCCGGCCGAAGTCTGTCAGACTGAAGTTGATGTCCGGTCTTGTCACCGTTCGGATGACGATGCCGATGAAACATACCCGGTTTTGTCGTCATTCAGACGACAATACTGATTAAAACCCCAGTTTGTTCACTGATGGAACCTCGAGATGATCTCAACAAAGCTGTGTCACTACTAAAGTGGCCTCTTTCGGTTCTGAT